>CM064567.1:29318852-29918852 GCA_032716605.1 Paralithodes platypus | reverse complement strand
AGTTCATCAGGGTTCAGTGTTAAGCCCACTGTCTAGAGATTTTAGATCCGGACTCCCGTGGGAACTGTTTTATGCGGACGATTTAGTCCTAATAGCTGACAATGTGCAAGATACTGAGGCCAAATTCAGAAGATGGAGACATGACATGGCGAGCAAGGATTTAAGAGTTAATATTTACAAAACCAAGGTTATGCGTTGTAGATTGAGACGATGCAATGTGGAAAAGAGCGGTGATAACCCATGTGCAGCGTGTGGAAAGGGTGTGGGCGCTCACTCGATTCGGTGTAGCATCTGTCGATGTTGGGCACACCATGGGAGTAAGCGCTGTAGTAGAATATAAGCTCCCCTGCCGAAGGATAAGTCAGAAATAAAGACATTTAAGTGCGTAGTGTGCAAGGACGAGCTTGTGTTTAAGCTCGGTTCACACATACCCGTCCTGAGCTCCCGTCCTTCCCCGACCACTGAAAACGTATGCAATCATGCAAGGACTCCGACATAAA
Source organism: Paralithodes platypus (assembly GCA_032716605.1). Classification (NCBI taxonomy): domain Eukaryota; kingdom Metazoa; phylum Arthropoda; class Malacostraca; order Decapoda; family Lithodidae; genus Paralithodes; species Paralithodes platypus. The sequence goes on along the minus strand of CM064567.1, from coordinate 29,918,352 downwards.
CGGGTATGGTCTGTTTATGAACGTACAGTGACGCCACAACACGGGCCGCGGCGGCGAGGGAGCCGAATTTTTTTTACATACCTAAAATAAACGGATCAGGACGGACCAACCGCCAAAATCGGTTCAAGGGCGGGTCACCCACGTGACTGGTCAGCGCATAGGCGCCGTGTATAAGCGTCTATGCGCCGCCTAGACGCTACCAGACGTAGTCTATGCCCCGACCAAAATATTTGAAAGTTGAGACTGCGACGTGGCAACGACGCCTCACGTGATCACCCCGCACGTCCCCGCTAGACCCCGCCCACCAAGCGTCCATAAAAGACCCAGCCACGTGTGGTCCTATCTCAGTTCTCAAGCCCCCGTCACCGCAACATTCACCACCTCGCACAACCTCCAACCTCCAACCTCCAGCCTACTCCAACCTCCAGCCTACGTTATGCCTAAGTCTGACTCCAAGAAGCGGCGAGGCATCATGACAAAACCGAAGAAGCCCGAGGACAACCTAGACAGCCAGGTGATGGAGGTAGTAGAGGAGACACAGGAGCGCCCTGCTGTTGTAGAGCAGCAGGGTGCCCCTCAGTCACCCACACCTGTCATCACCCTGGACAACGATGCAGTGGTTGTAGATCCGGCCCCCAGTGATTCAGAAGAAGAGCAGCATGAGACAACATCATCCGATGGTGACACCGACGGGGGCGTGGAAGATACCCAGGTGGCTGCTGTGACTGGTGGTAAAAAGAAGCGTTCCCGATCGACGAAGGCCACCATCAGGCCCCTGCTCCTGGAGGAGCATGTAGAACTTGATCTGGGGGAGTGGTATAAAGATAATCCCATTCTCTACCAGAAGACCCGCAGGGACTACAAGGACGTCACTAGGAAAAACCGCCTCTACGAGGACAAGGGTTCGTCCATGACCCCACCCATTCCAGGTTAGTCTATGGTAATTGTTTATTGTGTAGTCTAAGGTAATTGTTTATTGTGTATGGCCTCTTCAAAGAAAACTTATTTTGTTTCATTTTAACAATTATATTGCTTCTATATATCATATAATACACCATATAATACGTTTTTAATAACTAGAAAAAGAGGCCTTCGATTAAACAATTGCGAAATCTATATATATAAATCTGTAATAATTCAGTGGCGTGTTCAAGTTCAGTGTGTATTTGTTAAATTGCCTGTAATTGCCATGTGTTCATTCTATAATATTCTATGATATACCCATGCGTTCACTAGATTGTGTGAGGAGAAGGTGCGCTCCCTCGAATCACCCATCATAGTTTATAACATTATTGTGCAAAACTTCATTGGTGTGTGCAATTTCAGTGTTTTATTTGTTATATTGTCTGAAATTGCCACTTGTTCACTCTAGAATATTGTATGATATTATTTTGTCTGAGCCTGCTAGCCAATGCTTATATTAAATGATTTTATGCCTGTGTGAACTCAGAAACATCTCTTCCACAGGATATCAGGTCCGGCACTTCCTGGACACAATGAGGACACGCTACGGGAAGCTGACTGCCCCCAAGAGCGGTTCTGGGGCCACCAAGACCGTGACGGAGAGGGATAGGTGGATTCTAGATGTGTTCTCCTTCCTGGCCACCCACATCGTCTGGCACAAACCCCGGAGCATTGGTTGTAAAAAGGTATGTTCAAGTATTGTAATTTCCTTGGTTTATATAGAGTTTATACATAATTATATTTTAGTAATTATATATAGGGTTTATACATAATAATATTTTAGTAAGTATAGCGATTTTGATAATTTAATTTGGCTTTATATTGTCCTTGTCCCAGTTTTTGTTTGTTTAGTTTGCAAGTTTTACATTTTAATATCTACATAATTCGGTATATACCTTTATATATAATGCGATTCATCTCTGGTTATGGTTAATCCATCTATTTGTGTGGCATTTTCTGCACTGTTCTAGAACCCGTCAGCCTTTTGCAATATATATTGTTACCTATGAAATAATGTTTTACCTTTCCTTAAAAACAATATTTATAATGTATTTAATTCATACCTTCGTAATAGTTATTAACAGACATGGTGGAAATACACACACTAGAGTTGTTTACAGATTTTATTAAGTCTCAATAAAAAATACATAGATAGGCACTTTAACATAATAAATAAAAGCTTTCCTTGGTCTGCAGGCACACCACCCTGCCCCCACTGCTACGGTGCCGGAAGATGGTGGGAGCGAGGAGGATGACGAGGAGGAGGATGCAGCTGCCGCAGTCCCAGGCCCTTCGCGCCCAACCTCTGGGGATAGCTAGCCACAGCGGCGTCGGAACAACGGCGGCACTAGTGACGTGTTGAACGAGGCCACCTCCGTCATGGCGACTGTAAGTAGAAATCAGATTTCATATTTAAAGCATATTAAGACTAGGGAGTTTGTGTTTATTGATAAAACTTTGGTATTTTATTGTGGTCGACCCGGCTTCGTTGTCCTGAAACAGGTAAATAAATGTACTTAACATAAGAAAACTTCTACAGTATACTGTTATGTGTAAGTAGGGTAGACTAATTAAGTATAATGTGTATGTATAATATGTTCCTCTTGACATTTTCAGGTGGCGGCTGCAGTATCTATAAATATTTAATTAATATTAGTATTATTATTCGATGCAATACAAATAATAAAACACTATTATAACACTCCTGGTTTTCCCCAAACAGCTACAGGAACAGGCCAGTGGTGTCCGCAGGATGGTGGACAAGTTCGCGACCCCTCAGCCATGCACCAGGGAGGAGGAGTCCTGGAAGCAATTCTTCGGCTCAATTACGACTGAGTCCAGCAAGCTGGACCCCAGCGTGTGGGGCCACACCAGAATGGAGATGTTGCCCCTGCTGGAGAAATACCGGGGTAAGACTGCCCAGCATGATACCATGATTAACATCATGAGGTCATTCTCGGCTGCTTCTCCCCAGGTCCTCCAGCAGGTGCAACAGCCCATTCAGGTGCAGCATGTTCAGCAGCCCATGCAGCATGTCCAGCAGCCCCTGCAGCAGGTGCAGACGGTTCAATATCTGAACCAACCACCTGTGTTGTATAATCAGTACCCTGCACCTGCCACACCCAACCTACTGCCCTCCACAACACCACAACGCAACTGCTCCACTCCCAAGGACACGACACTCCACAACATCAGTGTCTCATCAAGCCTCTTCGATGGCCTGACCAACGCCACATCACCAGGAACCAGCCAGCAGACCCTGCATACACCGCCTTACACCAAATCAAATATGTTTACCACAGATCCTTCTAACTGCACAACATCGTCGAACTACCTCCCTTTTATTTAAGGGTGGTGACATGTTTTTGTTATGTCATTTTTCTATCTTTCTCTGGCTTGTTTCCAATGAAAAATAAATATGTTTAATGTGCAAAATGATTATTTGTTATGTCCTTATTTATGTTATTAAATCATATGAAGATATCTGTGCACAATTATAAGAACATATAATAAGAAACGTGCACCAGTACATGAAAAGTAATAAATCAATGAAGAGGCATATAATACTAATAATAAGAAATGGAATTATAGAACAACTGCCAACAAAGAATAAACTGGGAAAAAATGGAATTAGTCTCATCAATATAAATATGAATAATTAATACATAACTAAGATATACGATTTACAATAAGGTATGCAAAACCAAAGAAATAACAGAAAACATGAATTAACTGAACTTACAATGACATGCAATGAGAGTATAAATAAAGAATAATCTTATCAATGCATAACAAAACTAAATTGAAGAAAAAATAGTCCTACATTAAAAAGAAATAAACAATAATAAGAATACGCAATAGAAAAAAAGAGAAATGAAAATACACATGAGTACACTGAACTTAGAATGAAAGATAATGATACTACATATGGAAATATAATGTGAATAAATACTACTGAATATAAATGACATAACATACCTGAAAAAAACAAATTAATAAAAACACAAATATGTTGTTTCTCACCTATATCATGTTCTCCTGCCACGACACACTCCCCGCTGGTGAGTTTACGTACTTCGTCAGATACTCCCGTACTCTCTTGCCAGCCTGGTTGCCTGTGTTGCGAGCTGTAGGGGTGGGAATACTAGGCAGTACGTCGTCATCTCGCCAGGGGCCTCGGGAAACCAAATGGGTTTCGGGGTCCTCCTGGTCTGCCTCATGGGCCGATGGGCGACGTATCCTGAGGAAGTTGTGGAGGGGTGCAGCAAGCCGTCACCACAGACTCGATCCTTGCTGGGGCGAGGGTGATTGATGTGTGGAGAACTCGGAACCTGTGGGTTGGAAAAAAATTAGAGTATAGTCAAACTAATAATTCTAGCATTGGGAAAAAAATGTCAGCCAGGGAATATCTGTGGATATTTACAACCATTTTTGAGTGATAGTGATAGAGGTTTGGAAATTTTTTGTTTTATTATTCATATAATTAATAGACTATGAAGTTTGTAGACTAGAATATCATGACTGAAGTACACCATCGTGCTTTAGTAATATCCCCAAGACATATTACTGGATATTTAAAGTGTTTATATCATGTACAGTGGTGCTAATAAGTCTGTGTTATATTAATGTCTGTCAGATGTTCAATTAGGGGGGTAAGTGTAGGAACATATTCGTATCTCTCACTCGAAATAAATTAATAATGTTTCAATACCATAAAATACTATATTTCTTGCTTACCTGTTCGCTAGGATTCCAAAGGCGTTCTCCACCACTCTTCGTGCCCTTGATAGCCGGTAGTTGAAGATCCTTTCGTCGTGGCCCAGATCCCGTTGTGGATACGGAATAATCATCCACGGACGAAGGCTGAAGGCGTTGTCACCGATAAAGTAGTAGGGTACATCTTGGTGACGGGCGTTGGACAGGGACTCAGGTTGTGGGAAGTTTGCATGGTTGGAGTTGATGAGTTTATTTAGTGGGGATTTAAGGAAGCACCCGGCGTCTGACTCGCATCCAGGGCTGCCGATGTCCACATGGATGAACTTGTAGTCCGCATCCACGACTGCAAGTAGGCCAACAGAGTAGAACTTTTTAAAGTTGTAATACTTTGATCCACCGTATGATGGGTTCCTGATCCGAATATGTTTCCCATCGATCGCCCCTAGTGCGTGTTGGAAGTCCCACCGCCTTGAGAACCTGTGTGCAATGGCCTTCCACTCCTCTGGTGTCGTGGGGAAGTGGAACACCTCGTCAGAAAAGGGTCCAACGATGGCCTCACACGTCTCGGGAACAAGTAGGGAGATGGTGTTCTTGGCTACACGGAAAGCGAATCTGAGACTGGCGTAGGAGTTCCCACTTGCGAGAAATCGCAAGGTTATGGCCACTCTCAGCCCTACCTCCAGGGGCCTCCTCCAGAGGGTGGTCTTCTTCTCCAGCCGAGGCCGCACACGCTCGCATATCTCGTCGAAGAGATCCTCGTCGAGCCGCAGGAAGCTCCGGTACAGTTCTGGATCCTCTGCTGACAATTCCCTCATGAGGGTGTGGTAGTGGCCATAGGTCTCCCTCCTCAAGAGGTATGGCTTCACCCACCCACTTCACTTTTTCCTTCTCTTCTTCAGCTCGCTCACAACTTCCATGAAAGTTAGGATTGTTGAGCACAGTTGTACGTTGCAATCCATGTACAGCTGCACTTGATTCAACAGAGTGGCGTCCATGTTGAGGGACACTCGGCAGGAGAAGTTATATCGGCGGCACGCTGGTTGAGACTGAGGTGTCTCTGTGCCACGCCCCAATATATATGCATGATGGGGGCCATCGCCGACGACACTGCGTCCATCATATTGTGGTCGCAGTGTCGTCGCAGTGCCGTCACAGTGCGTCTCAGACAGGTCGTATTCAGACTTATTAGGTCGCCTTCCAAAGGGACTGGTCGTGGCACCAAGTCGCCGCCCATGATCCGTCTGCCGGGGTGGTCACGTGTTGAGATCTCCGTCCACTAGCCGTGCATGCGCCGTCTTCCGGGGTGGTGACGTGTTGAGGTCGGGCATCAGGGCTACACGTGGCCACTCGGGCTCACTCGGGACACAAGGTCATCCGTTTGATGCCGTCCAACAGTTTTTGGTGGTCGGGGAAGGACGGGAGCTCAGGACGGGTATGTGTGAACCGAGCTTAAATGATGATCCTGTGGCTGTGAATTTTGGAAATGACTCATTGGAGCTGGTGGACAAGTTTTGTTACCTAGGAGACACCATCTCTGCCGGTGGTGGGGCCGAGGCTGCCACTGTCGCTAGAATTAGATGTGGCTGGGGAAAGTTCCGAGAACTGCTGCCAATTCTGACCATGAAAAGAATGCCTCTCCCCCTGAAGGGAAAGGTGTATGCCTCATGTGTTAGAAGTGCAATGACTTATGCCTCAGAAACATGGGCCGTTAAAGTAGAGGATGTTAACAGAATGGAACGTAATGAGATGGGACTGGTGAGGTGGATGTGTGGGGCCAAACTGCTAAATAGAATAACAAATGATGAGCTGGGGAGATGTTTAGGTAGCCTATAAAGAGTATTAACGAGGAGATGCGTACAAGTAGACTGGGATGGTATGGGCATGTGGAGAGAATGGATGAACAAAATTGGGTGAAAAGATGCAGGTCTGTGATTGTGGAGGGAGCTCCACCAAGGGGTGCACTAAGGAAGACCTGGGATAGGACTATACGTGCCGATCTCAAATTTAAAAACTTGACAAGTGAAGCAGCCCTTAACAGGGTTGCCTGGAATGCCGCCATTAGGACAAGTGACTGAAACTGCACGTATGTGTGGAACACTCAGTCTTAAAGTTGTATGTATGTATGTATGTATGTATGTACTGTGTCTACTATTATATATAAATTTGCACACTGTGAACAGCATTCACATTGTCCTCAAACGCTGTCAGTTTCCTGTATACTAATGGTCCCAGCAGTCCTCACTAGCTCCGTCCATGCATACTTTACATTTTACGTTTCCTTCCCAAGCACACAGAGGCACGACATGCCTCCTTTGTCCCACATGTCACCAGGGATCTAGGTTAGTTTTCCATCTCGTCAAAAACTCCACCGTGTGTATTAAGACGGTTATGGATGTGTCTGGGGGAACTCACAGGAGACTAAGGGGTAATGGCAAGGGGGATGGAGTTGTCAGACAGGATGCAATAACACAAAGGAACCTTCCACACAATATCATCAGGGAAATGCATATTGCCAGAAAACCTTAATTCGGTATAATATGTTGATAAAATGGGCTAGTAATTATAATTATATCTCTCCACTATAATCTGTAAAAGGCGTACTGACTTGGAATATCCCTTACCGTGCCTTATATTACCTGGACACAAACTAATCGGTGAAAATATGTATGTATCTTCAAGTCATTGGAATACTGTTGAGTACTATATAAATACACTTTAACTGATCGTATATGCAACTTAGATCTATATTATTATCATGTCACAGTTATTATATTTAGGTAACGTAGCACATTGCCTCTCTTGAGTAAGTGCCCACTGATCCATTCTGTCAACTCACTTACCATTTCTTATATAAAAACAAACGAGTCAGGAAAAAAAAACTATTTCAAAATAGTTCGTTTGTGACAATAACCCAATATCATACCTAAATGACAATTTTGCTATCTGAAGTTATTTAGCATGTAAGTAACTGAAATTATACCTATACTAGAATCTCTCTTGGTCGATTTTTTAATGTATCAATTATTTGTCTAGTTTCCTCCCTACACCTCCATCAAACTTAAAAAACAGATCCATTAGATCCCTCTTCTAGAATGTACATTTCTTTCAAAATTACAGGATCCCCTTCACCCTTATGTTTAGCCCCATTAGTTTTCATATTTTAGGATGTTTGCCTCATTAGTTTGTCGATTTTAAGACCTTCTGACCCATTGCCTTGTCAATATTAAGACCTTTCGTGCTATTTAGGTGTCGATTTTTTTTCTGGCGAACGAAAGTGCGCGGTGAAAATTTCCTTTCCAGGGGCGATTGCAGCGCCACCAAGCCTCAACTACTACTGTTATCAGTCCGTACATGCCCGCCATAGCGAGATATAGCGAAAATATGTCTTCCGACGCGTCCGAATCTGTGCAACCTTCTGCCCACCCCGCTGCTACCCCGCTAGCAACATCGACGCCTACTGCGACGGAGAAAAAGCCTGATCGTAAGAAAGCGAAGCGTTTTTTGAGTGATAGTGCAATCCAAAGACAACTTTTGGCCACTGGGAGCGAAAGTGAAAGTTCGTTCGAAGAAAGCAGTGGCGAAAGCGAAGTTGATAAACTGCTAGATATAAGTGATATTGAGGATATTGAGGGCTTTTGGGGCGACGATGCAGTAGATTTGTATCATGTGTCAGGTAGCACTGAGGACCCTGATGTAGAAGTGCTAAACGAAAATGCAGTGGAAATTCCAAGTGTGCTTGAGCCTACGCATGCCCCGCCGCCATTGCACCGTGGTCAGCCTAGGCCTACTCATGAACCTTCCCCCTTGCCTGCTCGTACGCCCTTGAAAGTGGGCAAATACCTTTACAAGAAAACATTGGTGATAAGTACAGCCAAAAAGGCATGCAAGGCAGCAGAGGAAGCAACGGAAGGCAAAAGTGATAGTGACAATGACGCCGACCCTGCCCGCATTCCTTTGTCTCGACGCCTTGACCTGGGACGCCGCGGGGGTCACCCACAGCCCTCAACTCTATCTCTCCCTCACGATGACCAAAGGGCCTCTACAAGTGGTACTAGTTGTGCGGCATTGTCCTCCCACAGTGTACCACAGGCCTCATCACATCGGTGAGCTTTATTTGGAGGGGAGAAGCCCTCAGGTCGCCGCAAAAGGAGTCCAACTCCGGAGGCTGAGCATCCCATTGTTCCACCCCCCGCCATCCCCCACGCCGCCGACGCCAGGTCACTTCTTCGCCGGAACTAACCCCCGAAGAAAATGTCGACGACCCTGACATTGCCCCAGATGACCTGACATCACCTGAGGAGCAGGAGGAAGAGAAAGTGGAAGAAGAGGAGACACCAACACGGCGAGTTCGAGGGCGAGGGCGAGGGCGAGGCTGTGGCGGTCGTGGGCGTGAGGCTCAGCCTGCCGATGCCGATGCCGATGACGACGCCTCTGCCCGTGGGCGTGGGCGTCCCCTACAATCAGAGGTGTTTGTGTGGACTGATGGGGCAGATTTTGAGCCAGATTGTTCTGCTTTTGACGAGGAGCAAATTGGTTCAGGGGTGCCAGCAGCATATCCCTGTGGCCCAGATACAACCCCTAGTGAACTTTTTTGTGGGTTCTATGAAGACGAGGTCATGGAATACCTCGTCGAGGAAACGAACAACCACCACGAAAGTGCCCAGATGGTGGCATGGCGAGCTGTCACTGTGCCAGAAATGTTTGTTTTTCTGGCGCTGACTATGCTGATGACACACATCAGAAAACATGCACTGGCAGACTACTTGATCACTGCCGATCTCATCACAACACCAGCCTTCGGGAAATTCATATCCAGGGACAGATATTTCGACATTCTGTCCTATCTCCACCTGACAAACAATATGCATGTCCACCTTCAAGATCGGCTTTGGAAAATCAGGAAGCTGTATGACATGATACGCCATCGCTTTATCACCTACCTGATACCATTCCAGAAGATGTGCCTCATCGAGTCTCTGGTCCTGTTCCGGATGAGGATGCATTTCCGGCAATATATCCCGTCGAAGAGACACCGTTTTGGCATCAAGCTCTTTCTCCTCTGCGACTGCAAGACGGGATATGTTCTGGATTTTGTGGTCTACAGCGGCAGTGGTGGCGAGATCATAACTGACCCCGACATTGGATTTGGCGGCGTTGTCGTGCAGAAAATGATGGAGAAACACTTCCATAAAAAACACATTCTCTACACTTGACAATTACTACACGTCGCCCATCCTAATCAAGTACCTCCATGACCGCAAGACCGGAACTGTCGACACAGTCAAGGCCAAGAGGAAGGGCATGCCAGTGTACCCGACAAAGACGAAGAAAAGTGGCCCCATCCTCTCTATCCACTGGCATGACCAGCGGAAGGTAAACCTCCTCACCACATGCCATAAAGCTGAGATGGTCGCCACCGGGAAAGTGGACCGGAAGACCAAAAACCCCGTCCAAAAAACAGCTGCTGTCCTGGACTATAACCTGAACATGCGCCTCATCGACAAGTCTGACATGCAGATGGGCTTCATCGACTGCCTGCGAACATCTTGCAGGTGGTACAAGAAGTTTGTGTTGCACACAGTCGACATGTCAGCCCTCAACGCCTACAACATATACCGGCTGAGGACTCCAGGAGCAAAGAAGTATAAGTCACTGCGGAAGTTCCACAAACAGGTGATACTGGAGCTCCTGCAAAAACATTCTGTACCCGTGAGTCCTTTACAAGGACCAGGCATGGTGAACCGGACAGCGTGTGCTGACTACTTCAGGAAGTACCAGCTCAACTCCCTTCCTCCCAAAGTACCAGGTGGTACAGTCAAGAGTCAGAAAAAGTACCATGTCTGTAGCCACACAACCTGCAGACCCCATAAAGTAAAGAAAACCACATGGGAATGCCTCGAGTGTGAAGTGGCACTGTGTGCTGGGCGGTGCTTCAATGACTTTCACACTCTAACAAACTTTTGAAGTGCAAGTGACAATGACAGTGAAAGTGACACTAAAAATGTAGGCTATAGTAATATCAAATAATTAGTAAAAGTGAAAGAGACCCAAATAACAGCAATATTAAGTGCCAGTGACAATGACAGTGAAAGTGACACTGAAATGTAGGCTAATAAAGGGTAAAAGTGAGAGACACAAATAAAAGTAATAATAAGTGCCTTCATAACAATATGAACAAGTGAAAGTGACACTAAAATCTATTTTATAGCTTACCTAACAATAAATACTAGCGAAAATGACACTCTCGATTATCATAGTCCAGTGAAAGTGACACTACAGATATATAACAAATATTAAGTACATGTGAGACACAAAACTATCTTTATAAGTAACTTTATTGAATGAAAATTACATAATAATGATTATAATGGCCAAATAAACTAATAAAAACACTCAAATCGCTTCCCGGAATAATTGCGGGTGGTGCGATGAGTACAGTAGTGCGTCGTAGCCTGGGCCGCGGCAGAACGTTCGGACGCGTCTAGGTAAATACGCGCCAAAAGTTACCTCCACTAAAATCGCCATCACACCTAAACCAGTTGGGCTAGAGAGCTCTACTTAACGCGAGTCTACAGAGGAAAAGTAGGGTTACATTTTATATGTTCTAGCTATTAACGGAGATAGGCCTTTGTTTACATACATCGTTTTTTAGCCAGATCATCCAGATACGAGCTCCGTCATTTAGAAAAGCAGCCCGGGCAGGGAGGGTTAACTGTACTATGTTCTTACTTACCTTGAGCTATAATATGTTTCAATATCTATCCATACATACCACATTTAGTAATTAACGTTATTTAAATACGTTTTATGAGTATCATATGTCTGCTGAATTCGTTTCCTGCTTTATTGTTTTGCAAACATAAAATCTTTAAATGAGATTACTCTCTCTCATCTGAGCTTAGAGCTAATCTAAAATGTTGCCTCTCATGATCTAATAATTATACCTAACGTAATTGCATGGTGTAGAACACGAAGAAGCATGCATAACATACCTTAAATTACGTAATATCTGACCTGACAATTCAAATAAATGTTTGTTCATCATGATTCAGTTATTATGTTTGGTTTAATATTACAGTGCAGCTTACTTGAAATTATGCCAAGAATAAGCTATTGTTTCTGGATTACTAAGTTAAACAGAATCAAGTGCCTGAGGTAACCCGATGCCAAGTAGGTTTAAGCTTTGTGTGTAATTTTAGATTGTCCTGACTAGTTGAACGCATGCCATAGTCTCATCAATAATCCTAAAACTTTATCGATTTTTAAAACACATTCCTTTCTACAGCCTTCATTGATCTGTGCTATGCTGAATAGAATTATAACCTCAAATAAACCTTGAACAAACTGACTTAAATCAAAATACCGCCTTGTTTCTTCTTTCGCCATCTATAATCAGTAGTCCGTGCATATATGTGAATATGTACAGTTAATTCATGGTTCAGGAGCTTTCTCATTATGACCTTTCATAGTATGAGAGAAAGAGCAAATGTAGTTAATTGCGTGCAGGTATTACGTAATATCATATTTGGTTTAGTTATTGTTCTTTATACTGAGCGTTGCATATCATCTATTATCATCCGATTACTTCCTTGCGTACCCAATATGATGGTAAAATAGATAAGGAAAAGGTGTTACCATTATGGTTAATATCAGTTTGCCAAGTGTGAGAAATATATCCATTTATGTGAGGCACAACGAAGCCTTAATTCTTATACATAACCAAATGTATGCACACTTTAAGCATTATAGATGTATATATATATTTAGTCAATACTGTTATATTTGTTGGTGAGCAGAAGCTAAGGACACTTTTGTTTTACTGTTTTTGTAATGCTCACATTCGAGGAAATTGTGGAAAAGCAAGAGAAGCTAATATTTAAAAGCTAATGTACTTTATAGTAGACACGCCTGTCTTACTGTAAATATTTCCAAATACTACAAAAGAAACAATCAATGAAGAAGATATCGAGGGTATTATTTCCAGGGAGAGAACACATCAGCAGTTGAATTGTTATACAGAAGTTCTAGAAAATGTTGGCCTTTCCTAAAAATTAAACTTTTAGTTATCTGTCGGAGAGACAGAAACAAGAAATCCTTAGCACACACAGCAAGATTGTGTTAAATAATGTTAGAGTTTTATTAGTTTCAATATGAACATATTTCATGAGAGGAACATATATTTTGATTAGTGAATACCAAACAAATTTAAAGGCGATTGTATGTCAAAATGTTCTCTCGTTGGCTGAGCTAAAACAATGGAATCAGGCCAAATGTCTCTCACGCAACCATCGACCTTGCCCTCAGATAAATCAGAAGTAATACCAGGCGTTGATCTCACTACAACGATCACAGACCTTCTGGAAACAATGGATAAGTGGTGGTGTGTGTTATACTTGGGATGCTTTGGTGGCGGGAAGGGGCATTTCTTCCAGATTGTGAGGGGCATAATTTGGAATTCCTACATTTTTCATGCTAGCCATATTTTATTATTTATACATTTTCTTGTTGTGTGCAGCCTCGCTTCAATGTTAATTATTATCAATGTTATCAATGTCTTAGTCGTTAAATAATAAGAGATCATATTCCCTTCAGTAATGCTACAATTTCCCGAATCTCATGCCTTTGTTGTACTATGCAACAATATCATAATTCATTTTTGTTCTGAGAATATTTGTATTTGTTTATTAATACTCAGGTTCAATGAGGTAATTACTTATATATAGGCTATATCTATAAATATATATATATATATATATATATATATATATATATATATATATATATATATATATATATATATATATATACTGTATATATATATATATATATATATATATATATATATATATATATTACCTGACGCCGTGATCCCTGAAGGGGTGGCCACGAACGAACCGCCCCCATGAACCTCTGTCCCCAGTCAGTCGATGCCCCTCCTTCCAACCAGCACCGCCTTCATCCATATACTTCCTCACTCCATCCTTCAACCTCTCCTTCGGTGCACCTCTCCCGGAAAATATAACCACTAATTTTCCCATGGTTTTTCTTTTCGGTTTTTGGTAGTGTTCATCATTATACAGTAGGTGAAATTAGTTACAATCCCAGGAAAATTTTATTTCTCCCATTATCCAACGATCTTAGAATAATCAGATGTAAGTAATTTTCAGAGTATATAATTATATACATTTTCTTTTGCCTTTGGATACAGGAAGGGTTGAGGGGGGGCTTCCCCCCCCCCCCCCCCCTCATGATTTATTGACATCAGCATCTATTTTGACAGTAAGGGGCTTAATAAGAGTTTCACTGCTGTCAATAGGGAGAGTTATAGAACCTTCAAATATTGAGAAATAATGAGTGGTAGTTTCGGTAATAAGTACCCCTCTCCCTCTTTGTCCTTCCACCTCGCTCTCGTACACCCTCTTAATCATTCTCTCGCTTTCCATATGCTCCATATGGCCGAACCATCTCAATTTGTTCCTTTTCACACTTTCCAGTACATCTACCTCCACACCACACCTCCTTCTTACTTCCTCATTCGTCTGTATATCCCTCCATGTAACTCCGCACGCACTTCTCAAGTAACTCATTTTCACCGCTCTCACTCTTGGTCTGATTCTCTTCCCGAACGGCCATGCTTCGCTTCCGTAAGTTAGTGTCAGGATTACCACACTGTCTATGCAAGGACTTCTTCACTTCCATACTGACCACCCTATTTCTTGTTACTGCTTTCAGCATTCCTACAACCCTCTTTCCCTGTTGCACACTCTCCCGCACTTCTTCATCCATAGTCCCATCTTTACTCAACACACTGCCCAGATACATAAAAGAGCTGACGATCTCCATAGCCTGACCGTTCAACTTCACCTCACACTATTTGACTTCACCCCTTTCGAAGACCATTACCTTGCTCTTCCCCGCATTTACCTTCAAATTCCGTTTTTCGCACACTGTTCCAAACTCATTTACCAGACCCTCCAACTCCCATTCATTATCGCTCATCAGAACTGTATTATCTGCAAACAGCAGTATAGGCAGCTTCCACTCAATACAGAAGATAGAGACTTTTTAGCAGAGTATTCACTTCCCGGTTATGTAATGTTTGAGAACAGCCGAATAAATAAAAATGGAGGTGGCGTTTTATTTTATATCAAAGAAAGTCTTAACCCGACCCTCTTGTCAAAACCTCAAATTGTGAACGTCGACACATCTTTTGTGCTAATAAAGAATAATAAAGGTACAAAAATAATACTTGCATTAATATACAGACCTCCAGCTCAATCAGTGCAAACTGACCGAGAAATTTATGAACAAATTGCAGATGTAAGTAACTCACAAGATACCGTATTTTTTGGCGACTTTAAACCAGTGACCAAGTGGTCACTGTACGTACTGAAGTACGGAGTACTTCACACTCCGGACATGACTTGTATGCGAACTTGCAAGATAATTCACTCTATCAATTTGTTCGATCGCCAACCCGTGGTAATAACGTTCTTGACCTTGTACTTGCAACAAAAGAAGAATTAATAGAGAATTTGAATGTTGGTGATGAATTCAGTAACAGCAACCATCGTACAATAACTTTCACTTTAAAGTTTATTAGTAACGAACCAAATAGCAGCATCGAAAAAGTCCCTAATTTCAAGAAAGCAAACTTTCATAATCTTAGAGCTATTTTTAAATAAACTGTCTGGAGCTTTTTAATTAACAATAACGACATAAATACATCTTGGGAATTATTCGAAACCACTTACCTAAAAGCCGTGCAGGACTGCATTCCATCGAAAATACGGCGTCCAGGCCATAATAATAAGCCCAAATGGTGGAATAAAGATATTTCAAACTGTCTGCTTGCTAAAAAGTTTGCTAATGATAGATTAAAATCCTTACAAAATGACGAAGAACGGGTGAAATTTGTAGTGCTACGACGCAAAGGCCAAAAAGTTAATTAAACAAATTAAAAAGACCCTTGAGTTACATATTGCGAATCAAAGTAAAATAAACCCGAAAGAATTCTATAGTTATATCAGAAAGAAAAAAGTAGTTACTTCAACTGTTGGACCGTTAGTCGATGAAAATGGAGAATACACCAAAGACGAAGTACAAATGAGTAATGCCTTCAATACCTTCTTTGCATCAGTTTTTACAACGGAAGACCTCAGTGATATCCCTACACCATCGCCGATTCAGATTGATAATTCAGATGTTCTAAACAATATCACCGTTACAGAGAGAGAAGTATTGAATTGTTTAGATAAACTCAAGGTAAATAAAACGCCTGGACCTGATACAATCTCACCTAGAGTCCTAAAGGAAGCTAAGGATGAGCTCTCTAAACCACTGACATTGCTATTCAATAAATCCTTGCAGTCTGGAACTATGCCTGATCAGTGGAAGCTAGCCAACGTAACACCGATATTCAAAAAAGGCAGCAAATCCCTACCCAGTAACTATCGTCCGATTAGCTTAACCCTTTACAATTCCTTAGTCAGCCTTCTTCTGGAATACTGCTTTCAATCCTGGTGCCCTTATTACCAAAAAGATATAGACAAGGTAGAACGAGTTCAACGTAGAGTTACCAAAATGATACCTAGCCTAAAGAACAAACCATACGAGGAGTGTCTTAGAGAATTAAATTATTTCCTTTAACCCAGCGCAGATTAAGAGGCGACTTAATTCAAGTGTTCAAAATCATCAAAGGCATCGACAATATGAACTGTAGTAAGTACTTCACTATCGACCAATCTAATTACACGTGGGGAAACGGGTGCAAAATTATTGGTAAATCTTTTAACTCGCACGAAGCTAAAAAATTCTTCTTCAATCGAGTTGTCAACTTATGGAATAGGCTTCCCCGAGATGTTATAGACTACAGCACCGTTGATTCATTTAAACTTCGCCTAGGCAAATATCTCGCATCAAACCCGCGACTGAATGCGTTTGTAAATGAATAACTTTATTTTATCCTCCCCTCAGTTACTAACCCATCTGTCCCCTACTAACTTCCTAATCCTGCCACGGACATTAGTTCCAGGGCAGTAGTTCCCTTTCCAATGTTCCCTTACCCACTCTAAACCACTGTTAGGACACTTGATCCTCAGTGTTTTGGAGGACAAGCAGCCTAGAAGGGTCACTAGGCCTGTTGTTGCTTGATTTCCTTTGTACACTCATTTCCCTCCCTTTTCAGCGATACACCAACATCCACTGCTCCTCCTAGTATTTCTTTCATGACTCCATCCATATATACAGTAAACAACCACGGGGACATCACACACCCCTGTTTCAACCCAACATTCAGGTCAAAGAACTCGCTCTGCTCATTCTCCACACGTACTGCCGCCTTTGCACCCTCATACATACTCTTCACTGCTTTCAGTAACTTGCCATCTACTCTGTATATTCTAAGTACTTTCCACATACCTTCTCTATCCACTCTGTCATAGGCCTTCTTCAAGTCCATAAAGGCAACATACACCTTTTGTTGCTTCTCCAGATATTTCTCCACAACACAATTCAGGGTAAAAATCTGATCTACACATCCTCTTCCCTTCCTAAAAACCTCCCTGCTCGTCGCCTATCCAATCTCCGTTCTCACTCTCACTCTTTCAATCACTACCCTACTGTACACCTTCCCTACTACGCTTAAAAGACATATTCCTCGGTGGTTACCACACAATCCTCTTCACCCTTTGCCCTTATATAGGGGGACTATTATGCCAGTCTTCCAGTCATCGGGTGCACTCCCCTTCGCCCATGCTAGTTTGCACTTTTTCCATACCCATTCGATCACTATCTCACCACCATACCTCAACATTTCCCCACACACTTCATCTGTTATTGGTGCTTTCCCTAACTTCACTCTTTTCATGGCTTCCCACACTTCTGACCTCCTGATCCCCATCTCCTCCTCCACTACTTCTCCTCTTCTCCCTCCCATACCATATCCAACTATGATTGCTGGCTCTTCATTCCTTACATTTAGCAACTAGTTGAAGTACTCCATCCATCTTTCGACTCTCTTGCTTCTCGGCTAGCATTCTCCCATTCTTATCTTTCACACCCTTACTGTTTCCCTTGCTACCTTCCCTAACTTTCTTGACGTCTTTCCAGAAAAGTTTCTTACACTCCCTCTATATTACACTCAGATTCCTTCCAAATTCCTCATCTACTCTTCTCTTACTTTCCTTCACCACTCTCTTTCTCTCCACGTACCTCCCTCGTTTCTGCCTCTCCATATCTTCATTCCCTCTAGCACCCAACCACTCTCTATATGCTTTCTTCTTGTCTTCCACAGCTATTTTGACCTCTTTTGTCACCATGCTGTACCTTTCACTCCCCTCCCTCTTCTCCTCACTCCACGGGGTATAATATATATATATATATATATATATATATATATATATATATATATATATATATATATATATATATATATATATATATATATATATGAGATGACGGGGTTCCAAGAAGCAATTTAACACAAGCAGAAAAAGAAACAACGCAGTCTACCATCATTAAACAACGTTCTCTATGGTGTCACGAAACAACACAGTCTACTCACTATAAATTAATGCCCTCTACAGAGACCCACGGGAACTACAGGGCCCCTCATCAAGCATGACCTGCTTCCGGGCCAATCACCTGGGCCTCTTCCGGGCCAATAACAAGGTCCGAGATACGGGACAAAGGCGTATCCAACCCAAGAACCGGATTTGGATTATAATGAAGAGGAGTTTATGCCAACTCCTCATCAACATCCGATGCTCTACTTCAACTGATATGACCAGAGGAACCACCTCTACAGTGCAGAAAATCACCTGTATCAACAATTATTATGTTCTATCCAACAACCAACTCTACTCCTAAAATCGATTAATGAAATATTACAAACACATGTGGCAGTCCGTGGATTCGAACCCAGGACGCTCACACCGAATATCAACACCTTATACATTACACCACGAAGGCAGTTAAAGAATGGTGGACACTGCCTATGATTTATTATGCAACTTCGAATCCTGCATATCAATCTAAGCATGTACACACATCCCAACTGCAACTCACGTAGGCTATGCATATGTGAATGGTAAGAGCAATTAATGGGGCCTTAACCACTAGGGAAGGCCTCTCGATAAATTACTCCTGAACCAATATCAATTATTATGTTCTATCCAACAACAACTCTACTCCTAAAATCGATTAATGCAATATTACAAACACATGTGGCAGTCCGTGGATTCGAACCCAGGACGCTCACACCGAATATCAACACCTTATACATTACACCACGAAGGCAGTTAAAGAATGGTGGACACTGCCTACGATTTATTATGCAACTTCGAATCCTGCATATCAATCTAAGCATGTACACACATCCCAACTGCAACTCACGTAGGCTATGCATATGTGAATGGAAAGAGCAATTAATGGGGTTTAACCACTAGGGAAGGCCTCTCGATAAATTACTCCTGAACCAATATCAATTATTATGTTCTATCATTATGTTCTAGCAGATCAGGAGAGAAAGCTTTTTATACAACATTGAAAATAGAGGAAAGTACAAATTAATGCAAAACAAGTATCCTGCAACCATACAAGCTTTCTAAAATATGAATTTAATTTTAAGAAATAAAGAATTACAATATCCATATATTCCTATGTCGATTATATTTTAAGGCAATTATTAACTTCACAATAATTAAAAGATCGAAATCCACATGTCCCTACTATTCCGAAATGAATTAATTAAGACACAATTTATCATCTGAATATTAGCTGCCCGAAACAATATATATGATCGATAGGCAAATACGAGGCAATACCTTCCAATAGCTTTAAGGGCGATCAGTGGGTATATATACCAGTGTCGGAGTTACTTCCGAATAGGGCTGGCCAATTTCCCTATAAAAAGTTTAACGAGATTGGCGACCTGGAGGTGTGTTAGAAGAGCTAGAAGTGACCTTGTCTAGTTGTGTGTGAGAGCGGCAGTTCCCTCTGGTGCCAAACAGGAGGAACTTCGAGTCCTACGTCGATCAGATTCCCTCTCATGGATCTCACTTCTCCTCAGCACCCCCACCCTAAGTGTCTCTATGTTACTGAAATTTGGGAATTATTGTGAAGGTTATATAAAATATGTTAGTGTTCAATTTAACATTATCATAGAGGCCTATTCTGGACTCTCCTTGCTCAAATTTGCTCTCGCGGTGTAAGAACATAGAGCAGGTTAATTATATATATAATATTCGGGATTTAACTGATTTAAGTCCAAGTTAACGTTATATAAAAAAATTACCTACAATACCTTATACTATACGTAATACTTTGTGAACACTCTCAGATTTAATTAATTTGTGTTATTATTGTTTGAGTGTCCAGGTTCGTAGTGAAGTGTACAAAGAGAGCATAATTTTCCTTTTATATTTAATCATAAATTTCGGACAGTGCTCCGTCCGTTTTTTTCATATGAGCTCAAGTAGAGTACCAGTTTCCCCAAGATTAAAGTAAAACAAAAATCCGTTGAGTTTATGTTAATTTAGGTTCAATTTTTTTAATTTATATTAATTCTTGTGAATAATTCAATCAATCACGTTACACGGTTAACCATATTAATTCACAGCCAATTTGGGAATTTATATTATCCGTTCCTGTGTTTAATCAGCCTTTATTTCTGGCTATTATAAGTCACTACGTCGTTCTGTGTCTTTATCTTATTTTACACTTCCTGTCGAGCAGGATTGTATTCTGAGTGTCCTAAGCAAGGAACTTATGAGAATAAAACATTAAAAATAAGTTGGATTACAACGATTTTTTTTTTTTTTTTTTTCCCTAGCGGTGGAAGGGGGGGAAAGTAGAGGTTTTGGTCAGGAAGATAAAGTAGGAAATTTTGAAATAAAGTAGTAGATTAAAAGTTAGTGGGCATACCACCTTGCTTTATTCAGGGTAGGGCCAATTTTATTATTATTTTTGTTTTGTTTATTTATTCATTTGTTTGTTTTTTGTCAAATCATTTTAGTTCATGTGTTCCTGGCGATGTTTTGTCAGGAACTTGTTGATGTTGATAGACGATGATGGTGGTATTAGGGGATTCTGGCGGTGTTCAGGGGGGTCCATGATGTGTGTGAGGATCCCCCAGGTGTTCTGCCGTGTCCCAGGTACTTGTTGTTGTTCTGCCGTGTCCCAGGTTATGGTGTGTGGTGGTGACAGTTAGCGGTGTTTTGCTTGGCTGGTGTTTTTTTTTTTTTTTTTTTTGCTCTGGTGTATTCTGGAGGCGGTGTTCTGCTCGACTGGCGATGGACTGCCACTGAGGTGAAGGAAGAGGTACGCTGTTGAAGGTGAGGTCCGCTGATGGTGTTCCGGGGGCTCAGGCAAAAGGAGGGCACACGAAATTCTGTGTGGGACCCCGGTGGAAATGCCCAAGTCCCCAATATCTGTATCACCCAGCCATCTTCAAAGCTCCTCCACCAGCCTCAGCCTCTCCATACTCCTATGGAAGAGACCCCACGATCTTCTAGAGGGTCTCAGCTGGTGTTGCAGGAGTGGTGGTGGTGGAGAGAAACGACGCATAACAATATATATATATATATATATTTGTTTTCTTTGATGCACACGAGGTTAAAAGATATAGCAATTTCAGCATTAGAGATTTTATTGTTCAGGCTTTCCAGAGATCTGAGAATTTTGCGTTGATGGGCAGTAAGGAGGTACAGTAGATTGGCGAAGTTCATGATGAAGTGGATACAGGATGGTACATGGTGAACAATGGTTACGACGTTTCGCTATTCATATAGCATTTTCAAGTAATGAATGGTATAGAGAATAATATGAGTTTATATAGGAGCTGGGAAGGTTGAGGGGGCGAAGTTAAAGCAGGCTATTGTCTCTCATTGGTGGATGGTATGTTCGCTATGCGGGCACTTCTCCTGGTCTGTGATTGGCCAGTGGGTGATGACGTCAGGAGTTGCGCGCTGGAGTCAATCGTGGCTGGGGGTGTAGGGTGGTGGAGAAGAGGGGGGCCGAAGTCATCGTTGGTTGGCTGGGAGTGGGAGCTGGGGTGAGATGTGCGGGTTCGAGGGGCGGAGCTGAGGGGCGTCTCTCCAAGGGCAGCACGGCTGGATAGTGTCTTTTAGCAGAAGGGAGTATCTGTAGGTCAAGAGTTTGATTATTAATACTAGGATTCAGGGCTTGTATGTATAGGGCTTCTAATATTGGGAGTCGTCTGGGGTCACTTTCTCTATCAACTATGGTGGTGTGTTTATTCAATTCAATTCAACCACAACTCCGCCCACGATTTCCTTGAAATTCTACGAGACGCCCCCCGGAATAACGACCACACCATCGCCTCCTTTGACGTAGAAAGCCTGTTCACCAACGTGCCCTTGGACAGGACCATCGACATGATACTACGTCGAGTATACCATTGCCCAGACACACCCACCCTTGATATCCCGGAGAAGGCCCTGAAGACGCTGGAGCTTTGCACTAAGGAAGCCCCCTTTCTTTGCCCACGAGGCAACATGTATCAGCAGATAGACAGAGTAGCGATGGGCAGCCCCCTGGGAGTTCTTTTCGCAAACTTTTTCATGGGTACCATCGAGGAAGAGCTCCTAGCCGCCCAGCGACCTGCCGTCTACTGTACATACATGGATGACATCTTTATGCAAATTAAGGACCTCCACAAACTCCAAGAACTCCAGCATCGCTTCATGACCTCCTCCGGACTCAACTTCACCTTTGAAAAATCCAATAATGGACAACTCCCCTTCCTCGACATCCTCGTCACCCTGAAGACCCTTTGGTTCAAAACAACAGTTTACACAAAACCTACTAACACAGGACAATGCTTCAATGGTGACAGCGAATGTCCCCGTTGTTATCTCCTATCCTCCATCTCCGCCTACGTCAGGAGAGCCCTCACACACTGCTCTACTTGGGCCGACACCCACCAGGAACTGGAAAGATTATCGCAAGTCCTAGTAAACAATGGATATTCCTATTCTGACGTCTCCAGCTCCATCAACCACCACCTTGAAAAGTGGTACACCCAAAAGCCCCCCAACATTGACCCCCTTGATGAAATCAAGATATTCTACTGAAATTACATGTCCTCCGACCACAAAACCGACGACGCTGTCATAAAAGAAATAATATCTAAACACGTCCTCCCCACCAACCCGGAAACACAAAATTAAATTAATCATATATTACAAATCCCCTAAGACCTCCAACATTGTTCTCCGCAACAGACCTGCTCCCACCAAAACAAAAAGCCCGATGACTGACGATCATGTAATATACCAATTTACTTGTAATTTTGAGGACTGTGGACCTCAATCATACATTGGTATGACGCAGACTCGTCTATCCCAACGGCTAACCCTTCACCTTCAGGCAGGAGCCATAAAAGATCACTACCTGACCCCCCCCCCCCACCCCCTCACACGTAACGATTTAAATAAACACACCACCATAGTTGATAGAGAAAGTGACCCCAGACGACTCCCAATATTAGAAGCCCTATACATACAAGCCCTGAATCCTAGTATTAATAATCAAACTCTTGACCTATAGATACTCCCTTCTGCTAAAACGCACTATCCAGCCGTGCTGCCCTTGGAGAGACGTCCATCAGCTCCGCCCCTCGAACCCACACATCTCACCCCAGCTCCCACTCCCAGCCAACCAACGATGACTTCGGCCCCCCCTCCTCTCCACCACCCTACACCCCCAGCCACGATTGACTCCAGCGCGCAACTCCTGACGTCATCACCTACTGGCCAATCACAGACCAGGCGAAGTGCCCACATAGCGAACATACCATCCACCAATGAGAAACAATAGCCTGCTTTAACTTCGCCCCCTCATCAACCTTCCCAGCTCCTATTTAATCATATTATTCTCTATACCATTCATTACTTGAAAATGCTATATGAATAGCGAAACGTCGTAACCATTGTTCACCATGTACCATCCTGTATCCACTTCATCATGAACTTCGCCAATCTACTGTACCTCCTTACTGCCCATCAACGCAAAATTCTCAGATCTCTGGAAAGCCTGAACAATAAAATCTCTAATGCTGAAATTGCTATATCTTTTAACCTCGTGTGCATCAAAGAAAATTTATTACCTGGCTTTACTAACATATATATATATATGTATATATATATATATTCTTTAAGGCCTACAAGGTTAAAGGAAGTAGTAGTTTCAGCATTCGAAATTGTATTATTCAGAGTTTCAATGTTTCTGATTCTTCTTCTTTGGTGTTCAGTTAGCAGGTGGATAAGGTTAGCAAAGTTCATGGTATTTCGACATTTTGCTAGTCTTCTAGCATCTTCAAGGAATGATTACATTATTAAAAAAAACAGGTATATACTGTATACGCAAGGTAAGATCAGGGAGGCAAGGAGTGGGCGGGGCTACTGCGTGTTTGGTGGCCTGCCATTGGTTGTGGGAAGTCTTCCCGCCAGTTGTGCGCTGCTTCTGGCCTGTGGTTGGCTGGGGTGAGCGAAGTTAACGTTGATTGGCTGCTGGGAGTCATCGGAGCAGAAAGTTGCGCTCTAGGTTGCATAGACATCGAGGGCGCGTGAGGGAGGTGAGGGGGCGGCGGTTGTGGCGAGGTAGTGGCGTTTAGCAGACGGTAATATTTGTAGGTCAATTGTTTGGTTATTTATGCTGGGGCTTAAAGCTTGAATATAAAGAGCTTCAAGTATAGAGAGTCTTCTGGGGTAATTTTCTTTGTCATTTATGGAGGTGTGTTTGCTTAACGCCTTACGAGCGGGTCCGTCAGTAACTTCTACTACCCGCCAAGTGGGTGGTTTTACCCTAAACGACCTTGTTTCCGTGCTCTTTTTCATGCATAAACAAGAGCCAGAGCGTAATACAATTATGTATCCCTGAAAGGGCGTTAATTGAGCTTTCGAATGACACCAGAACCATCCTTCTACGACCACGCGTTCTCTTGCAACGATCGTGCAAGACGAGTGCAAATTCCCTAAAATAAGGTAATTTCCTTACATAATTCCCTGTATAGCGAGGCAGTGAGTGTGGGTGTGTGTGGAGTTGTTGTTGTTGTTGTTCCCCAAGCTGCCTGGCCGAACAGCCCCAAAGCCCAGAGCAAGGCCATAACCGAGCGCCCCCACAGAACCCTCCCTGCCGACCACAATAAAGCCTGGGTGACCGAAGCCACTCCATGGCGGGGTGAAGAGGGTGCAGAAACGCCCGGGAAACCAAAGTCCCACCCAGGGCCCTGTGCCCCTCAGCAATTACAGAGAAAGTTGAGGGGCAAAGGAAAAATGTGATGCTTTGGCTTCCAATCTTGGTAGATTGGGAGGTCAATCACTTGAGATCTAGAAAATATATAAGGAAAAGGAACAGTCAGAGTAAGCTACGGGTATGACAGAGATCGCTCAGTTCTCACTTTGATAGACCAGCCCATCACCAGTGTGTGTGGAGTAAACGTCAGTAGTCGCGCAGGACCCGTGCCGAACACTCCTCCCATCGATCGTCTCTCTCTCAGAGCCATTATTGCTCAAAAATTGCACACAGACTTTAGTCGGGCCCCGCCACATAGTCCTTTCTTCTCTAGCCCGACTTAAGTCCACCCCCGCTAGACAATGGTTAAATCGTTACGGGTAAGGGGGGGGGGGGTAGGGGATAGGTAGTTGTCTTTAATAGCTCCTGACTGAAGGTGGAGAGTTAGCCGACGGGACGGACGATTCTGAGTCATACCAATATAGGATTGGAGCCCACATTCCCCATTATTACAGGTGTGCTGGTATATCACATGGTCATCATTCATAGGGCTCTTAGTCATGGTGGAAGCAGGTCTGTTTCGGAGTACAAGGTTGGAAGTCTTAGAAGATTTGTAGTAAATGATGTGTTTAATTTTGTTGTCATGGTTGGTAGGTAGGACATGTTTGTTGATTATTTCTTTTATGATGGATTCGTCGGTTTTGTGATCAGAGGACAAGTACTTACCGTAGAAAATCTTGATTTCGTCTGAGGGGTTGGTGTTGGTGGGATTTTGAGTATACCGTTTCTCTAGGTGGTGGTTAATGGTGCTGGACTTGGGAGAGTCTTTCAAGTTCCTGATGGGTGTCTCCCCAGGTAGTGCAGTGAGAGAGGGCTCTCCTGACATAAGCTGCGATGGAAGATAGGAGGTAACGGCGGGGGCATTCACTATCACCATTGAGGCATTGTCCGCTATTTGTAGGTTTGGTGTAGACTGTGGTTGTGAAGCCAAGATCATTCAGTGAAACAAGAAGGTCGAGGAAGGGTAATTGTCCGTTGGTGGATTTTTCATAAGTGAAATTGAGTCCGGAGGTGGCCATGAAGTGCTGCTGGAGTTCCTTAAGTTCATTAAGGTCCTTAACTTGCACAAAAAAGTTGTTGACGTATCTACAGTAGATAGCGGGCCGGTGAGCAGCTAGGAGCTCCTCTTCGATAGTTCCCATGAAGAAGTTGGCGAAAAGAACTCCCAGGGGGCTGCCCACGCCACGGCGTCTATCTGCTGATACATGTTACCTCGGGGGCAGAGGAAGGGAGACTCCTTGGTATATAATTCCAGCAGCGTCTTCAGGGCCTTCTCCGGGATGTCCAGGCTGCGGGTAGCCTTCCCGCCAGTCGTGCGGTGCTTCTGGTCCGTGGTTGCCTGGGGGTGAGCGAAGTTAACGTTGATTGGCTGCTGGGAGTCATCGGGGTAGAGAGTTGCGCTCTAGGTTGCATAGACATCGAGGGCGCGTGAGAGGCGGCGGTCGTGGTGAGGTAGTGGCGCTTAGCAGACGGTAATATGTGTAGGTCAAGTGTTTGGTTATTAATGCTGGGGCTTAAAGCTTGATTATAAAGAGCTTCAAATATAGAGAGTCTTCTGGAGTCATTTTCTTTGTCAATTATGGAGGTGTGTTAGTTAAAATCGTTACGGGTAAGGGAGGGGTGGTTAGGGGAGAAGTAGTGGTCTCTAATAGCCCCTGACTGAAGGTGGAGAGTTAGCCGATGGGACAGATCACCAGTATAGTTTCCTTAAGGGCCGCTCTACTGGTCATCTTGCGTATTTTACTAACTATTGGTCATCCTCCCTTTGGGACTTCGGTGAGACTTTTTCTATTGTGCTAGACATATCGAAAGCCTTTGATAGAGTCTGCTTTTGTCTCTAATTTCCATTCTGACCGCTCCTTAGCTGTAGTTGTGGATGGCAATTGCTCACTTCCCTTGGTGTTCTTCAGGGTTCTGTTTTAGTCTCCAGTTATCTTTCTAATATTCATTAATGATCTCCTCAACTGTACCTCTCGTCCTATCCAACAGTAAACCAAGTCACATCTGAGCCTTCGGATGTCAAAAGCTCAGTTCCCCAAGGAACAGTGCTAGCGCCCCTTCTTTCCTCATTCTAATTAACGACATAGATGCCAACACAAGACACAGTACGGTGTCTTCTTTTGCTGATGACACAAAACTAAGTAAGATAGTAAACACACAAGAGGACACGGGCCGGCTGCAAGAAGACATAAATATAGTGTTCCAGTGGACCAGGGAAAACAACATGCAATTCAATGAAGAAAAATTCCAATTAATACAATACGGAGATAATAATGTCGTTAAAGAGAATACATACTATGTAACAGAATCTAACCACATAATCGAAAGGAAAGACAGTGTGAAAGACCTTGGGGTGTTAATGTCTGAAAATATGGGTTTCAAAGAACATAACCAGGTCAAAGTTGCGGCTGAGAAACGTCTAACGGGTTGGATTCTGCGTACATTTAAAACATGCGGTGAATTACCTATGATAACGCTCTTCAAATCTCTATTGCTACCGCGGATTGAATACTGTAGCGTTTTAACATCCCCATACAAAGCAGGTGAAATAAATTACTTAGAGAGTGTACAAACGAATTTCACTTTGCATATAAGTTCGGTAAAACAGCTACACTATTGGGAGCCTTTAAGAACACTGAAACTGTACTCGTTGGAACGTAGAAGAGAACGTTACCTAATAATATACATGTGGAAAATCGCAGAGGGTTTAGTACCAAACCTAAATACCCCGATAGTCATAAAATTCAGTGATAGGAGAGGCTGGGAATGCGATATCCCCCGGATGAATAACATGGGTACTATGGGCTCTCTGCGAGAGGGCTGGTTATCTCATAGAGGCCCACGTCTCTTCAACAAACTCCTGCGGCCAGTAAGAGACATGCGGGGCATCTCGTTAGATAACTTCAAGAGAGCCCTCGATGTCGAACTGCAAAAAGTGCCAGACGAGCCCATCTTCGCAAGGGAGCGTGCTACCCCTTCGAACAGTCTGCTGCACCAAATCACCACCCAGAACGAGGGGCGGCGCACTCCTCGGTGCCCCTAGTAGTAGCGAACTCAACATAGGTAGACATAGGTAGGTAGGTAGTATGCTGATGACTCTACCTTACTCTATTCAACTAGTTTTTCACAACAACCAAGCATGCAATCACTCCAAAACTCACATGACAAGGCCGTGGCATGCCTATCTTCTGATCTATCAAATTATTTGTCACTTTTAATGCTTCCAAGATATAACTTTTCCCTCTATCTATCAGTTGCAATTTTCCATAAGTCTATCAACTACTGTTCAACAATACACAAATCAACCTTTCATCTTCGTTCCATATTTTGTGTGTATTATTTTCATCCGACCTTTCTTCATAAAGATCATAATACCATTCTTGCTAAAAACAGCTTCCCAGAAGTTAAGTGTGCTCAACCATCTCTGTGAGTTTTTCACTCCTGCACAGCTTCTTTCTCTGCAAAGAGGCACAGTACGCCCATGTATCGAGTTTTGTTCGCATGTATGGCGAGGTTCCACCCATACCGCACTTCTCAAAAGAGTAGAGTCAAAAGAAATTTGCCTCATTACTTCACTTCCTCTTATTAGTTCCCTACAATTTCTTTCTAAACGCTGCAATGTTACATCTCTTTCACTTTTCTATCGCTATTGCAACAATTAGTGTTCTTCAGAATTCTCTCTTGCGGCGAGTGCGAGGCACCCGCCCTTCTACAGTCTCAATCATATTCTGTCCAGCTCTCCAACCCCCGAATTAATAAATGTTATCAGTGTTTCTTCTACTCAACATGTGAACTCTGGAACTCTCTCCCTCAATGAAGCTTCATCCTAAGACTTAGACTGTTTTAAACTTTGGGTGTCCAGGCATTTTGACGTTCCTTGAATTTGGCTATATGTTTCGCTGTAGGCTTTGTGGGAGACACTTGTTATATGCAACCTGCCTTTTGTATCTTTGTAAAGAAAACAAATTACATATATAACTAGTATTAAATACAAAAGATGTCGCCGGTTTATAAAGGGTTAAATATAAATATAAGCTTGACAATAATAGTGCTTGTGTTCGTCCCCAATGACAAGGATAACTATTTTTGAAGCCTCTTAAAGAAATGTGTTGGATCGGTAAAATGAAGTTGCTGTAGTCAAAGTGAATCTTATACAGGACAAATTTACGTTAAAGTAAAATTTCAATGGAGAAGGCAATAACTGACTTAACGTAACATTAAATATCTTATAAATGCATGACCAGTCCAAACAGGCGAAAACAATGTGTATAATATTTCATACAGGTATATATTGGTGAAACACTGTTATTGACTTGTTATGCAGAAAATAAAAAGAAACAATAAAAATGCTTACACTGATGCAATAATCACATTAACATGTGCGTCTATTTTTAAACCAAACTACATTTACTGTAGTGGTTAGTTGGCCAGATCGACAACACCAAGAGGAAAGTTAACTAAGCATATTCTGCTGATCGTATATCTATTCCTACCTCGAGAAACCCGCATACCTCGCTGCCTAGGAAAAACTTCAATGAAGTGACCCAATTTGTAATTTTCCTCCTCACCAAGTGCCGTCTTCTTCTCCACACAACGGCAAACATTCAAGTGGCAGTGAAACTCGGAAACAGGAAGCATTATATCATTTTGCGATGTTATGTTTATTACGGCGCATTTCTCCTTCTGAAGGTAAAAGTAAGACTTTCAAATTTCTTCCAACCCAGTCGCCGTATACGTCCCAACCATCATGAGTTTGAGGTAGTCTCTCATGATTCAATTCGCTAACATTCAGAGTCAATTCGCCTAGACATAGTCAAACCTAATATAGCCTTGCCTCAACATTATCTTAATCGAACACAAAGCAGTCTGACCTTACTAACCTCAACCTAAATTAACCTGACCTAACCTAAGTAGGTGAACAGGGAATGACCATAACTTAGTTCAATCCGTAAACCTTACATATCCCTTCCTCAACATGACATAATGCTTAGCAAAACATGATCAAACAACCTGTTATGAAATTGAGAGTCAAATCAAATTGATGTATTCCGAAAATTCCATTTGGCGAAGTAACTGTCAGCCACAACGTGTGTTCGAGCCTTAAGAGCCAAGCCACGTCGTTTGCCTCAGATGATAAGTCCAGTTTTGTGGAGCCTCTGAAATACTCCTAGTCAGTCAGGGTGAGACGCCTGCTGGAAATATGGTGCTCGCGACCCAGCATACTCTCATGTAGACAACTCAAATATATATATACAGTATATATATTATATATATATATATATATCGAAATAACTAAAACGAGATGGCAACATTGACAGAGAATAGCCCCAATGCATTGTTATATTTTACTGCATGAACGGAAAGTAATAACTCATTGCATTAGCCTAAGGATTCTAATGTTAATATTGCTTAACCGCTTATCTTATTCATACCAACGAAGCTAACATAATGTTACCAAATTTGACTTATCTTTGTGGAGTTATATCATTAAATACTGTAGAATATAAGATGGATACCGGTATAGATTATCTTTGTGGAGTTATATCATTAAATACTGTAGAATATAAGTTGGATACCAGTATAGATTATCTTTGTGGAGTTATATCATTAAATACTGTAGAATATAAGATGGATACCGGTATAGATTATCTTTGTGGAGTTATATCATTAAATACTGTAGAATATAAGATGGATACCGGTATAGATTATCTTTGTGGAGTTATATAATTAAATACTGTAGAATATAAGATGGATACCGGTATAGATTATCTTTGTGGAGTTATATCATTAAATACTGTAGAATATAAGTTGGATACCGGTATAGATTATCTTTGTGGAGTTATATCATTAAATACTGTAGAATATAAGATGGATACCGGTATAGATTATCTTTGTGGAGTTATATCATTAAATACTGTAGAATATAAGTTGGATACCGGTATAGATTATCTTTGTGGAGTTATATAATTAAATACTGTAGAATATAAGTTGGATACCGGTATAGATTATCTTTGTGGAGTTATATCATTAAATACTGTAGAATAAGATGGATACCGGTATAGATTATCTTTGTGGAGTTATATAATTAAATACTGTAGAATATAAGATGGATACCGGTATAGATTATCTTTGTGGAGTTATATCATTAAATACTGTAGAATATAAGATGGATACCGGTATAGATTAGGCTTGGTCAAATTTTGTTAGGCGACTGGATGTTTGTTATATTAAGAGTAAATTATCGCTTTCTAGTCATTGTTGGACATTGTGAATACAGTGCCTGCTAAAATACAATCTATTTCTCTGCAACTGCTCGAACTATTAATACTATGCATACAGTATGTATGTCAACCAAAATAATTCTGCTCCCAGTAAATATACTTTTA
This sequence comes from Paralithodes platypus, assembly GCA_032716605.1. NCBI lineage: Eukaryota > Metazoa > Arthropoda > Malacostraca > Decapoda > Lithodidae > Paralithodes > Paralithodes platypus. The sequence continues at coordinate 29,886,970 of CM064567.1, read as the reverse complement.
TAAATTATTGTAATATTAATAAGTGATTGAAATAATATAACTTTATGTTCAATATTTCACATCAAAATATTAGCACCAATTTAATGGACACGAACAACTGTAATTGTTGAATATTTCGACCAGCATAGCATTCTTTTCACTTCATCATTAATAGCAGATCTTTGAATTAACACGCTATCAACATTGTATGTTGTTTAAAAGTTAACTGTATTATCATTGAACACAATTTATAAGATTCTCATTGCTTAACATACATATTATCGCATATGCTTCATCAGTAGGACATCAGTAGGATCAGTAGGCTCTCTCTCTCTCTTTATATATATATATATATATATATATATATATATATATATATATATATATATATATATATATACATACAGGGCATATTTAAAAAACACTTACAAACTTCAAGTGCTAAGTACCGAATAAAGAAACAAGTTCACTTTACTCTTTAACAAAATAACAAATAATTAATAATTATTGATTTAAAAGATACTAGCAGGGGTACCCGGCGTTGCCCGGGTTTAAATTCTACTACCATAATCACCATCATCAATCACTACTATCACAATCATCACAATACTACTACTACCATAATCACCGGCCTTGACCTCCCTGTGCCTCATTAAACGGCGACCTCGATTTCGGCCGCTAAATGACCTCCGATTTTGGATCGGACCTCATCCGTACCCCCATTTTGGGGGGCTGCGAACAACTTTCGCTCCTTACACCTTTTCGATCGGAGGCCTCCTTCTGCCCCAAACGGCAATTTGTTTTCATCCTCTATGACCTGACCCAGGTCAATTGACACCCAAATGGAAAGTTTCAGCTCCCCAGGTCCAAAACTGCGGCCGCCTATTAAGAACACACAGAAAAACAGACACACGAACTGATTTAATAATATAGATAAAGTAAAATATTCAGTGTCGTCCAAGCATGGGTTATAATCCGAACACTGGCATTGGTCTCCCCTTTCATGCTCCCCCCCCCCCCCCCCCCCCCCGCCTCCCTCGTCTCCCAGTTTATACCCAGGAATATTGAATTATAAACATAATTAGTTTTCAGGTTGAAGCAATGTAAGTAATATTCCTTTTATACACCGTTTACAACTCAATTTGTTTTATGTTAATTCATTTTTATTTGTTTTCAACATAGGAAACACCAAAGGCATCTTGGATGAAACAAGTGGTCTGCAGACATTACTGTCATATGTTAGTAAATAAAAAAAGCAATGCTGAATGATAAAAATACCAAAACAATGTGGGCATTACAAAGTTATTGCCTAATGTTATTTAGTTAATTGTACAGTAGTGAACATTAACTTTATTTCAAATACAAACTTATTCGCAGCGGTTTAGGGTTGAATTGAATCTCCTTACTTAATCTTACTGAGCATTTGTATTTCAGATATTCGTTTAACCCGTTCACGCATTTATGACGCAGAGGTTGCCAGATTAGCAATTATAATTACCTCTCCAAAATTAGTTTTCTGCCCACAGCTAACTCAAAGACAACTGCAGAGGTTGAAGTAACTAAACTAAAGGTTTCTAAATACCCCTGATGGTAACAAAGGCTTTAAAGTATCCCCAATAGGCTCAAAATCGCGTCATATGTCGGAGAGGGTTAATAAGTTCGAGACTTCAAAATCGATCAGAATTAATTACTACTACTGTACATGGTCATTACAGTGTAATAAGAGGAGATGAATTTAAATAATTTTAATTACTACCAACTGATACAATACAGAAATCAATCATACCCAATATTTTTAATCTTTGAATCTTTATACAGAGTGAGTCGTAAAACATTTTCGGAATTTCATTCAAGATAGGAACGATCAGCCCGCAATGAATCTATGAATCAAGCACTATGCTTCATAAACGATTGAATTACCTTCAACTACGTTTGGATACTCAACCCAGACTTTGGCATCAGCATTATACCCCTTGACCAGAGTTGCAAATGTTACATTTTTTTGTTTACGCTAATCTGTTTCAAATAATTAGTATTTTTCTGATAACTACCTAATACAATCACCACATTCTAAGATACTTTAGTTTCGTAATTTCTAATGTGTGAATAGGTAAACCTATACCTTCCCTTTAGTAAACATGTTAACATGTTAATCGTATATCAATAATTTAGTGCTTTATTTGTAACCCTGTTTTGCTAGACTTCTAAATAACCATATATCTCATTAATAAAACTTTTTTGGGGGAAATGTGATACAACAATATATGTTTATATATTTTCCATTTTACAATGTGTTCGTCAGTCTGTAACAGTTATTACACTCTGTATAGGCCTATATATATATATGTATATATATATATATATATATATATATATATATATATATATATATATATATATATATATATATATATATATATATATATGAGTGTGTGTGTGTGTGTGTTTTGGGAGATCACCCAAATCAAAGAAGCAGCCTCGGGCGGAACAACACCAATAGTTAATCGCCTCTTTGCCCCTGATCCAACTAGAAGACAAACCTCCTACAGGAAAATCGGCGGAGCTTTTTCCCCCACCACCACACTTCTTTATTAACCCTTAACCAACGGCGCACGACATATGTCGAGTTAAATAAATTTGGACTATGTGGCGGTGCACGACAGCTGTCGAGTGCCATTTTCAGCACGTAATGTTGCTGAGAGAGAGAGCTGGGCGGTGGGACGAGCGTAGTAACCTTATGACCGCTCCCCACGACCACCGTGGACGTACTGAACTGTATTCCACCATCCTCCCTCCTCTTGCACTCGCTACACAGGGAATTATGTACAGAAATTACCTTATTTTAGGGTTTTTGCACTCGTGTTGCACAATCGTTGCAAGAGAACCAGTGGTCGTACAAGGATGGTTCGGGTGTCATTGGAAAGCTCTGTTTACGCCCTTTCAGGGATATATACTTGTTTTACGCTCTGGGTCTTGTTTATGCATGAAAATGAGCACGGAACCAACCCTATTTAGGGTAAAAACAAAACGCTGGGCGGCACAGTGTAAAATACCCTACCACCCGCTCTTTGTGTGTTAAGCGAGCCAAGGCCGTACAACAGACTGATGACATCATGCCAGACGAACCATAGGGTTTGGAAGAGACGCTCGCCCGGGCACTCCCCTGATTTGCTGGCCAAGGAATGAAGACGAAGCAGTGTTACCATTATGAAAAGAGTTCACCTACACCGAAAGTACAGCTTGCAACCTGACCTGAGGGCCCTCGTAGATTGGCTGACAGATAAACAAGCCTTTCATACAACCATTCCAAGCCGACCTTAGCGATCGTATTCTAGCGGGAGGTGGGAGGGAGGCAGTCATAAGGCAGTGGGGACGCAGTTTTTTCTGTTGGCTGTATCCTATTGTCGGGTGGCAACACGTATGGGGAGACTTATTATATTGGATAGAGGACTTCCTAAGGTTAACCAACAATGAGATATATCGGACAAAATTAATTAAAAGATCCGTAAAATCATTCAGGCGATATCGATATCAGAATGACTTACTGTTGCCGTTAACATTTCACTGTAAGCATACTACTACTGATTAGAAAATTACTATTAACATTATATTAACGCATGTATGCTCAATTGAGAGATTAACTTTGTCCTGTTGAAATAAAGGCTTGATTCGCTAGAGGGTTACATACTTGTCCTAAATATGAGGACTTACTGAAGCCTTAGAAAAAACTTGTATATGTGTGTATTTGATTGATAACGAGTTAAATCATTGTATGTAAGATTGTCATAACATAAGCAATATATTGTCATTGCCATGTGAACGGTAGGTATATACTTATTACTGATACCATATTATGTATTTATTTCACGTTATGCTGTGTTTTTATTATATTACTGTTCACACTCCTATGTTAATAAAACCCTTGTATAACTATGTTAACATTTGTTTATGTTATCCAGCTGAGCATGAGGTAGACCCAACCCTAATTAGAATTGCATACCAATATACATACAGTATATATATATATATAAATACAACAACAGGAAAAATAGGGACAGTACTCCAAACAAAGCCATCTTTATTATACAAAATTTCGGCTATCAACAAGCAGCCGTCTTCAGGTATACATCATGATCCTAAAAAACAGAGCAGACAACTAGAAGAAAAACATAAACACGTGGATCTTTTAATAATGAAGTTAGAAAATGTTTAAAATAACTCACTTGATACAAATTAAGCAGAACCGGTACCGGTACGTAAAACAAATACTTGAAAATATCTAATGTCTAAAATAATCATTTAATAATCAATAAATCAATAATAATAATTATTATTATTATTAATAATGATAAATAATCATTTGACATGAGAAATAGTAGAATTCACCAGGAAACAACTATCTCAATAAATACGCCTAATAAAGAGTACAGACAAATATACAGACGTTTACACACTGAATTTGAATTTATCTGACAAATATTAATCTGTTATTTTTGAAAAGTTAACAGAAAATGAATAGTGACACCTAAAGTAACAAACAGGAAACATAAACTATACCTAAAATTGAGCCTAGAAATGTACAAATACATAACAAACATACCCTATTCACTGGACCGTCCTTTACCCACGGAGATATCAGAGCAACTAACAAACACCAACATTGAACTACTATAACAGGTGAAGTCACAGAGTGCGAGGTGAAGCTGAACGGTCAGGCTATGGAGATCGTCAACTCTTTTAAGTATCTGGGCAGTGTGTTGAGTAAAGATGGGACTATGGATGAAGAAGTGCGGGAGAGGGTACAACAGGGGAAGAGGGTTGTAGGAACGCTAAAAGCAGTAACAAGAAATAGGGTGGTCAGTATGGAAGTGAAGAAGTTCTTGCATGACAGTGTGGTAATCCCGACACTGACTTACGGAAGCGAAGCATGGACGTTGGTTGAGAGACTCAGACCAAGAGTGAGAGCAGAGGAAATGAATTACCTAAGAAGTGCGTGCGGAGTTACATGGAGGGATAGACAGACTAATGAGGAAGTAAGAAGGAGGTGTGGTGTGGAAGTAGATGTGCTGGAAAGTGTGAAAAGGAACAACTTGAGATGGTTCGGCCATATGGAACATATGGAAAGCGAGAGAATGACTAAGAGGGTGTATGAGAGCGAGGTGGAGGGACAGAGAGGGAGAAGTAGACCGAATGAGAGGTGGAAGGATGGAGTGAGGAAGTACATGAACGAAGGCGGTGCTGGTTGGGGGGAGGGGCATCGACTGACTGGGGACAGAGGTGCATGGGGGCGGTTCGTTCGTGGCCACCCATTCGGGGATCACGGCGTCTGGCAATAGATAGATAGATAGACAAAAACAAAAATATTGCATATCCCACCCAACTGAAGTATTATGAACTAATGCTAATTATTGTTGGAAACGTTAAGTTCGGGGTTATGCTTCTTTATGAGAAGCTTTTCACCTATTAGCGTATCATATTGATTCCCGAAGCGAGCAATTATTTTCCTTTACAGTCGGACTGTGAAGCAAGGCATTTCATGAAATGACTAAGTATTTCAGTCAATCTGTGAAATGACTGGTTACTAACCTAACTTAGGTTAGGTTAGGTTAGGTTAGGTTATATTGATCTCCACCTATTATTTATGAAGTGAAGCAAATTGTTCACACAATGACACACCTCAATCTGCTTTTCACGAGCTTGAAGGCAACTATGGGGTTTGCCCTACCTACCTAACCTAACCTAACCTAACCTACCTAACCTAACCTAACCTAACCTACCTAACCAAACCTGTTAGGTTAGTAACCAGTTAGTAACCAGTCATTTCACAGATTGACTGAATTGCTTAGTCATTTCAAGAATTGACTACGTTTCACAGTCTGACTCTAACATATATACAGTATATATGCGAATATATTTTTCCACACTAAAGGTGTGTAGAAAAGGGGAGGTTCACTGCACAAAGCTTCAACAAATTTTGTGCTAAATTTAAATTGCGTCTAAACTATATTGCATGCAAAAAATAAGAGTTTAAAAAATACGTCCGAGTATCTTATTAGTAGAGCCGGCTCGGACTGTTGCGTTTATATTAAAAATATGTTGATGTCATGAAATCCTTAAAATGCATTTATTTACTTTCGTAGATCTTCAGTTATTTACAAATTTCAATTTTGCATTTTTATCATCGAAGATCTACGAAAGTAGAGAAATTAATTTTAAGAATTTTATGAAATCAATTTAATTCAATATAAACGCAACAGCCCGAGCCTTCTAATAAGATACTCGGATGTACTGTTTAAACCCTTATATTTTGCATGCAATGTATTTTAGATGCAATTTAAATTAAGCACTAACATTTTTTAAACTTTGTGCAGTGAACCTTCCCTTTTCTACACACCTTTAGAGTGGACAAATATTTTCGCATATTTTTTGACCACAAGAATCTATAATTTTCATGTTTTATATATAATATATATATATATATATATATATATATATATATATATATATATATATATATACAGTATATATATATATTTTTTTTTTTTTTATATATATATATATATATATTTGAACCGCCGAACCGCCGAACAGGGCGGTACTCCCAGGGAGTGCTAGGTGGCTGATAAGGACACGTGAAACTCCTGTTTCACCACCTGACCTCCCTAGCTGATCCTTTCTGTGCCTTATCAATATTGAGGGCAACCCCAGCCTGCCCTCCAAAACACCTTCTCGTATCAATACATTATACTACAAAACCTTACATACTACACAATATTTTTTCCAAACAATGATGACAAAATCCCGACCATCCTCGGAGTCTCAGTATGGGAGGGATTGGTTTGACCCCTGGCAATGACTCCCATAAATGCTCTGGACCACTACCTTCTACTCTTATTATTAATTTCTGCAACATTCGTGGCCTTTCCTCTAACTTCCATTCTGTGGAACATCACCTCTCCTCTGCCAACCCTGATCTTCTCTTTCTCACCGAAATTCAGGTATCTGGGACTACTAACAGCAAACCTTTCCTTATATCCTCCTACTATCTCTATCCTCAGTTTCAAGCTAAAGGAGGATGTTGCGTATATGTGCGCAACGATCTCGCTTTTTCTTGTGTTCCCAACTTTGACTCTTCTGAATTCTCAACTCTCTGGCTAAAGCTTTCTTGTCACTCTCAAACTAAATATTTCTATGCTGTGTATCTCTCCCCTAATTCTACTGACTATCCAAAATTCTTTGACTATCTAACTTCTAAAGTGGATCACATTCTACCAATCAATCCTTTCGCAGAAATCTCCTCCCTAGGAGATTTCAATGTTCACTACCGCCAATGGCTCTCCTCTGTTTCCTCTGACCAACCTGGTGAAGAAGCCTACATCTTTTCTATCCTAAATGACCTAGAGCAGTTAGTTCAGCAACCCTCCCATATCCCGGATAGCTTCGGAGATCGGCCCAATATTCTTGACTTATATCTAACTTTAACTCTTCTGCTTATGCTATAAATCTGTTCTCTCCTTTGGGCTCCTCCTACCATAAATATATCTCTGTCACTTCTCCTATCTCTCCGGTAGGGCCCCCCGAAACTCCCAGCCGGCAGCGCTTGTGGCACTTTGGCGGTGCTGAATGGGAGGCTCTTTGTCAGTACTTCGTTGATTTCCCATGGAATTACTTTTGCTTCCATTACCCTCGGAGAGTGCTGAACGCATTACCGAGGTAATCCTCTCGGGCATGGAAACATACATTCCATTTTTGTTCTCTCAGTCTAATGCAAACAAATCTTGGTTTACTCACGCTTGCTCGACTGCTGTCGGCAATAAAGAGGAAGCATTCAAATGGTACCGTCGCCTTCCAACTAAATAATTTCATACTTCCTATGTTTCTGCCTGGAATCAAGCCAAATCTGTTCTTCACCTTGCCAAACATTTTTTCATCAATAATTAATGTACTGAACTATCCAACTCTTGCTCTTCCCAAGCTTTCTGCCATCTAGCCAAAAACCTTTCCAACAATTTTTTCTTCTTCGTCTTTCCCTCCTCTTTTCCACCTCGACGGTACTACCGTCACTTCTTCCTCTGACAAAACTAAACTCTTTGCAAACATATTTGCTAAAACCTCCACTTTGGAGGATTCCAGTGCTATTCCTCCCTTTCCATCCCCTCTCTCCTACTTATGCCTAACATCATAATATCTTCCAAGGATGTACTTTTTCACCCTCCCTTGGCTTAATACTAAGAAGGCGTATGGATCCCACAGTGTTCATCCTATTGTACTCAAAAACTGTTCTTCCATGCTGACTCCCTACCTAGGCAAACTCTTTCTTCTCTGTCTCTCCTCTAACGTTTTCCCTTCTTGCTGGAAGTTTGCTCTCATTCAACCTGTCCCAAAGAAGGGTGAACGTTCACAACCCTCCAACTATCGTCCAATTGCTCTCATTTATTGCATCTCTAAAGTTTTTGAAACTATTCTTATCTCAAAATGTTTTAAGCATTTATCTTCCCATAACCTACTCTCAGACAGCCAGTATTGCTTCATTAAGGGCTGCTCTACTGGTGATCTTCTTTCTTATCTTAGTAACTATTGGTCATCCTCCATTCGGAACTACGGTGAGATTTTTTCTGTTGCTAGACATATCGATGGCCTTCGATAGAGTCTGGTCTATCTATCCATCTATCTATTACCTGACGCCGTGGTTCCCGAAGGGGTGGCCACGAACGAAGCGCCCCCATGCACCTCTGTCCCCAGTCAGTCGATGCCCCTCCTCTCAAGCAGCACTGCCTTTATCCATATACTTCTTCACTCCATCCTTCCACCTCTCTTTTGGTTTACCTCTCCCTCTCTGTCCTTCCACCTCGCTCTCGTACACCCTCTTAGTCATTCTCTTGCTTCCCATACGTTCCATATGGCCGAATCATCTCAAGGTGTTCCATTTCACACTTTCCAGCACATCTACCTCCACACCACACCTCTCTCTTACTTCTTCATTCGTCTGTCTATCCCTCCATGTAACTCCGCACGCACTTCTCAAGCAACTCATTTCCCCCCCTCTCACTCTTGGTCTGAGTTTCTCCATCAATATCCATGCTTCACTTCTGTAAGTCAGTGTCGGAATTACCACACAGTCATGCAAGGACTTCTTCACTTCCATGCTGACCACCCTATTTCTTGTTACTGCGTTCCTACAACTCTCTTCACCTGTTGCACCCTCTCCCACACTTCTTCATCCATACTCCCATCTTTACTCAGCACACTGCCCAGATACTTAAATGAGCTGACAATCTTCATAGCCTGACCGTTCAACTTCACCTCACACTCTGTGGTTTCACCCCTTTTGAAGACCATATCCTTGCTCTTCCATGCGTTTACCTTCAGATTCCGTTTTTCGCACACTGTTCCAACCATATTTACCAGACCCTGCAACTCCCATTCATTATCGTTCATCAGAACTGTATCATCAGCAAACAGCAGTACAGATAGCTTCCACTCGCTTCCCTCCATTATCAGTGATACACCAACATCCACTGTTCTTCCTTGTATTTCTTTCATGACTCCATCCATATATACAGTAAACAACCACGGGGACATCACACACCCCTGTCTCAACCCAACATTAAGATCAAAGAACTCGCTCTGCTCATTCTCCACACGTACTGCCGCCTTTGCACCCTCATACATGCTCCTCACTGCTTTCAGCAACTTGCCATCTAATCCGTATATTCTAAGTACTTTCTACATACCTTCTCTATCCACTCTGGCATAGGCCTTCTCCAAGTCCATAAAGGCAACATACAGCTTTTGTTGCTTCTCCAGATATTTCTCCACAACACATGCTAGGGTAAAAATCTGATCAACACATCCTCTTCCCTTCCTAAAACCGACCTGCTCGTCACCTATCCATTTCTCAGTTCTCGCTCTCACTCTCTCTATCACTACCCTACTGTACACCGTCCCTACTACGCTTAGAAGACCTATTCCTCGGTGGTTGCCACACACCCCTCTTTCCCCTTTACCATTATATAGGGGGATTATTATGCCTGTCTTCCATTCATCAGGTTCACTCCCCTTCTCCCATACTAGTTTGCACATTTTCCATACCCATTCGATCACTATCTAACCACCATACCTCAGCATTTCCCCACACACTCTATCTATTCCTGGTGCTTTCCCCAGCTTCACTCTTTTCATGGCTTCACAGACTTCTGACCTCCTGATCCCTACCTCCACCTCCACTACTTCTCCCTCCCATACCCCATCCAACTATGTTTGCTGGCACTTCATTCCTTACATTCAGCAATTCGTTGAAGTACTCCCTCCATCTTTCGACTCTCTCTTGCTTCTCGGCTAGCACTCGCCCATTCTTATCTTTCACACCCTGACTGTTTCCCTTGCTACCTTCCCTAACATTCTTGACTTATTTCCAGAACAGTTTCTTACACTCCCTCCATTGTACACTCAGATTCCTTCCAAATTCCTCATCTGCTCTTCTCTTACTTTTCTTCACTATTCTCTTCACCACTCTCTTTTTCTCCAGTTACTTCGCTCTTTTCTGTCTCTCCAAATCTTCATTCCCTCTACTACCCAACCACTCTCTATATACTTTCTTCTTGTCTTCCACAGCTATTTTTACCTCTTCTGTCCACCATGCTGCACCCTTCACTCCCCTCCCTCTTCTCCTTACTTCACACACCTCCTCACATGCTGCACAGATCTCTTCCTTAAACACTTTGCTCACCTCCTCCACTTCCTCCATACCTTCCAGGTCAAGCCTACCTAGTCGTCATTCTACTGCTCTCTTGAATGTTTTCATGATTTCCTCCTCCTGCAACCTCTCCACCCTCCTCGCCATTCCACCTTCCTCTCGCCTCCCTACAGCTCTCTTCACCCATAGATTTTGTATCCTAATTTTAGCTACTACTACATAATGGTCAGACTAACCCCCTCCAATACCCCTATACACCCTAGTATCCAGCACAAATTTCTTCATTCGTTCATCAACACATATATTAAAATTAATCAGTGCCTTTCGTTCCACCAATGTCTGATCCTTCTTCCTCCACACCACTTTCCATGTGTACCTGTGTATCATTCTGTGTTGGAAGAAGGTGTTGGCTATTCACAGCCTGCTCCCCACACATACGTCCACAAGTGCACTCCCATTCCCATTCACCTCTGACAGTACACCCCACCCTCCCACCACTCCATCAACTTTCTTATCACCCACCTTCACATTCATATCCACAATCAGAAATATTCTTTCTCTTTTGCCAAACTTATCCAGGCACGCTCCACATTCACCCAGAACTCCTCTTTCTATCTTACAGTTTTATCCTCTGTCGGAGCATACAAACACAACCACCCACGTTTGTATTCCTACTTTTATTGTCGCCCACACAATCCTTGAACCCACAGACCCATAGTTTCTTACACGCTCCTTCTATTTGTTACTTACAAACAAACACGCACCATCTCTCGCTGCTCCATCCCTCACTCCAGCACACACACCCATTCCACAATCCCACATCTGTACCCCTCCATTTGGTCTCAGTCATTCCACATACATCCAGCCTGGCATTCACTAACACTTGCAGGACCTCTCTCTCTTTTGTGTCATCATTCAAGCCTCTCACATTTTAAGTCGCTATTCTAAGACTGTCCAAGGTAGGTCGAGGTTCGTCAACATTAGGTCCATCCACATCTGAGTCTGTTCGTTCGTTCATCGTTGCAGTAAGTATTTTTCACGGGTGGGGGGTCGCAAGCCCACCGACCCAATTTCTTTAGTCGCCTCTTATGATATGCAAGAGGCACGTGGGGCATATTCTATTCCCTTACCCCCAGGGGAGTCTGGTACAGAGTCTGGTATATATCCCTTATTTCTAAACTACCCTCCTACGGTTTCTATCCCTCCATCTGTGCCTTTGTCTCTAATTTCCTTTCCGGCCACAGTTCACTTCCTCAACTTATCAACTCCAGTGTTGTTATTGTTGTTGCTATTCCCCAGGCTGTCTGGCCGATCAGCCCCAAGGTCCTGAGCAAGGCCAAGGCCATAACCGAGCACCCCCACAGAACCCTCATTGCTTACCATTAATAAAGCCCAGGTGACGGAAGCCACTCCAAGGCGAGGAGCTGAGGAGGGTGTGGAAACGCCCAGGAAAGCAAAGCTCCACCCAAGGCCCTGTACCCCTCAGCAATTATGAAGGGAAAGTTGAGGGGCAAAGGAAAAATGTGACGCATTGGCTCCGTCTGCCAACCTCTAGATTGGCATTAGGGAGGTCAATCCATGGAAGGGACGCCGTCACTGGAGATCTAGAAAATATATAAGTAAAAGGAACAGTCAGAGTAAGCTATGGGTATCTCAGAGAACGCTCAGCTCTCACTCTGATAGACCAGCCCATCACCACATGAGACATGACTAGAACCCAATCCTCTCAGCATCAGCTAGGAAAGGCCCTAGAAAGCCGCCTTCGGCAGGGGGATGGCTCCCCTATTTTAACTCCTTTCGCGGTTGGGCACCCGCCCAATCCGGTGTTCCTCCGGGTTATGTCCTATCTCCAATTCTCTTCCTATTATTTATTAACGACCTTCTCAACTGCACCTCCAGCCCCATTCACTCATGTGCTAACGACTCTACATTTCACTATTCAACTAGCCTTCCACAACTCCATTCAGAGCAGGATCTCTAAAACTCATGTAAGGAGGCCATATAACACCTATCTTCTGATCTCTCTACCTTGTCTAATTGGGCCAGAGAAAACCTTGTTACTTTCAATGCATCCAAAACTCAATTTCTACATCTGTCTACTCGTCGCCCCCTTCCAGAAAACTATGACCTACTCTTCAACAACATACAAATTAACCCTTTATCTTCTCTTAATATTCTCGGTGTCTCTTTTTCTTCTAATCTCTCTATGAAAGTTCATATTACCACCCTTGCTAAAACAGCATCCCAGAAGCTGAGTGTGCTCAACCACCTCCAGGGGTTCTTTACCCCTGTACAGCTTCTTGCTCTGTACAGGGGCACAGTGCACCCATGTATTGAGTATTGTTCACGTGTGGGGATGATTCTCTCACACAACACTTCAGGACAAAGTAAAATTGAAAGTCTTCCGTCTGATTAACTCACATCCACTCACCAATTCTCTGCAGTCACTTTCTTCCCCGCAATGTTGCATCTCTCTCACTATTCTACTGCTACTACAATAATCAGTGTTCCTCAGAGCTCTCTCAGTGTATACCACCCCCTCTACATAGAGCACGTAGCACCCGTCTTGCAACTCAATCCCACTCACACCCTGCACAACTCTCCAACCCTAGAGTGAAACGTTATTCTCAATCTTTTTTCTATTCAACAGCTGAGCTCTGGAACTCTCTCCCAGAATCAGTCTTTCCTTCTTCCGATGACTTAAATTGCTTCAAACTCTGTGTGTCGAGGCATTTTGGATTGAATATTCCTTGATTTTGGCCCAGTCACTCATTCAACTCTGGGGGAGGCACTCGCCACAGGCAGTTCTGCCTTTTGTCTCCCTCACTCACATAGAAAAAATTAATAAAAAACAAAATTCAATCATAAAATTCCTACCTAAGAATCATTTACGGTTATAGTATTATTATTCTGTACATAAATTGTAAACCCGAAGAAAGTGCCATTAAAGTTTTTGAAAACCCTGCGTTTGCAAAAATTTACCTTTGATTCTGACAGAATTTGTTTTATTTACCATATAAAGCATTACTTCTGCTCCATGTGCACATATTTTACTTATATGAGGAATATGTGAACAGTAAAGACCAACAAATATGTGTAAACAGCAAATATCCAGTGAAAGAAGTATCTATCTATCCATCTATTGTGGCGGGATGGGATGGATGGAGAAAGGAGAGAGAGAGCAACATGCTATCTCTGCAAGGTCTCTAGAGGCACTGAGCTGTGCTAGTCATATCTCTCACATGTGAGAGGGGGAAGGGTGTGTGGAGGACCGTTACAGTAATGGGCGTTACTCACCATATTTCGCACAGAAATATGGGAGGAATGACGAATATAAGAGGAAATATAGCCAATAATTGAGGTTGGGAGAGAAAGGGGAGGAAGGAGGAGGGGGAGTGTGGGAAACATGTTGCGGAGAGGAAAGAAGTACTAGAGGGTGGTTATGCAACCTAATCACATATTGCTTCCATTTGAGTGCCTGTGGGGCATTTCTTTTTCTTTTCTTTTTTCATGGGCTTTCTTCTGTGAGGCCTATCAAATCCGCTATACAGACACTTCTGTGAGGACTATCGGTGTTGCAGGGTTAATAATTTGATTACACTCGTCTCTTGATAACATATTACTCCATGTATCTCTCATGTTACATAGTTCTTTGATCTGAATACAAGTTCAACCAATATCTTCCTGCCTGTTACACTCCTTTTACCATTTCTTAATTATCTGTTTTCCTGTTGAATGTTGCTACCTATGACAGAGTAAGAGCCAAGGCGAGCCATGTTATACATAGGTTTTTATTAATGTAGTATTAGAATTGGCAATATGGTAAAGAAAATTGACAATTCTCTTAGCAAACCATAGTTATGAATCCATTACTTGTGCCAAGTGAGGCAGTAGGTGATAGCGGGTAGTCCAAGGTATTTCCACACTCCCATCACTGCTACTCGCCAAGCTTGATAAACATCGTCTATACTATCATAATAATGTGGTAAATTTGACTTCCATAACAACTAGTACAATACTTTCTCATGTCGGAAGCAGAATTACCAAATTTTCCTAAAAAAAACAAAAAAACAAAACATTGCCTGTTAAAATCTATAATACAGTTTGTCACATCAATTGTTATTATACTTTTATGTAATATATGACCCAGGTGAATTACGGAATTAACTGCTTCAACCTTTTCACCTTTACCACTAGGATTTGGGACAATATTTAAACCACATCTATGAACCATTTGTTGACTCTGCATTGCATTGAATATAGTTTATGATGTCATGGTCTCGAGCATAGCCTGCGCAAACAGATATAATTATGTTAAGAGGTTCAACACTCGATGCTACAGAGGTGAGGTCATCAACATAAGCATAGTCTCCAGCAAATGAACTCCCTATATAATAACCCACGTTACTAATGATTAAGAGCGTAAGCAAATCATCCACACATACACAGAACAGTAGGCTACTGGAGAAATTACCCCACCCTGCCATCATTTTGGACTGCAAAGTACTCAGACATTTGTACGAACCCATCGAACTTTTATCTTCTGCTTAATGTACATATGGTTAATGTTAATGTCTGTAGACTCTACAAGTCTACAGACAGATGGACATACATTCCTTGATATTAATATCCAGAACAGTTTACAAAAAATTACCCAATTAAATGCTTTACTATTATCTAATAGTTCGGTATACACATTTGTGTTATGGTAGTTAAAGTATGAGATAGTTTCCTGTATTAAGTTAGTGCATACACTTGAGGATGACCCAGCCTTAAAGCTGAACTGCAAATAATTTGACTTAAATTGATATATGTTTTTTTATTCAAAATAATGTTGTCAAGTAGTTTACCAAATATACTGCTGAGAGCTATAGCCCAAAAATGATCAGATACACACAAGTTAGCCCATCTTCCGTTGGGGATAGATAACATGGTACCAGTTAACATCCCTTCGGGGAACTGCCATGCTTTACTATCAAAATAAATTAAAGAGATAAATGTACATTCAGTCTATGGATGTCATTTATAATATGCTCTTGCATCAACATAGCATTACCATCACTTTCATCATCTTTTGAGAGGTTCAGTTGAATTATACAGTATACATCACTACGAGTTATATTATGACTATCTGTATACAAACCTTGTGCAAACTTACATTATGTAGGACTCCAACATAGCTCCATCAATAACACTTCTCAATTATACAGACTTTAAAATTTATCAGAAATCACATTTGCCACATTACTTTCGCCACTCGCACCATAAACATTAAGAGGATAATAGATTCTGTGTGAATAACATTTATTTATTTCTCCCCAGAATCATTACTAAACACTTCAGCCAACTTTTCTGATCATGTGTTCCCTACAAGTCATTTAACCAATGTTTTTGTTTTCCTATGTGTATACATGACACAAAAGACAGCCTGCCTGTAACATGTGTCTCCCCCAAAGCCAAATGAGTGACAGAGAGCCAAATTCAAGGGTTGCTTGGGTCAAAATGCCTGGACAAAAGACATTAAAAGCAGTCTAAGTTATAAGATGAATGAACGATTGACTGAGGGAGAGAGTTCCAGAGTAGAAGAAATAATGAAAACATTTGTTAATTCTTGGGTGGGAGAGCTGGACAGAATATGAGGGTGCCTGTGTTGAAAGGCGTCTGTCTAACACTTGCCACAAGGTATGCACTGAAAGACTTCTATGTTCTTCAGAGCTCTCTCAGTGCATACCCCTCCCTTGCGACAAGTGCAAAGCGATAGAAGAGTGAGCTAGATACAACATTGCGGCATGTAGAAAGAGATTGTAGGGAACTAGTAAGAGGAAGTGAGTTGATGAGGCAAAATGCTTTTGACTCTACCTCTTTGAGAAGTGTGGTATGGGTGAAATCTCCCCACATATGTGAACAATACTCAATACATGGGCGCACTGTGCCCTACACAGAGCGAGAAGCTGAACACTAAAGATATTCATATCATATATTATTTTATTTTATTTTTATTTTTTTTAACCTTTAACCCTTAATTAGCGGCGAGCAACATAAGTCGAGTTAAATAAAGCTGGACTATGTGGCGGTGCTCGACATAGGTCGAGTGGCAATTTCAGCACGTAATGTTGCTGAGAGAGAGAGACAAGTGGTGGCAGGAGAGTAGCGAGCGTATAACTTCTCCAGACCACCGCGGCGAACCTACTGACACGAATCTCACCTCCCTCCTACCTCTCTCACTCGCTATATAAGGAATTGTATGGGGAAAGTGCCTAATTACATGCTTTTTGCACTCGCGTTGCACGGTTATTGCAAGAAAACTAGCCATCATAAAAGGATCGTTATGGTGTCATTCGAAAGCTCTGTTTATGCCCTTTCAGGGATAGATACTTGTTTTACGTTCTGGGTCTTATTTAGGCATGAAAATTATCACGTAAACAGCCCTATTTTGGCTAAAAACACCCCGCTGGGCGGTACATATAAATAAACCGCATAGGCCGCTCTTAAGGTGTTAAAGCTCGACATATATGTAGTGAACACCCTACTGCTAGGCGACAATATTAGGCTTCATTTCCGCCTAAAATCGTCATTTTACGATAAATATCGTTATTACTTATTCATAATAGCCTATTTTACGTTTAATATGAAGATATTAATATGTAACAGCAATAAAACAAGTGAAAATAGTAGTTTGGGGTGAAAATCGCGAATTATTGCTGACCGTCCAGTCATGAAGTGAGAGACACGCGAGCCCTACACCCTCCTCTCTCGAAGCTTAGAGGGAGACTGAAGCCTGTCTCTCACTCTTTCTCTCTCCCCACGCACTAGATACATGCAGGAACACACCTTGGAACCGGCTTGGAGATATTGGCGCGGTAAATACACCGATAAACAAGGGAATAAGAGGAAAAATAGGTGATAATTGAAAGGGAGGGGAAAGGGGGGAAGGAGGGGGTTTTGACACATGTGGAGAATTGATAGGAAGTATGGATGGGAATTATCCTTTGTTTCAAGTGATACTGGGGCATTTTAAACTTTTTGTGTTTAGGCCTTATGAGGTTCGTCGCCTTTCACCACCAAAACCTCTTAAAAGTCTTCTTGCTGTTCTTAGGTTAAACATGATATAACTGACAACGAACATTGAAACAGAGAAACGTTTACAAAACAATAAAGGAGCCCTTTAATTATTTTGAGACAAACTATATGTCGAGACTGTTTTCGATAAAGTGTATAGAAAGAATATATAAATTACCTTCATACATTTGTAGTAATACATAGAAAAAGATATACATATCATGGGTCCCATTAATTTTAAACTTAGGCTTATCTGTTTTGCTGAGTAGAGCTGAGTGGTATAGTGTGCAAATAAATTCAACGAATACACTAAATTGAAACACATTCTACTTTTAAGTAAATACTGATGAAACTAAACATTCATATATGTTTGAGAATAAGCACTATAAAATTTATGACAGAGATCGAGTACTTTGAATCAGAGATCCACCTTTTTTAAAATAACCTTATATGAAAGTTCTGCAACGGTACCAAATTAAAACAAAAATCCAAAGACCACGAAATAAATCAGATTGGATCGTCATAATCCAAACAAGTGATGATTTGGCGGTCTGTTAACTCATTTCAAGATATTGCTTATTGATCAGGACCTAATCTTTCATAGATTAGTTTTGCTACATAATGTATCCTCTTAATAATGTGTGTTTATAATATTTAAATGCTTAAAACTTGTGATGATGTCAAATGAAGTAGCAAAACATAGAGAAAAAATATATAATGTAGTTCAAATATTTCTAACATGCGATCTAACAACATGTGTTTACTGGAAATGAGAGGGTCAATGGAACATTGTAAAACATGTAAATTATCCTTTAATTTCGATTTGTTGATTGTCATTCTGCTACATTGGTCTTTGGTTTTAAGTATTATACATCTGAATACTTGAACATTTTTGAACATAAGGAATGAATGAGAAACTTTATTCAGCGTCATTAATTTACACTACTTTATAAACTATTTGCTCTGGAGTTAATTTCAATTTCATGAAGTATATTAATTTTGTTATTCAACTGGATAACAGACCGACGTAAATCAAAACAACAATAGTATAACTTCATGAATTGGACTCTCAAGATTGTTTCCAGCCATCCAACAATATGTTATTCATGCAAATAGATGGGTAATGGAAAGACAAGAAACATGGAAATTATTATATTTAAGATTTTGTTTGAAGGTCGATCACATGATAAATTAAATCATGGCATCCTGCCATGGCATGCTCCCTGCAGGAGAGTTGTAGTAGTCTCGCAGATGGTCTCGCTGTGCCTTTGTTTATTTGGTGGCTGTGTTCCTGCTGAATACCTCAATGGGGGCGAGAGCAATGCATGGGCTTTCTACTCCTGCAGCAGGCAGTAGATGGCAAATACATTGAACCCCTGTATACAATAGTAAAACAGTATATGTGCCCGTTTGCCTCAAGTCATGGGGTAAATAAGCACCCACCTTGTTTTGATTATAAGTAACCCGTTATTTTTGTATCTTTAATTATGAGTATGGTTGCAAAAGGTAGCCCTAAGGGAGTTATAAAAAATATTGTCTCACTTTTTTTCCCCCACAGATTTCAATTTTATGTGCAAATAAATGGTAAAAATTGTGCCCAGTTACCTCAAATTATAGTTTATGTATCGTCTCGTGGTAGTGCAATTAGAGCATAATATGAGTGAAGAATAGTGGTAAATAAGTTTGCAAGAAAATTAAACGAGAGAGAGATGGTTAATATACTTCCATTTACTATATAATGGCCTGATTTATAAACCATAGATTTTGTTGGGAACTTATTTCTAAAAAAAATCCAAAATATAATATCGAGTTATAATCCTATTAACCTCATGGTCGTGGAGAGCATAATCAGAAAGACTAGTTTAGGCATTTATTATCCTTGTGTGATGAAGTTGGATATATTTGAAATTTTCTTTTGGTTTTTTAATCTTACATCTGTATTGTTCTGTATTTGTTATATATATATATATATATATATATATATATATATATATATATATATATATATATATATATTCTTTAATATACGAGGTTGAAAGAAATGGCAATTTCTGCGTTGGAAATTTTATTATTCAAAGTTTCCAGGTCTCTGATGAGTTTTCGCTGGGTGGCAGGAAGTAGATGAAGGAGATGAGCAAAATTCATGGTGGTACAGGGTTATATTAATGTACATGATGATACAGGATATACGACGCGTTTCACTGGACAACCAGCATTATCAAGTAAGGATAGAATGATATAAAAGGTAAACAGGAAGGGTATATATAGAGGGTGGAGGATCAGAGGAGGCGAAAATCATGGGGCAAAAGTCAGCTATTGGTGGAGGGGTATTCTAGGAGAGAGAAAGATAAAACCACTTCACGCATGCGCACTGGATGCGGGATGGTGGTCGGTTGGCGGGGTCGAAGCTGATTGGCTGCGTGTCGAGGGGCGTGGCCTAAGTTGCGTAGTACGTATGGCGCCTGCAGAAGACGAAGCTGAAGGAGGTAGCGCGGGGGGCTGCGTCAAGGGCACCGGGGGGCGAGGGGGGGCGTTAGGTCCTGTAGGAAAGTGCCTTTTGGCAGAAGGAAGGATCTGAAGGTCCAGAGTTTGGTTGTTGATGTTGGGATGTAAGGCTTGGATATATAATGCTTCGAGTATAGGTAATCTCCTTGGGTCACTTTCTTTATCGAGTATGGTGGTGTGTTTCTCTAACTCGTTGCGTGTGAGGTGGGGGTGGTTAGGGGTGAGATAGTGGTCTTTGATGGCTCCAGCCTGAAGGTGAAGAGTTAACCGACGTGAAAGACGAGTCTGCGTCATACCAATATAGGAATGAGGTCCACAGTCCTCATAATTACAGGTATGTTGGTAAATGATGTGATCGTCGGTCATCGGGCTCTTTATCTTGGTGGAAGCTGGTTTGTTGCGGAGAACGTGGATGGAGGTCTTGGGGGATTTGTAATAAATTATTTATTTGATTTTGTTTTCCGGGTTGGTTGGGTGGACATGCTTGGAGATTATTTCTTTTAAGACGGCCTCATCATTTTTGTATTCAGAGGACATAAAATTGCGGTAGAAGATCTTAATTTCATTGGGGGGGTCAATGTTGGGAGGGCTTTGGGTGTACCATTTTTCAAGATGGTGGTTGATGGTGCTGGAGATGTCGGAGTTGGAGTATCCGTTATTTACTAAAACTTGGGATAGTCTTTCTAGTTCCTGGTGGGTGTCGGCCCAGGTAGAGCAGTGCGTGAGGGCTCTCCTAACATAGGCGGAGATGGAGGATAGAAGATAACGGCGGGGGCATTCACTATCGCCGTTGAGGCATTGTCCTGTGTTAGTTGGTTTAATGTAGACGGTGGTTTTGAACCCATGGTCGTTCAGAGCTACGAGGATGTCGAGGAAGGGGAGTTGTCCATTGTTTGATTTTTCAAAGGTGAAGTTAAGTCCGGAGGAGGTCATGAAGCGACGCTGGAGTTCCTGTAGTTCGTGGAGGTCCTTGATTTGCACGAAGATGTCATCCACGTATCTACAGTAGACAGCGGGTCGATGGGCAGCTAGGAGCTCTTCCTCGATGGTACCCATAAAAAAGTTCGCAAAAAGAACTCCTAGGGGGCTGCCCATCGCCACACCGTCCATCTGCTTGTACATGTTGCCCCGGGGGCAAAGGAAGGGGGCCTCCTTGGTACATAGCTCCAGTGGTGTTTTCAGGACCTTCTCCGGGATGTCCAGTGTTGGTGTATCAGGGCAATGGTAAATTCGACGTAGAATCATGTCAATGGTCCTATCCACTGGCACGTTGGTGAACAGGCTTTCTACGTCGAGAGAGGCGATTGTGTGGTTGTTGTTCCAGGGGGCGTCTCGTAAAATTTCCAAGAAATCGTGGCCTGAGTTAAGGTTGTTATTGGCTGTGCACGTAGGGGGTGAGGAGGTTGTTCAGGGCCTTGGCGATCTGGTAGGTGGCAGTGGGGATCTGGGAGATGATGGGGCGGAGGGGGTTCCCAGGTTTGTGTGTTTTGATGGTTCCGTACGCATAACCAGGGGTGTATTCTCCGACGAGTTTTTTAAGGTGGACCCCTCCTTGTTTGGCGTTGATGGCGGTGATGGTGGTGTGGGCAGTACGTTTGATTTCGTCAGTTGGGTTGCGGGTGATCTTTTTAAATTAGGTGTTGTCACTTAAGATGACGTCCATTTTTCTAAGATATTCCTCCTTGTCATGAATCATGAGGCAGGAAGCTTTATCCGCACGACGGATGATGATGTTGGGGTTGTCTTTTAATTGTTTGGCAGCTTGGAAGTGTTGTTTGTTGAGGATTTTGCTATGGTGAGTTCCTCTGGTTTTGGCAGCTTCAGCGAGGAGAGTAGGTTCTAGGGCGGGAGTAGTGGTGACCTTGCCATCCTTCTTGAGTCGTAGGATGTCGTCCAGGAGGATTTCCGTTTCTAGGCGTTTCCGGTGGGGGCCAGGTTTGGAGCTGTAGTGGCAGTTGATGCCTTTGTTGAGGAGGTCTTCTTGGTCCAGGGTCAGAATGGTGTTAGTCAGGTTTATGTATCCATTTGTTGGTTTGGGAAGTTTTAAGTTTCCGCCATAAAGACGGGCAAGCTTTTTTATGGTTGTGTTTTCGGCTTGTCTTCTGTGTTGTTCAAGGAGTTGTTCGAGGGCTGTGTTGATTTCGGCTTTGAGGTGGTCTGGAGGGGTTTCGTCTTCCCAAATCCGTAGAAGAGCATCTCGTTCTTTACGAAGGTTGTTGGCGAGCTCTCGTTTTTCAATTATTTCGTCCTTCACCAGTTCTTCACGAAACTGGAGGGTGCTGGTGCGATGTCTGGCATTCTCGTGAAGTTTTATGTTAGTAAAGCCAGGTAATAAATTTTCTTTAATACATACGAGGTTGAAAGAAATGGCAATTTCTGCGTTGGAAATTTTATTATTCAAAGTTTCCAGGTCTCTGATGAGTTTTCGCTGGGTGGCAGGAAGTAGATGAAGGAGATGAGCAAAATTCATGGTGGTACCAGAGTGGTACAGAACGAGATGCTCTTCTACGGATTTGGGAAGACGAAACCCCTCCAAACCACCTCAAAGCCGAAATCAACACAGCCCTAGAACAACTCATTGAACAACACAGAAAACAAGCCGAAAACACAACCATAAAAAGCTTGCCCGTCTTTATGGCGGACACTTAAAACTTCCCAAACCAACAAAAGGATACATAAACCTGACTAACACCATTCTGACCCTGGACCAAGAAGACCTCCTCAACAAAGGCCTCAACTGCCACTACAGCTCCAAACCTGGCCCCCACCGGAAACGCCTAGAAACGGAAATCCTCCTGGACGACATCCTACGACTCAAGAAGGATGGCAAGGTCACCACTACTCCCGCCCTACAACCTACTCTCCTCGTTGAAGCCGCCAAAACCAGAGGAACTCACCATAGCAAAATCCTCAATAAACAACATTTCCAAGCTGCCAAACAATTAAAAGACAACCCCAACATCATCATCCGTCGTGCGGATACAGCTTCCTGCCTCGTGATTCATGACAAGGAGGAATATCTTAGAAAAATGGACGTCATCTAAAGTGACAACACCAAATTTAAAAAGATCACCCGCAACCCAACTGACGAAATCAAACGTACTGCCAACACCACCATCACCGCCATCAACGCCAATCAAGGACGGGTCCACCTTAAAAAACTCGTCGGAGAATACACCCCTGGTTATGCGTACGGAACCATCAAAACACACAAACCTGGGAAGCCCCTCCGCCCCATCATCTCCCAGATCCCAACTGCCACCTACCAGATCGCCAAGGCCCTGAACAACCTCCTCACCCCCTACGTGCCCAGCCAATACAACCTTAACTCAGCCCACGATTTCTTGGAAATTTTACGAGACGCCCCCCGGAACAACAACCACACAATCGCCTCTCTCGACGTAGAAAGCCTGTTCACCAACGTGCCAGTGGATAGGACCATTGACATGATTCTACGTCGAATTAACCATTGCCCTGATACACCAACACTGGACATCCCGGAGAAGGCCCTGAAAACACTACTGGACCTATGTACCAAGGAGGCCCCCTTCCTTTGCCCCCGGGGCAACATCTACAAGCAGATAGACGGTGTGGCGATGGGCAGCCCCCTAGGAGTTCTTTTTGCGAACTTTTTATGGGTACCATCGAGGAAGAGCTCCTAGCTGCCCAACGACCCGCCGTCTACTGTAGATACGTGGATGACATCTTCGTGCAAATCAAGGACCTCCACGAACTACAGGAACTCCAGCGTCGCTTCATGACCTCCTCCGGACTTAACTTCACCTTTGAAAAATCAAAATCAAACAATGGACAACTCCCCTTCCTCGACATCCTCGTAGCTCTGAACGACCATGGGTTCAAAACCACCGTCTACATTAAACCAACTAACACAGGACAATGCCTCAACGGCGATAGTGAATGCCCCCGCCGTTATCTTCTATCCTCCATCTCCGCCTATGTTAGGAGAGCCCTCACGCACTGGTCTACCTGGGCCGACACCCACCAGGAACTAGAAAGACTATCCCAAGTTTTAGTAAATAACGGATACTCCAACTCCGACATCTCCAGCACCATCAACCACCATCTTGAAAAATGGTACACCCAAAGCCCTCCCAACATTGACCCCCCCCAATGAAATTAAGATCTTCTACCACAATTTTATGTCCTCTGAACACAAAAATGATGAGGCCGTCTTAAAAGAAATAATCTCCAAGCATGTCCACCCAACCAACCCGGAAATCAAAATCAAATTAATAATTTATTACAAATCCCCCAAGACCTCCAACCTCGTTCTCCGCAACAAACCAGCTTCCACCAAGATAAAGAGCCCGATGACCGACGATCACGTCATTTACCAACATACCTGTAGTTATGAGGACTGTGGACCTCATTCCTATATTGGTATGACGCAGACTCGTCTTTCACGTCGGTTAACTCTTCACCTTCAGGCTGGAGCCATCAAAGACCACTATCTCACCCCTAACCACCCCACCTCACACGCAACGAGTTAGAGAAACACACCACCATACTCGATAAAGAAAGTGACCCAAGGAGATTACCTATACTCGAAGCATTATATCCAAGCCTTACATCCCAACATCAACAACCAAACTCTGGACCTTCAGATCCTTCCTTCTGCCAAAAGGCACTTTCCTACAGGACCTAACGCCCCCCTCGCCCCCCGGTGCCCTTGACGCAGCCCCCCGCACTACCTCCTTCAGCTTCGTCTTCTGCAGGCGCCACACGTACTACGCAACTTAGGCCACGCCCCTCGACACGCAGCCAATCAGCTTCGACCCCGCCAACCGACCACCATCCCGCATCCAGTGCGCATGTGTGAAGCGGTTCTATCTTCCTCTCTCCTAGAATACCCCTCCACCAATAGCAGACTTTTGCCCCCTGATTTTCACTTCCTCTGATCCTCCACCCTCTATATATACCCTTCCTGTTTACCTTTTATATCATTCTATCCTTACTTGATAATACTGGTTGTCCAGTGAAACGCGTCGTATATCCTGTATCATCATGTACATTAATGTAACCCTGTACCACCATGAATTTTGCTCAAGTCCTTCATCTACTTCCTGCCACCCAGCGAAAACTCATCAGAGACCTGGAAACTTTGAATAATAACATTTCCAACGCAGAAATTGCCATTTCTTTCAACCTCGAATGTATTAAAGAAAATTTATTACCTGGCTTTACTAACATATATATATATATATATATATATATATATACTATATATATATATATATAATATATATATATATATATATATATATATATATATATATATATATATATATATTTTTTTTTTTTTTTTTTTTTTTTTTTTTGAAAGACTTGATCTATGTCAGTTTTTCGTAGTCGTGTAGATACTTGAGGAAGCTTGTCAAGAGAGATTATATACTAGAACAAATTAGTCCACCCTTCTTAACTAATAATATAAATAGTATTATGGTCAGCAGCTACAACATGACACATTTTTTTCTTAGTCTCCTGAATATATTTATGGAACAAATGTCCTCACAGACGTCACTTACTGATACCACATGATTTACTTGGTATTAAGATTTCGAAATTATGCTTAGATCAGTTGTATAAGTATAGAAAGCTGTTGGTTAATCATAATACACTTTCGCTTATTCGCATTAGTTTACGTATTCATAGTTTTTTCAAGGTTATGAGTTTCAGTAAACTTAGTATAGAAAATCCTCATACAACCCACCCGGGATTCAAACCCTGGACCATGTGATCAACAGGAACTCGTGCTAGCACGAGTTCCTGTTGATCACATGTTCCAGGGTTCGAATCCCGGGTGGGTTGTATGAGGTTTTTCTCAAGTAGCATTACTTAATATAAAGATTAGCAAAGTAAATCAGTACGTACAGGTTTTATTTCATAAGCTAGGAAGTAGTAAACTAGTACCCCAAACACAGAGTGAATTCAAAGTATTAATGTGTAATGGTTCGTCTTATCGGCAAATATTACCCCGACTTAGTCCAGGTCATAGCTACCGGTGCCGTTCTTTTAACTGTATTCTGGTTACTATTAGACGATTGTATTTAGTTGCAAAAGTGCCCCCAGCAATTAACAGGCTTCGAACTATCTCATTTAACCCTCTATACTACAAAAGATTTTTCTTAACACCTTACGAGCGGGCCCGTCAGTAACTTCTACTACCCGCCAAGCGGGTGGTTTTACCCTAAACGACCTTGTTTCCGTGCTCTTTTTCATGCATAAACAAGAGCCAGAGCGTAATACAATTATGTATCCCTGAAAGGGCGATAATTGAGCTTTCCAATGACACCAGAACCATCCTTCTATGACCACGCGTTCTCTTGCAACGATCGTGCAAGACGAAGGAAAAATCCCTAAAATACAGTAATTTCCTTACCTAATTCCCTGTGTAGCGAGGCAATGAGTGTGGGTGTGTGGGGAGCTGGGCCCAGTGCTGGCGTGAGAGCCGTGCCGAACGGTCAGAGTCGGTCTACACTCCTCCCCCCGCTCGTCTCTCTCTCAGAGCCAAATATTGCTCAGAATTGCACACTGCCTGAAGTCGGTCCCCACCACATAGTCCATGGTTCTCTAGATCGACTTAAGTCCACCCCTGCCAAAGAAGGGTTAAGCTGCAGAAAATTGTCCAAATATAGCTAGAATAAAATTGAATAGACGTTGCCGTTACAGAAAGGGTTAATATTGTAACATATACTTCTAAAAATTACAATATACATAAAATGGGATTCTCATTAAAACATAGTCGTTAGTGTAACATCAAAGTACAGCAGTATTTTTTACGATTGGTATTTGGATAACTCTATAAGTTCTCCATCCACGGTTAAGTATCATATTATTACCAGAAGTAAGTAGGTGTTAGAGAGTTACATCAGGATTGAAGCTACGACAAACACACACATACACAAACACACACTCACACAGTTTTATTACCATACGGTTGGAATATGTCCTTACTCTAGTGCGGAGAGTGCTGAACGTATTACCGAGGTAATCCTCTCTGGCATGGAAGCATACATTCCATTTTCTTTCTCTCAGTCTAATGCAAACAAAAATCTTGGTTTACTCACAAAGGAGTACACGCTTGTTCTACTGCTGTCCACAACAATGAGGAAGCATTCAAACGGAACCGACGCCTAAAAACTCAAGAATCTCATTCTTCCTATGTTTCTGACCGGAATCAAGCCAAATCTTTTCTTCGCCTTGCCAAGCACTCTTTCATCAATAATAAATGCACTGAACTATCCAACTCTAGCTCTTCCCAAGCTTTCTTGCATCTTGCCAAAAACCTCTCCAACAAATTTTCTTCCTCGTCTTTCCCTCTCCTTTTCCACTCTGATGGCACAACCATCACTTCTCCCTCTGATAAAGCTGAACTCTTCGCTCAAACTTTTGCTATAAACTCCACCTTGGATGATTCTGGTGCTATTCCTCCCTCTCCACCCCCCTCTCCTCTACTTATGCCTAATATCCTAATATCTTCTAAAGATGTAGTTTCTGCCCTCTCTGGGCTTAATGCTAAGAAGGCGTACGGTCTGGACGGTGTTCCTCCTGTTGTACTCAAAAACTGTGCTTTCGTGCTGACTCCTTGCCTCGGCAAACTCTTTCGTCTCTATCTCTCCTCTAACGTCTTCCCTTCAGTTTTTTAAACTTTTCATGCTTCCAAATTTATTAAGCATTTCTCTTCCCATAATCTACTCTCAGATCGCCAGTATGGCTTCCTCAAGGGTTGCTCTACTGGTGATCTTCTTTCATATCTTACTCACTCTTGGTCATCTTCCTTTCGGGACTTCGGTGAGACCTTTTCTATTGCACTAGACATATAGAAGGCCTTCGATAGAGTCTGGCACAAATCTTTAATTTCTAA
The DNA here is from genome assembly GCA_032716605.1 of Paralithodes platypus. NCBI lineage: Eukaryota > Metazoa > Arthropoda > Malacostraca > Decapoda > Lithodidae > Paralithodes > Paralithodes platypus. Next base: position 29,858,846 of record CM064567.1, on the reverse strand, counting down.
ACTACCCTCCTTTAGTTTCTATCCCTCCATCTGTGCCTTTGTCTCCAATTTCCTTTCCGGCCGTTCCATAGCTGCGGTTGTGGATGGCCATCACTCACTTCCTCATTCTATCAACTTCGGTGTTCGTCAGGGTTTGTCCTATCTCCTATTCTCTTTGTAATTTTCATAAATGATCTCAACTGTTCCTCCAGTCCCATCCATTCATATGCAGACGACTCTACCTTAAACTACTCAATTAATTTTCCTGAATGCCCCAGCCAGCAATCCCTCAAAGACAAACGTAATGAAGCCATAGAACACTTATCATCTGATCTAACTACTATTTCCAATTGGGGCAGAGAAAACCTTGTTGCCTTTAATGCTTCCAAAACCCAATTTCTCCATCTATCTACCCGTCCGGAACTCCCACCGGACTATCCCTTATTCTTCAACAATACAAAAATCAATCCTTCATCTTTTCTCAATATTCTTGGTGTCTCTTTTTCTTCTGCTCTCACTTGGAAGGACCATATTACCAGTCTTGCTAAGGCAGCCTCCCAGAAGCTGGGAGTGCTCAACCATCTCAAGGGGTTCTTTTCCCCTGCACAGCTTCTTGCTCTGTACAGGGGCACGGTGCGTCCTTGTATTGAGTATTGTTCTCATTTGTGGGGAGGATCCTCTCACACCGTACTCCTAGACAAAGTAGAAAAGAAGGCCTTTCGTATCATCAATTCCTGTGATGGAATGTTCAGTTAAATTAATATATATAACTCAAATCCAAATCAAATCCAAGTCAAATCTACTTTAAACTAAATTGAATTTATTATTTTTTTAATATAAATTGAAACTAAATTGAATCTAAAGGTCTCTCACATAAAAATATATTTGAATAACAATGACAGGATTAACCAAATACCGGGTTTCAACTTACCAACATCCACACAGAACAATGAGGCAGGGAATAGGCCGGTCAAGATGGCGGATCGTTGGTAGGACGAGTAGCACACTCAGAGGAAGGGAACCGAAATAATTATGCTAAATGATCATGAGTATGAGAAAACCGTGCTTATCTGTCAGTCATGGCGTCAATGAGAGCATCTATGATGATGATTTGTGAATAATTCTGGCCATTTGCTATATCTATAGGCACTATAGAATAATTAAAGGAAATGGAAAAATATGTGTTGACTGGGTGATGTCTATGAGAGCTCTAATCTCTCCCGGAGGCGAGGCTGAACGCCGAGGTTGCTGCCTGGCTACCGCGAGGCAGGAAAAATATTGTACTGCATCTGAGTTTCTAATACGATAATTGAATATATATTGCACAAGACCATATCAATATTGCATAATAGAATATTAGGCCTTTCATAATCTCAACTTACTTAACACATTCCGAGCGGCCTAGGCGGAACTTCTACTACCTGCCAAGCGGGGGGTTTTACCCTAAAACGACCTTGTTTCTGTGCTCTTTTTCATGCATAAACAAGAGCCAGAGCGTAATACAATTATGTATCCCTGAAAGGGCGTTACTTGAGCTTTCCAATGACACCAGAACCATTCTTCTATGACCATGCCTTCTCTTGCAACGATCGTGCAACACGAGTGCAAAAACCCTAAAATAAGGTAATTTCCTTACATAATTCCCTGTGTAGCGAGGTAGTGAGTAAGGATGAGCGTGGAGGGGGCCTCAGTTGTCGCGCGGGACCCGTGCCGACCGGTCAGAGCTGACCTACGGTCCTCCCCACCGCTCGGCTCTCTCTCAGAGCATATTACGTGGTCAAAATTGCATGCGACTATAGCCGGGCCCCGCTCTTTAGGTTGGGGTTCTCTTGTCCGACTATAGCCGGGCGCCGGCAAAGAGGGGTTAAACTTGCAATCTTACTATTCACGATATGAATTCCTATTCCTTAACCACGGAAACGACCATTAACCAACTGCCCAACTAGATATGTCATAGAGACGAACGTTAGCATATATTGCCTATCTATCCTATTACACGATTACTCCCGTCCACTCACCAACTCTCTGCAATCTCTCTCACTCCGTCGCAATGTTGCATCTCTCTCGCTATTCTATCGCTACTATAATAATCAGTGTTCCTCAGAGCTCTCCCAGTGTATACCACCTCCTCTACGTAGGGCACGTGGTACCCATCTTGCAACACAATCCCACCCCTACTCTGTGCAACTCATTAACCCAAGAGTGAAACGTTACTCTCAGACTTTCTTCTATTCAATAGCTTAGCTCTGGAACTCTCTCCCAGAATCAGTCTTTCCCTCTTCCTATGACTTAAATTGCTTCAAACTCCGTGTGTCCAGGCATTTTGGCTCGAACGTCCCTTGATTTTGGCCCTGTCACTCTTTCAACTCTGGGGGAGGCACTCGCTACAGGCAGGTCTGCCTTTTGCTTCCCTCACTCACATAGAACACAAATATAAGCTTAGGCTATATTAATATCATTGTTGTTAAACGTGTTAATTATGTGTGTAGTCTAATATCAACTATTTCCCTTATTTCAGGTGGGTGTTTTAGACAGCCAAAGAGAGGTAAACGTTTATCTTGGAACCAGTGAGTATTCAATATTGTGAACAGAGAGCTACTTATCTATGTTTAAGCCCAGTGTTTACATAATTTAAGAATATTCCGTCAGTCGATAAGCAGTTAAGCGACCGTGAGGACTATTTCCGCCATACTGTTAAGGACTAGGGTTCAAACCCACAACACTATGATTAAATGAATAACTTCCATGAAAAGGCAACACAACTATTATCACCATAGTACTATGAGAATGGAAGTTAACCACCCAAACTTAGACTGCGACGTTAATATTATTCTCCAGCGAAACCCTATTACCATACAAGTCAATCAGAATCAGATAATTTATATTATTAAGTTTTCTTTAATGTCAGTAGTATAGCTTATGCTTTCATAAATCTTTTAAGATAAAAATGTAAAGTATTTAAGTATCCATTTATCTTTTAGTTTACTGTACAAATCATTCATTATTGTTTACTTTCTTTTAGAACCCGAACATATTCACAACTATGTAAACCTTTAAGTTATTTGAAAGATAGTACACGCAAATATAAGGTAAGTATGATGAAAAGATAATGTAAAAGTATGGTTATTATTTACATATAAATAACAATTTATACATCTATCCTTACATTCACACAATACAATATAATTCTACTTATCTGTATATAGATACTTATACAAGGCACCGCACAAACTCAGGATGAACCATGGTGATGTCTACGCAAAGCAGAGACCAGAGGTGAACTGCCCATCGATCAAATCCTATTTTGTATCAAGACCTTGGTCGTTAAACTTGTCTTACAATAGGGCTACCGAAATACAACTACTCTCACGACAATCTAGTAGGTTAACTCAGAAATAAGAATAACATAGCATGATTCATTTGTGTACAAATGAAGATTAGGAAAAAACAAATATTAATTCTAATGAAGTATAATGATACGTCAGCCAAGGAATCAACAGGGCAGGAGGGCAATACAGTATATAAGCACCAATTCAGCCGCCTTTAACTGCCTGGGGCAATATATGTCTGGTGCTTTTTACCGTACACCATAGGACACAAATATTTTCCCAGATACTATCTAACTGCCTAATGGCCATGATATGAACAAGTAAATAGTAATTAATCCTACTAGTAGTTAGTGAAATCGATACCACCATTAATTAGCTAAACTAAGGCAATACATAACGCCTCCCTCATTTATAAGGGATATATTTTAAATCAAAACTTTCTAATAAACACAATTAACAATATAAATCAAAACTTCCTAATATACAGAATGAACATCATAAATAAAAACTTCCTAAGTTCTAGATAACATGTCTGCAATTACATTGTTCATCTCCTTGATGTGAAAAAAAATAAGTTTGTAAGGCTGCAATGCCAAAGCCCACCTCATGAGACGTTGGTTATAGTTATTCATCTTGTGCAATAATTTAAGGAGATTATGCTCAGTGAACACATCACTAGGAAAACAAGAACCATTTCAGTACACTTAAAACATATCAATATCAAACAACAAGGCAAAACATTCCTTTTATATCGTACTGTAATGTTTCTGGTACGGTTTGAACTTGGTGGATGCAAAGCAAACAGGATGTAACACTTCATTCTCAATTTCTCACTATACTGTAACAATACAGCCCCCTTTCCCACATCACTGGCGTCTATTTGCAAGATGAACGGTTTAGTGAATATTGGAGATTTCAATATGGGCGCAGTGGTTAGAAGGGCACAGATTTTCACAAAAGAGTCCTGACATTTTTGAGTACACACAAATTTTACTTTGAACTAACGAGGTATGTTAAAGGAGCAGAGAGGTCAGCAAAATTGGGCACAAAACGCCCAGAGTACCCAGCCATGCCCAGGAAGCGCATTAGTGCCTTACGGTCATGAGGAACAGGCAGTGACGCGATGGCTTCAACTTTGGCAGATACCGCGCTAACCTCACCTTGCCCGACAACATGACCCAGGAAGGGTTACAAAGGAGTAGAAAAGGAAATCAAGGAACAACAGGAACAGCGACCCTTCAAGGCTGCTTGCCCTCCAAAACACTGATGGTCAAGTGTCCAAGCAGTGGTTTAGAATGGGTAAGAGACAAATGGAAAGGGAAGACTGCCCTGGGATAAATGTCTGTGGCAGGATTAGGAGACGTTAGTAGGGGACAGTTGTTAGTATATAAAACAAATATATATATATATATTAATTTACAAATGCGGTCAGTTCTGGATTTAAGGCAAGGTATTTGTCTAGGCGAAGATTAAAATAATCAACGGTGCTGCAGTCTATGACATCTCAGGGAAGCCCATTCCACAAGTTGACAACTCGATTGAAGAAGAAATTCTTAGACTCGTGCGAGTTAAAAGATTTACCAATCATTTTGCAACCGTTCCCCGCATGTAATTTGATTGGTCGATAGTGAAATATTTATTACAGTTCATATTGTCGATATCTTTGATGATTTTGAACACATGAATTAAATCACCTCTTAATCTGCGCTGGGTTAACCCCTTCTGTACTGGTGATGTACTTTTCATTATATTCTGGCAAATATTAGACGATTTTATGAAGCTTAAGAAGGCTATGTGATAGCTAAAAGGATTAATTGAGAGATACGTGTGTATCCTTTTAATAGGTAGACATCCTTACTAAGCTGAACAAAATCGTCTAATAGTTGTCAAAATATAATGAAAAGTACATCAACGGTACAAAAAGGGTTAAAGGAAATAGTTTAAATTATCTATGTGCTCCTCGTATGGTTTGTTGTTTAGGCAAGGTATCATTTTGGTAACTCTACGTTGAACTCATTCTAGTTTGTCTATACCTGTTTAATAGTAAGGGCAGCAGGATTGACGCAATATTCCAGGAGAGGGCGGACTAGGGAATTGTAAAGAGTTAGGATTACATCTTTGGAATTATGCTCAAATGACCTGCCGATAAAGCCAATTATTTTGTTTGCCTTCTTAACAACTTCTGGACATTGTTGACTCTGTTTTAGGTTACTCGATATTGTTACTCCCAAATCAGTTTCTCTGTCTACACTCTTAAGCGGGTGCCATTCATTGAATAGTTTGCTTTCTCATTTCGGCTTCCAATATGGAGTACTTTACTTTATTCACATTGAAACACATTTTCCAAATGTGAGGCCATTGTAACAACTTATCAGTCTAAATTATGTTGCATATCTTCAACATGTTCATTTGAGAGTATGTTATTTGCATTTTTTTGTTTTATCATCAGCAAACTTTGAGATTGTACAGGTGAGACCTTCATCTATGTCGTTAATGTAAACTAGGCAGAGAACTCGCCCCAGTACAGATCGCTGGGGTACCCCGCTACTTACATTGATCCATTTGGATGTTTTACTGTTCATGACAACTCTTTGTTTTCTGTCACTAAGCCAATGTTCTATCCATTTAAACACACCGTCTTGTATTCCATGCGTTTTTAGTTTTATCAATAAACGTTTGTGGGGAACTTTGTCAAAATCAAGGTATATAATATCTACAGTTTTACTCTAATAATATAGGTTGAGGATATTGTGGAAGAAATCCAAGAGGTTTGTTAAGCAGGAGCGTTTATTATGAAAACCATGCTGAGTATCTTTAAGTATGTTGATTTCCTCTAAGTGATTTACGAGTTTGTCTCTTATGAGTGTTTCTAGCATTACAACTGAGGTTAAGCTATATGGACGATAGTTACTAGGTAAGGATTTGCTGCCATTTTTTAATATCGTTGTTACGTTGGCGAGCTTCCATTCATCAGGCATAGTCCCAGACCTTTCTAGAATTAATGAATGGGGACAAGAAAATCTAGTTTCCTTTAATGCACAGAAAACCAAGTACATTCAATTTTCTAACCGACAGAATCTCACTGACTCCCATATATTTTTTAATGATGTAAATATTCCCACTTCCCCTAGTATTGACATTCTCGGTGTAACATTAACTACTATCTTGAGCTGGACACATTATGTTAGAAGCATTGCTAAGAATGCCTCTAAAAAACTGGGACTCCCGTACAGAGTTCGAGAATTCTTCACTGACGAGCAGTTGGCCGTAATATATAAAAGTCATGTGTGTTCTCAGATGGATTACTGTTCACCTCTGTGGGGTGGAAGTGGAGTGGTTGCATTGAGGCAGTTGGACAAAATTCAAAATAAAGCTATTAGATTAATCAATAACCCTGCAATCACACAGGACCTTCCTACATTATCCATACGAAGAAACGTTGCATCCCTTGCATTATTCTATAGATATTTTCACAGCAATTGTTCCGAAGAACTTGCTTCAATTGTGCCGCCTCTCCACATCTTTCCCCGTAGAACTAGGGCAGCTGAGAGCGCCCATGAATTTACACTTTCTCCTCCACAATGCAGAACTTCTGTTTATCAGAATTCATTTATCCCCAGAGCTACTACTCTTTGGAATTCACTTCCCTCGAATTGCTTTCCACAAACTTACAATCTACAAATGTTTTAATCCAGTTGTTACAAACATTTTATGAATGGAGGATGCCTTTAGGCACATGGACCTTTTTGTTTTATCTGTGTTTTTCCTTCCTCCGTTCATTGTCTCTTAAAAAAAAAAAAAAAAAAAAAAAGACTGTAAGGATTTATTGAAGAGCAATGTCAGTGGTTTGGAGAGCTCATACTTAGTTTCCTTTAGAACTCTAGGCGATTTATTTACCTTGAGTTTATCTAACCATTTCAAAACCTCTCTCTCTGTAATGCTGATACTGCTGAGAACGTTAGAATTATCTATCTGAACCGGCGATGCTGTGGGAATATTACTAAGGTCTTCTGTTGTAAACACTGATGAGAGCGTTACTAATTTTTGCTTCATCTTTAGTGTAATCTCCTTTCTCATCGACTAACGGTCCAATCGTTGTAGTCACTAGTTTCTTCTTCCTGATGTAACTATAACATTCTTTCGAGTTTGTTTTACTTTGATTTGCAACATGCAATTCTAGCGTGATTACTTTGTTTGATTAACTTTTTGATTAACTTGTTGGCGTCGTAGATCTACAATTATCACTTTATTTTCATGGGTATCAGAGATTTTTAGTCTAGCATAGGCATTTTTTTTAGCAAGCAGACAACCCGCAACGTCTTTATTCCACCACTTACTGTAGGCCTATTATTATGTACTGATCTTCGTTCTTTTAATGGTATACACTCATGAACTGCATTCGAGTAAGTGGAGTGGAAAAAGCCCCATGATTGGTTTAGATCATTATTGTTAATCATAAAACTCCAGTCGATTTCCTTAAGTATTGCTCTAAGTTAACAGAAGTTTGCTCTCTTGAGATTTGGGACTTTCTCTTTGCTGGTATTGAGTTCGTTGCTATTGAATTTTAAATGGCAAGTGATTGTACGATTGTCACTATGACTGAATTCATCACCAACATTTAAATTATATTAATTCGACTTTTGTTGTAAGTACAAGGTCAAAAACGTTATTACCACGGGTCGGCGCGATCGAACAAATTGATAGAGCGAGCTCTCTTGCAAGTTCGCATACAAGTCATGTCCGGAGTGTGAAGTAAGAGTATCGCCCCACTTGGTCACAGGTGAATTAAAGTCGCCAAGAATTACGGTATCTTGTGAGTTACTTACATCTGCAATTTGTTTGTAAATGTCTCGGTCAGTTTGCACTGATTGAGCTGGAGGTCTGTATATTAATGCAAGTATTATTTTTGTATCTTTATTATTATCTATTAACACAAAGAATGTGTCGACGTTCACAATTTTGGGTTTTGACAAGAGGATCGGGCTAAGACTTTCTTTGATAACAAATATAACGCCACCTCCATTTCTATTAATTTGGCTTTTCTCAAACATTACATAACCGGGAAGTGAATAGTCTGTAAAAAGTCTCTGTCTTCTGTATTGAGCCAAGATTCTGTTATGCCAATTCAATTCAAATATCTTTATTCGCAAATATATGCACTATGCTTAAAAAAATAAAAAATGAAAATATATATATATATATATATATATATATATATATATACAGTATATATATATATATATATATATATATATATATATATATATATTTACGGTATATATATATATATATATATATATATATATATATATATATATATATATATATAATAATCAGTACACAGGATAGATATAATCATATTACATTCTTCCCTAGACAATGGGTTTCCAGTACCTCGACTATCCATGGTAAAACAGAGTTATCTCACTTGTTGACATATTCTAATAGTCTCATTTTGATTTTCGCATGTCTTACTACATTATGTATGTATATTTTTAATATTCATATTAAATTTACTAGTCAATAGTCGTATATTACCTCCCATGACTGAGCGAGTCCATATTTTTGCCAGGCTTACCACAGTTTTCACTAGCACATTTTTCGTATTAAATGCCATCAAGACAACTTTTACTCAGCGCTTTGCAAACCAAAGTTGTGGTGTGATAACCTTAGCAAAATGTGGCAACATATTAGAGTGTGTGGTCCATGGTACTCTCCACACCCGCCTAACAGCCACCCGCCATGCTCTGTACAAATGTGGCAACATATTAGAGTGTGTGGTCCATGTTACTCTCCACACCCGCCTAACAGCCACCCGCCATGCTCTGTACAAATGTGGCAACATATTAGAGTGTGTGGTCCATGGTACTCTCCACACCCGCCTAACAGCCACCCGCCATGCTCTGTACAAATCATTCATACAATTATCAAATGTGGGTAAAATCTGGGATCCATAAAAATTAGTACAGTATCTCAACAATAAATAGTTTCTAATATCTGAGTTGCAGTGCTTAAAATCTGCTTAAACAAAAGATTGCTAAGTCTGTTAAAATCTCCAATGCACTTATATGCATCACAATTATACACATTATCATATAGCACATGGCCTAGATGAACAACTGTTTTAACAATGTTTACACCTGTTCCATTAATTTTAATACTAGAATCAGGGTGAGTCTTTGTCCCTGACTTAAAAACAATCAATTGGCTCTTTTTATAATTAAATTTCACATGAGAATATCGAGCATACTATTCACAAACTAAGGTTAGTTTGTTTAGTGCCTGTACACTTGGTGCCAATAAGGTTAGATCATCCGCATATGCATATGCTCCTGCAAAAACACTTCCCATATAACACCCAACATCTGTTCTTTTTAAAGACCGTCAATATATATGCAAAATAACACAGGTGATATTACCCCTATCTGTTTTACACCATTTTGAACATGAACATAATCAGACATTTCACTATTCCATCTGACTCGTAACTTTTGATTGATATATTTATTTAGCAAGAGCCTATACACTAGTGGACATATAATTCGTGATAAGAGCATAAACAAAGGTTTATAGTTATTTACTCTATCGAATGCCTTACTGGCATCCAAAAACAAAACTGTAAACATTATTACCTTTATGAATAAAATACGATACAGTTTATTGAATTATGGAAGTATGTAGACTCATTGACGCACTTTTTTTAAAACTAAACTATAATTCACTTGTTATTAGGTGATTCTCTTCTTTACACATAATTATTCTGTCCAACATTTTACCGAAAATACTGCTTAAGGTAATTGCTCTAAAATTGTCCGAAGTACAAACAGTTATCCATCTTCTTTTTGGAATAGATACCATTGTGCTAATCAAAAATATTTGCCTTCAGGCGAAATTCCATGTTTAAGCATAGCAGTAAACAATACAGCGAGATAATCAAACAAATTATCGCTTGCATAAAATATATGGTCAGACGTTATCTCAAAGTCTCCATAATGTTTTCCTAATTTTAGCTGTATAATTGCTTCCCCAACTTCCTTAGTTGTAATATTATGTTGCACACAATCATTATATCCGCTGCTTGTACACCCATCATATATTATCTTATTAATATCGTGCTTAAGAACATCATTATATGACTGAGATGACAGGGTTGCAAAAAGCCAAGTTAGCAACCTCATCAGATGTCCTCACAAACCACGGAGAGACACAACAAACCAGATCCAGACTAGCAAATATCAAGGAGAGAAAAAGAACAAAGCAAAGTGCACAGACACAAGCAGAAAATTAAACAACGCAGTCTACCATCACCAATCAATCAACGTCCTCTATGGTGTCAAGAAACAACACAGTCTACCAGCATAAATCAACGCCCTCTACTGAGACCTATGGGAAATGCAGGGCCCCTCATCAAGCATGACCTGCTTCCGGCCAATCACCTGGGCCTCCTCTGGGCCAATCACAAGGTCCGAGATACGGGACAAAGGCGTATCCAACCCAAGAACCAGATTTGGATTATAATGCAGAAGAGTTTATGCTAATTCCTCATCAACATCTGATCTAGTTCAACATATGTGACCTGAAGAACACCTCTACAGTGCGGAAGATCACCTGTATCAACAATAACAGATCAACAGAGAGTAACGAAAGCCTTGCATTCAACATTGAAAATAGAGGAAAATACAAATCAATGCAAAACATTTATCCTGCAACCACGCAAGTTTCTAAAATATGAGTTTATTTTTAAGAAATAATTAATAACAATATCCATGTATTCCTATGTCAATTATATTTTTAAGGCAATTATTAACTTCACAATAATTAAAAGATCGAAATCCACATGCCCCTACTAATCCGAAATGAATTAATCAAAACTCAATTTATCATCTAAATATTACCTGCCCGAAATATATGATCGATAGGCAAACACGAGACAATACCTTCCACTAGCTTTAAGGGCGATCAGTGGGTATATACCAGTGTCGGAGTTACTTCCGAATAGGGCTAGCCAATTTCCCTATAAAAAGTTCAATGAGTGTGGCGAATCGGAGGTTTGTTAGACGAGCTAGAAGTGACCTTTTCTAGTTGTGTGTGAGAGCGGCTGTTCCCTCTGGTGCAAAACAGAAGGAGGAACTACGAGTTCTACGTCGACCAGATTCCCTCTCATGGATCTCACTTCTCCTCAGCACCCCCACCCTAAGTGTCTCTGTGATACTGAGTTTTGGGAATTATTGTGAAGGTTATATAAAATATGTTAGTGTTCAATTTAACGTTATCATAGAGGCCTATTCTGGACTCTCCTTGCTCAAATTTTCTCTCGCAGTGTGAGAATATAACCCCCAACTGTGCAGGTTAATTATATTATTATGTTTTTTCCACCAACCAACTTTACCTCTAAACTCAATTAATGAAATCAACAAATACATATGGCACTCCAAGGACTCGAACCTAGGATACTCACATCGAAATTGCTCGCACTTATGCATTACGCTATATATAATTATATATATAATATTCGGGATTTAACTAATTTAAGTCCACATCAACGTTATATATAATTGTTACCTACGATATATACCCTATACTATACGTAATACTTAGCGAACACTCTCATATTTTATTCAATTGTTATTATTTATTGAGTGTCCAAGTTCGTAGTGAAGTGTACAAAGAGAGCATCATTTTCCTTTTATAATTAATCTCGAACTCTGGACAGTGCTACTATACGCCCATGTTTCATATGAGATCACTTAGAGTACAGTTTCTCCAATATTAACATACAAAAACCTACCGTTGAGGTTGTGTTAACTTATGTTCAAGATTTCTAATCTATATTAGTTCTTGTGAACAATTCTATCAACTACGTTACACGGTTAACCATATTATTTCACAGCCAGTTTGGGAATTCATATTATACATTCCTGTGTTCATCAGCCTTTGTTTTCGGCTATTATAAGTCACTACATAGTTCTGTGTCTTTATTGTATTCTATATTGTATCAGCCTTTACTTTGGCTATTATAAGTCACTACATAGTTCTGTGTCTTTATTGTATTCTATATTGTATCAGCCTTTACTTTGGCTATTATAAGTCGCTACTTCGTTCTGCGTCTTTATTTTATGATATAATTCATCAGCACTCATTTCGGCTATTACCAGTCACTACTTATTTCTGTGTCTTGATTTTATTTCCATTAGTTTGTTAATTTATTCAAACTTACTGCATGTATAGCCAATATTTACTGCATGTATAGCCAATATTTACTGCATGTATAGCCAATATTTACTGCATGTATAGCCAATATTTCAGCTATATTTATTCACTACACGTTTCGTGAATTTGAGTTCCTCATTAACTGTGATTCTAGCTCATTTACGACTACTATTATTTTTCGTATATCGTATGATAAATTATTCACTAGTATTCTATTATAGTTAAATTACAAATTTAATTATTGTATCACCCGGATTAAAGCCAAATTCATATCTTGTCATCCTGATTTAACGTAGCACTAAATCATATATTTATTCAGGCCGACCGCAGTAACTTTGAACTTAACCTCTCGTGCGGCAGCTTTTGACCACTTACCTTGCCTCTTTGACCTCTTGACCTCTTTGTTATTTCTCGTCGTGCTCACCTGCGTGCACCTGAGGATACGATCTCAGTTGCCCACATTTGTTCACTTTTATTCCTCTCTGTGTACACTTACCACGTATATATATTGTCATCATATTTTATGCTTTATTCTGTATAATTTATATATTTCATGTTTGATGCTTTGTAAGTGACACATTTGTTCATGAAGGAGTAAAATATAGTTAACTCTTTCCAAGTCCCCATTTATTTGCCATTGGACTTATACTGTGTAGTTAAGATCCGTATGTGCCATGACCCTGTATTAATGATTAAGAAATAAAAACTAGTGTACTTACTCTGTGTGTTTATTGTGTTTGGAAGGTGATTGAGTAATCTAGAATATTATTAATCTGCTACTTGTGTTCCTGTTGGGCAGGATTGTATTCTAAGTATCCTAAGCAAGGAACTTATGAGAATAAATATTGAAGCAAGTTGGATTACAACGACACATAACAATGACACACTTACATAATTGTTTAAATGTATACGCAAACAGATCAGCAACATCTACCATCTACCAACTACTGTACTTGGAAGGGTTTGATTTCCGTGATTGAAATTTCCTCATATCGCACCAACAATCTCGAATATTACCGTAAGCGAGGCTCTCTGCAAACTTATCTGACCTAATTATTTTGACCTTCCCATTTCATTACCATTTTACAAACCTTGTGATATTGGGAACGAATAGTCCGTCGTAGATCAGCTATTAAACCATCCTCAGAACGGTAATTTTCCCTCCATAAATTATTCCAAAATAATGCACTTTTATAGTATTTATCAACATATTCGTTCCACCCAGGCACAACCTAACACACATTTGGTTTTATACTGGAAATGGACTCATTAAACGCTATAACCATTATATAATGTATTAATTTCATGTAAATGAGCCTCACATAATCTATCCCTAAACTCTCTTACTTCTATAGTTTAAGATATATTTGCTAGGTATTGATCTACAAGTTGTTTGTATTTAATTTTATCTAGCTCACAAGCCTTATGCCAAACATATTTTTCCTGTTGGTTAATTATTGTGGGTGATGCAGTTGCATACGTACTCTCGCAATCAATAACACATTTGTTAGCAACATGATCAGAAGGGTTGTTGTTGTTGTTGTTGTTCCCCAAGCTGCCTGGCCGAACAGCCCCAAGGCCCCGAGCAAGGCTAAGGCCATAACCGAGCGCCCCACAGAACCCTCCCTGCCGACCACAATAAAGCCTGGGTGACCGAAGCCACTCCATGGCGGGGAGCTGAGGAGGGTGCGGAAACGCCCGGGAAACCAAAGCCCCACCCAGGGCCCTGTGCCCCTCAGCAATTATGAAGAGAAAGTTGAGGGGCAAAGGAAAAATGTGATGCTTTGGCTTCCAATCTTGGTAGATCCACGGAAGAGACGCCGTCACTTGAGATCTAGAAAATATATAAGTAAATCTCAAGTGACGGCGTCTCTTCTCAGAAGGGTTGTTTATAGAATCGATTGCATCGTGAGATAAAAGCTTCCATATAAAATTATCACTTAAAATAAAATGGTCTATCAAAGATTTTGCATTAGTAATTTAATGAGTGAAAGGCTTGCAATCGTTGAGAGGTCCACAAGAAAGGCTCTTCTTTTTTTGTTAAATCATGCAGGGGTTTGGCGATGGTGGCAAAATTCTTGACGAATCTACGGTAATAGGAGGCCAATGCTAAAAAGGCTCGAACACCTTTAAAATTAGTGTGTGTGGGGGGCGGGAGGGGGGGGGGGGGGGAGGGTGATGGCACTGATGGCTTTGAGTTTAGCGGGATCAGGGGCGATTCCTTGCTCGGAGACTACATGTCATAGAAAATTAACTTCTTTTTCAGCTAAAGTACACTTGGAGGGTTTGAGTTTTAATTTTGCCTTCTGAATTCTTTGGAACACTTGGCGATGACATTGGACATGTTCTGCCCAGGTTTTCCCAAATACAACGATCTCATCGAGATAGGCTAAACAGGTTTCCCATGTCAATCCTTGTAACACGGATTCCATGAGCCTGGAGAAAGTGGCAGGGCCATTACAAAGGCCGAATGCCCCTTGAATGGTAGCAAATGTACCTTAATTCCCATCCATTCATACGCAGACGACTCAACCTTACACTACTCCATTAGTTTTTCAGAACGCCCCAGCCAGCAATCCCTCAACGACAAACGTAATGAAGCCATAGAACTCTTAAATTCTGATCTAAATACTATTTCCAATTGGGGCAGAGAAAACCTTGTTAACTTTAATGCTTCCAAAACCCAATTTCTCCATCTATCTACCCGTCAGGATCTCCCAGCGGACTATCCCTTATTCTTCAACAATACAAAAATCAACCCTTCATCTTCTCTCAATATTCTTGGTGTCTCTTTTTCTTCTGCTCTCATTTGGAAGGACCATATTACCAGTCTTGCTAAGGCAGCCTCCCAGAAGCTGGGTGTGCTCAACCGCCTTAGGGGGTTCTTTTCCCCTGCACAGCTTCTTGCTCTGTACAGGGGCATAGTGCGCCCTTGTATTGAGTATTGTTCACATGTGTGGGGAGGTTCCTCTCACACCGCTCTCCTAGACAAAGTTGAAAGGAAGGCCTTTCGTATCATTAACTCCCGTCCACTCACCAACTCTCTGCAATCTCTCTCTCTCCGCCGCAATGTTGCATCTCTCTCGCTATTCTATCGCTACTATAATAATCAGTGTTCCTCAGAGCTATCCCAGTGCATACCACCTCCTTTACGTAGGACACGTGGTACCCGTCTTGCAACTCAATCCCACCCCTACTCTGTGCAACTCTCCAACCCAAGAGTGAAACGTTACTCTCAAACTTTCTTCTACTCAACATCTGAGCTCTGGAACTCTCTCCCAGAATCAGTCTTTCCCTCTTCCTATGACTTAAATTGCTTCAAACTCCGTGTGTCCAGGCATTTTGGCTCGAACGTCCCTTGATTTTGGCCCTGTCACTCTTTCAACTATGGGGGAGGCACTCGCTATAGGCAGTTATGCCTTTTGCCTCCCTCAATCACATAGAAAAAAAAAAAAAAAAAAAATGCTGTTTTCTGTTGGTGTTCCGGAAGTACTGGGACTTGCCAATATCCTGTTTGAAGGTCAAGGGTTGTAAACCATTTTGCGCCTAGCAAGGAGTCTAGAGAGACGTCAATGCGAGGGAGGGGGGTGGCGTCTTTGATTAGTATGTCATTGAGTTGGCGATAGTCTATACAAAACCTAGTGGAGCCATCTTTCTTGTGGACTAATACTACAGGGGAGGATCAAGGGCTGGTAGAATCTTTTATTACGCCCGTGTCTAACATATCTTTTACTTGAGAGTCTTCCTCTTGTCTTTGATTTGGGTTCTTTCTACGGATAGGTTGTCTAATTGGTTGCCCTATCGTATGAATGGGGTGGTGGAGTGCGTTAGTTTTCCCGACGTCTCGGATGGATGTGGGGAAGATGTCTTGGAAAGAAGTCATCAAGTCGCGCAAGTCAAGTTGTTGTTGGGGGGTCAAGTGAGGAGATATGTCTGGGAATTGGAAGGGGGTGGGGGGTCTTGTTCATTAACTAGGGTTAATTCCTTATTGTGGGACTCTATCTCTCCGATAGTTAATCCTTTCGGCAAGGTAAGGGGTTGATCTGATATATTTGCTATTTTGATACAACTGAGTTTATGGGGAATAATGGCTGGGGCGGTTAGACAATTATGACCGAACGGACTTCAAAAGTTAGGCGTAATTATGACGTCACCAGGTAACGTAGGTAGAATGGGAATCCATTTTTCATGGTGAGGGGGTAGCGTTTGGAGGTAACAGCCTGAGCGGTCTTGATAATGCGGATGGCCTGGTTAGGGTGAAATTTAAGGTGGCATTCGGAGGTTGGGTGAGGTTCTTTGTTACTAATCTGAGGTTCTTTTTTACTGTTCTTTTTGGGTAGGTTTGAGTTTAAGGGGGCCTTCGGAGGTTAGGTGGGGTTCATCTTACGGTTCTTTTTTTATTGTTTTTTGTTAAGCAGGGGGGTGGAAAGTTGGCGTTCTGTTACCGCAACTAATATTTGCATCTAGGGCAGTTAACAAGTCGAAACCCAAATATCCATCGTACTTGGTTTTTGTTATAGAATGAAGAGAAAAGACAGGAATGTGCCGCGCCTATATCTATCATGAGTTTAGGTTTGATCCCATTTATGGTGAGCTTAGGGTAAACGGGGGGTTTATCCTTGCCTGTCCCATCACGAGCCCCCGCCAGTCTGGCGGTCTGTGGACGGGGGCGGACTAAAAATCCTGACTATCCTGACATTCTGTGATTTCCTCTCCTATCTCA
The DNA here is from genome assembly GCA_032716605.1 of Paralithodes platypus. Classification (NCBI taxonomy): domain Eukaryota; kingdom Metazoa; phylum Arthropoda; class Malacostraca; order Decapoda; family Lithodidae; genus Paralithodes; species Paralithodes platypus. Next base: position 29,841,605 of record CM064567.1, on the reverse strand, counting down.
ATGTCCTCTTCTATTTCGCTCTCTTCGCTTCGCTCTTCTCCTGCAGTCCCATCTTCGATTATGGTAGCCACGCGTAGGGGTTTGATCCACGGAAGCTGGCTCCAAAACTAAGGGGCTTTTGGTTTTGGTTTTGATGTTTCAGTAGTTCCCCAAATGACTTCTTAAGTGAGACCTAGAAGTACATGGCTTCCAGTCTGAGGGTCGAATCCTAGCCCATTCTTCCATTTTGTCATGGGAACGGTTAAAGGCAGTAGGTGAGGGAAAAGTTATAGGAGCTTGAGGTTGAGTAGTGGAACGGCTAATCACGGCTATTTTATCTGTCTCCTGAGTCTGTTTCAAGGTTAAAATACGCCGAATTACTGGCATGTCTACGTCATAACCCGTGGGTTCTGCTATGGCAAAATGATCTCCAACAGGTGTGGAAAGTATCCTCAACAATGCCCTAAACACACTCTCTTTTCTTTTAGCAGCAGTGTCCGTGGGAAATGCGGTCAGTGCCAGTTGGTTCAACTGGTTAATTGTGTGGTCTAGATTCCCTACAAATTTAACCTGGTGAAACTGTCTATCGGCTACAACTTTACTTAATTGATGAGGTGGTATAGGTTTCAAACTGGGCCCACGTTAACTGGGGAGAATCACGCACAAAACCTGACATGAGGGACATGTGCCTGCCTAACTTCGTGACAACAGTGTGGATTTTCGCATTGTCATCGTCCTGGAATACAATGTCCAGGACAGGTTTCATATCTTCAAGATAAGTGACTATATCATGGTCCTCTGGTTTAAATGGATTAAATTCCAGCAATTTTTCCGCCATGATGATTCGTGTATTGGTAAAGATTGAGATAAATTAAAATCAGAGTCGCTATGCCGTGTTGAGACACAGCGGCCACCAGTGTTATGCCGGGCAATAATATTTGCCCGCGTACTTCAGTTCTCTATTTCCACTCTAGGAAAGCTTTTAAGAACTATAACACTCAGCAGGAACACAGCTGACTCCAGATATGCAATTATAAATCTCCTCAATCTCTACCAATGATACAGAATACACGGTTGGGTTTCACAAGTTTTTATTTCACTTTATATCAGGGCACTGGCATGTATTATAAATAGACACCTGGTCGAGTCGTATTTATATGGAAATACTCTCGAAACTACTTCAAGAATGAATAATAATATTTTTAAAGCATGGATGATACATAAATCCGAGGCTGTTCGTTCGTTTTTCTTTGCTTAGATATTTTTTCCGGGTGGGGGTCGCAAGCCCACCGACCCAACCTCTTTAGTCGCCTCTTACGACACGCAGAAGGCACGTGGGGCATATTCTATTCCCTAACCCCCAGGGTGAAATCAGTTAATAATAATAATTGATAAATCACAATTAAATTAACATATGATGAATATATAAATATCGCATAAATGCTAACAGAGCGGTTAGTCTCAAAGAATGGCTGATATCCTGAAGTTCAAAGTTAATGCGTGGTAAAACGGGACGCAGTGTAAGGTCAAAATACTGATGTCACAACGTCTCAGTTAAACAGAATATATAAAATAATAATATCAGCTGAATGGCAAATAACTAATGAGTTATAAATAAAGGAAGAGGTTTTAATTCTCTACTAATGTATACAGTTAGATTTAACAATCGTAGTTCAGGGAACTGAGCAAATAAAGATAAGTCTTATGGAGAAGACAAAATCCTCGACATTGAAATATTAACGCAATGTGGGCAAAATAGAATGACTATGCATTCAAGTTAAATGTTTAAACTGGTTGTGAAACCAGGAAACATAAATAAATTGAGTCTAACTAAGAGACATGATAGATAACACTCTCTGTGAACATTTATACACGATATACATACGCTGATAATCCTATTAACTTAGAATCAGATCTGTCAGGGGTGTTCACAAGATTTACGTGTAGTGTGCGGGTAATGGGGCTGAATGGATATATATATAAACTTAATGGCAATACATGAATATATATTACGCAGTATATATATAAATCAATCCCAGGATAGCGTTTGTATGTACTCACGACTACAAGGACTAAGGTGAGAATAAAAGATCTCAAGTGTTTATGTTAACTTGAACACATAACATATCCTACACAACCTTTGCAATAATCACGAAACACAATGAGTGAACAAGAAGCACTTAATTTTGAGTAGGAGTAAAGCAGAAAGTAGCCTTGTAGAGATCTGACACACGTGGGGGCGACTATGTGTGTGGTCCGTCTTGGCCTGGTTGCCAGGGGGGGAAGGTCCAGGGGTACCCTCGCACAGGTAGCACTAGCGTAGGTCACTTCCGGGATAGCCTACACACACTCTCGTCTGGACACCGTCTCTGCTTGAAGGGTATGATCTAAGAGGATTTTGGCTAGCCTCTATGGATGGTGCTATCCGAATCAAGTTGTTCACGTATACTCTCCCACGGGTTACCCATGGGACACAGTGCCTCGACTTGCCTTACTTTACCCTGTTTTCGGCCAGGTAGTATTAGATTTTACGGAGAGTGACAAGTCGGTGGTTTCCGGAAAATGAGAGGCATGGGAAATCTCGTTTTTTATTTATTGCGTGGTTGTTTAACACCTTAAAAGCGGGTGGTGGAGTATATTTCACTGTGCCGCTCAGCGGGGAGTTTTTACCATAAATGGGGTTGTTTCCGTGCTCTTTTTCATGCATAAACAAAACCTAGAGCATAATTCAAGTATGTATCCCTGAAAGGGCGTAAATTGAGCTTTCCAATGACACCCGAACCATCCTTCTACGATCACTGGTTGTCTTGCAACGATCGTGCAACCGAAGGGCAAAATCGGTAAAATACGGTAATTTCTTTATATAATTACGTATGTAGCGAGGGAGTGAGGGTGGATATAAGTGGAGTACATCTCAGTTGGTCCACGGCAGCCGTGGCGAGCGATCATGAGGTAACCCATGCTCCTCCCGTCACTCGTCTCTCTCTCAGAGCCAATATTGCGCCAAAATTGCACTTGGACTTAAGTCGGGCCCCGCCACATAGTCCAAATTTTTCGATACGGACTTAAGTCGGGCCCCGATAGACAAGGGTTAAAGCCTTAAAAATACAATACATACATGAATATGTGGGGAATAATATGTTTTATTTATTAATAATAGAAGTGAATAGCTTAAAGTCTAGGTATACATAGGATAATTGATTTACAGTATTGGAGGCCTCTCTCCATTTAGAGGCTTGTATAGAGTGGTCTGCTTGTCTTCTCGTCTAGTTGAATTGCAAGCACAGTCTCATCTAGCGGTGGTAGTGATGCATGGAACCACCAGGGTGACTGGAGAGGAATGAAGGAGGTTGAAGTCTCATTTGCATAAAATCCTCCTCCGCATAGTCTAAATCTGGCGCAGGTGTAGGCGGCCATTGTTTCCCTGGTGCCCAGGGGCACAAGCCAACAAACTGTAGCTGATGTCCTCCCCCACGTATGTTAAACGTATCGTAGGCCGCGCGTTTTTCTTGGAGCTGTGCTATGGGTGACTGGTGTATTTTGTTGTTGCTGTCCAGGGGAGGCTGTTTCCGGTCTCTCCTCCGGCTTTTTATGGACGCAATTCTATAGTTGTGAGTTGTTGTTCCTTCCGTTGATGGGAATTGGTTTGTGGTCTTCTTTGGCATTATATTTTCCAGCCCTGTCATCTCAAGTAAACTAACAATACGTTGGGCAGTACTAAAATGACATGCACCCAACGGGATTCCCGTAGTGAAGCTAGGGCCAAATTTGGAACAAAGAATCCCTCGTATAGAGAGACAAAAATAACATACGTAATTACCGGTACTGCACGACCCTACTAGAATGCCACAAACTGCCCAACTATCAGAGTAGCTAAATCGGAGAAAACCACCCTATAGCTGAAAGACTCTGTGAGCTTCTTCACCCACTGCTCCGAGATAGACACCCAAATAGTCTGGGTCCCTATAAATTATATATATAAGTGCTGTGATAAACGTTAACTGCAAGTAACAAGTAAAACAATTAAACGAACACAATAGTAAAGACAACACCACAAACACATCTTAGTCAGGATAACTGTAATATAACAAATTCAGCTATAGTTTACAATTATGTTAATCAATACAATTAGTACAATTAATACAACTAATCTTATTCATACAATATGGGTGTGAAGCAACCACAACAATTAAAGTAGTGCCGTATTTTATGTACAATGCAGGACAAGGAGGCCTGTTACGACAGGCACAGGAAACAAATAAAACAAACATTATGTTACCTTTAAACGCACAATACAAAAGCTTAACACAGACTACCTCGATATGCTGTCTCGCCCAATATTCTTTACATTCCAGACACTACCTAGTCGCTTAATTAAGTGTAACCGCCACACTTACCACGTATCTATCGCCAGCACTCACAACTACTCCTTACCATACATCCTTTATAAAATATGTACTTCACTGTAGGGTCATACACACATCCACTACAATGATTATTTAACACAGCAAATACCTAACATCGCTTGCGGGGTATTGCCGTTGAAGGGAAAATGCCCTGTAAATATCCCACCCCAAACAAGGATCTCTCTGGCCAATCAGGAACGAGGGTGTGTGATGCCAATAAACAGGTAACAAGGAAAAAGCTATCATAATATTAGGGGGACTTAATATGTTACCAACTTATTCCCGTTGTTATTTATAGTTTGTCTCAATTATTATAATACCATGAAATTTTAAGTATCATATACCATACGATACCGAAATAACTACCAGTACAGCCTGCACACTTCACGCAACCAGTTCAATTTAACAGAAGGAACCAGAATAATCATAGCGTTGGCATAGTAGTTACCACGTTCCTTAGTTGGGTTTTGCTGAAGAAAAATGTATCGATGTTTTTCTTAAATCTAGCCGTCGATAATTGCAAAGTCACTCATTTTAATTATTTTCAACTTATTTGGTTGCTTTAGCGAACTCATTGTTTCGTTACTTTGTCTACTTATTCTTTGTCTACTAACCTGTATTGTTATGAACATAATATTTTCATTAGTTTCACGTCCAGTTTTTTTCGCTCCCTAGTGTATCTGTCTGTACTGTATTTGTGTGTGTATACGTGCGTGCATGTTTGGTTTCATATTTTGCTTTTAATTCAACGTCTCATGTTGCTTCCTCTTCCCGACATTTATATCAATTATTTTGACAGACACACACACCGGCGGAAAATGTGGAGAGAGAGAGAGAGAGAGAGAGAGAGAGAGAGAGCGCGAGAACGAGAGCGAGCGAGAGCGAGAGCGAGCGAGAGCGAGAGCGAGCGAGAGCGAGAGCGAGCTAGAGCTAGCAGCTGCAAGTGCGACAACTTCACTTAGTTGTGGGCTGGACTCTACAGCGTTAGGAGCACAGACCGGGTGGCTCCCGTGAGCTTATAAAGGTAGCCACACTTCCCCCACAAACTTTCAGTAATACATTAGCACTTGTGGGGTTGGTGCCTTTCGACCCACTTGATTTCGGTGTCCTTGTGCGTATACCTAAAATATATAGAAAACATAAACACCATACTAAAATGTGTGTATTTTCTTGTGCAGTTGAAAATACTTTAGTTATGTGTGCATTTCTAAGAAATCTGAAGATGCTTCGAATTTTGTTAAGCTGGTAAGAATAGTTTACTGATGTGCTACTTGTTTTGTTAAGCTGGTAAGAATAGTTTACTGATGTGCTACTTGTTTTGTTAAGCTGGTAAGAATAGTTTACTGATGTGCTACTTGTTTTCAGAAACTACTGATATTATTGTTGTTTTTGTACTATTCATATTTGTGATTACTTATATATTTGTGTATGTATTTGTTTTACGTATTCGGCAAAACAACTAAATATTGTGCGTAGTATGTTAATATGGGTCATCGTATTATTTTCTTAGTAATTAATATGAATACACTTACACAACTATTTAGACATATGCTTATTATTAGGCTGTTGAAACTAGATTAATTATTGCTTCGTTATTTTCGTTCCGTATGTGTCTTAGTTAATATATTTGAGAATATGCCTAGATCTTCAAATCTACTGTAACATTTGTAGTTTCATGGGTAATTTTATGTTTATACACTTACATCATATGGCAGCATTTCCACTGCCACACCTGACATTACCACCTTGTATAGCCAATAATTCGCGGACATCCTTGATAATATTTTGTGTGAAATCTAGAGGGGAGGGTATTATCTCCACTGTTCTATAAAGTTAAACATAATACGGGCTATTACAAAATATGAGGAGAATTATTTAGAGGGGACAGTTACTTCAAGTTGCACAGTGTAATTTAGAGATGGATCGAATATTCGCTTCCTCATTTGCATGTGCGAATATTTGCTATGTTTTTCAATATTCGCATCCGTATTCGCATCCGTATTTCCATTCATAGCTATTTGCAAATATGCTAATTTTTTCACGAAATCAATGGAAAACATAAACCATAGACTACAGTAGATCTGGACTGGACACGAAAATGGAACTTTGCAGTAAGGGACCCAACATCAGACAATGAACCCCCAGGTTCGAACCTCGAAACTGCGAAAATGTGATATTTTCGCAGTTTCGAGGTTCGAACTTGGGGGTTCGTTCTCCGATTTTGAGTCCCTTACTTCAAAGTTCCATTTTCGTGTCCAGTCCAGATCTACTGTAGTCTATGCATAAACAAATATAAAATATTAAATTTTAAAGTTAACACAAACGAATAAATAAAAGTGTAGAAGTGCATTGTGGCCGCTAGAGTGGAATGAAGGAGTACTAAGCAATGTTGCCATTTATCTTGATTTAACAGATCGAACAAGTGAAAAGTACCAAATTATTCGAAAACGTACCAAATACAGTGAATACATAATTTACTTTATATTAAATCTCTATATTTCAAATTTATCAAGTGTTTTTCAGTTATATTGTCTCTCGAGTAATGTCACACTCCCTGCTATGACCTTGTACTTTCATCACTACTGCCACTTTCTGAAGAGTTCACCTTCTCTTTATCACCCATTTTGTCTAGCTAAAGATTAATCCAACGTGCTGAAGAAGCCAGGAAGGTGCACGGTCACTGCGATGGAGTGTGAAAACATACTGATTCAATGAGTTGAAGATGATTAAGCGACAGTGTTGTCATATTTTACACTCCTGCTAAATTAATTTACTTGATCTCTACAAAGCCTTAAACTGGGATATATGAATATATCCCATTAGTTTGGATTTGAAAGCCCAACAGGGACAATTATTATTGACGTTACATAATAAATTTCATATTTATAAATGTGATTGGTGGTTGATACGAAATTTGGTTAATAGAACATAAAATTGTAAAAATTCTTTGGCTAAATTGCTATTTAGATATGCTAGATTTAGAGGAAAAATAGCTAAAATGGTATCACTGTCCAGTAAACGAACGTGTGCTTGACCTGGACAGTTAAACCGTCACAATATTGCCATTTCAGACATATCCAATGTAATAGCATATCAATAAAGAATATTCCATCATATTTCCTCACTGATTTCGTATTTAGCACCAGATATTGACTATTTTATTGAAGGATGGAATATGGATTGAAATATTCGCAATTCGCCTTCGCATTCTCGAATTTTACAACAAAAACTCGCATTCGCATTCGCTTTCGCAAATATGGAAATTTGACATTCGTTCCATTTCTACAGTGTATCAACCAGGTTGTCACCGAGTTATTGATTGTAACTATACCATGCATAGGTCTGGTATTTCCGAGCCGATTTGCAGGACTCTCACATTGAAATTATAATTTTTCGGTTAAACATATACGTAAGTCTCTTGATGCATGACAAATAACAATTGGAATTTGGTGGCAGTTTATTCTGCTAAAAGAGGCGATGCACGGACAGATAACAACAAGTAATAACCAATAATACCTACCGATTTCTTTCAAAATCCTAAACTATTATGTAGAACGCTATCTTGTTTTGTTTTGTTTTATGTGAGTGAGGGAGACAAAATGCAGAACTGCCTGTAGCGAGTGCCTCCCCCAGAGTTGAAAGTGTGACAGGGCCAAAATCGAGGGACGTTATATAACGCTATCTAACAAAAGCAAGTTTTAATAGCTACTTATTTAAAGTTGTATCTATTATACCTTACCTAGTATAATAACCCAATCAGAACTCTACCAATCACGAATTAGTAGATCATATATATATATTTTGTATTTATTTGTTGATATAAGATTGCCATATTTTTATCTTGATTTGTCGGCTATTACGAAGATTTTGTGCATTAGTATAATGCAAAAACAGTAGTTTCGTAGTTATACATTAGATATCAAACTGCTAAGAGGTGCAATGTTCCGTCATGAAGAATATATCGACTATTGGATGAATTGAACGAAGACAACAAAATATGGTCAAAAGAGCCAATGAGTAACGGGTTTTTCATCAGTCAAGGGTTAGACCAATTAAGATCAATTTGACACGTTGAGCTAGTAATACGGTGAGTGAGGTTAAACGCTGGAAGGGAGAAGCTTCTTGTGGAAAATTCTCAAGACAACGTGAGAAAGTTTTGAACTATTTGTACGAAATATGTTGAAGTCAATAATTCATATATACGATAAGCATAATATGCAAGAAGACATTGTAGGTTGAATGTTAGTATTTATTAAACATGAAAGTTTCACTAACACAGTTTATCTATCGACAAACGGCTAAATATTTCCACTAATAATTCGAAAACATATTTCCTTTTTGCTTTGGGTACAAACAGATTTTTTTCCAAGCCATGTTGGACTTTTCGGTTTTAAAAATATTCAAATGCTAGTTCTACTAACTATATGATAATAAGCTATATCTCTGCATATTTTATCAACTACCGCCAGATGATTTAACATAAATCATAAAATAGATGTAGTAAGTAGGTAAAATAACTATTTTATGTTTGTAAGCTAACATAGATATCCAGTGGAATGACGTATTTTATTGTATAAATATTTATTATTCATATATTGAGAAACACTTATGGAGATATAAACATAGAGAAAGGTTCTATTTTAATTTATGCACTTAGTTTCACACATTGATATGTAAATACACACCTATTATTGCATAATGAAATGCAAAAGAAGCCCACTACTTTAACGAGAACTGTACACTAACCACCATTGAAAATACGATAGCAAAAGTCTCGTAAACATCATCCGATCAATTTATTTTTCGTCGCATAACTGGTGCTTCTGTAATCAGTTCCCGCACGTAATGTACAAAGTTATGTTCTACTGAGAGTTGGCCTACTTTTCCAGTCTGACCAAACTGTTACCTATCAACATCGCTCCCACCACATCCAACCAAACATTATATTCACACACAGGCCATAGCATTAATGTCTAACTTTTACACACTATCCTTACCTTAGGTTACCTTAGGTTGTGTTCGCCACTCTCCTAGCAGCACCGAGGAGCGCGTCGCCCCTCGTTGTGGGTTGTGATTTGGTGCAGCAGACTGTTTGAAGAGACAGCCCGCTACCTTGCTAAGATGGGCTTGTCTGGCACTTTTTGCAGTTCGACATCGAGGGCTCTCTTGAAGTTGTCTAAAGAGACGTCCCTCATGTCTCTTACTCGCCGTGGGAGTTTGTTGAAGAGACGTGGGCTTCTGTGTGATAACCAGCCCTCTCGCAGAGAGCCCATAACACCCCTGTTATTCATCCGGGGGATATTGCATTCCCAGCCTCTCCTATCACTGAATTTCATCACTATCGGAGTATGTAGGTTTGGTACTAAACCTTCTGCGATTTTCCACGTGTATATTATTAGGTAACGTTCTCTTCTACATTCCAGCGAGTACAGGTTCAGTGCTCTTAAACGATCCCAATAGTGTAGCTGTTTTACCGAACTTAATATGCGAAGTGAAATTTCTTTGTACACTCGCTAAGTCATATATTTCACCTGCTTTGTATGGGGATGTTAATACGCTACAGTATTCAAGCCGCGGTAGCACTAGAGATTTGAAGAGCGTTATCATAGGTAATTCACCGCGTGTTTTAAATGTACGCAGAATCAAACCCGTTAAACGTTTCGCAGCCGCAACTTTGACCTGGTTATGTTCTTTGAAACTCATATTTTCAGACATTAACACCCCTAGGTCTTTCACACTGTCTTTCCGTTCTATTATGTGGTTAGATTCTGTTAGGTAGTTTGTGATCACTTTAACGCCATTATTTTCTCTGTACCTTATTAATTGGAATTTTTCTTCATTGAATTGCATGTTGTTTTCCTTGGTCCACTGGAACACTACATTTATGTCTTCCTGCAGCTGGCCAGTGTCCTCTTGTGTGTTTACTATCTTGCTTAGTTTTGTGTCATCCGCAAAAGACGACACTGTACTGTGTCTTGTGTTGGTATCTATGTCGCAAATTAGAATGAGGAACAGAAGGGGTGCTAGCACTGTTCCTTGGGGCACTGAGCTTTTAACATCCGAAGGCTTAGATGTGACTTGGTTTACTTTTACTGATTGTTTCCGGTTTACGAGGAAATTATATATCCACCGTCCGATTTTCCCCGTTATACCTTTTGCTTTTAATTTGTGGGCTATTATACCATAGTCACATTTATCAAATGCCTTAGCAAAATCGGTGTAGATGACATCAATATTTTTCTTTTCTTCTAGCGCTTTAAGAATGTTGTCATAATGTTCCAAAAGTTGTGAGAGACATGATCTTCCCGCTCTGAACCCATGTTGACCGGTGTTGTGTAGTTCATTTGCCTCCATGAAAGCTGAGATTTTGCTTCGCAGGACTCGCCCGAAAACTTTAATGATGTGGGAGGTTAGAGGTACCGGGCGGTAGTTTTTTGGTAGTGCTTTACTCCCTCCTTTATGCAGTGGGGCAATTATTGCGTTTTTTAAGCTATCTGGTATTTCACCAGTGTCTAGACTCCTTCTCCACATTATAGCCAGTGGTTTTGAGAGGTTTTCCTAACATTTCTTCATTAGGATCGAATTCCATGAGTCCGGGCCTGGTGCCGAGTGGGATGGCATGTTGGAAATGGCCTCTTCTATGTCTTTTGGACCGAAATCAATATCCAGCATCTGGGGGGCTTCCGTGGGGGAGGCTTCCATGAAAAATATATTTTGGTGTCTGATGGCTTTTGTTTCATAAGGCTCACTGAAGGCCATTTCATACTGCTGGCGTAAGAGTTCGCTCATTTCCTTTTTGTCCCCTGTGAATGACCCATCCCCTTTGCTTAGTGGGCTGATGTTTGATGCTGATTTAGCCTTTAGTTTGGCATATGAAAAGAGGTACTTGGAATTTTCCTTTATACCTGCAATAACTTTCCTCTCTTCTTCCATATGTTGTAGTTCATATGATATTCTTAGCCTATGTTCAATTTCCACAATTTCTCTATCTATTTTGGCCTTTTGCCTATCCTGTAGATTTGGATGTGTGCGTCATTGTGTGATTAATTTCTTCTTCTGTACAGCTTCCTTCTTTCCCAATCTTGTTTGCTTCTTCGTCTTGTCTTTCAGGTATGTGGTGGCTACAGATTTGGGTCATGGTTTCTGTTATTAGGACAAGACATTCTGCAGGTGTCAGGTTATTCATTAAATCTTCCCAGTCTATTTCCTCCATTTCACTATCCTCTTGATCTTTAATGTGAGTTTCTGTGAGAGCCGCAAATATAGCGTTTCCTTCTTCTAGCAGGCCCCTAATAAATGGTACTTTGTTTGTAGTTCTGTTTTTTAGGCCTTGGATATTTGCAAACAAGAGTGGGGAGAGATTTTTTGGAGAACTATGTGTTTCTAATAGTCTTCCGGAGGTACTCGCCACTCTTGGGTGGCCAGGAGGTGCTCTAGGTGTTGTATGTGCTCTTCCATCTCCTTCAATCTCCTCTTCTTCATCTGCCAGTTCTCTCCTTGCCTTCTTCCTCTGTCTCGTCCTCGCGAAGCTGGAGAGTTTTTTTGGGTTGCCAGTACCATTTGTGATGTTACTTGCATACCTCCATGTACCTCTAATATGAAAACCGTGGCAGTTAGTATTATAGCAGGTCTTTTCTTTCAGTGACGATTTGCAGATGGTTGGGTGGTGGTATCTGCATTTTTCACCAAATCTGCATTTTCCATCACTTATTAGTCTGTTGCAAATTTGTGGGTGGGCAAATCTGTATTTTCCTCTAATATCACCGTTTTGCCCAAAATAGCACCGTCTTTTCAGGTAATATCTGCATATTGGTGAAGGTGACTAAGAGCTGTTATGTGGTGAGCTATGCTGAGGGGCTAGTTGGGTCTGGGAGGGGGAGGTCTGGTAGTTGGGGGAAATAGGGGTGTGGTTTAGGGATGGGTGTAAGGTGTAGAGGGGGGCTGGGTGTCATGATCTGCCGGGCGTAAGTAGGCAGATGGCAGAGGTGTGGAGGGGGGCGGGTCAGTCAGAGTCAGTCAGAGAGGAGGGTCACGTCCGTCGCGGTCCGGGATTTTTCGACTATCCCGCGGGATACTGGTGATTAAACTTTAAAAAAATCACACACAAAAACAAACGTAGTGTCGCGGTCCTGTGAAGTGCAAAATCGAACCGATTGATAAAATATCTGGAGAGATATACGCGTTATGGAGAAAAAATCTGTTAACTCCTACAGCAGTGCCACGGCGCTGGTCTAGGACAGGCCTAGGGCAGGCCCATAAGGCGGGTGGAAAGAAGAAGGGAAAGAAAAAACCGTTACGTCCCAAAGCAAAGTGTTAGCTATATAGTCCTATGAAATCAAACAGGGCTATGGGAAAATAGGAAGCCTAAGTTAAAATTGATAGTGAACATCGTGTAACAGCGCATTTTGAGCGACTGTACACTCTAGGGTAACTCATATAATCACTTGTATAACTCACACCCTTATAACAGTTATTCACTTACTGAAGTATACTACTGTACATTCTAATTGGGCATGATCTCCCCTATAGAAGATCACCCCACCTATAAAGGCCTTGGTACAATTCTTGCAAGCTAAGCAGGGGTTCTCACGCTCCCTTTAGAGAATTGCAGCAACACCAAGATGATTGCTAGCAACTAATATCGTATGACTCCACACTGGTAAGAACCGGCACGCTCGAGCCCCAGGCTTGGACCAGTAGCAGAACAGCCACCCATTAGGAAGGTTACCCCTTCAAGCGGCCGTGGTAATTAATACAGTGACATTACAGTGACAGTGCGATACTGTGCAATTAGTGTGTGTACCGTTTACCTATTTTCGCTATTCTTAATTCATCTATTCTTTACAGGAAGGAATTACAGATTACAGGAATTATAGCTCAATCTAGTTGTTAGCCAGCTTACTGCTTTTAATTAGGTAGATACTTCCCTGCTGGGCAATACAGTATCTACACAGACCTTATAACTATTTACAAACCGCGTAGTTCTATAATTATTTTGTGTTAAATAAATATATATAGAAAAGCCACCAGTGTCTTTGCTTCAAATCAGTTACCTCTATGATTTACCTTTCAACATGTTTTTACAGTGTTAACCTGCACTACAAGCATTACAAGGAAAATCAAGGTAAGAGGCAAAAAGGTATCAAAACAGTATAATCCCCGATACATAAGTGGTTGGCAGCTTATTGGGATAAGTGTTCCTTAATACAACACAGAAAAGACCTCCGATGAGCAATCATATTAAAAGCAGTAAAGAAAAGCTGAAAACAGAGCAACTAGATTTACCAAACATTAATGAGCTAAAAGGAAAGAAAAACATCGATGAATGATAAAGACATAGAAGTGGATTCAGAGTGAGGTGGTACTATATCACAGTGCCCAGCACAACAGCGCAGACCTCAGCATTCCCTTCACTGAGCCAATGAGTCACGGTGAGCCCGCGCGCCAGCAACTCGCCCCAGCAACTCAGCCAGAGACTCACACACGCACGCACGCACACCACGCCCAGGCAAGGGTATGACGTGTCTGTCAACTGTGACGTCACGGGAATTGGTGACGACATCAGGAAAAGCAACCAACTCTAAGGGATAACCACTTCAAACTTCATTCTACAACAGCTGACTAGAAGACTTCAAACATCACAGCATTAATTCAGCTTTGTATCGGTTAGTCAGAAATAACAATACAAATTAAATATACTAGTAACTAGTAAAACTCCTGTCAACATAAACACAGCAAATGCCAGTGCCTTCTTTAAATTTCCTTTAGCAAATATCTCTACTTATTTACTCTACGAATTTTAAAGTGTGACTATACGTACATTTTAACTCCATTTCGAATTAGTAAATTCAAGTCTTGCTTTAAGAACTTTTATTCTCGCACTAAGAAACTTATATTTTACTTCCTTTTAATTCTAATTTCTCTCATTGAATTAAAATTTTAGGCCTACAGTAAATATTAGTTTACCAGCACAAATTTCTCAAGAAATTTATTTTAGCAGAGGATCATTTCTTTGCTCTTGCCTGTGTTACCTTACTTTCATTTTCTTAGTAAGAGAGTATTCTTATACAGTGCCTTACTAAGTTGAATTTTCCAGATTTTCCTGTATTAACATTTCAACTGCTCACTCATCAGACTAACCACCTTCATTCATCCATACAAACTAACGTACGGGTGTGTGGTTAAGAGAAGTCCCCTTTTACCAAAAATTGTGTACCAGTGCTAACATTTTTTGTGGGATTATTTGTCAATGACATTCAGTCCAGCTACCTTTACCAAAAGTGTAGTTTTTCCCCTATGTCCTTTAATCCTTTTGGCAAGAAGTCACCTCACCATGAGGAGGACTTAATTTCCTCAGACAGTACTACTGAGAACAACTCAGAAGAGGAATTAGAGGGAGCGGGAATTGAACCTCAGTCAGACACAGAGCTTGAGAAAGAAGTAGGGACAAAACTTTCTTCTGACCTTGACGACTTGACTGATCAACTTACTAACTCTTTCAAGGAGACATCGGGCCACCCCGATACATCCTCTAGCGCCTGCGGAACAGTTAAGGATACATTGGGTCACCCCGATAGAACATCCTCAAGCGCTAGCGCCAGCGAACCGTCATTGGTGTCCCAAGATCACCAAAATGTCGCGAAACACGAGGTAAAACGAGATACCTCCGGCACCCAGAGCCATTTCAGCTTACGTCCTTCAATACTAGGTGGAGTCACCCTGCGATCAGGAAACACCTACTTTCCTGTAGTGTCGGCAGTGACACCTCCACCGGCAACGACTACCAGTACTTCATCTACAAAAACGCCACCGGCTAATTCCACAGCAATTATGGCAGGTCAGCCGCCACCACCGAAGATAAATCTCATGCAACGTGGGCAAGACATCGCCTATTTTACCGGAAAAGATTGTCCAAACTACCCGGGAGGAGTTCTTATCTTCTTGCGGACCATCGAAGACCTCATGAGGAATAGTGACATAACGACAGATGAAGACAAGATCGTGTTTGTAAGAGGATACCTGAAAAGCGGCTCCAGACCCGCACTCGCACAGTCCATCCTAGGTTTCCGGACCAAGGACTATAGTGCATGGAGAACATATCTGATTGAATGTTTTGGAGACGGCAACCAAGGAGGAGCATTGGCCTTCGTACACAGAATGGCCCACAAATTTGACGAGTCCCTTGGTAAGCGAGACATGCTCATGGCCCAAGTCATTGCAGGATATGTTGTCGTAGATGCCGAGCAAAGATTTTACACTTCAGATTGGGTAGATCAGGGAGCACAAACTATGACCCTGAAAAATCTAAGTAAATTCCTAGAATACATGGTTTTCGTATGCGCACTGCCTACCACTCTTAGGAAGGAAATCATGAAGACTGAGTTTAAATCAACCAGTAACCTTCAGGAGTTTGTGGCAAAGAAAGCATTCAAAATCTCCACAGATGTAATACCAAAAGCCTTCGTAAGCCCAGTAGAAGCTTATGGGACCAAACCCAGGCAGGCTACAAGCTCAAGGAACCACACCATCTGTGAACACTGCCAGAAGAAGGGCCATGACAAGAGATCATGCTGGAAACCGCACCCGGAGCAAACCCCGGACAGGTACAAGAAGAAGACGACACACACAGCTTCCGGTGGGGCATCACACAAATCTGGACGAGCACAAGGATCCCCCACAAGCCAAGGAACACAAAGTCCGAGGAAGAGCTGTATGATCTATGGAGAGAAGGGACATTCCACAGAAGACTGCCGAGCAGCCAAGGATCTAGTCAGTAAGTACCACAAACGTTCGTCAGGGGGAAGCTCAGGGCAGGACGCCCGAAAATCAAACGTAGTAAAGACTACTCCATTACCTACCAATGTACACTCGTCGCCCTTACACGTGCCCTCTATCGTTGCGGCTGTCACACGAGTGAACATTATGTCAATTCCAGTAACGGTAGGTAACAGGAAGATCTCTTTGGCTCTTGACTCCGGCGCCTGTGCCAACGTCTTGTCCTACGAGTCATTGATAAATCTTCAAAACCAGCTTAAGTGCAACTGGACACTTAAACTCCCAGACATGCAACTTAAAGGAGTTACACGGGATACCCTACAACTAGTTGGTATGGTGGACATTCCGTTTAGATTCACACGTCGCGGAGACCCGAACATCAAGACAAGGTTTTACGTGATAAAGGATTTTCCACTCCCAGCTGATGGCCTCATCGGCATTGAAACGATGAAGGACAACCGCATCGTCTTAGATCCTTCCGAGCAGAGGATGACATACAACCGCCACGCGTATTCTACAATGCAGAATCCATGACCTCTCCTTCACTCGACCATTGCAGCGACTGTACCAGCAAGCATGGACAATTTACCTTGGGGTTCCCTACTCCAAGTATCCAGAGTGTTGGATCAACAGGTCAGGGTTCTCGGTTGTATCCCATAGTAGTTTCCGGAAAACAAAGGATTCGTGCTAGAGAGGGTGCACACCTTCCAGTTAGGTTACCTAAACTAAAGAAAGGCACGGATGCAATCTGTCTAAGTGAAAGTGCATGTGTAAAGGGACTAGCTCTCGAGTCAACCTTGTACAAGTTACACGATAACGCAAGGGCGGAGATACTAGTCTACAACAGATCTAATGGTCCAATTACGCTGAAGTCCGGTTGTACCATCGGTAAGGCTCTTGTGTACGACTATCCAGTAGATCCAGAACCCCCGGAGTGGCCCTCCGCTCAAGCGCCCATAGCTGTGTTGACAGCATCGAAACCTTCCAAGATGTCAGAATCCGATCCTATCAAGCTGCACCTCATGAATGTAGACTTTCCAGAACTGGAGGACTCCCTTCTGAGCTTACTACAGCGGTTCAGAGATGTCGTTGCGCTCCCAGGAGAACGACTAGGTAAAACGGATCTGACAACGCATTCCATACCCCTAAAACCAGACACCAACCCCGTCTACACAGCGGCATACAGATTGCCACACTGTCAAAGGGATGTGGTTAAAGGGATGGTAGACGACATGCTGGAGCAAAAGGTTATCCAACATTCATCCTCGCCATGGAATTCACCTCTTTTCCTGGTTCCTAAGAAGGATGGAGGATGGCGCCCAGTGATTGATTATCGCAAGGTCAATCAAGCAACCATACCTGATAGATTCCCCATGCCTGTACTGTCCGAGCTACTACAAGGCATTGGTAAAGGGAATACAGTGTTCAGTACGCTAGATCTCCTCAGCGGGTACTGGCAAGTTGGAATGGATGAAAAGTCAACGGAAGTCACTGCTTTCTCGACCCCGAGCGGACACTACGAATGGTTACGCATGCCTTTTGGGTTAAGAAATGCACCCCTCACCTTTCAAAGGTTAGTCAACAACCTTTTTGCAGGCCTCTTGGGTGACTCAGTCTTTGCCTACCTGGACGACATCATAATCTGTAGTAAAGATCATGATTCTCATTTCGACAAACTCCAACAAGTAATGGAAAGACTGCAAATGGCAGGTTTACGTATCAAGATCAGCAAATGTAACTTCCTTAAAAGAAAAATCAAGTTCCTAGGTCATCAAGTAGACGTAGAAGGAATCCACACTATGGATGATAAGATCCGTGCGGTACAAAATTTCCCACGACCGAAAACTGTAGAGAATATCCGAAGCTTCATTGGTTTATCAGGCTACTATCGTTCTTTCGTGAAGAACTATGCGAGTCTGGCAAGGCCTCTGACCCAACTGCTCCGAAAGGAAGCACCGTTCGAATGGGGCCCAGAGCAAGAGGAAGCCTTCATTAGCCTTAAGCAGGCTCTCACCTCTACACCTGTCTTAGTTTTCCCTGACTATGATCAACCATTCACACTTTGCACCGATGCTTCCCTCAAAGGTCTTGGAGCTGTACTGATGCAGCCAGATGAACGAGGCAAAATGCGAGTCATTGGTTACGCAAGTTGAGTGTTGAATGATGCCGAGACTAGGTATCACTCTACGGAATGGGAAACCCTTGCAGTAGCTTGGGCCCTGAAGCATTTCCGAGATATCATCCTCAGCTATCCGATCGATCTCTACACCGACAATGAGGCGGTCACGAAGATATTCAAGGGTGGTAAGAATCTCACTGGCAGACTAGCGCGGTGGTACGAAACGGTATTACAGTTTGATCCGACTCTGTATCATATCAAAGGTCTGGCTAACGTGGCGGCGGACGCACTCTCCCGAAATGTGCAAGTGGCCCGAGTGATCCAGCTACCGACGCTAACACACGCCCAGGTGCAAGAAGAGCAACGCAAGGATCCTCTGTGGTCCAAAGTCATCTATTATCTGGAATCAGGGGATGCTACAACTCTCCCAGCACTACTGGTCCCCCTCACGCAATTCAAATTGCAGGACGGACTTTTGGTTAGAGTTATTCCCAAAGCCATTGACACACGACCACGTGTAGTGATTCCAGATACTCTCACTGAAGCAGTATTTCAACAGCAACATGATGCTCCCCAAGCTGGTCACCCAGGACGGGACAGAACACTTGACGCTACCAGAAAGAAGTACTACTGGAAAACGATGAGAAAGGATATTGAACAACACATAGCAAGATGTCTCTCCTGTGCCCAGCACAAGGGAACCTGTGATGGTCCCGCACCAATCTTGGAGTATCCAACGCCTTCACTTCCATTCGACACTGTATCAGTGGATTTGCTGAAGTTGCCGCGGAGTCACCAGGATTCACAGTATCTTCTAGTATGTGTTGATTTCTTCTCAAGATTCGTAGATCTAGCCCCGCTTAAAACTAAAACAGCGGATGAAGTTGCTCATGCACTAGTAACGCATCTCATCTGTCCGTTCTCCTGCCCTAAGACTCTCCTCTCAGACAACGGGTTGGAATTCAAGAACCAGGTGATTGCAAGTATCTGTGATATCTACAATATCAAGCAATCGTACATTGCAGCATACCACCCAGCCTTAAATGGGTTGGTTGAACGCATGAACAGGACCCTCCTAGAAGTCCTACGCCATCTAACAAACCCACTCCAGGAAGCGTGGGAAGACTGGCTTCCACAGGTAGCAGCTTGTGTAAACGGCTCTGTAAACTCCTCTCCAGGTCACACTACATAGTCTATGGACAGGACAAGATTCTGCCATATGAACTACTCTCCAAGCCTAGCACACCAGTCTACAATCTAGAGGACTATGCTAAGAGACAACTCCAGGTCTTTAGCAAGATCCACCACCAAGTCCGAGATCATTTACAAGCATCCCGTGCAGAAATGATAAGGAAACCGCACAAAAGAGCACAGCAAACTGTCCTTGACGTAGGTGACAAAGTTATGTGCCTAGATCCGACGAGAATGTCTAAGCTCTCGCCGAAGTATAGTGGACCCTATGTCGTTACGGACACAACATCCGGTAACAAGTTTGAGGTTCGAGACCCTACCACTAACAAGGTAGAAGTAATCCATGGTGATAGGTTGAAACGTGTGAGTCCTGAACTCCCAGCAGATGGAGCACTCACACCTATTCCCTCACCTTCGACGGTGCAACCCACTGCACCCCTGTCGACTGACTCTGCGAACGTCAATGAGTATAAGCGGAAGCTCCGTTCTGCTAGCAGAGTGGATCATTGTTCTATTGAGATAGCATATCTAATGAAACAAGCCGCACACCCAGGTGTGTAGAAAAGACTAAAACCAAACCAACTCACCGTTCTGTTAACGTCACACTTCTAACAGAGCAGGCAGCTCACCCAAGTACATCCTACTGGGCGAGTGAAGTATTCAATTAGTACACATTTCTAATAGAATATTGTCCTTTCGTCAGAGAAAGATGAACTGGTTAGTGAAAACACTTCTACTACTTGGAACACTAATAGTGGCTGATGCAGCATCACCTTCGTTGCTGAAGCCCGGCGCCCTTGTTGCCCAAGTAGGGAGAGTGCTAATTGCGGAAGATGTAGTAGCAGTTCAGTATAATTTCGGAGACCTCTTTGACATTCCCCGTAGTGTTGAGACGCTCCAACGTCGCCTAGACAAATTACACTCTACATTTACCTTCCTACTGACTAATCAGACACTGCCCCGTTACTTACGACTTACAGTTATACTCCAACGCTCACGTGTAGCTCGTATGAATCGTAACTTATGGAAGATCCAATTGGTCCTGCCTGAAGACCCTATCCAGGTAGCCAAACACGCTCACTCACGGCGTACAAAGAGAGGACTTTTCAATTTTGTTGGCTTGATCTCCCATGAGCTCTTTGGAACAGCCCAAGCTTCTGATGTTGAAAAGCTGGGAAAGAGACTTAGTGTACTGGAGACAGCAGCAAGAGCCATGAATAGAGTCTTGAAGTACGACTCAATAGCAATGACGGATGTCTTCACGACCGTTAACTCGGTAATTACGACTATTAATAACTTGACACAAGTTGTTAATTCTCTAGTTTCTGATGGACATTCCACAGATAAAGTAATTTACTTGTCAGAGATCTTGCAAGCTACTGAGGAAGATGTTAGCGATTTATTTCAGGGTACGAAGATGGTTCTAGCAAATCTCGTTGATGCTGCCCTAAGCCGAGTCACCAGTGACCTAGTACCTGTAGAACATCTCAGTACGGCAATTGACATAGCGAAAGATCAGTATTCCCTGATGCCGCTATTTGATGCAGGTGAATGTGAGTTCTACTACCCTCTACTGGAAGCAGTTCTTACGCACTCATCCATTTTAGTCCACATTCCGTTCAAGTCCTCACATATGTTCAATGCTTGGAGGATTATTCCGTTCCCGTTTCTCTTAGACGGAAGATTACTAACCGTGACTGACACAGCGGACATGATGCTCGTCTCCGACGACCTTCAACTTGTGACTGTGACTGACAATGACGCACTTAACTTATGTCGGTCCTCGTATCTTCATCTATATGTGTGTCCAGCGTATGTGTTTTCCTTTACGTCCCCGGACAAAACTACATGCAAACTTACTTTGACTCAAGCCACTGTGACTGACACTGGAGCTATGAAAGACTGTACGTACGCCCCAGCTCCTGAGCTCCCCGTGTTTCATAAACACTTGCTAGATATTCAGTTCTTTTACTTCCCTAACCAAACCCAGGTGTCTCTCATTTGTAAAGATTCTAGAAATGTATTTCATGCACAAGGGATGTATCAGGCCCCTGATCACTGTGAAGTAAGGAGTTCACTCATTCATACTCCGCCTTCTCATCAGCACCAAGCCCTGATTACTAACCTCTCTTCTGAGTTCATCCCTCTTAACATTTCTATCACAGCCAACTCCTCAGACCTCATCATCAAGTCACGTAACATTAAAATGTTAAATGCATTGAATTCTTCTGAGTTTACTAATCTCATTAGTTCATCTCTCCCCTTGTCCATCAGCCCGGACGTTATCTATCCTACAGTACTAACCCCTGCTTTGGCTCTCTCAGTAATAATTCTAATCCTTGTAGGCCTCTTCCTTCGCCTGAATTTCAGGGTTAATCGCCTGACTCGTAGACGTAAGGCTAAGATGGCAACTGCCGAGGCGACTGTGTAAGTTAGTCATTACCCTTGCATACCTTCTTTGGCATTGCTATACACTGGGAATAGGGTTATGTAAGTTATAGGAAGATAGGGATAATATGTATGTTCGGTGGGCCTCACTTTACGTGGCCGAGCGGTGTAACAGCGCATTTTGAGCGACTGTACACTCTAGGGTAACTCATATAATCACTTGTATAACTCACACCCTTATAACAGTTATTCACTTACTTAAGTATACTACTGTACATTCTAATTGGGCATGATCTCCCCTATAGAAGATCACCCCACCTATAAAGGCCTTGGTACAATTCTTGCAAGCTAAGCAGGGGTTCTCACGCTCCCTTTAGAGAATTGCAGCAACACCAAGATGATTGCTAGCAACTAATATCGTATGACTCCACACTGGTAAGAACCGGCACGCTCGAGCCCCAGGCTTGGACCAGTAGCAGAACAGCCACCCATTAGGAAGGTTACCCCTTCAAGCGGCCGTGGTAATTAATACAGTGACATTACAGTGACAGTGCGATATTGTGCAATTAGTGTGTGTACCGTTTACCTATTTTCGCTATTCTTAATTCATCTATTCTTTACAGGAAGGAATTACAGATTACAGGAATTATAGCTCAATCTAGTTGTTAGCCAGCTTACTGCTTTTAATTAGGTAGATACTTCCCTGCTGGGCAATACAGTATCTACACAGACCTTATAACTATTTACAAACCGCATAGTTCTATAATTATTTTGTGTTAAATAAATATATATAGAAAAGCCACCAGTGTCTTTGCTTCAAATCAGTTACCTCTATGATTTACCTTTCAACATGTTTTTACAGTGTTAACCTGGACTACAAGCATTACAAGGAAAATCAAGGTAAGAGGCAAAAAGGTATCAAAACAGTATAATCCCCGATACAATCGTATATCACGTAAATAAACTAGGAAAGTATAATACAGAGAATTAAAGTCAGGGGAACTTTTAACTTTTAGCTTGGGAACAGGACGTATGCTGTAAACAAAATACCCTCGGTGACCGACCGCAAACACCATAAACACATATATCCCATCGCTCTCCTGGACACGTCCCCTCCCCTCCCCCTATACGATTTTACCAAAAGCGAAACTTAACCTCGACAGGAAAGGGTACCGACAAAACAAATATCGTAAATAATAGCAAACAGAGAAAAACAATATATAAACAAATTAAATCAGTGCAGATTATTTTTCGACCATATCGCAGGTTAGTAGTGACGTTATTGGAGAGAAAGATCTCCCATGCAACCAAATGTGGTGAAAATTCGAACCTGAGCAGTGTTGAATCAAGTTGATAGGTAAAATATGAAAATTAAAATAGATACTATATATAGGTAGCCTGGAAAGTTCGTTATTTTCCTAGAGTGCCGTATATTCCGCTAAACAGTCGACCAAAAACGGGAAAAGTGGTTAGGGCAGTGAGAATTTTGTTTCATAAGATAATTATTGAAAGTGTTACTTAAAGTTACTTAAAGTTTAAACATAACGAGTGTAAACGAGTGGCACTCCCCCCCCCCCACAAACCGCGTAACAAACACCTCCTTGTCCTCCAAGCCCCCCCCCCCCCCCCTCTCTCTCTCTCTCTCTCTCCCCCATGTAAGGGCGGGTGGAAAAACAAAAACAAAGACAAAAAAACAAACAAAAATGTTTACCAGAGACAACTGTACGAGTTGTAAGATGAATATACACATGCATAAAAGCACCGCATGTCAGATATGCAAGCAACCATACCTCTGGATTTGCATAGGATTGACACCAATAAATGAGGCGTACAATACAAGAGGGTAGAACCTCCATTTCTGCGATAGTTGTTTCGATATCACATGGCAAGTCATACAGACTGTAGAAAATACAGAAGTACAAGATAGACTGAAATATATCCAAGACATAGCTACCTTTCACAGAAAATGGGGAACTATTGGGGCCTCAGGGCCCATACAAATATCACAACCCACACACGCACACCTTCCCATGATAATGCCCACATTGCCTCCTGCACATCAACACACATCGCCTGCCGAACAACAACCTTTCGCACCCTACATATATACACAAACCCTGCCGGACATCTCCCCACACCTCCCCAGACCCAGAAAACACCCACATTAATCCCATCTATGGCCATTGACCACCCTACTGCTGTTGATCAAATACAATTGCAGGATGAATGTAGAATGCAACAAGCCCCCATATCAGGCTCCCCTTCCACATCGTCTCCCCCCTCACCACTGCCACCTGCCCACCTACAACCGACCCGTAACTCCACCCCCTGCAGGCCTCACCCACCCATACACCAAGCCCACTATCACCCACAACCACACTTAGCTCACCACATAACCCCTTGCAGCCCCAGCCACACCTACTGGGGTTGTCTACACCAGTGTGCAGATATTATCTGGAAAGAAGGTGCTACTTTGGTCAAAAGGGCGAATATAATGGGAATTCATGTAGATTTGCTCATCCCAAAATTTGCAACAACATAACCAGTCATGGAAAATGTAGATTTTGTGAAACCTGCAAATACCACCAGCCATCCCTTTACAAGACATCACTTGAGAACAAGACCTGCTACAATATGAAATGCCCAGCTTTTCATATTAAAGGGACTTGGAGATATGCTAGACCTAACACGAATGGTAGCTCAAAAAACTCTCTAGCTATGCGAGGACGAGACAGAGGAAAAAGGCAAGGAGGGAAAGGGCAGATGAAGATGAAGAGACTGAGGGAGATGGAAGAGCACATAGAACACCTCGAGCACCTCCTGGCCTCCCAAGAGTGGCCAATACATCCCGAAGACTATTAGGTACACATAGTACTCCAAACAATCCCTCCCCAATCTTGTTTGCAAATATCCAAGGCCTAAAAAATAGAACCACGAACAAAGTACCATTTATTAGGGGCCTGCTAGAAGAAGGAAACGCTATATTTGCGGCTCTCACAGAAACTCACATTAAAGATCAGGAAGATAGTGAGGTATGGATTCCTGGTTACAACCTACATAGGGCGAACAGAACACATAGATCACATGGAGGTGTAGCCTTGTACATACATGACTCACTGATATGTACTGAATTCCTAAATAACAGTAATGAAGTGGTGGAAATACTTGGAGCTAAACTAGAATCCCTAAATTTAGCAGTTATTGTTACATACAGGCCTCCAGACTCATCCCGAGAGGAATTCAAAACCCAGCTCAACAAAATAAAATCAGAAGTGGAAACCCTGGGGAACCCAACACCAAATATTATATGGCTAGGAGACTTTAACCTACCAAACATTAAATGGAGACAACTAGAAAACCAGTTAGTGGCAAATAACACCGGAAAAGCAAATACTAATACGAGAGAGCTTTTTGAACTTTGTGATTTTTTTAGTCTTACCCAACATATTGCTGAACCCACACGGGAAAACAATATCTTAGACCTGGTCTTCACTAACAACGACTCTCTAGTACACAGCATTAACATATCAGACACAACATACTCAGATCATAAATTAATTGAGATCAAAACAACCTTAGAAAGTGTACAGACAACCTCAGAATCGAGAACAAAAACCGGCCCCTTCAGTAAATTTAACTTCAATAACAAAAACATTAGGTGGGAAGAGGTAAATCAAGAAATGGAGGAAATAGACTGGGAAGCTTTAATAGATAACCTGACACCAGCAGAATGTCTAGTCTTATTAACAGAAACCATGACCCAAATCTGTAGCCACCATATACCTGCAAGACAAACAAAACGAAGAAGCAAACAATATCGGGAAAGGAGGAGGCTGTACAGAAGAAGAAAATTACTCGCACAAAGACGCACACATCAAAATCTACAGGATAGGCAAAAGGTTGAAATAGATAGAGAAATTGTGGAAATTGAACAAAGGCTAAGAATATCATATGAACTACAACATATGGAAGAGGAGAGGAAAGCTATTGCAGGTATAAAGGAAAATTCCAAATACTTCTTTTCATACGCCAAACAAAAGGCTAAAACAACATCAAACATCGGCCCACTGAGCAAAGGGGACGGCTCTTTCACAGGGGACAAAAAGGAAATGAGCGAACTCTTAAGCAGGCAGTATGAAATGGCATTCAGTGAGCCTGATGAAACAAAAGTCATCAGAGACCAAAATATATTTTTCATGGAAACCTCCCCCACGGAAACCCCTCAGATGCTGGATATTGATTTCGGTCCAAAAGACATAGAATAGGCCATTTCAAACATGCCATCCCACTCGGCACCAGGCCCGGACTCATGGAATTCGATCCTAATGAAAAAATGTAAGGAAAACCTCTCAAAACCCCTGGCTATAATGTGGAGAAGGAGTCTAGACACTGGTGACATACCAGATAGCTTGAAAAACGCAATAATTGCCCCACTGCATAAAGGAGGGAGTAAAGCACTACCAAAAAACTACCGCCCGGTAGCTCTAACCTCTCACTTCATTAAAGTTTTCGAGCGAGTCCTGCGAAGCAAAATTTCAACATTCATGGAGACAAATGAACTACACAACACCGGTCAACATGGGTTCAGAGCGGGAAGATCATGTCTCTCACAACTTTTGGAACACTATGACAAAATTCTTAAAGCGCTAGAAGAAAAGAAAAACGTGGATGTCATTTACACCGATTTTGCTAAGGCATTTGATAAATGTGACCATGGTATAATAGCCCACAAACTGAAAGCAAAAGGTATAACTGGGAAAATCGGACGGTGGATATACAATTTCCTCGTAAACCGAAAACAATCGGTAGCAGTAAACCAAGTCACTTCTGAGCCTTCGGATGTCAAAAGCTCAGTGCCCCAAGGAACAGTGCTAGCACCCCTTCTGTTCCTCATACTAATTTGCGACATAGATACCAACACCAGACACTGTACGGTGTCGTCTTTTGCTGATGACACAAAATTAAGCAAGATAGTAAACACACAAGAGGACACGGGCCGAGTGCAGGAAGACATGAATGTAGTGTTCCAGTGGACCAGGGAAAACAACATGCAATTCAATGAGGAAAAATTCCAATTAATACGGTACGGATATAATAATGGTGTTAAAGAAATTATAAATTACTTAACAGAATCTAACCACATAATAGAACGGAAAGACAGTGTGAAAGACCTTGGGGTATTAATGTCTGAAAATATGGGTTTCAAAGTACATAACCAGGTCAAAGTGGCGGCTGCGAAACGTCTAACGGGTTGGATTCTGCGTACTTTTAAAACACGCGGTGAATTGCTATGATAACGCTCTTCAAATCTCTAGTGCTACCGCGGCTTGAATACTGTAGCGTATTAACATCCCCATACAAAGCAGGTGAAATAAATGACATAGAGAGTGTACAAAGAAATTTCACTTCGCATATAAGTTCGATAAAACATCTACACTATTGGGAGCATTTAAGAGCACTGAATCTGTACTCACTGGAACGTAGAAGAGAACGTTACCTAATAATATACACGTGGAAAATCGCAGAGTCTTTTGATGCGGAGTACCACATTTAATCATTAGTTTAATTGATTTCATTAATTAAGTTTATTTGTAAGTTAATTGGGGGGTTGGTGATAAAATGAATTCATACTGAACCGCTACAACATCTTCCGCAACTGGAACGCTTCCTACCTGGCGACTAAGGTGCCGGGATTCAGCATCAAAGACAATGTTGCATCAGCCACTATTTAGATTCCTAGTAGAAGAAGGGCTTTCACTAACCAGGACAGCTCTTTGGAGAGCAGGTTACTATTCTGCAAGTGGGTTGCATTAACCTAACTATGCTTTTTTACCTTTGATTCTGGCTAAAATTACATTATTTTATGCAGCTTAAAAAGGACTTATGTTACTAAGATTACAAATTTAAAAAAAAAACTGTCTAAGTGTAATCAGAATATGATGAAAATGACATAATGGTGGTGAAGGGGTTAACAGTATTCTTAACTCAGCTAGTAGGGTGTACTAAGCTAAATGGCTTTCTCTGTTATATGTGTGTAGTTATCAGAACGATCCACTGTGCAAGCAGAATGAAGTTTTTGCTTGTAATCATTTCCATCTGTGAAGGTAGTTTGTGTAAGTGAAATGGTAGACACCGTGGTTGTGGAGCTAACAGGTGTGTTATGGCCATTAGAGGAGAGATCTGGACTCATTTGTTTTAACCCTCTCAGGTCTCAATAATTTGTTTAAGTTACCATGGACAGGTGATACACTGTCTGGGCAGCTGAGGTTTTCTCTTGTTCCCATTCACCCAGCTATGAAGGGTTGTCATATACCCCCACATTTAGACTAGTATACCAGATATATTGCATCCAAAATGGATTTGATCTCGTTTTTATTGTTGTTTTGCCGAATTTCGTAAAGGCTTAAGTATGAGATCGCGTCCACACGTGCGTGAGGACCAAAGTGCCTTAGGACGCGTTCGCGTCCTAGTTTATTCTAGTGCATTGGGGTTTGTAATGGATGATTAATGTTAAGAACGGGATTTCCCTAATTTCTAAAGGCTCAGGAACTAATGCCTAGCAAAGCCGGTCCTAATGATCTTGGCCCCATTCATTTTTCTTCCCTCTGTTACGTTACGAGCGGGGTTCGAACCCATAACATAAAGAAATATTCCACTAAAACCACAAAACGAGGACTTATTACTTAGCCTCACAAAATGCGGTAAATATTACTATAATTTTCAGTCAAGATGAAGTGGCATGTTAAACTTCCACAAAACTAGCGACTCTCTTTGTAGTCACTAAAACATTGGTAGGTGAAAAAATGTGGCAAGTTCATAAAATATCAGTTGATATCAAATGGCTGTTTTAGCCTAAAAACCCCAAAAATATTCCTTTCTCATCACTCGTTCAGAATTAGTTATCTTTAGTTACTTTGACTAAGATTTATCCCAACAATCAAAATAATAATATATTTGCACAAAGGTAAAATGTAAAGAATATGTAAAATAAAATTATAATTTATTTACATGATTAATTATACACTAAAGTTAATTCTAGTGAAAATATCAAAGTGAGAAAAATTGAAGTGAAATAATAAAGACACTCTTAAGAAAAATAATACATAGTTACATAATTACCCTCCAAGAGAGTAAGTGAAAGCAATCAATAAACATAAAAACATCTTAGGCTATACTTATTCAACTCATGGTGATTCTTTTACAAACGAACTCAGGGCAGGTCAGCTCTAGATGGTGGTAGAGATTACACTACCTGCCTCAAGCAGAAGGTAGGCTTATATACCCTCAGCTCACCTGGCTCTGATACCAAACTCTCGAACTGCATTATTCACCAACTCATTATATGCTTGCTGGATTAACCCTTCTTTGGCGGCTCCCGGCTATAGTCGAGTGAAATAAATGTGGCCTATGTGGCGGGGCCCGGCTATAGTCGCATGCAATTTTGAGAACGTAATGTGCTCTGAGAGAGAGCGGAGTGGTGGGAGGAGCGTAGGTTACCTTATGACCACTCGCCACTGTGGCCGTGGAGCTACTGAGATGTACTCCGCCCTAATCCACCCTCCCTCACTCATTTCACACGTAATAATGTAAGGAAATGACCGTATTTTACCGATTTTGCCCTTCGGTTGCACGATCGTTGCAAGACAACCAGTGCTTGTAGAAGGATGGTTCTGGTGTCATTGGAAAGCTCATTTAACGCCCTTTCAGGGATACATACTTGTATTACGCTCTGGCTCTTGTTTATGCATGAAAATGAGCACGGAAACAAGCTCGTTTACGGTAAAAAAAAACGCTGGCCGGCACAGTCAAATATACTCCACCACCCGCTCTTTGAGTGTTAAAGTATTACTTTTACCAAGAACTCTATTATATATCTTGTAATCAATACTTATGATTAGAAAAGCCAAATACATTATTACCTAGTTATAATCAATATCATTCGTATGTCAGGCAACGAAGGAGAGAAAGAGAGTTGGAGGAAAGGAGGGAAAGGGGGGGGGGGGGAAATTGAGTAGGAGTAAGGGTGTAAAAGACTAGGGGGTAGAATGGAATGTGAAGACAAAAGGGGGTAGGCAGCAAGAAGCCTCACAATACCACACCACTCGTGGTGGTACAATCAGGGACAATAATATTTTCTTATATACGAAACTAAGCTGCCTACGGGTCAAATTAACTATACCAGGCTCATAACATTGCATACGATATTCAATCCTAAATAATTAAAGATCGTATCCACCATAATAAGCACAATACCACAATTACAACCAGTGACACTTGAATAAAATAGAAATCCCTAACACCTCCCTCATAAAGAGATTTATAAGAGAAGCGAAACTAAATCTAAACCCTAATACAATAATTTTAAACCTAATACCATTCACCAACCCATAAACCAAAACCAAAACCACATTAATAAACTTACAAACTATTGCTAGGCAAAATAGTACCAACAAAGAAAATTGTTCTCATTCAGTTCCGGGACAACATATCCGCGATAATATTGTTCTTTCCCTTTATGTGGTGAATTTCGAGGCTATACAGTTGCAATGCCAAGCACCATCTCAGTAACCGCTGATTCGAGTTTTTCATTTTATACAAGAATTTCAGGGGGTTGTGATCAGTAAACACTTTCACGGGAAAATGTGAACCACTAAGATACACATTAAACTTATCCACTGCATAGAGCAAGGCAAAACACTCTTTTTCAATAGTGCTGTAGTGTTTCTGATAAGGTTTGAGTTTACCGGATGCATAGGAAACTGGATGCAAAATCTCAGCATCACTGTACTGTAACAAAACTGCTCCTACACCAACATCACTAGCATCCACCTGAATTATGAACGGCTTATGACACTGAGGGGACTTCAGAATAGGTGCATTGACTAATAGGCAACGAAAATTTGTGAATGAAGTTTGGCATTCTGGGGTCTACACAAACTTTCTCTTGGGACTAATCAAGTCTGTTAGGGGGGCGGAGAGGTCAGCGAAGTTGGGTACAAACCTTCGATAGTACCCAGCCATACCCAAGAAGCGCATTACTGCCTTGCGGTCCTGGGGGATAGGCAGTGTAGAAATGGCTTCGACTCTGGGAGAAATTGGGCTGACTTCCCTTTCTCCTACCACGTGACCCAGAAAGATTAGTTTGGCATGGCCGAACTCACTCTTGGCAAGGTTGACAGTGAGTCCCGCCCTGGCCAAGTTGGAGAAGAGAGTGTGTAGCTGGTGAAGATGATCCTGCCAGGATTTGCTGTAGACCACAATATCGTCGAGGTAGGATTGCACGCCCGAGAGGCCATCTGTCACCCGGTGGATCAGTCGCTGGAAGGTGGCGGGCGCATTCACCATACCTAAAGGCATGACGGTATATTGGAATAGCCCGTCCGGGGTGACAAACGCAGACACTCTCTTGGCCCTCTCCGATAGTTTAATCTGGTAGTAACCCTTAAGCAGGTCAATCTTCGAGATGTACTTCGTTCCACCCAAACGGTCTAACAGGTCGTCAATTCATAGCAGAGGGTAGCAGTCCTGACGGGTGAGTTGGTTTACCCGGCGATAGCCCGTGCACATCCTAAATGTACCATCAGGTTTGTCCACGAGTAGGCATGGAGAGGCCCACTTGCTGTCGCTCCGTTCCACCAATCCATGGGCGAGCAGGAAATTCACTTCCTGTTGAAGTGCCGCACGCTTCTCAGGATTGGCGCGGTAGGGATGCTGCTTGATGGGAATGGCCCCCTCTGTCAGGACCACATCATTTTCCACCAGGGGACACTGCTGGGGAACGTCACCAAACAGCTGTGGAAACTTGGAAAGCAGGTACTCCAGGTCTTCACGTTGGTCAGACAACAAGTGCTGGAATTTTAAATGGGGGTTAGTCAAGAAGTCTGAGTTTTGCAATTGGCTATCAAGAGGCAACTGGGTGTCATTATGCTCCTTGATCTTCAAATCCTCTAGTTCACCTTTAAATTGTGCTACATATTCAATGTTTAATACCTTATCAGGATCTCTGCAGTGATAGGCTTTCAGCAGGTTAACATGCACTAGTCTTTCTGACTTCCTACGATCAGGAGTTTTTAAAACATAATTCACATTACTTATTCTTATATGAACAACATATGGACCATGGTACTTGCTTTGTAGCGGCTTTTTAGGTATAGGCAGAAAGGCAAGCACTAAATCTCCTGGCTGAATTTATCTGACAACTGTAGTCTTATCATACTGCACTTTCATTTTATCTTGAGACTTCTCTAAATTATTCATAGCTTGTTCTACTGCAGATCTCAGTCTAGATTTAAATTGATGCACATAAGTGAGAAGAGGTTTATTAGAGTTAGCATTGATCCAAGTATCTTTTAACACTTTCAAGGGACCTTTGACCTCATGACCAAAGACTAAGGAAAATGGTTAAAATCCTAGGGAATCTTGTACCCTGCTTCTTACAGCATACAACACAAAATGGATGCCCTCATCCTAGTCGGCATTGTTCTCTTCACAATATTTAGTGAGCATGGATTTGAGGGTCTGATGGAACCTCTCTAATGCCCCCTGGGACTGTGGGTGACTGGCTGTGGAATGGTACTGGTGTACTCCCAACTCTTCCATGGTTTGCTTGAAGAGCTGAGAGGTAAAATTACTTCCCAAATCCGACAGTACCACACAGGGTATTCCATACTGGGTGAAAAAATTACTAAGCGCCTTTACTACATTCTTTGAAGTTATACGCCTCAAGGGGAACATTTCTGGATACCTAGTGGTGGAACACATGACAGTCAACAAGTACTCATTCCCACTACGGGTTCTTGGCAAAGGTCCTACACAGTCAATTATGATTTTACTGAACGGTTCATCCGTTACAGGGATGGGATTCAGAGGTGCAGGCTTGATGGGTTGGTTGGGTTTCCCAGGAAGTTGACACTCATGACAAGTTTTACAGTAAGACTTAACGGATTGTTTTATCCTCGGCCAAAAGAAATCATTGAGAATTTTGTCATAGGTCTTGTTGACACCCAAATGTCCACCACCAAGGTCATGAGCAATGGAAATTATGTCTACTCTATTTTTATGTGGCACGACTACTTAATGCACCTCTTGCCAGGGCTCATCAGCTGGCACATTGGGAGGTCTATTTTTGCGCATCAAGGTACCATTACTTAGATAGAAGCATTGAGGATAGTTTCCCATCTCTGACTCTTCCACAGCCCAATCAAAATATATTGCCAGTTCAGGGTCCTGCTTCTGAGCCTCTTTGAGAGTTTCAGAATCAATGGGAATCTTGCTGATATCCGCTGAATCTACATCAGTAAATAGGGAGGAAGTGTCTAGGTCAACACTATCAGGATCAACTTTGTCCTTCTTACTGTGGTGACCAGCCCCACTCCTAGTCACTACACAGGAGGGAAACAAATTGGGATACTGATTTTCTAATTGCTTAGTGTTGTTATCAGAGGAGGGAGTGGAGGTAACAATGGGGTCTGGTATCACTTTGCCACCGGCGATATCGTTGCCCATCAAAAAGTGTACTCCTTCTACAGGTAGTGAATCTTGAATCCCAACAGTAAAGTAACCACTAGCTAACTCAGTTTTTAGATACACCCTAGCCAAAGGAACAACAAGACACCCAGTGACTCCCTGAATAAGTATACTCTGGCCCAGCAAACAGTCCTCCATACTGGGAACCAATCCTCTTACCAAGAGGCTATGAGAAGCTCCTGTGTCTCTCAAAATATGAATGGGATAGTCAGTGGAAGCGTCAGAAGAGGAAACTGATCCTGTGGAAAGAAAAGGTTTGAACTGGTTAGAACAGCTAGGTGGTATACTAGTGATAACCTGGTTGTGAGAGCCATCAGAGTCAGAACAGGCAGTCAAAACAGGTGGAGTAGGAGGGGATACTGTTACTCTAATTGGATGAAGTACAAGGGAAGAGGCTAGAACCGTGCTACTCTCTTGTTATCGTGTTTTCTCTTTTGATTTTAATATTGGACACTCTCTAAGAAGATGTCCAGGTTGCTTACAGTAGGCACAAACTAAGGGTCCAGGAGGTTTAATGGAAGAAAGATAAGTTTTGTTAAATTCCTGTTTATCAAATCCATTGCTCCCAGATGCTACCCTTGAAACTGGTTGGGAGACACCACCATAACCAGACCTACCACCAGTGGAGTGGAAACCACCACCATCACGAGGACCAGCACCAGAATGTGGCCGGTTGCCAGGCCCTCTCTGTCCTGCCCTGAAATAAGAATCGCCACGAGTTAATCTGTAATTTTCAGCCAAAATAGCCGCCCTGTCTACAGATTGCACCTCTCTCTCTTGGAGGTAAAGTTTTAAGGGGAAGGGGTCTTCGCGGAGAATTTTTCAAGCATAACTAGCTGGCACAACTGCTCAAAGGTTGTCACTTTACAGGCTCTCAACCAACTCAGAAACTTTCGCTCTTTTTCCTTCACAAAGGATATTCTAGATATCCTAGATAGGTTTGTTTTTCACCTTTCTTCATATCCCTGAAATGTTGACGATGAGTTTCAGGAACCTGATCATACACTGCTAAGACTGAGGTTTTAAGAGTTTCATAGGTCAAGGAATCACTGGGGAGATTGGTGTAAACCTGCTTGGCTTTACCTATGAAAGCAGTCTGGGCTAGAAATGCCCACTGATCATTTGGCCACATGAGTTGGTTGGCTGCCTTCTCAAAAAGGATGAAGAAATTCTCCGGGTCAGTCTCATCAAAACTAGGGACAAATTTCAGACTATGACCCTTATCAGAAAATGGTCTACTTGCAACCGAATCCCTTTGATTCCAGTTTTCTTCAGCTTTTAACTTTAACATGTGCTCATCATGCTCTCTCTCTCACGTTGTTTCTCTTCAAGTTCACGCTGTTTTTGTTCACGCTCATGTTCAATCTCACGCTGTTTTTGTTCAAACTCATACTGTTTTTGTTCAAGCCCATGCTGTCTTTGTTCACGCTCATTTTCAATTTTAAGCCTTCTCTGTTCTCTGTCAGCTTTTGCATTCTCTAGCTCTAATAGTTTCCCTCTCATCCATGCATCACTACCTCCTTCCTCTGCACACAACTGATATGCTGCCTCAGACAAAACACCAGTATTTACCAATTTCTCAA
Organism: Paralithodes platypus; assembly: GCA_032716605.1. Taxonomy (NCBI): domain Eukaryota; kingdom Metazoa; phylum Arthropoda; class Malacostraca; order Decapoda; family Lithodidae; genus Paralithodes; species Paralithodes platypus. Next base: position 29,806,638 of record CM064567.1, on the reverse strand, counting down.
TCACACTCCTTCTAATCTCTCCTTTGGTATTACTAGATTTGTAAGGTACTTCATACTCTGTGGCTAAGGCAATCCAGTCTACTTTTCTGAGCTTCGACACAGACAAGATGCTCAAGGAGGGGTCAGCGACAAATTCACTGATCTTAAAGTCCATGAGTGAATGCTATGAATAAGGATGAACGAGAAAATGTATGACAAATTAGGATGAGTGAGAAACGTGCATAATTGGCATAAAAACGTAGAGGATGACACAGCACTCTAGACTCATACACAGAACTAAACGAGATGGATGAGATGAGCATGCGATGTCCTAGCCTGTCCTGTCATACCATTTCATACCATTTAACATAGATCTAATTCGTCACACCTTCCTCGTAGCCTGCAATACGTTTGCTCTCACGCTGTGGTCTACATCACACCCATACTTCGCATTTACTGTTATGTCTACTCATTATCATGTGAACAATTCCACCTTTCAATTCTTCCTTATTTAAATATATTTTCGACCGTATCTGATCTCTGTCACCATTGCATCTCAGTACTTTACTCGTAGCTATATTCACTTCCAGCTTTCGCCTATTACATAATAGTCAAAGTTAATAGCAATCTCTGATGCTTCTCCCTCCTGTCTGCACCCAGGGCAAGTGCTAACTTGCTCACAATGTACTGTTGTTTTGGTATTAATTCAGGGTAATGTGACTATGATTACGATAAATTAGCTGTTTGTATTACAGCGGTAACAACAACATACCCTGAGCCATTCTCCATAAATAAGGTAACCCGGAATTGGAACCACATTTGCCAATGTTATGAAAAAGACTGAAAGGAGGCCAGATAGGTTAGTACACTTTAATACTCTTTAATATGGCGTCATGGTTGAAGGTAGTCCACTGTCTGTGTTCTGAAGGTCCTCCTGCTTGTGACTGTAGGTATGTGTGTTGATACAAGGGTCGTACGTGCTGCCTTACTGCTTAACCTAGGTGGAGAAGAGGAAGTGTGTGTGTTGGGGGAAGAGGGAGAAATGTATTTGCGATCATCCTATTACTCTCTCTCTCTCTCTCTCTCTTTCTGTTAGCACTTATATGTTGCACCTATCTTGTCCTTATCACATTACTCTTTCCCTCAATATCTTCTCTTAGCTCTAATTTATAACCTCTTAATCCCTACTTTCTAATGACCTGTAATTTATTTTTCCATATGCTTATAGCACCCTTGCCACAACATGTACTCCATCTATTCATTAATATTCAGGTCCTTTGTAATTTTATAATGTCCTTGTTTTACTCTATCGTTGTTTATCTGATCGTACCGTCCACAATCTGTTTTATTTCTCGACCAATCTATTTTCCACTTAGCTTTTGCTAACTGTTATTTTTATTGTCAAATCAATGACGTATCTATCCTTCCTGGTAACATTATCCTTCTCTGGTATTTGTTATGTTATATTTTTTACAAATGTATTTACTTATTTACTTATTTATTTATATATTTAGTTTTTCCTTTCTATCGGCAATGTCATTCCTTATCCCTTTCCCTTAATTTTAGTTTGTTTCTTATCCGTCTGTTTTCTGTGGTAACTTCATTGTTTTGTATATTCGCTCTCTTCTATCTATTTTCCCCTTAGACATCATTCGTTGTGCTTGTGTCTGCTGCTAAAGTTAATTTTCATTTGCCTTAAATACAGCCGTTCAACCTCTATCGTTTCTTTCACCAAGCGTATTTATATCTTTGTTTTTAATCCTCTCTATTTCTTTGCCAGCAACCACCTTATTAAAATGTTGTACATGTGTGTACTTACCTAATTTCAACCAATTACTTATCTTTCTTTTACGTTTTGGAAGCAATTCATACTACCGGTATATCCTAAAGTAGCCAGGTAGTGTGTGGCAGTGTGTTGATTCAGGGGTCGTGATCCGTGACTTAAGGGGATACTCGAGAAATGTTGGGTTTCGGCCTCCAGTGTGTGCCGCCTCCCAGTTCTGCTGCCTCTTTCACATTTTACTTTTTGCTCTCCTGTCCAACAAACTTTGTTTAGGATAAAATATTGCTTTTACTATCACCTAAGCTATTTCTGCTTTAGTAATGTTTTAGTAATGCATATACATGATGTATGATCACCTACACGAGTCGCACCACCATCATTCAGAAGACAGAGGTTAGATCGAAGTAAAACAATCGCATTTGTTCCCCGCAACCATCTGTCCTCATGCTACCCCATTGATGATGATGCACATACAAATTGCCTAAAATTAACTTAGAAGTGGGCAATGAATAAAAATGAGAATAAAAATCATCATCATCAATCAGGATCCGAGGAGAACAATACAAAGAACAAATAGTCAGGTACGTGCCCCGAAACAAGAGGCACTGCTGAGTGGGGAAGCGATTTATGAACATAAATCGCAACCCCATGACCATCGTGTCTTCTATACGAATGGTAGAGTTGAAAAGGCGAAAATCAGTGTGCTCCACCAAATTCGTCTCCTGTTGACAAACAACTGACGGTGAATGTAATTGCAACAAAAGTGCTAAGTGTTATCATTTATTTGTAATACCTCTACAGTTCCACTGAAGTATCTTGTACTCCATGGTTTAAGAGTGATTGGGGTGCCCAGTGTACTTAGGTTTTTTATTCTTCTGTTTATGAGGGGAACCCAGGGACCTTTGCCGGGGCCTGCCACCAGGGATCTCCAACCTCTCCATGGACCCCCCCAAGTGATGCCGGGAGGACTTCCTCGAGGGAGCCAGAGACGGGATGACGTGCATTTAAGACAGACTGCTGGGGGGGGTTAGGTTTACTTTATCTGAGCCAGGCTTGCCATTCTTCCCAGCAGGAGGAGGAGGAGAAGAAGAAGCAGCAGCGTGGGAATAATAGGACTTATCCCGCACTCAGGTAGAAGCAAAGTCAGAGGATGAAGCAGCAGCAACAGGAGGGGAAGAGGTAAACGGAGTGGAAGAGTCAGATAATGAGGTAGCGGTAGAGTCAGTGGAAGAGGTAGAGGCAGTGGAAATGGTAGAGTCACTGGGAGCATAAAGACAGTAGTACTGGTAGAGGAGAAAGAGTGGGCAGTAGGAGGCTGAGATTGAACAGGTCAAGCAGGAGGGAGAGGATCAATCCAAGTCCCTACAGAGCACATCTGAGGCCAAATTCGCTGCCGACGCATATATGGCAACATTCAGCAGAGGTGTCGCATGCAACTCCTCCACCTTCTTCCTAGCTTCGAAATGCGATGTGGAGATCGGTTTTTACACCATACCCGAAAGAGGATTTATGGAGCTCCGATCTTACTCTCAACCATCTGAACAATTTTACCAACACACCTAAACTTCGTTAAATGCGGAAATAGCCTCACGAAAATATCATGCCCTGGTGGGGGCATGAACTCTCGACCCTTGGGTGTGAGGCAGACACCTTACCAGTTAGACCAATAGAGATATCCCACTTGGCCTGTTCGGCTCAGGGTATTTCCGCATCCGAGGTCTGTTTAGACTAGCCTATTTTCACTGACTTTACACTGTACTACTGTACCACTGACTACTGTAGTGGCCTTTACAGACCTCTTTCTCTAGCAACCATTTGGGGCAATCCCGAGAGGAAGCAGAATAACTACCTGCTCAGTTTACACACTTAACCATCTCAATGCACCCTTCAGATTCATGACCCCGTTCACTAGATCGCTCACAAACAACCTGGAAAGAAAGGCAAGCTTCCTTAGTGTGCTGAAATTGGTGGCATTGAAAGCAATGCAAGGGGTTAGGGATATATACTCTAACAGGGCAATGTTCATACCCAACATGCACAACATCGGGGAGCTTGGACATACCAAAGGTCAATACAACCGTAGGAGCCTTCACACATTCGCCATTTGTAAAACTAGTAATATATCTAGCGCCAACTGATCGGCCACTTCAACGAAAATGTCCTGTTCAGTTCAGACAATAGGTTACCTCCTTGCAGGATTTCATTGAAACCAGGATATGCGCAGTTACATCATAACAATGACATTTTTGTAACTTATGGAAGTCCTTAAGCTAAAAGGCATTGGTAGTCTTAACAAAGAGGTCATCACTGGCAAGCTTCTTGACCTAATTCACGCCCAACCATCGGTCACCTTCTTAATCAAGAAGGTATTGAGGCTAGCTATGGTCACCATACCAGAAGCATGAAGCATAGCAAAGGAGGTATTCTCGAGGGCGATCACGGGCGCTTTTGGAAGAAGATCAGGAGGCTCACCCTCCTTTTCCCTGAGGGGGGAGGGGAAGGAGGATCAACAGGAAGGCAGGGGAGGACAAATGAAAGTTTGCTAAACCCTCTTAATCCTCATATCGGGAAGCCGTGTACAAAGCAGTACAAAGGAAATCAAGCAACAACCGGTCTAGTGACCCCTCTTGGCTGCTTGTCCTCCAAAACGCAGAGGATCAAGTGTCCAAACAGTGGTTTAGAGTGGGTAAGGGAAAATTGGAGAGGGAACTACTGCCCTGGAACTAATGTCCGTGGCAGGATTAGGAAGTTAGTAGAGGACAGATGGGTTAGTAACATAACACAGGTATAAGTGATCTTTCGTATATCTGGGAAAAAAGAGAGTAACGTCTTAGTAATATATATACGCAATAATCATTGATAAATCTGAGGGAGGAATATAATAAAGTTATTCGTTTACAAAACGAAGTCAGTTGTGGGTTTGATGCAAGATATTTGTCTATGCGAAGCTTAAAAGAATCAACGGTGCTACAGTCTATAAGTGTCTCGGGGAGGCCCATTCCACAAGTTGACAACTCGATTGAAGAAGAAATTCTTAGATTCGTGAGAGTTAAAAGATTTACCAATAATTTTGCAACAGTTTCCTCGAGTGTAATTAGATTGTTCGATAGTGAAGTACTTACTACAGTTCATATTGTCGATGCCTTTGATGATTTTGAACACTTGAATTAAGTCGCCTCTTAATCTGCATTGGGTTAAAGGAAATATATTTAATTATCTCAGACGCTCTTCGTATGGTTTGTTCTTTAGGCTAGGTATAATTTTGGTAACTATATGTTGAATTCGTTCTAGCTTGTCTATATCTTTTTGGTAATAAGGGCACCAGGATTGAACGCAGTATTCCAGAAGAGGGCGGGCTAAGGAATTATAAAGAGTTAGGATAACTTCTTTGGATTTATGCTCAAATGACCTGCCTATAAAGCCAATTATTTTGTTTGCCTTCTCAACAACTTCTGAACATTGTTGACTCGGTTTTAGGTTACTAGATATTGTTACTCCCAGATCAGTTTCTCTGACTCTGTCTACACTCATAAGCTAAGTGCCATTCATCGAATAGTTTGCTTTCTCATTTCGGTATCCGATATGTAGTACTTCACATTTATCCGCATTGAAACTCATTTGCCAAATTTGGGCCCCACATGACAGCCTATCTAGATTGTGCTGCATATCGTCAACTTGTTCTTTTGAAAGTACGCTATTTGCAATTTTTGTGTCGTCAGCAAACTTTGAGATTGTACAGCTGAGACCCTCATCTATGTCGTTGATGTAAATTAGAAAGATAATTGGTCCTAGTACCAATCCCTGGGGTACCCCGCAACTTACATTGGTCCATTTAGATGCCTTACCGTTTATGACTACTCTTTGCTTTCTCTTGCTGAGCCAATTGTTTATCCATTTCAACACACCGTCTTGTTGTATTCTATGCATTTAAATTTTAGCAGTAAAAGTTTGTGGGGAATTTTGTCAAAGGCCTTTTGAAAATCAAGGTATATAATATCTACAGCTTTACTCTCATCATAGAGGTTGAGGATATCGTGGGAGAAGTCTAAGAGTTTTGTTAAGCAGGAGCGTTTGTTACGAAAGCTGTGTTGAGTATCTTTAAGTATGTTATTTTCCTCTAAATGATTTACGAGTCTCTCTCTTATAAGTGTTTCAAGCATTGTACATACAACTGAGGTTAAGCTAATTGGACGATAGTTACTGGGTAGGGATTTGCTGCCTTTTTTTAATATCAGTGTTACGTTGGCTAGCTTCCACTGATCAGGCATAGTTCCAGACTGCAAGAATTTATTGAATAGAAATGTCAGTGGTATGGAGAGCTCATCCTAAGCTTCCTTTAAAACTCTAGGTGAGATTGTATCAGGTCCAGGCGTTTTATTTACCTTGAATTTATCTAAACATTTCAATAGTTCTCTCTCTCTGTAATGGTGATATTGCTTAGAACATCAGAATTATCAATCTGAATCGGCGATGGTGTAGGGATATCACTGAGGTCTTCGGTTGTAAAAACTGATGCAAAGAAGGTATTGAGGGCATTACTCATTTTTACTTCGTCTTTGGTGTATTCTCCATTTTCATCGACTAACGGTCCAACAGTTGAAGTAACTAAGTTTTTTTCTGATATAACTATAGAATTCTTTCGGGTTTGTTTTACTTTGATTCGCAACATGTAACTCCAGGGTGTTTTTACTTTGCTTGATTACCTTTTTGGCTTTGCGTCGTAGTTCTACAAATTTCACCCGTTCTTTTTCATTTTGTGAGGATTTTAATCTATCATTAGCCGTTTTTTTCAATGGTATGCACTCCTGCACTACTTTTAGGTAAGTGGTTGCGAATAATTCCCAAGATGTATTTTTATCGTTATTGTTAATTATAAAGCTCCAGTCACTTTCTTTAAACATAGCTCTAAGTTTACAAAAGTTTGCTTTCTTGAAATTAGGGACTTTCTCGATGCTGCTATTTGATTCGTTACTAGAAAACTTTATACTGAAAATTATCATACGATGGTCGCTGTTACTGAATTGATCACCAACATTCTAATTCTCTATTAATTCTTCTTTTGTTGCAAGTACATGTCAAGGACATTATTTCTACGAGTTGGAGATCTAACAAATTGACATAGCGAACTCTCTTGCAAGTTTGCATAAAGGTCTTGTCCAGAGTGTGAAGCAATACTATCTCCCCACTTGGTCACAGGTAAATTGAAGTCGCCAAAAATTACGGTATCTTAAAATATTTCCCTTATAAATGAGGGAGGCGTTAAGTATTGCCTTAGTTAAACTAATTAATGCAAGTATTATTTGTATACCTTTATTATTCTTCATTAGCACAAAGGATGTGTCGACGTTCACAATTTGAGGTTTTGACATTACATAACCGGGAGGTGAATACTCTGCTAAAATGTCTGTCTTCTGTATTGAGCCAAGATTCTGTTATGCCAATCACGTCATAATTTTCTGTAAACACTAGTTCCTTTAAATCTGAAAACTTATTGCATATGCTAGGAGTGTTTAAATAGAAAACCTTTAAAGTTGCGGTTTTAGAACTCACAGAACGCTCTTTAATCTATTTTTTGGTTCTGGTCGGATATACATTTACGTTCATGGCTGTCCCTGGTCCTCGGTCTTTATCCCTGGCGGTTTTGGATTTGGGTCTTCTTGATGGAGCTTTCTCCTAATTTGTGGCTCTTGACGGAGTAGCATTTAATTCCTTCGCAGGTCGCCGTCCTCGCTGTCTTCGGTCCTCCTTCCTGGTTGTCCTGTGCTGAGTCGATCTCTTCTCTGAAAATCCTTCACTGCATCGTTGAGAAGACGCCCAAAACGTGCTGCTCCCACCTGGTTCAGATGAACTCTATCGTCCGAAAACAAATGGTCATCGTAGTAAAAATTGTCCAAGTTGTCGACTAATCCCACATTCTCCTTCCTGCAGAGGTTGGATAGACAACGATATGTGCTGGTGGCTATGTAGTAAAATCGGCTCTCTACACCAAGCCGGGGGACGATTACTGAGACGATGGTCCTTGACGACTTCTCCTTAAACAACTTGATCAGCTGATGGTTCTTTAGAAGCAAATCTTCCGACCGGGTTCGCTGTACATCGTTGCATCCCTGTTAATACAGGCCGAGAGCGATCAGTGGCGGGACATCCCAGTGGTCAGAAGACAAGGCACAAGGAAATAGCAAACTAAAGGGCAGAGGCACCTACTCTGCCACCATAATGGGAAAGGAAAAAAATAAACACGATAATATTATTTATGAATGAAAAAAAGAGGCACCCAGGCCAACAAAAAACATAGAAGCATAAACAAATCCCTTCCCGCCCGGGCAGCATTTTAAACGGACACCGCAGCAGATGGGCAGGAGTCCGTGTGTCCCCTTGTAATCCGTAAGCTTGAAAGCTTATTAAGCTTGTTTTGAAAACCGCGCGTCAAACGTATGTAAACACAGCTGGTCGGAGGCGACGTGCGCACCTCCGAAAGCAAGGAAGTGCCGGAGCATTGTTATTGTGTTGTCTGCTAAAACAAAATTATTGCTGAAAAGTATCATATAGCTAACATCGCCTGAAAACTCTCTCCACGGAAATCGTCATCACAAGTGAATCAGTTGACTTAGAGAGCTCTACTCAACGCCAGTCTACAGATTGGAAACCGCAGTACGTTTAGAGATGCGTAGGAATATTCTAGCAGTTAAAATAACAAAGATACGGTAGCCTAGGCGTAGACGTTTTTCGGCCATATCGCCCGGATCTCAACAACGTCCTTAGGAGGGCGGCCCCGGGCCAGAAGGGTTAATGAGTAGATTTAAAACCTGCCCAACAAGTCGCTGAAATTGTTAAAAGAGCAATTACAATTATTGGCTTCATTGGGAGATCTTTTGAATATAAATCCGAAAACGTTATACGCAATTTATATAATTAATTTATTTATCCGCATTTAGAATATTGTGTCCAGTTTTGGTTGCCATACTATATAAAGGACATTGAAAAACTAGAAAGAGTACAACAGAGAGTAAGTAAAATTATTTCCCGACTAAGAAATAAGTCGTATGAGGAAATACTAAAAGAGTTAAACCTATTTACCTTAACAAACCGCAAAAGAAGAGGGGACCTAATCAAAGGTTTTAAAAATTATCAAAGGCCATTCACAACATGGAAGCAAGTAAGTACTTCACACTAGATAACTCAAATTACACAAGAAATATTGGTTACAAAATTGTTGGAAAGGCGTTTCATGCACATGAAGCGAAGCACTCCTTTTTCAACAGAGTTGTTAACTTATGGAATAAATTGCCTAGATGTGTTGTAGAGTGCCATACAGTCCAGATATTAAAATATCGCCTACACAAATATCTTGCCATCAACCCCTGACTGACTACGTTTGTGCTTGAGTAATGTGACCGTTTCAGTATCGTACATGGTACTATAATTCTATTGTATGACCTCTGTCTTCCTGGAGCTGAAGCCCTTCAGTTGATGATTGCGGTACTTTGTTTTTGTTTTTTTGTTTTTTTGCATTCCAATGCATTCCTTTGCATTTTTCTTGACTTACGGTAGCCATTTAAAGACTAGCTCACAGCTTGGTGTATGGTATACAACCTTTTCTGCTGCATTTGATAATTAGATAAATTTAATGCTGGTGAAAAAAATTAGTTACGCAAAAACTCTTATTAATAATGTGACGTCATACCGTATATCGCTTTATTGCAACATCTTGTGTAATGTGTATTAGAAGGGAAATACAGACTCTTTTTGAAACCTGGTCATAATGTCAATAATTATATCTCTCTAGAACAAAAATAAATCTCAAGAGAATGATGTGTGTGTTTGTGTGAGCTATGATGTTCTTATTAAATTAACATGTAATCAGACAGTGACGGACAGATCCTATGTTGATTGTTGATTATATTATCTCTCTCTCTCTCTCTCTCTCTCTCTCTCTCTCTCTCTCTCTCTCTCTCTCTCTCTCTCTCTTCTCTCTCTCTCTCTTCTCTCTCATTGTCTGTGTATATATATATATATATATATAATATATATATATATACTGTATATATATATATATATATATATATATATATATACATATATATATGTATAAAATATTTGTTTACTAAAATAATAAATTCTTTCAAATACTGAGAATGTAATTACCAACCTTAATCCTTCCAATTATCCCATTCAATCTACCAGTAATGCACCACGTAAGATGATAAGTGAAATTGGCTCATTCATTTCTATATAATTAATTACTACACCCATGTAAAATATTTAAAAAAAAAAAATTGGTTTGAAAACTAACTGATGATCGCAAAACAAAAACAATAAAGTTGGACAGATAATTTAGCATATGTGGAGTTAATAACTTGTGTTTATTAAAACAATTAAAGTGAAAACCAGACAGTGACTATGGAATTTAAAAAAGACGTAAATATATTTGTCTGGCCTCTCTAAAAACAAAAGCTAATAAATTAAAGTAATGAGACACTGTTGTTTACAAAGAAAAATAGAACAATAATTATAATACATAGTTGGAATGAGAAATATTAGATATCTTATGCAAATAATATTATCTGACTGACAAACTGTCTCTCACTTAGAAATATACAGTAGACAGCATCCGGTAAACATTGTGTGACCGCGAATCTGTCGGTGAATTATTAAGTATTTCCTGACGGGCGAGATTAGTAGACTCCATCACTACTATTATCACCATCCACCGTTCCACCATGGACCCCGCCAGGATATTTCAGTTCATCACCAACAGTACATGGATGGGTAAGTACCAAGCTTAATTATATGTCCAGCTTGTATTCTCTCAGATCCTCTGCTCTTATATTTTCGCTTCCTTAACCCATTTCGCTTTTAAGTCTTCCCCTTGTGCCTCTTATTTATATTTGTTTTTCTTTTTCTTAATTTCGTCATGCCGCTTACATTTAGTTTAATAATTGTTCTGTTTAGTTTCCATCCTTTTTCAATTATCGTGCATTCTCGTCCCATTTCAATTATTATACATCACCTATTATTATCAAGTATTTACAACATTACTAAATCCTATTGTGCCAGAGACAACCTTGTCGCTTTCAGTGCTTGTAAACCATATATGTTCTCTATTTATCTACCCATGATCTTGGGAGAGCTGGTGGTTCCCGACAAATCACCTGAGCCTCGACAGTCCTGTGTTCACAATTTCGTGAACTGTTTGGCGAGAAAATATATTACATGTCGAAGCAACAAGTTCCTTCATCCAACCACCCAATTCAAAACCTTTAAGGGTACATCACACAGTCAGGAGTGCGAGCTAGAGTCACTAGGAGTAGGGGACAATTCGGACTCGCGGGCCTACTCGCGGTGAAAATCGATGACTCCGAGTGACTCTAGCGACTCCTAGCGACTTCTGTTAGACTCCCACTCGCTCGGGGTGAAAATGTATGACTCCTAGTGATTCTAGCGACTCCTAGTGACTCCTGTTAGACTTCCACTAGCTCGCACTCCTGACTGTGTGATGTACCCTTTAGAATACAACGTTTGGAGAAAATATAATCCTGAGACAAATTTAAGTTTATATATATAATGTATAGTGCTACTATTTTTAATGGCACAAACTCGTGTTTGTGTGGAGCACGTCAAGTACCTCTCCTGATCTTACGTGACTGTACAGATGGCAATATATACTATATATATATATATATATATATATATATATATATATATATATATACTGTATATTGGCGAAGGTATAATTAATGCTCACATATAGAAAAGGTTGGCTTCTACTATATGTAGGGGATTGAGTGGCTTCCAACTGAATATATATATATATATATATATATATATATATATATATATATATATATATATATACTGTATATATATCACTAAAGTAACCACAAAAATATCCACCAATAATAATGAATTTGACTCATTAATGCTATTTTGTGTTATAACTCATCTACTAGAATATTGTGTACCCTTAACTGATAGGACACCGATGTATGTATGGGAAGGTACACACACATACAAACATAAATACAGTAGAATGGTGTTATGGATATGTGCGAACGAGCTTAAGGCAATTAATCTATTTATAAATGGCTATGACAACAAGGCAGTTGTAGAAAGTAGTTTGAAATGTACTGCAAGTATATTAATAAAATTACATTTCTGGTACCAAGGTCAATGGGGAACACATACCATCAAAACATAAACATAATACATATTGATTCACACACAAATATACATATAGATCTCTGTGTACAGTATGTACTGTATACATTAAATTTAAATTTGAAAATATGTTATTGCCATGAACAATTGATTGCATTTACATTATGCATAAGGTCTTGCATAGCTATTATATAGGGTGTATTACAAAAACTGTTACAGACTATGACGAACACATTGTAAAACGGAAAATGAACATATATTGTTGTATCACATTTTCCCAGAAATATGTTATTAATGAGATATATGCTTATTTAGAAATCTAGCAAAACAGGGTTACGAATAAAGCACTAAATAATTGATACATGATAAACATGTTTACTATGAACTTAACTAAAGGGAAAGTATAGGTTTACCTATTCACACATTAGAAATTACGAAATCAAAGTATCTACGAATATGGTGATGATATTATGTGGTTAACAGAAATATGCTGATTATTTGAAACAGATTAGCGTAAGCAAAATATTAACATTTACAACTCTGGTCACGGGGTATAATGCTGATGCCCAAGTCTGGGTCGGTTTGTTGTTGTTGTTGTTGTTCCCCAGACTGCCTGGCCGAACAGCCCCAAGGCCCCGAGCAAGGCCAAGGCCATAACCGAGCACCCCCACAGAACCCTCCCTGCCTACCACAATAAAGCCTGGGTGACCGAAGCCACTCCATGGCGGGGAGCTGAGGAGGGTGCGGAAACGCCCGGGAAACCAAAGCCCCACCCAGGGCCCTGTGCCCCTCAGCAATTATGAAGAGAAAGTTGAAGGCCAAAGGAAAAATGTGACGCTTTGACTTCCAATCTTGGTAGATTGGGAGGTCAATCCACGGAAGAGACGCCGTCACTTGAGATCTAGAAAATATATAAGTAAAATTATCAGTTAGAGTAAGCTATGGGTATGGCAGATATCGCTCAGTTCTCATTCTGATAGAAAGCCCATCACCACATGACTAGAACCCAATCCTCTCAGCATCAGCTAGGAAAGGACCTAGAAAGCCGCCTTTGGCGGGGGAGGATAGCTCCCCTATTTCGACCCCTTTCGGGGTTGGGCACCCGCCCAACATTCTGGGTCGGGTACCCGAACGTAGAAGAAGGTAATTCACTCGTTTATGAAGCATAGTTCTTGATTCATAGATTTATAGGGGGCTGATCGTTCCTATCTTTAATGAATCCACGGGAATGTTTTAAGACTCGGTATAAAGATTCAAAGATTAAACATATTGGCTATGATTGATTTCTGTATTGTATCAGTTGTTGGGAATTAAAATTATTTAAATTCATCTCCTCTTATTACACTGTAATGACCATGTACAGTAGTGGTAATTAAATCTGATAGATTTTGAAGTCTCGAACTTATTAAACGAATTTCTGAAATGCAAATGTAAGAATTAGTAAGGAGATTCAATTCAACCCGAAACCACTTCGAATAAGTTTGTATCTGAATTAATGTTCACGACTGTACAATTAATTAAATAACATTAGGCAATACCTTTGTAATGGCCACATTGTTTGGGTATTTTTATCATTCAACATTGTTTCTATTTACTAACATATGATAGTAATGTATGCAGACCACTTGAGGATCGTAAATTACTTCATCCAAGATGCCTTTGTTCTTTCCTATGTTGAAAGAAAAAGACAAATTGTTTTGTTATGAACAGAAAATAATTTGAGTTGTGAACGGTTTATAAAGGGAATATTACTTACATTGTTTCACCCCGAAAATTAATTATTTTTATAATTCAACATTCTTGGGTATAAACTAGGCAGATACAGGAAAGATACATGCTAAAAGGCAGGGATATTTACTTTGTGTTTGTAGACCTGGAAAAGGCCTTTGATAGGGTGCCTAGAGATGTGCAGTGGGCTATGAGGAAACTTGGTGTGGAAGAGTGACTGGTGCGTGTGATAATGAAGATGTAATAGGATTCGCGAAGTGTGGTAAGGATGAAGGGTGTACTGAGTGATGAGTTCGCAGTCCGTGTTGGAGTCCATCAGGGTTCAGTGTTAAGTTCCCTCCTCTTTATTATGGTCTTGGAGGCACTGTCTAGAGTTTTTATAGGTGGACTCCCGTTAGAACTGTTTTATGCAGACGATTTAATCCTAATAGCTGACAGTATGCAAGATGCTGAGGTCAAATTCAGAGAATGGAGAGAGGGAATGGCGAGCAAGGGTTTAAGAGTCAATATTAACAAAACCAAGGTTATGCATTGAAGATTGAGACGAGGCAATGTGGAAAAGAGCGGTGCATACCCATGTGCAGTGTGTGGAAAGGGTGTGGGTGTTAACTCAATTCAATGTAGCATCTGTCGATGTTGGGTACACCATGGGAGTAAGCGCTGTAGTAGAATAAAGGGACCCCTGCCGGAGGATAATTCAGAAATAGAGAAATTTGAGTGCGTAGTGTGCAAAGGCGAGCATGTGTTAAGTGATGATCCTGTGGCTGTCAATTTTGGAAATGAGTCATTGGAGCTGGTGAACAAGTTTTGTTACCTAGGAGATACCATCTCTGCCAGTGGTGGGGCAGAGGCTGCCACTGTTGCTAGAATTAGATGTGGTTGGGGGAAGTTCAGAGAACTGCCGCCAATCCTGACCATGAAAAGAATGCCTCTCCCCTTGAAGGGAAAGGTGTATGCCTCATGTGTTAGAAGTGCAATGACGTATGCCTCAGAAACATGGGCCGTTAAAGTAGAGGATGTCAGCAGAATGGAACATAATGAGATGAGAATGGTGAGATGGATGTGTGGGGCCAGGCTACCGGATAGCATAACAAATGTTGAGCTGAGGAGACATTTAGGTATAAAGAGTACTAGTGAGGTGATACGTACAAGTAGACTGGATGGAGAGAATGGATGAACAAAATTGGGTGAAAAAATGCAGGTCTGTGATTGTGGAGGGAGCTGCACGAAGGGGTGGACCGAGGAAGACCTGGAATCGGACTATTCATGCCGATCTCAAATCCAAGAACTTGACAAGTAAAGCAGCCCTTAACAGGGTTGCCTGGAACGCCGCCATTAGGACAAGAGACTAAAACTGCACGTATATGTGGAACACTCAGTCTTAAAATGTTATGTATGTATGTATGTATGTATGGGGGGGTGGGGGGGCGGGGGGGGGGACATGAAAGGGGAGACCAATGCCAGTGTTTGGATTATAACACATGCTTGGACGACACTAGATACTTTACTTTATGTCCTTTTAATCATTAGTGATTCATAATTATTTATTTAATTATAGAATAAAGTTAACTTGTTTTTTTTATTCGGTACTTAGCACTTAGTAGAAGAACAGTGCGGTTTTAGGAGGGTGCGTGGATCAGATGTTTGCAGTAAGACAGTTACGCGAGAAGTATTTAGAGAAGCATAAGGAGATATTTTGGGCTTTTATGGACTTGGAAAAAGTGTATGATCGTGTGGACCGTGAAGCAATGTGGAAGGTGTTAAGGAATTATGAAATAGGAGGAAATTTGTTAGAAGCAGTTAAGAGTTTTTATGAAGGGAGCAGAGCATGTGTGAAAGTAGGAAATGGTGAGTTGAGTGAATGGTTTGAGGTAAAGGTAGGTTTGCGACAGGGTTGTGTAATGTCACCATGGCTGTTTAATATGTTTATGGATGGTGTGGTGAGGGAGGTGAAAAGGAGAACTATGGGAAGAGGATTGGGTTTAGTAGGAAAGAATGGTAGAGATTGGGAGTTGAATCAGTTGCTGTTCGCTGATGACACAGCATTGGTGGCGGATTCTGATGAGAAACTGCAGCGGGTAGTCAAAGAGTTTGGTGTGGTTTGTGGAAGGAGGAAACTGAAGGTGAACGTCAATAAAAGTAAAGTAATGGTGTGTAATAGGGGAGAGCATAGGGTGAATCTAGATGTGAGGCTGGATGGGGAAATATTGGAACAAGTAGAGTGTTTTAACCCTGGAGAGGAAACCCCGTTGCAAATGCGCACGCGAGAGGTGTGCAAAACGCGTTATTTGGTCGCCGCGCAGCTCACACGTCCAATACGAGGGATATCGGCCTGCAGTCAGGCAGTGTACGGGTATCTCCAGCCGTGAGCGGAGGTGCGACGCTCTCGGTCCTCGCCAACAGGTTCAAACCAGAACCCGACGTTGCGAATAAACTACTACATAACCTGGTACGTAACTTTATTGAATGTTCATAGTTGCACATAATGTACTTTTTTCACGAATGTGTTGGAGATATCGATCTAAGACTAATAGGCAACTTAGCCAGATAACGGACCATGACTCACACACACGCTAGCCTGTCTGATATTGCCATATTGGGCGTCTGTGAAAATTTTACTAAATCAGGTTCTATGGTCATTTTTCAGATTTGCAACATGGACCGAAGGCGGTGGAATGTGGAGGATGCAGCGGCCTTCTGCATGGCCAGTGATGATGATGCTAGTGATATTGATACTGAAGAGAGGTTTGATGACGAAATTCACAGCGATTCGTCCGAGGTAGATGGCAACACCGAGAGCCCGGACTTGCCTGGCACCACCGGGGTGGCGCCAAACAACGCAGCTCCCGCCTCTCCTATACTCACTCGTGCCTCACGTGCGGAGTCTCTCGCCAGGGTTAGGGATAGACTGAACACTTTCAGAAGGATTGATTACCATCCAGCCCTACATGCTACTGACGAAGAAGCTCCTGACGACCCTGGCTTACCTGGCACCCCCCAATTACTTGCCACCCCTGGCACCGCTCGACGCCCTACACCAGACCATGACGCCCCCCTACCTCCACCCACACCAGACCAGGACCTACCTCCACGCACGCCCACTCCTGAAGGTGACCTCTCACCTAACGAGGTGAAAAGCCGGAAAAGGAGGAGGGGTCCCCTACAACCTGCTGAAGGTGCACCCATACTTGCACTGGCTCAACCCACAGTTACCGCCAGGGATGGAACCATTTGGCACAGAGACCCTAACCCAGAGCTACCCACACTCACCAGGACCTTCCGGATCGACGAAGGGGGGCCCACATTGGTGACTGCAGAAGCCAAAACACCTGCCCAGCTACTATTGTTATTCCTGAACGACTTCACCCTGGCAGAGATATGTGTCCATACCAACACAAAGATGGACGCCCTGAGGGCTAAATACAAAAGCCGTGACCTACACACCCTTCAACCCATTGGCATCCTGGAGCTGAAGGCTTTGTTGGGCATCCTTATCATGTCTGGCGTCAGGAAGGACAACCACATCGCGAGCAAGGAGATGTGGCACCCTCTTCGTGGGGCTTCTCTGTACCGTGCCACCATGTCTGAACGCCGGTTCGCCTTCCTCATGAGGGCATTACGGTTCGACGATTCTGCCACAAGAGAGGAAAGGGTGAAGGTTGACCGTCTTGCCCCCGTCAGGAAGATGTGGGATGCCACAGTCGACGCCTGCAGGAGGTGCTACAAGCCTGGACAACACATCACCGTCGACGAGCAGCTCCTTCCCTTCCGTGGTAACTGTGTGTTCAGGATGTACATGCCCAACAAGCCTGCCAAGTAAGTTATAAATCCATATTTAACATTTTCCTTACCTGTACTTACCTGTGAGGTTCGAGGACCTGGCCATGATGTGCCTACCCATTTACTTACCTATACTTACCTGTGAGGTTTGAGGACCTGACCATGCTAATTACTCATTTGCCTAACCATTTATTTACCTGTGAGGTTTGAGGACCTGGCCATGATGTGCCTACCCCTTTACTTACCTGTACTTACCTGTACTTTCCTGTGAGGTTTGAGGACCTGACCATGATGTGCCTACCCTTTTACTTACCTGTACTTACCTGTGAGGTTTGAGGACCTGACCATGCTAATTACTCATTTGCCTAACCATTTATTTACCTGTGAGGTTTGAGGACCTGACCATGATGTGATTACTCATTTGCCTAACCATTTATTTACCTGTGAGGTTTGAGGACCTGCCCATGATGTGCCTACCCATTTACTTACCTGTAATTACCTGTGAGGTTTGAGGACCTGCCCATGATGTGCCTACCCATTTACTTACCTGTAATTACCTGTGAGGTTTGAGGACCTGACCATGATGTGATTACTCATTTGCCTAACCATTTATTTACCTGTGAGGTTTGAGGACCTGCCCATGATGTGCCTACCCATTTACTTACCTGTAATTACCTGTGAGGTTTGAGGACCTGACCATGATGTGATTACTAATTTGCTTACCTGTACTTACCTGTGAGGTTTGAGGACCTGACCATGATGATTACTCTTTTTGCCTGTGTTTACCTGTGAATATCAATGATTACAGCTTGTTTATTGTCCACAGATATGGATTGAAGATTGTGATGTCCTGCGATGCTGATACCCATTTCATGTGCAACGCCATGCCCTACCTGGGAAAGGGCACGGTCATCCTGCAGAAGCCTCGCACCATGGGGAGTATTACACAGAAGAGCTGACGCGGAGCCATGGACGTCGGGGTCGCACCATTACCACAGACAACTGGTTTACCACTCTACCTCTTATCACTAAGCTCCAGGAGGACGGGTTCGACTTTGTCGGAACAATTAGAAAAAAAACATATATTCCACAGGCAGTATGTGATACAACCATCCCTGTAGGCGGCATTGTAGCTTGCTACAACTATGAAAAGAAAATAACCCTCATGGTCATCCGTACCAAGCCCCTCAAGCGAGTCATGTTGATGTCTACCATACATCATAAGCCCACGATCACAGAAAAGACCAAAACGGACATGCAAATGTTCTATAATGCAACCAAGGGAGGGGTGGACACATTTGACCAACTTTGTGCCGTGACCACCTGCCACAGGAAGACCCGACGGTGGCCCATGTGCTACTTCTATGGGATCATCAACTTGGCCATGACAAACTCCCACATAATCCACAATATGCAGCACAAAGACCAACAAATGTACAGGGTCACCTTTGGCTACGAGGTGGCTGAGGAAATGTGCCGGCCCTGGGCATCCTACCGACTGGCCAACCACAACAACCTATCTAGAGGGCTCAGGACATACATCGGCCAGGCCTTCAATATCTCCTATGACTCCAACCCAGACCAGGCAATGCTCGATGAAGGTCGAGCAAAGCTGCAGAAGAGACAGCGCTGTTACATCTGCCCCACAACAGCCACTGGGAGGACCCGGATAGGGTGTGCCTCCTGCAGGAGGCCCGTCTGCCACAACCACATCACTTCAACTTGTGACGGATGCCACTCCTAAAGGTGAAACCCCTCCCATTTGTTGTATATTGTTTATGAGGTTCCTTAGTACAAGTTCAGGTAAAATAGGTAACATACAGTGTAATTTCAGAGGCTTATATGTTTATTTCTTCAACTTTTATAGGTAAAAATTATCAATGTTGTTAATTTGCAGCATATTTTTGGCATTAATTATACTCAGATTTCATTTTTATTCACACTACATAGAAAGGCATTATAAAGGAACCTCCATTTCAAAATTTCGTTGCAATCCATAAATATTTAAGGCTTCCAGGGGTGATACCAGGCCAAGATGAGACTTCTCGGGATCCAGAACCAAACCTGGCCTGGAGCGCCCTCGCTAGATGGGCGCCTGGGCGGTCCGACGTTCAAGTTATCACCTTTTATATGGTTACATGTTGTGTGGCAGGCTCTAGAGTATAACTGTGGTGAAAATCAGCAACATTCATTGATAAATAGTGCCTCACGATTTTTTTGTGCCCCTTTTTCAGTTACCTCCACATAAGGATTTTTTGGTAGTATTTACATTGCTCCAATTTCAATTATTACACTTTGGGGTCATACTAGGACCATGTGGCAAGCACTGTGTTGAATTTGGTATGAATCCAAGAATATTTAGGTACCCAGCCGAATATTTCAAAATGACCGATTTTTTTTTGGAAATTTGTTGCAACCTTTTTTTCAACTCCGCAGGTCTCTCAGCCTATGGGGTCTTCAGGGCTGCTACTCCTACTCCAACCTACCTCACCATTGCCGTCCACGCCCCCAGAGTCCCAGTCCCCTCAAGACAACTTGAGTATTTTTTGTATATTTGTATGAAGAACCTACTTTTTTACTATACTTATTTTTTTATTAAATTCATTAGAAATACTAACAATGTTTCAATATACACCATATTCTAACATAACATTAAGGGATCCTTATATTATTTTTAGCAATGTTCAAACAAAATCTAAGTCTTTTGGTTTGGGAGATATTTGGGGTCAAAGTCGACGTTGCGAATTCACAACTACCTAACCTATTAAAAACCGTTTTTGAGCGTTACCTCTCCAGGGTTAAATACCTAGGAGGAACGATAAGCAGGAGTGGAGGTATGGAAGTGGAGGTAAAACAGAGACTGTGTGAAGGAAGGAAGGTTTTCGGAGCAATGGGAAGTATGTGGAAGATGAGAAATCTCGGAGTGAAAGTAAAAAGTGCACTGTATCAAGGAATTGTTGTGCCAACAGTGATGTATGGGGCTGAGACATGGGCTCTGAAGAAAAAGGAGAAAAGAGGGCTGGATGTGATGGAGATGAGCTGCTTGAGGAGTATGTGTGGAGTTACTCGTAGAGACAGATTGAGGAATGAAGAGATACGTAGGAGAGTGGGGCAGCTGGAACATTTGTCAGCCAGAGTAGACAGAAGGGTGCTGAGCTGGTATGGTCATGTTGAACGAATGGGAGATGAAAGGCTTACAAAGAGAATATGTGAGTCAGGTACAAGGGGAGATAGAAGGGCAGGAAGACCCCCATTGAGATGGAGAGACTGTGTAAGAAAGGCTTTGGATGATAGAGGAATGACTATAGATCAGGCAGGGGAAGTGGTGGTGGACAGGAGTGAATGGAGAATGCTTGTGAATAGTTGAGTGAACACGTGGTCATTTGGAGTAAGGGGTCGGGCGCAAGTTGGACGTCCATCAGGCGCCTGGCCCGGGGAGACGATTAATATGAAGAGTGCGCCTGGAAATGTGGTGGGAGGGCTTGTGGCTTTGGCTCCGCTGCATGTCTGCCTGCCGAGATCGGAACCTCTCCGGGTGGTCGGGGGCTGGGGGAGTGCTGGAGCGACCTTGGTGACTCTGGTCTCTGGGTCTTCTCCCGGGTGACTTGGATGTGTGTGAGTTTGTGCTTTTTATCTGTGTTTATTTGTTGTTTTATGTTGTTTTGTGTTTTCCCTGTTCTTGCTCTGTCTTGAGTCGGCTACCCCCAAAATGGGGATTGGGCCTGACCATATAGATAGATAGATAGATAGACTTAGCACTTGAAGCCTGTAAGCGTTTTTTCAATACACCCTATATATATATATATGAAATGAAAGAGTGACAGAGCCGTATTCATAGTACCGAACAGCTTCCCAGAAGCTGGGTGTACTCAACCACCTCCGGGGGTTCTTTACCCCTGCACAGCTTCTTGTTCTGTACAGGGGCACAGTGCGTCTATGTATTGAGTATTGTTCACATGTGTGGGGAAGATCCTCTCACACAGCACTTCTAAACAAAGTAGAAAAGAAAGCCTTCCATCTCATTAACTCACGTCCACTCACCAACTCTCTGCAGTCTCTCTCTCTTCGCCGCAATGTTGCATCTCTCTCACTAGTCTCCCGCTATTACAGTAATCAGTGTTCCTTAGATCTCTCAAAGTGTATACCACCCACTCTTCATAGAGCATGTAACACCCGTCTTGCAACACAATCTCACCCCCATTCTTTGCAACTCTCGAACCAAACAGTAAAATGTTAGTATCAATCATTCTTCTATTCAACAGCTATTCTCTTGAATTCCCTCCCAGAATCATTTTTTCCCTCATCTTATGACTTAAATGGCTTCAAACTCCTTGTGTTCAGGCATTTTGGCTTGAAAGTCCATTGATTTTGGCCCTGTCAATCGTTCAACTCTGAGGGAGGCACTCGTCACAGACAGTTCTGCCTTTTGTCTCCCTCCCTCACATAGAAAAATAAAAACGTTACAGTCGAAATGTCTGGACACGCAGAGTTTAAGTCTTAGGATGAGGGAAAAGGGGATTTATGGAGAGTTTCAGAGCTTACTTGTTGAGTGGAAGAAAATGCTAATATCGGTTCACTCTTTAAGTTAGAAAGTTGAACATAATATGGGTGTGAATGTGTTGAAAGGTGGGTGCTACTTACTCACTCTAAGGGAGGAAGTATACACTGAAAACTCTCAGACCACTGATGTTTGTAATAGTGGTAGAAAAGAAAGAAATATGCAACACTGCAGAGTGTAGCGAACGATTGTAGAAAATGTGTAAGATGGGGTGAATTGATGAGATTAAATTATTTTGACTTTATCCCTTCAAGAAGTGTGGCTTGGGTGAAACCTCCCCACACATGCGAACAGTACTTGATACCGGGTAGAACAAATCCCCTGTGCTGAGCAAGGAGCTATGAAGGGGTAAAGAGCCCATGGAGATGGTTGAGCTAACCTAACTTTTGGGAAGCTGTTTTAGCAAGAACCTTTGCAAGACAGGTCTGAAGAAAAAGAGGCACGAAGAATAGTGAGCGAGGATGATGGGTGCACACCATCACTTTAATTATGATTAAACAAATATATTTCGAGGCTTCAACAAAAATTAAACTTACTGTGGCCTCACCCTTTTATATTTATATATTTTTGCTTCGTATTTGTCTTTTAAAGTTTCGAGTTATGAATAATAAGAAGATATATATTTTGACAACAAAGAACAAAACTTAGCTAACACAAGATACTTCGTTGTTTAATGTCACATAATATTTTATATTTATTTTGCTGATAAATGTTCATTCAGTGTTTATCACAAAAATAATAATTTTGATGTCCATATTGTTTTTTTCTATGAGGATGAGAGAGACAAAAGGCAGAGTTGCCTGTGACAAGTGCCTCCCCAGAGTTGAAAGGATGAGACGTTTTTTTTTCTTTTATTATGTGACGGAAAGAAGACTTAGTATGGTGTGCTTGTTTAGTGTAGTGAAATAGATAGCAGGAGGAGGTGTTTGTGAGAGCTAGCTGGATCACTCAGTGTAGGTGAGGTACAAACATAAACAGTAAGGGAAGCCAGACAAATGAAACACGAGTTCCAGCAACTCCTTATCAAATGCCTATAGGAACAATTGACCCATACACATATAGCATAATTATGTTGTATTGTCCTATATGAAATTGTTGTACCAACATCCCAACATGGAAAAACTTGAAACCATAATTATGCATCCATATATATTTGAATATGTTTGCGTGCATGATTATTAGTTCGGTATATACCTAATAAAATATGCTCATGCATCTGTCTGTGTGTGTTGTATGATGTTGCTCATTTATAATTCCTACAATCGACTTAAGATTATGGCACGCACCCCATCGTTCAGAAAGCTGTTCCCGCCATGTCCCGTCCTCATTCGTTACAGATTAGTTCCTCTCGCACTGGCCCTCTGTCTCGAGAACAAAATACAAAGTTGTGCCTGTGAAGCCATAAATATTCTCAGTTTCCTGCCATGTACTGTACTGCACGTACTGAGGACTTATATATAATGTCTGAGAACCTTCGCTAACGTTTATATTGTTATGGATAACATGAATCGATCACGAATAGTTCCTTTTGTACTATAATTAATTAATTAAATGATGGCTATCATTTGACAATATTAGCTTCAAGAATGTTCACTCGTAGTTAAATTAATAAAAGTTTTCTCGAAAAGCTATCACAATATATTGATTCTATATTCATTTTTCTTCTTGCAAACTATATGAAGCTCTATTTAACTTGCAAATATCATGACAATCCCACAGAGGGTTTAGCACAATCTAGAGTATTTATGCAATACATTGATGCTGTGTATAAAATAGTTATTTGTTCTGGCCAACCTTACACTATCTTATTCAGCTTAGAATAGTCATCAACATGTCACAAACTAGCTAGTAGTTTAATAAACGAGTCCAAAGTTATAGATGTTGATCCTGAAACTGCGATAAATAACTTTGAACGCGGAATATGTTTCCAATGGTAGAACAGGTAATGATTATGGATGACTATTGAGCTATGGCCAGTTTATAAATGGTTGGCCCGTTCTACCCATGAATCACACAAATTGGACAAAATGTTGGACATAAAACCCCTGATTCCTTTCTTCCTAACAGTCGCACCTTGACCAACAATTCACAATGGATATTATAGATGTATACAGTTATTGACGTTTTCAGGAAATAGATTAGTATTGTACAAACAGTACTCGTAAAGGACAAGTCATATATATATATATATATATATATATATATATATATATATATATATATATATATATATATATATTATTAATGTTTATCAATGTTGATTTTATATGGCATTTACTTCCTTAATCAGTTGTTATATTAACAATATTTTGCAATGTTCTTCCTTTACGTCCTTCTTATGAATGCAAATGGTCCCTTTTTTAATCGTTCTCAGAGGACCGATTTCGGATAGAATGCATCTTAATGATCGCAGCTTCAACCTTTAACCTCACTTGATCCATATCACCTGGTCTACTATCCTCTTGACCTCTCCCGTACTCATCACCTTTCACTATCTATTGATTTATCTAGGTCCTTTCCATCTGGTGTTTTCTCCTCCTTACCTCTTCCTTAATCCCAGTATTACGCAAGCATTTTTGTTCTTTCACTTTGCATCGGGAACATTGATTTTGCAGCTTATGGGTTACACTTTCATAATAATTATGTCACTTAATTGAGTTCTCTTCAGTCAAGTTTCTGGCATCAATGTAAAGGGACCCAATACTATTCAGTGATGCCTCCTTACTTCATGATCACTCAGTTCCTCATCATTTAATTCAAAATACCAATATTATCATAATGATGACCTCATCTTCATATTAATTTTGGGTACCTCAGACGATTTATTCAGATATAAGACTATCAGTAAGATAATATACATTATATGAGATAATAAATTGTACCAGTCAGTTGTGGCCGAGTGCTCGCAGACCTAGATATACTTTACTGTATGGCTGATGAATGTACAGTCCAACCTTTTAGTACTGTAGGTCCATTATAAACTATACATGTTATATACATAATATAGTAGAGACCCCATATTGGTCTCAGATAAGAATAACATGCATGTTTGAAGGTGCTGGGCGGTATTGTATTGCCGTGTATAAACTAGGTGAGGGCTGGTTCTATCAGAGTGAGGAACTGGGCGTCCTCTAACCCCCCTAGCCTATTTTATCTTACCTCTAACTAGTTTCTTATTTCTTTCTGTTTTGGAATGGAGTTTAGTGGTTTCGCCACAGCTGAGCACCCAGCATTCCGAATCACTACCATTCCTCTCAACCAATGGTGACTGTTGGTCTTTCTGTACTGCTAACCCTAAGTTGTGATTGGCAAGGTGATGGGTGAATGGTGGCAGCAGTATAATCTTGCCATTGCTATTGTCAGCGATAGTTTTCTGGTGACCTGTCGACAATTTTAACCTTACCTGATGTGGCGGCTCCATTAGGTGGACCTTTTTTCCGTCCTTTTCTATCTTTGTTTATGGTTATTCATTACATTTTAGATAGTTTGCTTTTATTTCTGGCCGGTGATATACATCCTAATCCCGGCCCTTTAAATACATGTTGTAGAGTATTGTACGCAAATATTCGGGGCCTGAAAGGTAATTTCTATGATCTTTCTGTTGTTGTTGTGCCCCAAGCTGCCTGGCCGAACAGCCCCAAGGCCCCGAGCAAGATCAAGGCCATAACCGAGAGCCCCCACAGAACCGTCCCTGCCAACCACAATAAAGCCTGGGTGACCGAAGCCACTCCATGGCGGGGAGCTGAGGAGGGTGCGGAAACGCCCAGGAAGCCAAAGCCCCACCCAGGGCCCTTTGCCCCTCAGCAATTATGAAGAGAAAGTTGAGGGGCAAAGGAAAACTGTGATGCTTTGGCTTCCAATCTTGGTAGATTGGGAGGTCAATCCACGGAACAGACGCCGTCACTTGAGATCTAGAAAATATATAATTAAAAGGAACAGTCAGAGTAAGCTATGGGTATGGAAGAGATCGCTCAGTTCTCACTCTGATAGACCAACCCATCACCACATGGCTAGAACCCAATCCTCTCAGCATCAGCTAGGAAAGGCCCTAGAAAGCAGCCTTTGGCGGGGGGATAGCTCCCCTATTTCAACCCCTTTCGGGGTTGTTGTATCTATCAATGTTGTCATCATGTGTTGTTCAGAAACTCTTGTTTCAGAAATGAGACATATTTCAGAACTTCTTATTCCCAATTTTAAGAAACCTATTTTACTTAGATGCAATGCTATTCCTAGGGCCCAAGGAATGTGTCTATACAGTATATTCGTTCAGGATTTAATGCCTCTCGTTTGTCCACTCATGAATGTAAATGTCATGAGGTTATTTTATTAAAACTCTCTAGCAGATTTAACAATGTTTATGTTTTTTCACTATACCAGAATCCTAACCATCATAACAACAATTATGTGATTGCTTGTTAACTGCTATGGCTAATATCCAATCGTCTGATCGTAAAGCTTCATTCATATTTATGGGTGATCTTAATGCACACCATTCGGAGTGGCTTGACTCAGTTTCCCCTACTGATCAATATGGACGTGCTGCTCTGGATTTTGCAAATCTGTCAGTGTGTGAACACATTTTCTTAGGTCCGACCCATGTCTCAGGTAATCGTTTAGACCTTGTCCTTCTAGATTTGCCTGGAGTTGTAGATGTTGACGTAGTTTCTCCTTTAGTCACCTCTGATCACTCTGCTCTGTCCATTAAACTCCAAACAGGCTTTGTTCTCCCAAATATTTCCTTCTCCTGCAAGGTATTCCTTAAATCCCAGATAAATTGGCCAGGGATTACTGTACATGTTGGTATTATTAATTGGCATAATATTTACCATGCCCCTTGCCCTGTTGAGGCTCTTAACAATGTCCTCCTCGATATAGGTAATAGGAGAGTCCAAAGTAAGATTATAAAGACCAGGCTGAGGGATGAAGCCTGGTTCAATGAAGATTGCAGGCAGGCACAGAAGCAAAGCAGACTGCATTTCCTTCATGGACATGCTTTCGTAGACAGCTTTGCTGGGAGAATTATGTTAGTTTGCGTTCGGATGCCCAGCGAATATATTATTTAGCGGAAGCCGAGTACAACAACCATCATAAAGCTATTCTGACTGGTCAGCCACACAAATGGTGGTCAGCTTTGAAAAAGAGTTTTTTTGATGTTCATAATTCTTTGCCACCACTGTGCAAACCGGATGGTTTGGTCACATTTGACCCTTGTGAGAAAGCAAAACTCCTAGCTAACGTTTTTGAGAGTAAGCAGAGTGACTCTGAGGTTGCATTACCTCATTCTTGTTCTCCTGAACCTAAGTTTACATTTTTTGCATTTAGATCCATTGAATTACAAACTCTCTTGAATTATTTGGATTCCTTTAGGGGTACCGACCCTACTATATTTTAAAGGGATTAGCAAACTTTTGGCTCCTAAACTTGCTGTTGTTTTTAGAATTTTAATCCGTCGTTGCATTTTCCCATTATGTTGGCGTTTTGCTAACGTAACGCCTATTCCAAAAGGATCAACTCCCACTGTTCTCCCAGAAGAGTATAGACCTATATCCATAACTCCGGTTTTATCTAAGGTCTTTGAACGCCTATTGGCCAGGCGACTCATAGCTTTCACCAATAAATGTAATTTGTTGCCTCCAAACCAGTTTGGGTTTAGGAATGGGTTAGGTACCTGTGATGCTCTTCTTGTCCTCACATTAATATCTCAAGATTTTAGTTCCGCTTTTGATCTAGTTAATCATAAGGCACTATTATTCAAACGCAGTTCCATGGGGATTGGTGGTTCAGTTTTAAATATAATTTATACGTGTTTAACTAACAGACAATAATGTGTGGTAGTTGATGGCAATTTTAGTCCTTTTAACATTGTTAAATCTGGTGTACCTCAGGGTAGCGTACTGGGCCCTCTGCGTTTTATCCTTTTTACTAGTGATATGTGGTGTGGAGTTTCCTATAAAATGATTGCTTATGCAGATGATGCCTCATTATATGCACCCATTACTTCTGCTGCTGAGAGAGATTTGATCGCCAATACTCTGAAAGATGATATACTAAAAATTATTAGTTGGTATGATCGTTGGGGTATGAAGCTGAACTCTGCAAAAACACATAATCTTTTAATTAGTAGATGTAGGACACCTTTTCCTTTGCATCCTGAAATTATAATGAATTATTCTGTAATCAATCAATGTACAGTTGTGGACAGATGAAACAGATACAGCCTTGGTCTGTCCAAGACCTCAATAGAGGGCAGCACAATTAGTGCCCATAAATGATCTGGTAACAGTGATGGTGTGGGGGTACAAAGGAGTACAAAGGAGTACAAAGGAAATCAAGCAACAACAGATCTAGTGACCCTTCTAGGTTGCTTGTCCTCCAAAACACTGAGGATCAAGTGTCCAAACAGTGGTCTAGAGTGGGTAAGGGAACATGGGAAAGGGAACTACTGCCCTGCCACTAACGTGGCAGGACTAGGAAGTTAGTAGGGGACATAGGGGTTAGTAACTGAGGGGAGGATAAAGTTATTCATTTACAAACGCAGTCAGTCGCGGGTTTGATGCGAGATATTTGTCTAGGCGGAATTTAAATGAATCAACGGTGCTGCAGTCTATAACGTCTCGGGGAAGCCCATTCCACAAGTTGACAACTCGATTGAAGAAGAAATTCTTAGATTCGTGCGAGTTAAAAGATTTACCAATAATTTTGCAACCGTTTCCCCGCGTGTAATTAGATTGGTCGATAGTGAAGTACTTACTACAGTTCATATTGTCGATGCCTTTGATGATTTTGAACACTTGAATTAAGTCGCCTCTTAATCTGCGCTGGGTTAAAGGAAATAGATTTAATTCTCTAAGACGCTCTTCGTATGGTTTGTTCTTTAGGCTAGGTATCATTTTGGTAACTCTACGTTGAACTCGTTCTAGCTTGTTTATATCTTTTTGGTAATAAGGGCACCAGGATTGAACGCAGTATTCCAGAAGAGGGCGGACTAAGGAATTGTAAAGGGTTAGGATAACTTCTTTGGATTTATGCTCAAATGACCTGCCTATAAAGCCAATTATTTTGTTTGCCTTCTTAACAACTTCTGAACATTGTTGACTCGGTTTTAGGTTACTCGATGGGGTGGTTAAGGTATGGGGTGGAGGGAGGGAGGCGACGGAGGGGGGAGTAGGGTACAGGAGTGGGAGGGGTAACCAGCGGCAGGTGGGAGCAGGTAGGGGTGGAGGGAAGTGGGTGACCAAATACTTTACTGTGAAAGAATAATTAATTTTGTGTTTTGAACATTATAGGCCAAGAGCATTAGTTTTAACATGGACATTTCTGGTAACAAGCTGATTTTTTCAGGATAGGTTCAGGAATATGTCTAGAATAACATACTAAAAGTTCTCATAAATCTTCCTTGAGCGTTTTCCGTAATCCAAGATGGCGTCCAAAATGGCTGCCATTTCATGTTTTTCTCATAACTGTGCAACTAGGTAACCCCAATACACACTTTAAATGTCTAAATATATGTTTTGAGACACAAGGAATCCAATAAAATACTTATTCAGATATTTTGAAACACACAAGTACCAATAAAACCGCTCAAACTCTTCCCGAAATCCAAAACGTGCACAAACTTGGTATACTTCTCATTTGCATCAGTCATCATCTTCATCGTCGGATGCTGTATCTTCAATGTTAATGTCCGCTGACGTTGGGGCAATATCATCATCATTGTCATCTGCTACTGTCGGTGCTGTATTATTGCAATTGAGGCCACTGCATTTACTGCACATCGAGGTACAAAAGAGTCCAAGTTTCTTGCAGCTACATATCATGCTTCTGCAACCATCTGGTTTGCACCCACATGCTACCATGTTCAGTAAAGTGTCGGGTGCAACAGCAATGTCTGTCTCTACAGGTGCAAGAGTTCCCTCCTGAAATCTCCAGCCCCATTCTGTTGGAGGTAAATAGTTACCCATCCATTCTTGAACTGTAAGATAGGTGCGGTATGCATGTTGCTTGGCTGCAGCACTAGTTGGAGGCAGACTTTCTAGCTGAAAGGATGAATTCAGAGAACTGCGACCAATTGCCCGTTTGTATGCGATGTGACGGTAGTCATCAAGAGATTCAAAACTGCTGGCCCCATAAAGCTTAAGAATGAAGGCCTCCCCAGCTCTTTTTACCTCATCATGGGTACTTCCACTGTCTGTGAAGGTATCCAGCAAGTCATAGTCCTGTTTCTTGTGCATCATATTGAAAGTTTTACGCTTGCCCTGACGATATATTGCAGAGACCGTGTCACATCCTGTCACAGCATGAAGAAACATCAGGTGATTTCTAGTGTCCCCTATGCCATGCTGAATTTCATGAATGTTGAAGACTATGACAGGATTACTGCGGCATAGCATGTACATGTCTGTGGAAGGGGTTGCCCGAGCAACTAGCATGACCAGTAAGTCTGTGTCTGTACCAACGACAACAACTGGCACCTTTTCTGACTCTGCTACTGCTAGTGCTGTGGAGACAATCAGGGTGTCGGTGTCTGCTTCTGCCTGTTTGACACGTATACCAGCCATGAGCATTTTGTCATGTAGAGTTTGTATAAGTCTCATCTTATTGCTGCTGTTGGCTAAGAAAGCTGCTAGGGTTGTGGTGGTTGGCATATCATCTTCAAATATGATGTCACTAGAGGTACACTTCTGGGCTCTTCGCCTCTGCTCAGCTACCTTTGTCGAAGTTGTGCTTTCATATCCATCGAACACCACCGTCGAATGAGCTCCATAATGTTTCTGGATGTATGAAATATATGACTGAGCAACATTAGCATAGGTTGACGGTTATGGCCAAAAAACTGATTGCAGTAGGTGACAACCATCTAAAACACTTGTGTGTTTCAAAATCTCTTAATAATCATTTTATTGTGTTCCTTATGCCTCAAAACGTATATTTAGACATTAACATTTTGTATTTCGGTTAACTAGTTGTACAGTTATAAGAAATTCAGGAAATACCGGGTATTTGGATGCCATCTTCGATTGTGGAAAACGCTCAAGGAGGATTTGCGAGTACTTTTATTATGGTATTGTAGACATATTCCTGGATCTATCATGAACAAATCAGCTTGTTACCTGAAATATCCAGGTTTAAGCCTATGTGACCTAATGCTCTTGGCCTATTATGTGGGATTATGATTGCGAAATATTGGAGTCGTGAGGTGTGTGTAGCATAATAAACGAGCTACAGGCTGCTAACCTGCTATTGCTGTCTCTCTCTTTCTCTCTCTCTCCATAATTATACAATATATATGTAACATATAGGCATTCAAATATATGATATCTTTAATCTATAACGTAATACTACTTCATTTTTGTTCTCTGCTTAGAGCGCCTACTGAGTTTTGATATCGGGAATGTGGTATTGTTCAAACATGGGAGCGTCAGATACAACTGAACTACCTGTTGGTTAGCCTACTTAACAAGGGGAAATATAGTAATTGTTATTATTTGTCAGTTGGTGATTCAGTCAAACTTCAAATATTATAGCTAGTGTTTCAGCATAATGGGGAGTGTATAGGTGATAGTAGAAACGAAAGTATGTAATGCATATAATATGGTGTATATAATACGGTATCAATGACACGCCTATTACAGTGTTTTCCAAGTGTACTGGAGGGGTTATCAGTGTTGACATTGCCACGGGTATATAATCGCTTTTCATTATATACGTCCATAAGAATTTAAACAATATAATATTATAAATTAATATAACATTGTTCAATGAATGGAGGAAGGAAAAACACAGATAAAACAAAAAGGTCCATGTGCCTAAATGCATCCTCTATTCATAAAATGTTTGTAACAACTGGATTTAAACTGTTGTAGATTGTAAGTTAGTGGAAAGCAACTCGAGGAAAGTGAATTCCAAAGAGTAGTAGTTCTGGGGATAAACGAATTTTGATAAGCAGAAGTTCTGCATTGTGGAGGAGAAAGTGTAAATTCATGGGCGCTCTCAGCTGCCCTAGTTCTACGGGGAAAGATGTGGAGAGGCGGCACAATTGAAGCAAGTTCTTCGGAACAATTGCTGTGAAAATATCTGTAGAATAATGTAAGGGATGCAACGTTTCTTCGTATGGATAATGTAGGAAGGTCCTGTGTGATTGCAGGGTTATTGATTAATCTAATAGCTTTATTTTGAACTTTGTCCAACTGCCTCAATGCAACCACTCCACTTCCACTCCACAGAGGTGAACAGTAATCCATCTGAGAACGCACATGACTTTTATATATTACTGCCAACTGCTCGTCAGTGAAGAATTCTCGAACTCTGTACAGGAGTCCCAGTTTTTTAGAGGCATTCTTAGCAATGCTTCTAACATACTGTGTCCAGCTCAAGTTAGTAGTTAATGTAACACCGAGAATGTCAATACTAGGGGAAGTGGGAATATTTACATCATTAAAAAATATATGGGAGTCAGTGAGATTCTGTCGGTTAGAAAATTGAATGTACTTGGTTTTCTGTGCATTAAAGGAAACTAGATTCTTTTGTCCCCATTCATTAATTCTAGAAAGGTCCTGGTTCAGAGAAATTGCAGTGTTTATTTTTGAATTTATAAGATCGGGTTGGGTAATTGGTAAATGTGAAGGAACTGTAGAGTGTTGAGTCATCTGCGTAGGAATGTATTGGATTATGAGTGGTAGATATGAGATCATTGATATGAATGAGGAACAGAGTTGGGGCCAAAACTCAGCATTTATTGAGTGAAATTGAGAATAAAGGCCATCTACCATTACACATATGTTTCTGTTATGAAGATAAGAAGAAATTAGTGGAACTAATGGTGCAAGGCCGTAGTGTGACATCTTCGACAATAAGGATTGATGCCAGACTCTATCAAATGCCTTTGATATATCCAGTGCTATTATATGTGTTTCACCATGTTGGTCTGTAGCTTGGTTGATTTGATGCGTAAGAAGGCAAAGAATTTTTAAAGAATCGTTTAAAACCATATTGCCTATAACTGATTAATGTATTATTCTCAAGATGCTTAATTATGTGATTATTTAATATAATTTCAAAGACTTTACCAAGAGTGGAAGTTATAGCTATTGGTCTTTAGTTAGATGGATCTGAAGAGGCACCTTTTTTAGGAACTGGATGGATGTTTGCTTCTTTCCAGGATACTGGGAAGCATGAGGTATGAGTACACAGACGGAAATTTTTTGCCAATACAGGAGCGAGCACCAAGGAGCAATTTTTAAGTACTATTGGAGGAATTTCATCTGGACATGGCAATACACCTGTTCAAGAAAAACAACCAGTTATATATAATGTGTCAATACAATCCTCAAAGTTTCGGTATAGAGGCGCAAAAGATCGTGTTATAAAATAATATCCCCACATTAAAAACTAAGTTACATTTATTGGTCAAACCTCTTGGTAGATATGCTCAACAATAATGACGCAAGGGTGGTGTAAGCTTAATTAATATCAAATGAACACACGATTATGCAGAACCTTTCAGGTTTATCAGGTATTTTTTGTTACGTTTTGACGGCATCAGTAGAAGTGTAAGCGTTAAATGAGATAGCGTTAGGGCCATTCCTTGCTACGGGTTATAAGCTGTATACAGTTGGTTAGTGCCTCAGATATGAGGATACTCTTCTTCACTTATTATGGCATATAGTTTATGAGTTCATTAATTTTTGGCGGGACGTCTTGTAGTTGGAGGAGTAATTGAGATAGCCATTACCGATTTTATAGATAAATAGCATTCCAAAACTGAGGAACATCCTATAATGATCGTGAAATTAAAGTGAAACAGCTTACACGTATTAAGAAAGGGTTGGGAATACATTAACATGAAAATACTGAATAGGATTGTAATAATTATGGTGAGCAAAGATGCATAGTATATACAACTAGCAAAACGAAAATAATGCATTGTGCTGCTTTATGATATGTAAATGTGTTTAAGATCATTAGAGAAATTCATAATATCATGACCTAGGCAAAAGTAGACTTCGAGTGTTTGAGATATAGCTACTAACAATCTAGAGAAAGATGAACCAGGAGAGATACATAAAGCTTGATAAATTAACTTTAGCAGATTACAGAAAGTAAAAAGTGCAATGTATCAGGGAATTGTTGTGCCAACAGTGATGTATGGGGCTGAGACATGGGCTCTGAAGAAAAAGGAGAGAAGAAAGCTGGATGTGATGGAGATGAGCTGCTTGAAGAGTATGTGTGGAGTTACTCGTAGAGACGGTTTGAGGAATGAAGAGATACGTAGGAGAGTGGGGCAGCAGGAACATTTGTCAGCCAGAGTGGACAGAAGGGTGCTGAGCTGGTATGGTCATGTTGAACTAATGGGAGATGAAAGGCTTACAAAGAGAATATATGAGTCAGATACAAGGGGAGATAGAAGGGCAGGAAGACCCCCATTGAGATGGAGAGACTGTGTAAGACAAGCTTTGGATGATAGAGGAATGACTATAGATCAGGCAAAGGAAGTGGTAATAAACAGGAAAGAATGGAAAATGATTGAGAATATTTGAGTGAACATGTGGTCATTTGGGGGAAGTGGTCGGGCGCAAGTTGGACTGGATAGTGGTCCATCAGGCGCCTGGCCCGGGGAGACGATTAATATGAAGGGTGCGCCTGGAAGTGTGGTGGGCGGGCTCTTGACTTCGGCTCCGCTGCAAGTCTGCCTGCCGAGATCGGAACCTCTCCGGGTGGTCGGGGGCCGGGGGAGTGCTGGAGCGCCCTTGGTGACCCTGGTCTCTGGGTCTTCTCCTGGGTAACCTAGATGTGTGTGAGTTTGTGTTTATCTGTGTTTGTTCGTTGTTTTATGTTGTGCTTTGTGTTTTCCCTGTACTTGCTCTGTCTTGAGTCGGCCACCCCTAAGAAAAAAATAAAAAAATAAAATAATAAAATAAAATAAAATAGAAAATAGCAATAACAAAATTGGAAAAGTGGGGATTGGGCCTGAGCATATAGATAGATAGGTAGATAGATTACAGAAAACAGGAAGAGATTAAAGGCGCAAAAGAGCAACGGGAGCAACAAATGATCAGTCCTCATTAATAATTTAATCCCGTTCTCAAAAAACAAGGTGAATTTTAATGTATGTGAATATAATGACCTGTGATTTCGTATACTATTTAACAGTAAATTGTGAATAACATAAAGCTTAACAACAAGGTCAGTATCTAATAAATTATTGCAAAGGAGGAGTTGCAGCATTTCCATGTTTATTGTTGTCAGAATTGTTGTAAGAAAAAATACACTTCGTATGGAATATTTACGCATATATTTCATTTATGGGGCTTTCAAACTATTGCACGTATCATAACATTTCTTAATTCAATATTTCCTTAGGTTACCAATAATACAATCTTGACAAATATTGCCAATCAATAATATAAGGTCCATTGATTTCTTAATATATTCAGTTACAAACCGACTTTACAATAGCATTATTGGTAACTCTATATTGTATACATCCTTATTAACCAATAAAGAGGGTAATCTTAATCTTACTATATAATTGACTCGCA
This sequence comes from Paralithodes platypus, assembly GCA_032716605.1. Taxonomy (NCBI): domain Eukaryota; kingdom Metazoa; phylum Arthropoda; class Malacostraca; order Decapoda; family Lithodidae; genus Paralithodes; species Paralithodes platypus. The sequence goes on along the minus strand of CM064567.1, from coordinate 29,771,114 downwards.
CAAAACCTGTAGAGCGAGACTGAAATAAAAGCATGGTCATATTATAGTTAGTAGATATTTGTTCTATGTGAGTTAGTGAGACAAAAGGCAGAACTGTCTGTGACTAATTCCTTCCCCATAGTTGAAAGAGTGACAGGGTCAAAATCAAGGAATGTTCAAGCCGAAATGCCTGGATACACGGAGTTTAAAGTAATTAAAGTCATAGGATGAGGGGAAAATGGATTCAGGGTAGAGCGTTCCAGAGCTCAGCTGTTAAAAATGGGAAGGATTGGGAATATCGTTTCACTCTTGGGTTGGAGAGTTGCAAAGAGTAGGGGTGGGATTGTATTGGAAGACAGGTTCTACGTACTCTTCGTAAAGGAGGTGGTATACATTGAGAGAGGGCGAGGAACACTGATTATTGTAATATCAGTAGAATAGCAAGAGAGATGCAACTTTGCGACGAAGAGAGAGAGAGAGATCGCAGAGAGTCAGGGAGTGGACATCAGTTAATGAGACGAAAGGTTTTATTTTCTACTTTGTCAAGAAATGCTGTGTGAGAGGATCTTCCCCACACATGTGAACAATACTCAATACATGGACTCACTGTGCCTCTGTACAGAGCAAGAAGCTGTGCCAGGGTAAAGAACCCCCGGAGACGATTGAGCATACCCAGCTTCTGGAAAGCTGTTTTAGCAAGGTTGGTAATATGATCTTTCCAAGTGAGATCAGGAGAAAAGGAGACACCGAGAATACTGAGAGAAGATAAAGGGTTGATTTGTGTATTGTTGAAGTATAAGGGAAAGTCCTGTGGGAGTTGTTGATGGGTAGATTAATGAAGAAATGGGTTTTGGAAGCACCAAAAGCAACAATATATTTTTTTGCCCCAAATGGGAATTGTTGATAGGTCAGAAGATATGGCATCGTCACGTGACTTTTTGAGAGATTGCTTGCTGGGGGGTTCTGAAAAACTAGTTGAATAGTGTAAGGTAGAGTCATCAGCATATGAATGAATAGCTGATAGTTGATAGGTTGAGGAAGTGAGAGATGGCCGTCCACAACTGAAGCCATGGAACGGCCAGGAAGGGATATAGAGATAAAGGCACAATTTGAGAGACAAAAACTAAAGGTGGGTAGTTTAGAAGTTAGAGATTTGTGGCAGACTCTATTAAAGGACTTATAGATATGTCTAGCACAATAGAAAAGGTTTCACCGACATCATGAAAGGAGGATGACCGAAAGCGGCGAAAGTTAGTATGATATGAATAAGATATGAAAGAAGATGACCAGTAGAGCGACCCCTATGGAACCCATACTGGCGATCTAAAAGTAGATTATATGGGCATAGATGCTTAAGAAATTTTGAAGTAATAATAGTTTCAAAAAACTTTGGAGATGCAAGAAATGAGAGCAATTGGACGATAGTTGGAGGGTTGAGAGCGATCATCCCTTCTTTGGGATAGGTTGAATGAGAGCAAGCTTCCAGCAAGAAGGAAAGACATTAGAGGAGAGACAGAGACGAAAGAGTTTGCCAAGGCAGGGAGTCAGCACGGAGGAACACCATCACGCCTTCTTAGTATTAAGCCCAGAGAGGGTAGAGAGCACATATTTAAAAAAAAATAGGATATTAGGTATAAGTAGGAGAGGGGGAGGAATAATAACGGAATCATCCAAGGTGGAGTTTTTAGCGAAAGTTTGGGTGAAGAGTTTAGCTTTGTCAGAGGAAGAAGTGACGGTAGTGCCGTCAGAGTGGAAAAGGGGAGGGAAAGACGAAGAAGAACAATTGGTTGAGAGGTTTTTGGTTAGATACCAGAAAACTTGGGAAGAGCTTAGAGTTGGATAGTTCAAAGAGAGGTAACCTGACCAAGATTCGAACCCACTCACTGCAGGTATATTTGGAAGAGCTGGGCACCATAACCACTCGGCCATGAGCATATATGGCTGAGTGCTTATGGTGCTCAGCACTTCCTAATATACCTGGTGTGAGTGGGGTCTAATCCTGGTCAAGATACCTCTCTCCCAGCCTGTCCGACATGTTGTTGTGGTTGTTCCCTAAGCTGCCTGGCCGAACAGCACCGAGTCCCTGAGGAAGGCCATGGCCACGATCGGGCTTTCCCACAGAGCTCTCATTGAGTGTAGATTGTGTTGTTGACGTAAGTGGTTGTGTGAAATGCAGTCTTCTAGGATGTGTTTAATGGTATGGGGTGCTGTGTTACATCCCGGGCAGGTGTCGACGACGGAGTCATCCAGTCTCTTCTGATAGCTCAGAAGAGCTGGATGGTGTCCACATCTCAGCCTGGCCAGGTGGACTCTGTCCTTGCGAGGAAAGGAGGATTCGGAAGGATGGATTTCGGGAGGTCGTGCTTGCAGCTGCGTGTTGTCTATGAGTGAGTGGATGGATCGACGAGATATATGAGTATGGATGTGCTTCTGGAAGTTGGTTTGGGGTCGGCAGGGAGGGAGAGAGGAAAGTATTTGTGTGTGATACCGTGTGCTGGGTGTTGTTTTGATGCTTCTTGGTTTCCCTGATTTCCACCTCATACCCCAGTTTTGGTTAAACCCTTTCACTGCGGGAGCTGTTCAGGAACGCTATGGCAAATTACTGCAATTTAAAGCCCATTAAATCCTGTGGAGACAAGTGCGAGTGAGCGGGAGCACAGCAGGCCCCTGTCCGCTCTGCAGCACGTCTGCCGCGGCTCAGAGAGTCTCACTCCATCATCTCTCGCGAGATATATGCAGCACTGCCAATGGCAAGTGTAGCAAGACAATTCTAATAATTAGCGAATATTGCCGATGTCTGTGGTAACGCTGCGGGTGAACCCCGCGCGCTACTAAGCTCGTTGCTGTAAAAATTTCCTTTAGTTCAAGCACTTGCTTAATCAATCAGGAGTGCTTGAATGAACCCTTTTATAGCGGAAATAAGCCCGCACTGAAATGGTTAAAAGTCGCGCATTTTTTTTTTTTTTTTTCTAAATTCCAAATTCTCCCTCTTGGGTATAGGCTGAGAGCCTGTACATCCAACCACTCAACATGTTGAAGCCTGTGAGGTCTTGTTCCAGTCTAGGGAGTATGACATGCGAGGCACTTAGAGCTCCACTCACAGCTCAAAGCAGCCCCATCTCTGGAGCCGCTTTGCCTTCGTGCCTCACTATCTCACCCCCAAGACTCGGACCTTCACTCTCAGAACGCCACCTATTGAGCAATTAACTCACTAGGCATTGCCCCGTTGTAGCATATTTTGAATATGGTAATATTCATACAGTACAATTTAATCAGGGAACAATGAGGGTATTTTTTGACGTTTCGGTGGGCTATATGGTACAACAGTCAATATATATATATATATATATATATTGTATATATACAGTATATATATATATATATATATATATAATATATATATATACTGTATATATACAGTATATATATTGTTACGTATCTTGATCCTCAAGTGGTTAACTTGATGAATCTAGATAGCACAGAGATATATATTAAGGTATCAGTCAGCTGAAGGCAAAACAAAAGTAAAATCTAATAAAATAATTTCCTGTTGTTGCTTCCTTTCCTTTTGGATCTTAGGACTTAGTATCCTTTATTGACTGATACTCTTTAATTATAAAAATACTGAAACTAATTAAAGTCATGTAGTATTTATAAAGAATTATTATTTAACCGAAGCTTAGTAGGCTATGGTTATGAACCGAATAAGTTATAGCTAAAGAAGGACTATTAATTTTATAAAAGTCTTGAAAGATAAATATTAAAGTAAGAATATTTCTGTCTCTTACCCTTTTTGAAATGAATAGTTTTCTTATATGTCCTTTTATTTATATTTAATATAATTATTCTTGGTTCTTGTCTTACGTTAATAGTATTATATTATTATTATCATCAGGGTTTATATCAAAGTCACATAAAAAGTTAGATATATATTTAATAATTAGTTAAATGTATTTCTTAACCACGTAACATTGAGGTTTGATTATGAGTAAATAAAGTTACAGGATCGCTTCATAGATTCGATTCAGGTCTCACTCAAATAATATGAAAAGCAAAATATAATATTTTGAAGCAAAAGAATTTTCTTCAGCTTAGGAAATCACTATAAGTAATATTAACACAGCCATGTTAGTCTAAGGCGATATTACTAATACGAGACAATAGCATCACCGTACTAAGCACCATTAAGCAATGTAAGCTTAATTCAAAGAAAATGAAAGAACTCGTAAGTATTAATATAAAACAATAGTATTACTTTCATCATAACCCAATTACTTAAAGAGTTGCTTTAGTCCACAAGTTAGTCAACTAAAATAGTTAAGTACATAATAATAGCGTTAACGTTAATTCGCAATCAAATAGTTAAAGCACATAATAGTAGCGTTAACGTTAATTCGCAATCAAATAGTTAAACACATAATAATAGTGTTCACGTTAATTCCCAATCACATATCTCACTAACCAACATAACATAAGTGTTTACACCGAACACACTTAACACACATTTATATAATCTGACTGACAGTCACAATCCCATTATAATACTTCACCCCGTCTTCCTCCAGCTGCAAGTTCACCTTCCCCAACTCCAAATGAGACTGATTTGAATGCCCACAACTCGGGTCTTATATACCAAACAATGATGGTGTAGGAACGAATCAGGAGGCGAGTGATGGTGCGCGCTCCAATCATAGCTCCTCGAATCACATAACAGGTGCGTGGTCCACTCACAGCTCCTGGCGTCGATCATACGTCATAGCATCGGTCATCGAGGTGTGAAGGCTAGCATGCTGGTATGGGGCGAGATGGTTTGCCCACTCGCTCGTTCGCTAGTCTGCTTCACCGTTTGGGTAGTGGGCTCCTTCAACTCTTAATTCTAACTCTTAAATTAACATACAGGGCTCCGTATGTCAGACCTCCCCCCTAGAAAAGAGTTTAAGGAGTATAGTACATAATATTAAACATAATACATAAATAGATTTACCACCAGATTGGCAACAGCAAGATTATAATGAGGATATAATAAGGATATCACCCAAAGTAGGCAACGTCTCCAGGTACCACATCAGAACATAGCCGGAACGTAGCTGGAGCGTTATTCGAACTGCAAGGCATCTCACAGCTGAAGGCTTGAAAGCGCACTACAAAAGCATGATATTTACCTCGCTACAAGGGAGAGCTAATTGCCAAAATCCTCTCATTAAATGAAACTTACTGCTGTATGAGGCCAACCCGGTAAATGCAATCTTTGATCCGTGGCAGTGGGTAGGTATCGTTCTTTGTGACAGCATTGACTTGCCTATAGTCCCTACAAAACCTATGGCTCCCTTCTGGCTTTGGCACAAGTATGACCGGACTACTCCACTGGCTTAAGGCCCTTGTGATCAGCTGGTTTGAAAAAATTAAGTCAAGCTCGACCTGCAGTATACTCCTGCGTTGTGGCGAGACACGGTAGGGGGATAGTTTAATGGGAGTTGCATCCCCTACGTCGATGTCGTGCACGGCCAAAGAAGTGAGCCCTGGAGTATCACGGAACACACTGGGAGACTGAGATAAAACAGAGATTAGTTGGTTCGCTTGATCAGAGGGAAGATGACATAGTTTAGATGGTAATTCCCTCAAAGCCACTGAATTATACTGAAAGTTGGATAGGCTACATGACAAGTCAAAGTCTGCATGGATACCTTCAGGCTCTGGAACAGTCTGTTGCGGATCAGTAAGAGAACTGAAGACTTTGTCCGCACCAGGCTGCCCACAGGTCCTGACATTCACTGCCACAGTGGGAGAATCTGGAGGAGAGGAATCAGGGGACCTATGGTAGGGCTTCAACATATTTATATGGAATACTTGCGTGGGCTTTCTCCTGTCTGGGGTAGTTACTAGATAATCGGTAATGCTCACCCTCCGAATGATCTTATATGGGCCCCTGAACTTGGCAGATAAAGGTTGGCCAAAAAGGGGGAGCAGGACCAAAACCTCATCACCGGGCTTAAACTCCCTCTCACGGGCTTTTCTGTCATACCATTTCTTCATGGAGCTTTTAGCCACTGTCAAGTTTTGAGCGGCAAACTCACATGAGGATCTCAGCCGGGTTTTGAAATCTGAAACATACTTGAGGTTTTGGTTCCCCTCCTGGCCAACTAGGCTATCCTGCAATAGTTGCAAAGGACCTCTTACATGGTGACCGAAAACTAGCTCATTAGGGGAAAAACCCAGGGATTCAGTTGGAACCTCACGAGTAGCAAATAAAAGAAAAGGTACCCCCTTATCCCACTCAACTCCGGTCTCTGTACAATACTTACGTAACATTCCCTTTAATGTCTGATGATATCGTTCGAGAACCCCTTGACTCTCTGGGTGGTAGGTGCTTGACTTTACATGCTCGATACCCAACTCCTTCAGGGACTGCTGGAAAATGTTAGAGGTAAAATTAGTTCCTTGATCACTTTGCACCTCATGGGGGAAACCCATTCTGGTGAACAATTTGAGCAGTTCCTTGATAACAGTTGGAGCAGAGGTAGTCCTTAAGGGTATAGCCTCTGGGTAGCGAGTTGCCATGTCCATGATAGTTAATAAATAAATGTTACCTTGGGAAGTCTTAGGCAATGGGCCTACAATGTCCACTACCACCCGAGTAAAAGGATTCTCGAAAACGGGCAAGGGCACCAGAGGATGTACAGGCACCTTCTGATTGGGTTTTCCTGTCATCTGGCAAGTGTGACACACTCTACAACACTCCACTACATCTGCACGCATTCCTGGCCAGTAAAAGTGGGCTCTGATTCTGTCTAGAGTTTTTCTCACACCTAGGTGTCCTGCCAATGGTATACCATGTGCCATTTCCATGATATCTTTACGACAAGGTTTGGGGACTACTACTTGATGGACGTCCCAAGCCCCGTCATCGATTGGTCTGTGTGGCGGTCTCCATCTTCGCCACAATACTCCTCCTTTGAGGTAGAAACATTCACCACCCTCCTTCTCACATTCCTCTTCACTCACGGACCTGGCAGCTAACTCCTTGCATTCACAATCATCTCTCTGTAGCTCTACCAGGCCACTAGGACAATTTGGAGGGGTTTCATGGTCATCGTTAGGGTCAAGATGAGCCATAAAGGTGTCAGATAAATCCACCTCAGTCACATCAGGCACAGTTGGAGCATCATTCACACTCTCATCATCCCTTTCATCAACTCTTACATTCGGTACATTTCTGTCTGAGGGAACTGCTACTTGAGACATTGAACGTTTGTCAGCACACACAGGGAAAACAGTTGGCAACTCCTTGTCGAGCTCACCGGTTAGTGGCTCGTTAACAGGGGAAAGTGACAAAATGGGGTCGGGTCGGACCTTCTCACCTGCTACATCATTCCCCAAAAGGAGTGTTACCCCAGGCACAGGGATATCTTGGGACCTACACAAAGCTATGGTGGCCTCACCCTGTAGTAACTCGCATTCAATTTCGCCTTTTACCAAGTATGCATAAAACTGGCCTCCAGCACCTCTCATTACAACTGGTTCGCCAGGTGGGCACTCAGTGTAAGGATTCACCATAAGGGTGCTAGTAGAACCTGTGTCTCTCAGAATTTTTACCTCATGCATGCAACCATTTAATCTCACGTTGCCAGATGAAATAAAGGGACGGTAACTGTCCTGCACTGGTGATTATTGGTTTAACCCTTGTGAGTTGCACCACACATGCTACTACACCCCTGTCTAGATGATTTACGTTAGCTGCTAGGTACTCCTTCTGTCGAGAGTCCTGCATTAAAGGAACTTTTGGTGCTAGGTACTCCTTCTGTCGGGAGTCCTGCATTAAAGGAACATTTGGTGCTAGGTACTCCTTCTGTCGGGAGCCCTGCATTAAAGGCACACATGGAATTTGAGATACGGCGGCAACTGTCTGCCCCGATCTCTCGGTTTTTTCCTTGGCCCAGCACTGATAAGCTAGGTGGCCTCTCATGCCACAAAAAGTACATACTTTAGGGGATACGGGAAAGTTCCCTCTTTGAGCATTACTATTAGTTTGGGGCCCACCTCTGTTACCATTGCCCTGAGTCGCATTTATAGTTGGGGGAACAATTCGGTTTTGACTAGCTGGGGAAGACGTTATAGGCTTGTGACTGGGTCTGTCAGATTTGTGATTGGGATACTTAACCCTTAATTAGCGGCTCACCACATAAGTCGAGTTAAATAAAGCTGGACTATGTGGCGGCGCTCGACATAGGTCGAGTGGCAATTTCAGCACGTAATGTTGCTGAGAGAGAGAGACAAGTGGTGGCAGGAGACTAGCGAGCGTATGACTGCTCCAGACCACCGCGACGAACCTACTGACACGAATCTCAGCTCCCTCCTCCCTCTCTCACTCGCTACATACTGAATTATATGGGGAAAGTACCGAATTACATGCTTTTTGCACTCGCGTTGCACGGTTATTGCAAGAAAACTAGCCATCATAAAAGGATCGTTATGGTGTCATTCGAAAGCTCTGTTTATGCCCTTTCAGGGATAGGTACTTGTTTTACGTTCTGGGTCTTATTTAGGCATGAAAATGATCACGTAAACAGCCCTATTTTGGCTAAAAACACCCCGCTGGGCGGTACATATAAATAAACAGCATAGGCCGCTCGTAAGGTGTTAAAATTAGAACTAGAATTATCGTAGGGCTTCTTTCCACGAAATTTGTTGTTGAGCACGTATGTGTCAGCCATGTCAGCAGCGTCGGCAAGACAATCTACCCTTTTCCCCTTTAAATGATAGGATACAGAAGAATCAATTTTCCATAGGAAATTTTCTAACAGGACCAACTCCTTCAGATCGTTGTAGCTTGTGACTTTCTTACTCTTGACCCAATGATTGAAAGTTTTAGTCATGGTCCTGGCAAATACCTTATGGGTTTCTTCTACTTTCTTCTGGTTTTTACGGAAAGATTGCCTGTAAGCCTCAGGCTGCAATTGATAGGTTTTTAAGATAGCTTCTTTGAGATTGTCATAATCCTGCCTAACTTCTGCTACTTCTGACAAATACGTGGCTCGAGCCTGCCCTGTCAAAACAGTTTGTAACATAAAAGGCCATTGATCTCTTGTCCACTTCATACCTCCAGCAACTTCCTCAAACAAAACAAAGAAATCCTGCACATTATCCTCAGTGAAAGGTGGAATGACACTAGTCATAGTTAATCCCAGAGGGGGAGCAATTACGGGAGCATTTGTATTGACATTTAGTTGAGCCGTACAATATTGATATTCATATTGTTCGGTCGTTGCTCTGGCTTTTATGCTAGCTTCTTCGGTATTTATTCTGGCTAGTTCTATTTTTAGTCTGGCTTGTTCGGCATTTGCTTCGGCATTTAGTCTGGTTTGTTCGGTCTTTATTCTGGCTAGTTCCAGTACTTGATCACCGGTCAAACCAGGTGGCAATTGTTCATCAAGTTGGCTAAGTTTACTAGGGATCCCACCAACTGCTCCGTCACCCTCCCCGCCTTCTACAGGGAACAGGTGGGTTTTTATGGTCTGAGCCACCTCTACTTTAGACATGTTTGAGACAGTTAATTGGAGATGTGAGGCAAGCACTTTCAGTTCGGATTTTGACAGACAGTCAATATCAGGGGCTGTGGGTTCTGATTCTATGAAAACTCGAGCATCTTCGTCATTAATTAGTTGAGGCATGATTAATATTTGATTTTTAAGTAGTGAAAGGGTAATGAAACAGAGTGAAACTGTATGAAACGAATCCTGGCAAGGTCGCCACTCTTCTGTTACGTATCTTGATCCTCAAGTGGTTAACTTGATGAATCTAGATAGCACAGAGATATATATTAAGGTATCAGTCAGCTGAAGGCAAAACAAAAGTAAAATCTAATAAAATAATTTCCTGTTGTTGCTTCCTTTCCTTTTGGATCTTAGGACTTAGTATCCTTTATTGACTGATACTCTTTAATTATTAAAATACTGAAACTAATTAAAGTCATGTAGTATTTATAAAGAATTATTATTTAACCGAAGCTTAGTAGGCTATGGTTATGAACCGAATAAGTTATAGCTAAAGAAGGACTATTAATTTTATAAAAAGTCTTGAAAGATAAATATTAAAGTAAGAATATTTCTGTCTCTTACCCTTTTTGAAATGAATAGTTTTCTTATATGTCCTTTTATTTATATTTAATTTAATTATTCTTGGTTCTTGTCTTACGTTAATAGTATTATATTATTATTATCATCAGGGTTTATATCAAAGTCACATAAAAAGTTAGATATATATTTAATAATTAGTTAAATGTATTTCTTAACCACGTAACATTGAGGTTTGATTATGAGTAAATACAGTTACAGGATCGCTTCATAGATTCGATTCAGGTCTCACTCAAATAATATGAAAAGCAAAATATAATATTTTGAAGCAAAAGAATTTTCTTCAGCTTAGGAAATCACTATAAGTAATATTAACACAGCCATGTTAGTCTAAGGCGATATTACTAATACAAGACAATAGCATCACCGTACTAAGCACCATTAAGCAATGTAAGCTTAATTCAAAGAAAATGAAAGAACTCGTAAGTATTAATATAAAACAATAGTATTACTTTCATCATAACCCAATTACTTAAAGAATTGCTTTAGTCCACAAGTTAGTCAACTAAAATAGTTAAGTACATAATAATAGCGTTAACGTTAATTCGCAATCAAATAGTTAAAGCACATAATAGTAGCGTTAACGTTAATTCGCAATCAAATAGTTAAACACATATTAATAGTGTTCACGTTAATTCCCAATCACATATCTCACTAACCAACATAACATAAGTGTTTACACCGAACACACTTAACACACATTTATATAATCTGACTGACAGTCACAATCCCATTATAATACTTCACCCCGTCTTCCTCCAGCTGCAAGTTCACCTTCCCCAACTCCAAATGAGACTGATTTGAATGCCCACAACTCGGTCTTATATACCAAACAATGATGGTGTAGGAACGAATCAGGAGGCGAGTGATGGTGCGCGCTCCAATCATAGCTCCTCGAATCACATAACAGGTGCGTGGTCCACTCACAGCTCCTGGCGTCGATCATACGTCATAGCATCGGTCATCGAGGTGTGAAGGCTAGCATGCTGGTATGGGGCGAGATGGTTTGCCCACTCGCTCGTTCGCTAGTCTGCTTCACCGTTTGGGTAGTGGGCTCCTTCAACTCTTAATTCTAACTCTTAAATTAACATACAGGGCTCCGTATGTCAGAATATATATATATATATATATATATATATATATATATATATATATATATATATATATTTCCTTTTTCAGTGTCCGCTAATAGTAACTCCATCATGCTTATTTTTAACGCACGATCCTTCCCGGGGTGCCCAATTGTATTATGACCAGTATGAGGGGTAATATGGTATCAACCCGCGAATCAGGAATGACGAGTTGCAAAACTACACTGTCTGAAAGCTTAGATTTCCTGTATTAACAATCGTTGTGCATTTCAAAGTCCAAGGAATTAAAGATAACCAAGTCATCTGATTCTAAAGCAAGGATCATCTTACCCCACAAACTATCTTTCCTTTGTTCTGTCGTAATATCTTTACAATACACTATCGCATTTACGTAGATTAAACAAGCAGGACTTATGGATAATGCTTCAGCGGCCACGTTATGTTTGCCTTTAACGTACAGTATAATAGCGTAGGATTGTACGGTGGTAAAGTTAACTTCCACCTGGCACGTCTCCGCTTAAAAAGTTTATCATCGAACAATATAATAAGGTGCTTATGATCCGTCCGTATTGTCACGTTATATCCGTATAGGAACCCCTTATAACTATTTAATGCCCAAATAAGTTCCGCGACTTCTAAGTCAGTGACACAATAATTATTTTCTGCCGGCTTCAATAAACGACTAGCGAATTCCAATGGCCGTAATGGATTCCAATCGTTATATTCCAAAAGAATTGCCCCAAATAGGATGCGTCGGAGCATATATTCTTTCTTAAAATCAGGAAAAGCTAGGATCTTGTTCAACTCTCCAAATAAACTCAGCTTCTTTATTAAGTTAAACATATAACAATTTTGCTATGGCTGCATTATTCTGAATAAACGCCCTGTAATATCCCGACAGTCCCAAGAACTGCCGTAATTTTTTAACCATAGTAGGCGTCGGTAAGCTTGTAATATAAATTGTTAACTGCGTTGTCATATTTACTCCGTCTGGAGTTAAGTCATGACCCCAAAATTATAGTTTCTCTTTAAAAGATTCACATTCACCAATCTAAATTTTCAAACCTGCTTCATTCAATCTAGAAAATATATTCCTCAGTGCAGCAATATGTTCTTCTATGGTCTTAGAAAAAAATATTGATTTCGTCTGTATGCACAAACACCTTATGATTGATTAATCCCGCTAAAATATAATTCATTAATCTTTGAAAAACCGGCGGTAAATTTCCAAGAACTTACGGCAGTCTCTTGTACTCATATGTGCCTGAGGGAATATTAAATGCTGTATACTGTCTAGATTCTGGCGAAAAACCGATTTGATGAAATGCGCTAGCAAGGTCTAGGGCCGAAAATATTCTACTATCCGTCCTTGAACTGGCAAGAACTTCTGGTATTGCTGGCATATGAAAATGATCGGTTTCCATTATAGTATTTAATTTTCTAAAATTCATAACCACTCTTAACTCCCCTTTTGCCTTTTTGGGCACGAGAAACAATGGAGATCAAAGAGATGTAGAGGGCTGTATCACATCTTGATATAGCAATTCATCCAAATGTTTGTCTGTAAGTTCGCGTTGACTATGTGAAAAACATGGGAACGTAAACTGGACTTTGATTCTTATCTTTCAACACAATTATATATTATATATATATATATATACTGTATATATTTCTTCTATATTCCAACTACTCCCTACTCTCATAGGCTGAGAGCCTGCACACTCAACCGCTGAACACGGTGAGGCCCCTCGAGGTATTGCGAAGCACACCCGGCCCGAAGCAATCCCATCTCTGAAGCTGCTCCGCCTCCGCGCTTCACCGTCTCATTCCCTAGACTCGGACCCTCACTCTCAGAACGCCACCTATTGAGCAATTAACTCACTAGGCATTGCCCCCCTGTAGCATATTTTGAATATGGGAATATTGATACAATGTTATTTAATCAGGGAACAATGAGGGTATTTTTTTGGCATTTCGGTGTGCTGTGGTAATGCACTGAAACTAGGTACAGCACAAATATCATCCCAATAATATCTTCCCATTCTAAAACGTCTGTGAAACTCATATGGAAGATATGTATTGTTCCATTAAATTCCCTTAACAACGCCTTAAGTGGTTGCATGAGCCTTAGGAAAATCAGTGACTTTTCAATCTGCATAATTCACATAAACTTCAACAGTTCTCACCGAATGAGGTTCAATGATAGTATTGCGGTGAATGAGATGATCTGAATCTCTTGTAGATCGCTCTAAATAATCATGCATTTTAATTTGGCAGGCAAAAGATGGGTTTTGCGGTTTTGTACTCTGTAATTATGTGGGCAGGACCCACACACTTATCTGTCCTTGAAGGAAATATGTCAATTTTGCCTCTTTCTTGAGTGATACCTTTGGCCGCGATTTCTGTTTCCACGTAATTTAAGACCTACAAGATTATTTCTGTGTTCTTCCAAACCTGTGAACGGCTTTGTTGCTTGACCGTGAACAACATTTAAATGAAAACTTTGCTGGGAATGCGTTAAAGTGGAAGATAGGTCAGTCATTGTGCCTTGGTTTAAAGGTAACTAAGTATCATTTGCAGAAATTAAAGTTAAATATGTCGGAGTAGTATCTGTAATTGTAGCCTACCACTTCTTAACGTTTTTATAATTAAATCTTCGTAATGTTCTTCTGATGGGTTAGGATTGAACTATGTATACCTGCATCTTCAATATTCTAATAGATTGGCTCCTCTGTCTGATGTATTTTGTTTTGTTCTATGTGAGTGAGGGAGACAAAAGGCAGAACCGCCTGTATCGAGTGCCTCACCCAGAGTTGAAAGAGTGACAACGCCAAAATCAAGGGACGTTCGAGCCACAATGCCTGGACACACGGAGTTTGAAGCAATTTAAGTCATAGGAAGAGCGAAAAACTGATTCTGGAAGAGTTCCAGAGCTGAGCAGTTGAATAGAAGAAAGACTGAGAGTAACGTTTCACTCTTGGGATGGAGAGTTGCAGAGAGAAGGGGTGGGATTATGTTGCAAGACGGGTACGAAGAGGTGGTATACACTGGGAAAGCTCTGAGGAGCATTGATTACTGTAGTAGCGATAGAATAGCGATAGAGATGCAACATTGCGGCGAAGAGAGAGAGAGTTTGCAGAGAGTTGGTGAGTGGACAGGAGGTAATGATATGAAAGGCTTTCCTTTCTACTTTGTCTAGGAGTGCGGTGTGAGAGGATCCTCCCCATACATGTGGACAATACTCAATACAAGGACGCACTGTGCCCCTGTACAGAGCAAGAAGCTGTGCAGGGGTAAGGAACCCATTGAGGCGGTTGAGCACACCCAGCTTCTGGGAGGCTTCCTTATAAGACTGGTAATATTGTCCTTCCAAGTGAGAACAGAAGAAAAAGAGACACCGAGAATATTGAGAGAAGATGAAGGATTGATTTTTTGTATTGTTGAAGTGTAAGGGATAGTCCTCTGGGAGTTCCGGACGGGTAGAAGATGAAGAAATTGAGTTTTGGAAGCATTAAAGGCAACAAGGTTTTCTCTGCCCCAATTGGAAATAGAAGTTAGATCAGAAGATAAGTGTTGCATGGATTCATTACCTTTGTTTTTGAGGGATTGCTGGCTGGAGCGTTCAGGAAAACTAATTGAGTAGTGTAAGGTAGAGTCGTCTGCTTATGAATGGATGGGACTGGAGGTACAGTTGAGAAGATCATTTATGAAAATTAGAAAGAGAATGGTAGATAGGACAGAGCCCTGAGGAACACCAGAGTTGAAAGGATGAGGAAGTGAGAGATGGCCGTCCACAACCGCAGCTATGGAATGGCCGGAAAGGAAGTTAGTGACAAAGGCACAGATGGAGGGATAGAAACCGAAGGAGGGTAGTTTAGAAATTAATGATTTGTGCCAGACTCTATCGACGGCCTTCGATATGTCTATAGTGCAATACAAAAGTTCTTACCGAAGTCCCGAAAGGAGGATGACCATGAGTTAGTAAGATATGAAAGAAGATCACCAATAGAGCAACCCTTAACCCGGGAAGCGCTTAGCTATGGTATTTGAAAAGTCCCGCCAGGCGAAAATTCTTTGATTTATTCCCGACGAAAACCGTCATTTTACCCAAAATATCGTTATTACTTATTCATATGCACCTATTTTATGTTTAATATGAAGATATTAACATGTAAAAGCAATAAAACAATAAGATATACTTAATATTAATGACTCTCATGCTTGGTGGGTTAGATTTAAATTAAATCAATTTCGGCCCGAGTTGCGTAGGGACACTTATGTCCCTTTCCCACTGGTGAGACAATTCACGATTTTCGTCGCCGATGACTTAGTTATGTCAAATTCGCAAGAATACGTGCGACGTTCCCGATTTTGACCGTTACAAACAGATGACAAATTATACTCAGCGAAGATGTCGCCGATGTCGGCGACGCAATCGCCGACCTTCTGCGACGTTATCGGCGAAGTGAGCGATGTTTCGCCGATGACCTCTGCGAGGCATGTCACATTTTCAAAAATATCTTGCGAAATCATGAGAGGATGAAAGAAAAGTCGCCTATGTTCTGCGACGTCTTCGGCGGTTCAAGCGATGGTTCGGCGTATTGAAACCTGGATGAGGGTAAACGTCTTAAAACCCCCAGAGTGCCAGGTCCGTATATATACGAACTAGGGTCTTGTCACGCCCAGTGCCAGGTTCGTATATATACGGACTCGCCGAAAAAACATCGTAGCAGCGAAACGACTGCACCTATGGCTTTCATATTTCTACCACATGTACCTTACCCTTCTGGCTTCTTGCCACCACCAACACAACTCCCTCCCCCCACCCACTAGCTGACTATCGGTCGCCTCACAAAGAAAAAAAAGGAAAATATGTGGCGGCGAAACGACTGAACTAATCGGTTCCATATTTGTGTGACAAGTCCCCTACCCTTCTGTCGTCCCCCCACCACACCCCCACCTCCCTCCCACCACCCACTTCCAGCGTATCCGTACGAAGAAAAGGAAAAAAAGGAAAATCCGTGGTGGCGAATCTACCTCACCAATCGGCTTCATATTTGTAACACGAGTCAATTACCCTTCCACCTTCCCCCCACCATCCCCAAAATATGAAAACTAATGGGGTTAACCATGAGGAAGAAAGGGGACCAGAAAAACGACCCAAAAACAAAAATATATATATGTTGGTGCGCTACCGCTCACCAGGAAAATATTGAAACCTGGATGGGGGTAAATGTCTTAAAACAGTAGGCTGAACGGGGCCGAACGGATTATAGGCAAAGAGAGAGGGAGACAAAGAAAACAAAAAATGAGGAGGGAGAGAAAGAGAAAACAGCGAGGTGGGCTCAATTAGGCTAAGCCGTAAGGTAAACATTGAGCCCATCTCGCTGTTTTCTCTTTCTCTCCCTCCTCGTTTTTTGTTCTTTCTCTCCCACCTCGCAGAAGGTGCTCTTTGGCATCGTCGATGTTCTCGGAACATCTGAGAGCATCGGTGAGCATCCATGCAGCGTTGCAAAGTTTTTTTTATGCGAAACCATCTGCGATGTCTCGCCGATGTCGCAGATGATCGCAGATACCCTTGCAGATCCCTTCGGCGATGCTCGACGATGCTTGCGAGGGTAACCAATCCTTGTGAGTCCTCGTCCAAAATTTTGAACTGTGCGAACATTTGCGAAGGCCCTTGCGAGGCCTTGAGAGGCCTTGAGAGTCAAACTATTGTTCATGAGAGGTGTTGAGACATGTCACGAATGTGCCAATTTATTGGTGTCGGCGACGAAAATCGTGACTTGTCTCACCAGTGGGTAAGAGGCATTAGAAATCCTTGCATGGTATTCTGGAATATGGATCTTACGACTAGGTATGAATTGAAATTACATTCTCCTATTGGGTTTCCCTTCTCCTTAACTTAAATAAGATAAAAGGTTGAGTGTCTTTTAGACTGCCGTGGTGGAGTTGGTTAAAGCATCGGCTATCGTCCTGACGGTCGGCGGTTCGAACCCCACTGAGAGTATAAAACATATATATATGTAATTATATTGTCGGGGTGCAATGCGACAAACATAAAGGGGGGAAGTTTATCATGCAGTAAACTAAATCCTGATAATATTGATGATGGGGATGAGTATTGATGATGGTTCTGATTATGGTAGTTATGAATATGCTGATAATTACAGTGGCGATATAGGTACGCTATGAGGCCCAACCCAATCCCTCCGTTTTATTATTTTCAACCCTCGAGCCCGACCCCTCAAAACCTCTAACCCTTCGTCCACCTCGTAACCTCCACACGGCCGCTTTTGATGAGATGGCTTAGCCAGGATGCCAAGTTGAGCACAAATGTGCCAGCCATCTTCCGTAGGGCCTGTTGCCATTCCTCCCACCACACTCATTACACTGGTGGCCGGGCTGAGGTGAGGGTAGTGAAGACAGAGACATGAAAGCCGAGAGGTAGCAAGTTAACAGTAATGAGAGTTAAGACGTGATGGGTGGGATGCATTCATTTTCAAGCTAAAACGAGAAACGAGTATGTATTGTAGGAAGGGCATTCAAGTTGCGAGTAATGAGTAAGAAACAAGGAAGTTTGAAATTGTCAAGTTGTCAAAGAACTTCAATTAAAATAAAGCAGTGGTGATTCTATGTAGGCTATTTGCTGAAGGACAAAACCACTACTAAAGAAAGTTTTGCCTCTGAACAAAATGTAACGATGCAAAGTTTTATTGGGACAGGATAACGTATTTGTGTATTGTGATGGAAATTGAGTATATACTGTCTTGATAGCGTAATGGTTAGTGCGCGGAATTTAGGGGTGAGTATCCTTGGTTCGAAACCTTGGAGTACTACATGTATTCATTTATTTAATTTATGTTGAGCAAATGGGAGATGAAAGGCTTACAAAGAGAATATGTGAGTCAGATACAAGGGGAGATAGAAGGGCGGGAGGGCCCCCATTGAGATGGAGAGACTGTGTGAGACAGGCTTTGGATGATGGAGGAATGACTATGGATCAGGCAAGGGAAGTGGTAATAGACAGGAATGAATGGAGAATGCTTGTGAATAGTTGAGTGAACACTTGGTCATTTGGGGGAAGGGGTCGGGCGCAAGTTGGATTAGATAACAGTCCATCAGGCGCCTGGCCCGGGGGGACGATTAATATGAAGAGTGCGCCTGGAAGTGTGGTGGGCGGGCTTGTGGCTTTGGCTCCGCTGCATGTCTGCCTGCCGAGATCGGAGCCTCTCCGGGTGGTCGGGGGCCGGGGGAGTGCTGGAGCGACCTTAGTGACGCTGGTCTCTGGGTATATTCTCCTGGGTGACCTAGATGTGTGTGAATTTTGTGTTTTGTCTGTGTTTTTTCGTTGTTTTGTCTTGTGTTTTGTGTTTTCCCTGTTCTTGCTCTGTCTTGAGTCGGCCACCCCCAAGAAAATTAAAACAAAACAATAATAAAATAGAATAAAATAGAAAATAAAAATAAAACAAAATAGGAAAAGTGGGGATTGGGCCTGAACATAAAGATAGATAGATAGATAGATAGATAGAATTTATTTAATTTATTAGGTTTATTTGTAAGATAATTGGTTGGTTAGTGATAATATGAATATTTTAGAGTTCATTGGTCACGACGACTAGAGGGGTGGACGAAGATATGGACAATTACTATGCAATTAAAAAGTAATTCGGGTCAAACTAATGAAAAGAAGACATTTATATAAGTGATAGATAAATGTTATTATTCACTTGGTAGCTAATGTGCTATAATTTGAGTATAAGGTATTTCATTCATATTTTGTTATACAAAGGAATGCTTGCATAATTACTTACATATGAGCTATATGCATTTTTATGGTTGAATTTGTTTTCATAGGAATGTTTGGGATTTCCATCCAGTTTTTCACAGCTTCCATCGTGGTTAACCACTTTTTCTCTGCTGATGCTGCCAGTTAATAGGAATAAATCATATACCGGTATATTATGAGCGAGCAAACTTGAAATACAGCAACCAGAACCAATTACTAGTATATATGTTGGAAGTCAGAGCTAATTTGAAGGGAATCATAATGTTGATGCAGTATTTTAACGTAGAATAGATTTGTAACTATTATTTATTGTTTACATTGACATAAACAGGTAATACACATAACAGTCAATTAGGCTATCGATCAATGTACACTCGGATACCATAGTCTCTAGCCCACTCCTCTCTGACAAGAGGTGAGGCCAGGACCCTTACTGGACGGCGGCCCACAGTGATGGTTGGGGGAGAGGGCAACGCACACACGAACACACTGTGAAGCATTTGAGGTCTTTGAATCCTGCCTTAGCCTCACAAATAAGTATGACATTTATCTAAGATGATTATTAGTGCAACTATTATTATTATTATTATTATTATTATTATTATTATTATTATTACTTAGATACAGGTGCCATAGCCAAGATTTAACTGATATACTAATTTTTTCATGCATCTCTCTCACTTTCTGGGTTCATATTAACGTCTTACTATTTATATTCATATACATGTATGCTAATATACATTGTCTTGGTATTTATTACTGTACCTTTTCATCTCAGAATTATGTTAACATTATTATGTATAGAGGAAAAATATGCTTCTATCAAGAACACAATCCATGCGCGTACTGTAGGTTTAATGTGAACCCTACGAATCACACAACATGCTTCAGACTGAAGTTGCATTCATGGGTATTGCTTTACCTGCGTAGGAATGAAACTTCTCTAACGCTAAGGATAATGAAAATCTTTAAATTGTTATACTAATTACCTTATATGAAAGATATGATTCAGAAAGTTACCAATGACGTATATGACTATGATTAGTTATTCACACACACACACACACAAATGTTTCTAATGAAGTTCTATCGTATTCCTATTCCATATTTCCTTTCCAACACCTACCTTTCACTCTATCTCACTCCCTCTTTGCCTCTCACCACGACAACCACATCTCACCCTCCCTGTTTCTCTGCCTCCCAGTCTGTTACCCCCCCACCCCCACACACACACTCTCCTTCTCTCTCTCTCTCTCTCTCTGTGAGTGTGTGTGTGTTCCAGTCTGCTATATCTATACTGATCTATTTTGAAGCCTTCCCCGAACTTCAATTTTGCTAATAATAGGAACTGCACTACATAATAACTAATGGTTCACACCGGTAGTTATACCTACTCATGCTAAAGAAAATAGTGCATATGTTTGTTCTCAATAGTATGGAATAAAGGATTTTAAATAATGCGAAATGATGCGAAGAAATACCAAATAACTACAAGAAAGTAACCAACAAAGATAGCTTCCTGGATTGCTTCACAGTGTGTTCGTGTGTGCGTTGCCCTCTCCCCCTAACCCCACCCCTAACCATCAATGTGGGCCGCCGTCCAGTAAGAGTCCTGGCCTCACCTCGACCTAGGTCGACCAATCTAATTACACGCGGGGAAACGGTTGCAAAATTATTGGTAAATCTTTTAACTCACACAAATCTAAGAATTTCTTCTTCAATCGAGTTGTCAACTTGTGGAATGGCCTTCCCCGGAGACGTTATAGACTGCAGCACCGTTGATTCATTTAAACTCCCCTTAGACAAATATCTCGCATCAAACCCGCGACTGACTGCGTTTGTAAATGAATAACTTTATTTTATCCCCCCCTGTCCCCTACTAACTTCCTAATCCTGCCACGGACATTAGTTCCAGGGCAGTAGTTCCCTTTCCAATGTTCCCTTACCCACTCTAAACCACTGTTTGGACACTTGATCCTCAGTGTTTTGGAGGACAAGCAGCCTAGAAGGGTCACTAGACCTGTTGTTGCTTGATTTCCTTTGTACTCCATTGTACTCCTTTGTACTCTTGCCAGAGAGGAGTGGGCTAGAGAGTATGGTATCCGAGTGTAAGTTTCGAATCACATTTGGTAGTAATGATAACCAATATTATGTTTGTGAATTTACTAAGTTAAAAACAAATAACACATTGACGTGAACAATTAAGAGTCACCATACAAAGAACAGTAACTTTAATCAATAAAGATATGTCATCTATTTTACCAGTTTGGCTTCCAGACTGTGTTTCCCAAGCCTACGTCCTAACACGACGGTTTTATTAAATAACTTCACGAATAACATCAAACCTCCATTCCTGCTGGTCACAATTAGTCTACTAGGTCACAGTAAATGGTATTTGACATTCCCCTCCCTATTAAAATAAGTAATCAAGTAAACCATATTATATCATATTTCAAGAATATATAACACGTAAATTTTGCACCTCTTTCTTATATAAACTTTCTTGCTTTATTTGACTTATAATAGAACATATTATAGGTTTGATTCCCGGAGGGAAGTAATGAAAACCTAATATTTAGTAGGGGCCCCGTAATCATTGACGATCTGCCTATTAATATAATAGTCTCCATTCAACACCCGCATCAGCCGTTTTGAATATACCGCCACTGGGATGAACAGAGTATTCCTCACAAGTGTAACGCAACTTCTCTTATGGAGTCGTCTATAGATCGGGAACCCACTACGAAAAAACTTCGTAAAAAATAAGAGAAGACATTTTTGTTTTTAACTTAAACAATGATATAACACGCTTTCCACTTTCGGTGGATTTCTTGCGTTGTGGCAACCCAGCCGCTCCTCGCCAGGCGGCCATAACCTCTTTAACTGCTATATCAATATAACAACCAAGATATTTCAGCGAATGGGAAGGGGATGGATGGGAGGGTCTTACATCGTCAATGATTACGGGGCCCCTACTCAATATTAGGTTTTCATTACTTCCCTCCGGGAATCAAACCTATAATTTAATAGTGGCCCCTCCATCATTGGCAATCTGCCGGAATTCCCAAGACTGGAGGGGGACATTCGTAATAGTATCCTAAACCTCAGAACCATAAGGTAAAGTCAAGAATTCGTATAACAGAATAAGTCTTTATTGTTAGCATACAATATCAAATATATATAAACTTATAAAAGTGATGGGAGCAGTGCGTTACTTCGAAGAAGATCTGCTCCCTAGAAGAAAAACATAACCTCAACTCGAGATTCTATTTGATAGTGATTTGACAAGACATTCCTGGCTCCCTTATCACTATACAGACTGTAGACTATACATACAGTAGTTTATTATCTGGCATAAAACTGACCTTTTCTGACCAGATTGATACTCAAGCAGAACTTGCATAGTTGTAACTGTTAAAGAAGAATTTTCTTAAATACAACTAAAACTATTCAATGGCTTTAACATAGCCTTTCATTTTAACATAATGATGGAAAAAAAAAAATTGAGCTTTCATTTAGCTTCATATCAGCCACGCCAGAGGTCTCTCCCGGCGGAGGAGTCCGTTTTCGGTGGAGAGGCTTTGAGGGTATATTATAGGTTTGAGTCCCGAAGGGAAGAAGGAAAACCTAATATTTAGTAGTGGCCCCGGAATCATTGACGATGCGCCTTACGTAGGTAATGGCCAATCTTTGAACTCTAGCTTGCTGTTTAAACTTCCTGCCCGGGGAGAACTCAAAATATGATTGCCACACATCGTGAGCAAAACGCTCTTAAAACCACTCACGGACTCGTCCTTATGATGTGGGTACCACTACTAGAAAAACTAGTAAAATATATAAAGAATAAAAATTAAAATTAAACCCCGGAATCATTGACAATGTTGCCTATTAGTATAATAGTCTCCATTCAACACCCACCTCAGTCGTTTGAATCAACCGCCGCGAGGAAGAAAGAGATTCATCTTCATAAGTGCAACGCTACTTCTCTTATGGTGTCGTCACGGATCGGGTACCCACTACGAAAAAACTTTGTAAAAAATAAGAGAACACAAAAGGAAAAAGAATTTCCACTTTAACACTGTTATTCACAAGCTTCCCACATTCGGTGGATTTTCTTGCGTTGTGGCTTCTTACCGCCTCTCGCCAAGCGCAACAATTCTTCCTTCAATGATATATCAAGATAAACTCCAAATATCAGCGAATGGGAAGGGGATGGCTGGGAGGGACGTCGTCGTCAATGATTCCGGGGCCCCTACTAAATATTAGGTTTTCATGACTTCCCTTCGGGAATCAAACCTATAATTTAATAGTGGCCCCTTCATCATTGACGATGTTGCCTGAATTCCAAGAATGGAGGGGGACATTCATAAATATCAAACTCTCAATAACCGTATGGTTAAGCCAAGAAACCTTATAACAGGAAAAAGAAATAGTAATTGCGTTGTTGTGCATACAACAGTATAAAATAGGAAAGAGTGGGAGCAGTGCGTTGCTTCAAAGAAGCCTGCTCCAGCAACAGAGTCCTCTTCCATGAGGTATTTGTTGTAGGTGTGACACAGAGAGTTAAATGCAAAAAAAAACTCGTCACCTCGACCTGTTACCTGTGCTGAGCTCAGCTTGGTGCTTAGGTCCATTTATTGAGTCGCTTCGACCAATACTAAACTTAGTGAATCTAGTGCAAACTAGGCTGGAACATGTGTTGAGTCATTTCGACCAATACCAATCTTTCGTAAACTAGTGCAACTAGCATAGAACCTGCAATGTAGATATATAGCAATAATGAACAGTAGTGTAACACAATATTTTATTATTCGTAAACTACATGAGCTTTTTTAATTAAGCTTTGCAAACTTAAAATTAATACATCAGATTTAATAATTTAAAAAAAAATCTCGAGCTTCTTAGCACGTGCATATCTATTTGGGCTTGGCCCGGCGTAAATAACGCCTAGCTTGCCCTGCATTAACTTGTAATCCTGTGGAAGGGGGTTCATCTCTTGTACTGGGATCCGCATACCCTCCCCCCCTTTTTCTAAAGCCCCTATTGGGCGTCCACATCACAGTACAAACGGCGGGAATTACAAGGAAAACAACAGAAGGAGTGTGCCCTTGTGCAGACGATAAGAACAAAGGGCGGGGCCGTAATAGAAAACCGAGTTTGTAACCAAAAAGGGAAAAAACACATGCAAAGAAAAAAGTCTGCACCGAGGGCGCCTCCTGTGACTACCACGTCCTCGGCTCACTTGGTGTGGAGCGAGGACACGTAGGATCCTGAAAAAAACTTAGAGAGCTAGAAAAAACAACTGGCTATATCAGTTAGTCAGCCGGGGGATGTCAAAAATGTTCTAGTATAAGAGGATCGAACAAGATACCTGTGGGAAATGAGCCGTAGGACCTGAATGACCCCGGCTTCCCCCGGCGGTAAATGTACCTCAGTCTGAACGTGTTTGTCTCATACCACTAAAATATAGTTCACGATTATTTAGAGGTTAGAGAAAACTCCGGTGCAGCGCGGCTGCCCATATATTAAGGAGGGACAGGCTTCTAGTCTAAGCCGGAGGGAATACAAGGAGCCTGGGATTGAAGGGGAAAACTGTCACTTTTGACGAGTGATTGTTTGCGGCAATTACAGAAAATTTAAGAGAGTTGATATGTTTGGAAGGCTAAGGATGAGACTGACATAGAGAGATCTCTGGTGCGTAAGGACTGCTGATAGCGTTAAGTTATCGCTAGGCCTTACTGAAAGTATAAGCCTAAGTAACGAAAAGCGCACGCTTTTGCCAGATCAATATAAGCCGCTCTACTGGCCATGTGTAAGGAGAACGTGGCTGTAATTTCATATGGAACAAAAAAAGGGCGAGAGAGTCCATAACGATTTTCATCTATCACATGTAAGAAGATTGGGGGGAAAGTAAATAACTGATTCGGCCTTAAGAGGTTATCGTAAAGTGGAGTAAATAACTGATTAGGCATTAAGTGGCTATGTAAAAGTGGGGACCTGCCGCTAAGCTGTCCCTGACCACGGTAAAACGTCTCGGTACGTGCGCACAGCTCGAATAAGCATATGGAAAGAGGAAGAAGTACTCTCTAATAGTGGAGATGGGACTAACATCCTGCCGGGATGAACTTCCAGCCCCCCGTGGCGGGACTCTTCCCAAAAAGGGACAACCCCAACAAGGCTTGCTGAGGGCTTAAAATATGCGTAATCATGAAGTGAGCTTATCGAGAGTGAATACTGATTTGCATTGTACCGCACGTAACGTAAACAGAGGGGCATCCTGGGGAATTGACAAGTGTAACTGTAATAGAGACCCCTGAGGATACCGTCCTCCAACCCATCTAGATGTACTGACTAGGAGGACATCATCCTAAAGACATCCTGGTAGCCGCTTGCCGGCGGACGGTTATCTGGTTTATAACCTAAGTTAGTGTGAGAGAGGCGGCCTTTCCTGGTGTGGGCCTGCCGCAGGGTTAACTGCATACGTACACCAGACCTGTGTCCCTCTGTTTAATTACTAGGTATCACATCCCTTATGCAGAGGGTTGTATCATTGTTATGCAACACCGGGTGAGGCAAAGTCGCTTGACTTCCTTTCTGGCGAGCACATTGCGGTGACCGGCGCAGTTCGGTCGCGCAGAAGAGATAAGGTGGCGCCGCCACCCTTAGGAAGTAACACCTCGTCGAACCTCGGAACCCCATTGCACTAGCACTGCCGAGGGAGAGAGGGGGACGGAGGGAGGACACACGACCCATTCCTTAAAGCATTTTATTTTAAATGTACTAGATAGTGGGAGGGGAAACCGTCCGTTGGCCGCTTGGAGCTTTCGGGAAGACATGATTGGGGTTCCCTACATTCGATATCCTCCTTACCTTCACATCTCCCTGTCTAGCTAATCATGAGCTTTGCGGTGGAGACCAGAGAGAGCCAAATCCTATAATAAGCATTCATAGGTCCCCTGAGCCATACTGAGTTTGAGGAGCTATCGTGACCTGACTGCCTCAAATAAGGCTGTCCGGATTTCTGTGAAAGATCTCGCCGGGGAAGGACGGAGATATTTTTGAGAAGCCTTAGCTAATTCCTCCTTCCGCCGTGGGTGCGTAACCCTAGTAAACAGGAAGCTAAAAAACTTCCGGTGGGCCTTATCTCTGACGAGAAAATTACCTTTGGAGTTCAAGAGGTTCAGGAGCAAAGGAAAAACCTCTGCAGTTAAGTGAGGGGCGATGAAGTAATCAAAATAGGGAGGGGCACCCCTCCCGGTTGTTGTATTAGCCAGTCAAACTCGGTAATGGAGGGGAAACTGGGGACAGAGGGTTAGATGGAAAAACTATCGCAAACTGTGGGAGTTCCTGATCCCACGATACCCATGGTTCATCGCTCATTCCACCCAGAATTGGGTGAGGTGGGAAAGTAACCGGAGGCAAGTACTTGACCGCTTATCCGGCGGGTATTCCGGGTAAGTGTTGTCCAGCCGCAATACCGTTACCTGATCCTGACAACTAGCGTTCAAGCGAAAATATGTCTATTTCCCGGCATAGGGACATGGCATATGTTGTGTCGAGAATTTTTGGCGAGATATTTTAAGGCTTAGGAAACAACATTGGATAAAAACTGAGATGATCGATTGTACTACTATCGAGTCGATCAAAGAAACAACCCGTGGGACTGATGCTACCAAGATCGCCCGTCCGTTCGTGGTATGTTGACCGGGAGACAGTGAACTCCGGCGGGCTAAGTCCCTAGAGTTTATAGTGAGAGCAATTCTGCCTCTCACACCACCGATCCTACTTTAGCGAAATAGATGAGGATCCTTCCTTGATTTCAACATGCAAGTGGGATTGAAAGCTAGAGGTCATTGAGTAATGAACTTAGGCCTCTGACTGAACATCCACTTTGGCCTTACCGAGTCCGTAATGATTTATTCGGAAGTATGCCTAACACGGGGCGAAGCGCCGGGAGGGCTGGTATAATTAAACAAAACGAGACTTTAATCAATGGAATCAGTGAGAAAAGGTCTACTAGGTATACCGTGTATCCCATTGCCAACTCAAATCAGAAGGGTTAGACTAACCCTAGATCGCCAACCCGCCTCGACGGGACGTAGGGATCAGCCACTTATACATAGTGTTTTGGGGTGAACCTGAACCGTTTCCACTAGGCCTGGAGCCGTGTAATTGCAAGTACCTATAATAGGAAAAAACCCTACTAGATACCCAGCAAGCTGATGTCTATTGATAAACTTGTAAAACGGTCCATACACCGGTAGTATAAAATGACACATCATACTTGTAAGAGTTATGTCGTTAAATAACCGCTGAATGCATCCAAACTCTTTATCCGTAAGAACTCTTATCTTATTATAGATTCTTGAACAAAAGAAGGTAAATTTGTTTTGTTCATCTGTTTTTTTATTTTACGATGAGAGTCGTCTCGCCGGCCGAGGTTTAGTGTAAACAAACGAGCCGTCTCGCCGGCCTAAGTGCTTGACAATTATGAGCCGTATGACTGGTTTAAGTAATCGCGGGAACCATTAAACGAGATATTGATCGACTTTTCTTAACTTACATTTTTTAAGGAAAGAACATTTATGAGCCGTATGATTGGCTTAAGTAGTCGCACGAACCATTAACTGAGATACTGACTGACTGTTCTTAACTTAGATTTTTTAAGGAAAGAAAATTTACTTACCCTAGCCGGAGACCTAGGTTCCATTACTCGGGAGTTTCCATCGAGAACGTTGTCCGGCGAAGCCTGGAGGGTTCTTGTATCGGGGTGGGGGGGGGGGGGGGGGGGGGGGGGGGGGGGGGGGTGTTGTTGGGGGGGGGGGGGGGGGGGGGGGGGGGGGGAGGGGTGCATGGGGGCTGAGTCATAACCAATGGCTAATTGCTCAGCTAAGTGGTGAGTATTGATTGCCGAGATGCAACGTTATCTCTGATTTAGGGGGTATTTTTTGTTTTGAAAGTTATCAACTGTAAACTATTCCCATACTGTGGTCATTTAGGTATCTATCGATCCTGGCCGCCAGGCCCAATTGATCTATAAAAAACAAAAAACTCACCCAATTCGCACCAGGATCTATGCCCACCGGGCATTACTGGGAATTCCAGAGGCAAACTTAGATGCAGCCTGTCGTAATCTTAGAGTGCAAGTAATTAAAACGTTAAGATGCAAACAATGGGGGTTTCCGTGTGGGGGCAAAAGTAAAAATGTTGACTAAACCGCTTACCCCCCCCCCCCTCCTTAACTCCCTTCCCCACCGCGGGAACGGGATGGTCCCTCGCCGTGCTGATCTGGAAAGAATTTCCAGGAATCAATGCTCATAAGGATAACCTGAGAGGAGTTAATAACACGCCGGAAAGTTAGAAAAACACACTATTAGTCTAACCTTCGACTGGACCTGATTCTGTCAAATAGTGGAATTATTTGGTGTAGGAAATGTCTACCTGTGACTAACGTTACTGGCCCAAAAACCGTGTAGATTATAGCATATAATCTGACCTTCTGAACTGGATCGCCGCAGGGCGATGAAGCCGGAGGTCTTCGGTATATAGACTCCCTCACTCTGGAGGACTCGCCGAGCGATTAGCCCTTTTATATGACCCGAGGTTACCCGTGAAACGGGCTCGTGCCGTATGTCAGAGAGGGTAGGTCTTATTGCGCTCGGCTAACAATCCGGGCGAACTCCCTTGGCGGGCCGAGTACAGGGGCCCTTTAATAAGTAGCACTTCCCGAACGTCGGGAGGCATGTAGGAAAACCCACACGCCAGGACATTCAGATTTTTTTTTTTTTTTTTCACTATTTGCAAAAATAGAACCCGGCGGCCCTGCTAAGAAAAGACCCCCGGTAAAACCGTCCAAAATTGTCTAGAAGCGGCGACTTCACACAGAAGACAGACTGCCAATGTATGACATGAGGCCTCGTTGTTTAGGCCAGTTTGCGGCGGGTATCTGCGTGCTATTATAAAAAATTGCTAGCAGGCGCCGGTACGTTTACAAACCTAGTCGCCGTGAAAGACGGGGTAAACACAACAAAGGGCCGTTCACACAGAAGACGGAGTGCTATCCTATGACATGAGTCATTGTTCAGGCCAGTTGGCGGCGGGTATCTGCGTACTATTATAAAAAAATTGCTAGCAGGCGCCGGTACGTTTACAAACCTAGTCGCCGTGAAAGACGGGGTAAACACAACAATGGGCCGGGCGGCACGCCGAAACCTTTATCCTTGCCGGACATCCCTCCTTCCGCCGGCCATACCAGGTCGCCGGAAGGAGGGAAACTCCACAAAGATCCCAAAACAGGGGAGGAAAGAAGAACACAACCCCACACCGGTACTGAAACCTGGGTCGCAGAACCGAGGCCGGCGGGGCCAGAGAGGAGTTCACTCGGTGCAAAACACTACAACGAGAGAAAACCACCCTTACTCTAAAACCAACCCTGACGTAAGGACATTTCCTTGGACTCCCGGGAAGTGTGCAACATGAACCCACAGGGAGCGCAAGAAAAGGGGGGCACAAAATAATTCACACATAGAGAAAAATTAAATAGATCCCCCCCAAAAGCTAACCTAAAGGCTTAATCATGATAAATTAATGTTCAAAATGAAAAGACACGAAAGAGCAGCGAAAGCAGAGCAAAAGGCTCAGAGAAAGCCCCCAAATGGGACCTCTCAGCAAATTCGGACGCCAGAAGGTCCCACAACCACGTGTGACAACCGAAACCCGGCGCGTCTGCTAGAAGACAAAGACGGGGTCCTAAGACCCAAAGCTGAACGAAGGAACAGCTAGCGATGAATAAAGCCTCCTAACTAAAGGGAAAGTAAAAGAACTAAAGGCTCATGAGAAAGCCCCCAAACGGGACTTCCCGGCAGACACGGAATGCCGGAAGGTCCCACAACCACATGTGACAACCTTAACCCAGCGCGTCTGCTAAAAGACGGGATCCCAAGACCCATAGCTGGACAAAGGAACAGCTAGCGATGAATAAAAGAGCCTCCTAACTAAAGGAAAAGCAAAAACTAAGGCGCATAGCAACAAGTAAAAGCACGCGTGTGGTAACAAGAATGAACACAACAAGTAAACGCCTGAAAGTACCCTAATTTTAACACTTCCTGCGGGCCAATAATACACAACCCGTGCTAGCTAATCTAAACCCTTGCTCACTATCCCCAAGATATATACAAATGGGTAGGGACTCACTAGAGGAGAGCGAACGTCGAATGAAGCCGGAGCTCGGGGGCACTAGTGTTGATGGTTGGCCCGCGAGGAAGAAAAGGAAGAATTGTTGCGCTTGGCGAGAGGCGGTATGAAGCCACAACGCAAGAAAATCCACCGAATGTGGGAAGCTTGTGAATAACAGTGTTAAAGTGGAAAATTATTTTTCTTTTTGTGTTCTCTTATTTTTTACGAAGTTTTTTCGTAGTGGATACCCGATCTGTGACGGCACCATAAGATAAGTAGCGTTGCACTTATGAAGATGAATCTCTTTCTTCCTCGCGGCTGTTGATTCAAACGACTGACGTGGATGTTGAATGGAGACTATTATACTAATAGGCAACATCGTCAATGATGAAGGGGCGACTATTAAATACATGATTATAATGTTCATTCTTAGCAATGAAGTTAGGAGCAGGAGCAATATGTACAGTATGTACACCCATGTTGCGCCTTGAAAATCTTCAGTTTGGCTCCGAACTCATCGCCGCCAACTCAGACACCCTGTCACCCGTAGCCAGTGCCATTAGAAAAATTGCCTTTTTAAGTATTAGGTCAAAGGGAGGATCCTTGCAATATTTACAGGACTGAAGCATCTCAAGGGCCATATGACCTTGCTGTTGTGGTGCCAAGATTTCTATCAATAAATTCAAAAAATTCTCAAGGGCCAGATCAAGAGACCAGGTGGGTGTGAGTTGACGAGGAGGAGGGCGAAGCATGAAGGAAGACCTCATGAAAACCTTTTCCTCCGCCTCTGGTACAGACAGACCAGTTAAATCTAAAAATGGTGTCCTAATTGCTGTGAGGTGATTCCTTAATGTGACAACTGACAACTTTTGAATATCAAATAGGTAATTTGAATAATTAAACACCAGAGCCACTGAGGACTGCTGTTATACGATCCTTTCACTCATACTTAGACAACTCATAACTCAATTCATACTTGTGACACGACTTTTGTATATGCCTGTACAAGGAGCTGCTAGCTGTGGTCCAGAGGCAAGACCACAGGTGTCCTAATCAATAGCTAAGGTAAACATGCTGATTAATCATTTCATTCCTATATTAACGACTTCCTAACCTAAACACCAGGAGACCCCTGGACTGGAGTTATGCACGATTATTCACTCGTCATGCATTATTATTCACTCGTCATTCAGGATTATTCACGCTTTCATGATTGGTTATGGATTCTCGGAAGGCGAGGTGCGGTTGAACCTAGGCATGACGGCGAACACACGAAAGAACTTGACAGACACGAGTCGAGGGCGGAGGTCCACTCACCACGCTCTCACACCCCCCCCTTTCACCATTCTCACCACTTCATCATTTCACACCTGATTTGATTCCTGACTGTGCTCCTGCATACTTATACAACAAATAAAGGAAAGGCTGATCGCATGGGTTGATTAATTCCAGACTCCTAATATGTCTATAAACTATTAGTGGTGGCAGTTTTCTACAAACATTATTCATCACAGAGAGGCCTACTGAAGATCCACCTCAACACGGTGTCATCGGAGTAAAGAACCTCACACTGCTGTTGACCAGTTTCTACAATCCAGGTAGTAAATGACTTCCAGTGTGATTGGTACTGTCATCGGGTTGATGGAGCATACTGATTAATCAACTTGTGAGTCACGGTTTCCCCAAACTGGCCTAGCCACTTGGCCTTCTGAATATCCACAAGGCAAAAGTTAGCGAGGTCTTGAGGTTTCCAATTGTCTCTAAGTGGAAGTACGAGATCGGGAGCGACACCGGGTTCTCGCACCACATCTTCAATTGGTTGTACCACACTTGAGCCGGCCACAAGGGCGCGATCATCGAGACCATGCCCCGATAATCCCGTAGTTTGTGAACTACTTTGCACATTAAGGATGCGTCTGGAGGTGGAAACAGATAAATGGAGCTCCATTTGTTCCACTCTACCAGAAATGCGTCTGGACCCCCCGCCGGAGTGAGACTCCGGCGTGTGAGGTACTGAGATAGCCTGTGGCTTGCCTCTGACGTGAACAAGTCCACTTGTGGATGGTAGGGCTCTACAATCAACTTTTGAAAGATGTTTTGTCTGAGACCCATTCTACTTGAGTGTCTGTCTCCGGGACAGAGCATCCGCCCATACATTCACCACGCCGGGCAGATACGTTGCGTGAACATAAATCCCGAGCCTCGCGGCTAGTCGAAATATCTTTTCCGACACCCCTTGTAACACTCGTGATCTCACTGACCCTTGCTTTTGAATGCATGTCACTGCAGTCAAATTGTCCATTCTGAAGGCTAGGGACTTTCCCGCTTGGCTCATGCCGTGCTCCTGTAAAAAGAATAGTGGGACTAGCAACTCCTTGGCATTGATATGAAGATGATTTGATGTTGACCATCGACCCTGACCCTGATGGCCTAAGTTTGATTGGTAACCTCATCCCAGGGTTCCTGACGCATCTGTATCTACCCAAACCGTCAGAGGTGGAGCTGTTCAAGCCAAGGAGGAGTGAATTACTTCTGGCTTTGCCCAAGCCGCCAGGAGGTTGTGGATTAAAGTTGGAATTGTCCTCAGTGTTTCCGCCGGTGAAAGTGGAAAACACCTGTTTCCTTCCAAGATAATTCTTTTGACCTTCAGACAACCTAACGGTACCGTCAGCTGTATCCAATTGAGTGAGCCTACCAGAGATTCCCAGATATTCCTCGTTGTCGTCCGAGAATGCAGAAATCGGAAGAGTTTCCTGCGAAATCTCTGACGGTTGTCCACACTCTGACTTAGAGTTAGTAACTCGGTATCCCAGATAAGGCCCACCCACTGGATCTGGTGAGAATGAGAGATGACTTTCCTAAGTTTACCCTGAACCCTAAGGTCTCTACATGGTCTAATACTAGTTGAACATGATGAAGGCACATTATCTTGGATTGGGCTACCACTAGCCAATCGTCTAGGTACCATAAAATCATGCTTCCCTGTTTGAGCAATGGTAGCAACGCCTGTCGAACTAATTTTGTGAAAACTTGGGGTGCTAGATTTAATCCAAAGGGCATTCTTTGAAAGACAAACGTTTGATCCCCATTGCGTAAGGCTAGAAATCTCTGAAAACGTTTGTTGATTGGGACATGCCAATAGGCGTCTTTCAGATCTATTGAGCACATCCAGCCCTGTGGCGGGAGTGACAACCTAATCTGGTTCACTGTCAGCATCCTGAATGAATGATTGTGAATGTGGGTGTTGAGATATGAGAGGTCGATCACCGGCCTCATCTGAACACTGTCCCTCTTTGGCACCAAAAACAACTGGGATATGAACACTGGCATTGACGTAGGACTGGGGATTATGATCTGCTTTTGTGCCATCTCTTTGATAATGGATCCCACCTCCAATGAAACATGACTGAATTCTGTGGGGAAACGTAAACGGGGTCGCCGGGACCACCGCCACGAGAGACCTTTGCGGACCATTGTCCTTGCCCATGTTCGCCGGGGCCATGCCCGGAAATAATCTCGGAAGTTGCCAGTCACATGACTGGTCTTGTCCGGCAGTACTACTCTGGGATCCGTCTCGCCTTGCCTTGGCACTGGGAGTGAGAGAGCCCTGTGGTGTGTCTCAGTTTTTGGAGGATGAATGTGACTCTGACTTTGGTATGGGGGGATGAGAGGTCTTGCTACCATCGCTACTGGGTTTACCCCTATGTTGGCCCCGAAACCACCTCCCTCTACCCCTGAAGTTACCGCGTCCTTTAGGTGCCCCGGTATGAGCAGGGGGTGTGAAAGTCTTGGCTGACTGACTGAACTGTGACTGACCACGAAAGGAACTCTTAGTTCTGAAATTTTGTTTAGCTGCCTGCTCACACTTGAATTTAGTAGTGGTGGCAGGTTGTTGGTCTAGGAGAAAAGTAACCGTTCTCCATGCTTCGTTAGAGACTAAGGTAGCTGTAAAAATATTGGATAAGAGCAACCTTCTACCGATCTCCGCCGGAAGTCTCCTCACCAAATACACTCTTATATCTTGGCGCACCCGTACAGCCTCAAAGATAGCTGTCCGGACGTCGCCGAGAGCCTGAATCGAGTTTTGGAGGAGGAGGCGTCTGGTCAGAGAAAGAGCCCTTTGAGTTCCGGCGTCCCTAACCGACTCAGTCGTCCGAGCCAGAGAGGCTCCAAGTTGGTGGCTGAGAAGGTATTGTGATGCCAGCCTCCAGGCTTTCTGTCTCATTTTATAATCTTTGTCGATCTGAGCCTGTGTGGGGGGACAAAATGGTTCAGGTAACTGGCACAAAGATAATCTCGGGGCCCCAATAAAATAAAAAATATGTTGGGGAATCCCGTCCGCCTTGCCTACTGGCATAGAAAACCAATGATTGTCTTCCGACGGAAGTTGATGACTACTTTTGTTGGTAATGGTGCTGGCAAACACCTGGGCCTCATGTCCCCAAGCAACCCCCTGCCCATACTCCCCTCCCTTAACATGATCTAATGAAGCCCCATGAGAGTCCCTGAAAGGAATGGAATTTAGTTCTGGGGTCAAACTCTGCAACACTTTTAAATCATTCATCCCATCAGTTTTAGTCCAGTCCGAAAACAGTTTTCCGGCGGAAGTAGGAGGCAAGGCGGGGGATTGTGAGTACACAAAAAATTCAGGATTGAAAAATGTTGGGATGGCCTTAATAACAACATCAAGTACCTCTCCCAACTGGTTCTTGGCCCTTAATTTCCTCTTTTCACTTGCCTCTATAACCCAGAGACTCGGGACAGGTGACTCACCTGTAACCGTGGGTTGTGCGAGCTTGGGGCGCAGAGGGTGACATACTGACCAAGAAGTATCCGGTCCATACAAGAGTGGCATAGGGCCTTTTTTGCTGGGGATGGACTTGTCTAGTGGGGGGGGGAAACAATTCCGAAAACAATTTCAAGTTAGATTGCAAGAGAGCAGAGGTACCTGGATTCGGAACCACGGTGTTGACATTGAGGGTAGGGGGAGGAGAAGTTACGGTAACTTGAAGATGCACTAACACTTGCCCAAGAGGTCGCACCGCCAGGGCTACTGGTGTTGGGGTAGCAGCCTGTCGCTCACTCTTAATTTTGCCTTACAAAATCAAACAGCTCTTGCAACTGATCCTTTGCTACAAAAACCCCAATATCCTGATCATACTGGGACGCGGACTGTGACATCTCTGAGCCCTGCGTTCCAGATAGTTGAGAGACGGGTCGTTGGCTAGGCGCCAGTTCCTCAGTATATACCCCTTGTTGGTATATGTGTGACCCCGTTGACCGGGCTGAGGGGGCTGGTACAGTCTCCGACCGAGACTCATCAACCCGTGCAGCGGTTTCATATGTATCTGTTTGTGATTGGTCGGAACCGCCGGGCCCAGATAGATCAATAAAATTTAAATCTGGTATCTCAAACATGGTGGATTCCTGAACAGGTGAACGTCGGTCTGGGGAGCTCTCATGTCTCCGCCGGTGAGAAACTACACTGCCACTTCTTTCCATCCCTAACACAGGTAAAACACTAGGTTCCGGTGCAGGATTAAGGGGAATAGTAAATTGGGGGGAATAGCCTGAGACAGAACTAGATGTGTCTCTTGATGCCTCGCTCTTAGAGGAAGATTTCTTTCCCGAATTAGCCGTCTTCTTTCTTGATGAGGAGAACTTCCATGCCGGCTCGACTTTGGTTTGTCCCCGGCGGATAATGCGGAGTCAAAGTTCGAGCGTGACCGCTTAGCCTCCTGGTCATCTGACCAGGTTTGGTTTGTGGCAAAGGTGATATTGTCCTATCTCGCCGGCTGGCTGAAGCTAGTTTCTCCGGCGGATCTTTGGTCCGAGGTCTCTTTCGGTGGCGGGAGGAAGTGTCATCCGAAGAAGATCCCGGAGGGGGTGAAGTAACAACTGAACTCTTTAATGAATCCTCAAGAATTTGGTCATCCAATTGAAGGGATTTATGACCAACTGTCTTACAGTACGTTACAAATTCAGATTTAATGTGCAGTAGGATAGTCTTGCATTGACTATCTTCATGGTTAATCAAGGCACTGCAGAGGGCTGAACATTTGGGACAAGATTTTGATAACCAACGACCTCTCGAATGGTCTAGGCAAGGGACACACTTTACACAGAGTAAGTGACCAATAATTGCTAATCTTTAACAGCCCAGAGCCGAACAGAAAGAGTATATACTCTTATCCATGATTACACTCCCCACCGCCACAGAGATATTAACTTTCCTAGGTGTCTCACTTTCGAACCTGTGTGAGGGAAAATTCCAAGAATCAATGCTCATAAGGACATGCTAGGCTGGAAAAGTTAATATAAATATATCTCCACATAAAAAAGAATAAAGTTTTGAATAACACTTAAACAACTTAATTCCCCTTACATTAAAAACATTCCTCAGAAATGTAAATGAGTATTGTGTAGCCGACCATGTGCTACTAAAATTTGTTAACTTCTTACCCAAGTGAATAACACTGACCTAACTCGTCTTGTGATGCATGAATCAACCCCGGCGACCAACGCTAAAACGGAATTTTGATTCTAAGCCTGGGGGACAAATCGCCAATGATAAAGCAAAACAGTTTAACTGGAAGCTACAAGATCGAGATGGGTGACTTAGTTTCCCGGCTCAGCCGTAATTCACGCGGCGATCGTGGCTCCCCACTTTTTTAATATCAGCCGGCGTAACGTTTGTCTGTCCCAAGCAAAAGAACGTTTGTTTTGTGTAGTTTGTTGGCGGCGGAAAACGCGATTACGAGGGAAGGCTTAGCCGTTACCCGTCGAAACCCGATTTGTTTTAGTAACATGCCGGTACATCCGGAATCATACTATATGCCTTAAACAACACAAACCAAATTCATTGCAAACCCGTACCAGTCGAGGAATACTGAATTTTAATATAACTCAGAGTGTTTCCCGGCGGGGAAACCACGTGGAACACCCTGAGACACGTTATGTAATTTTAAGTCTTACTTGAAACATAAAAAATCCCACCGGAAGGGCCAACCCTTCAGTATATATAGGGATGAACAACGTGTACATACATGGCATGGTTATACATTATAAACAATCAATAATCAATGATAACACTCCCTAACCATATATATATGCAACCTAATGAGGCCAACTAGATGGGAGCACTTGGCGATGAGTTCTGTCAATAGCACAAACCTGCGATCCAGCGTCGACCCCGCCACCTGTAGAACACACGATGATAAAGTTGCAGAGCAGTATGGCTCCGTGCCGGACCCTTCAGCTAAGTGAGAAAATCCAACGGCACTAGCCCACGAAGCATACTTGTTGCACACCCTGAAGGGACCGAGTAACAGGC
Organism: Paralithodes platypus; assembly: GCA_032716605.1. Lineage (NCBI taxonomy): Eukaryota > Metazoa > Arthropoda > Malacostraca > Decapoda > Lithodidae > Paralithodes > Paralithodes platypus. The sequence goes on along the minus strand of CM064567.1, from coordinate 29,733,617 downwards.
TCCAGTTCACCCTAAAAGAAACCTCATGACTAAACAGTGAACTAATAGTGGGCTAGGATAATAAATCAAATCGCAAGAGGTGACTTGCCTTATCACAACAAGAACACCACCTAACACGAATGCTTAGACCCAGAAAAACAGTCTCCAGGGCCCGTATTTAACACTTCAACCTACACCTAGTCGATAATCTAACCTGACCTCAGCACTATCATGGCCAAATGAGTAAAGACTCACTAGTGTTAAGGAAAGGTGACGAACGAGATTTAGGCAGGAGTGCCGGGGACACACATCCACACTATGCGGGCCCGAGGAGAATAAGAATGAACAGACGCTATGAGCAAGATGGCGTGCCGTACCCAAAAGTGCAGACGCACGGGAAGCGCAATGCTAGGTCAAGTTAAATTTGTATTTGTATTCTTTATTTATTTTACTAGTTTTTCTAGTAGTGGTACCCACATCATAAGGACGAGTCCGTGAGTGGTTTTAAGAGCGTTTCGCTCACGATGTGTGGCAATCGTATTTTGAGTTCTCCCAGGGCGGGAAGTTTGAACAGCAAGCTAGAGTTCAAAGATTGGCCATTACCTACGTAAGGCGCATCGTCAATGATGAAGGGCCACTAATGAATTGTGATACTCTCATCCCCTCCCCCCCCCCCCTTTTCCGTCCCATAAGGGATTAAACTAATATCACAATGACCAGTAGCTCCTCAGCCGTAAGGGATCTCCTAAGCGCCTGCGAATGGCTATCGTCACGAAAAGGCGATGCTCAACAATCTTTCTTGAGAAAACAATAAAGGGGGGGAAGACCCCGCCGACACATACTTATATCTGATACAAATAATGGCAGGGAGGGTACTCTTTTCGTGACTGAAACAACTGCTGTAGGGTAATCCTAAGTAGGGTACATAAAAGGGGGAGTTAACAAGTAGCCGTTGTAGGCTCTCTCCTATAGCACCCAAGGATCCACCTGCCCTCCCACTATCAGGGAGGAACTTATGTACATGTTTCGGAAAACAGTGAACCGTAATAGGCCTGAGGCACTAAATGCTATTTCCTGCTCGGGCAGCTCTTTGGTTGTCGTATCCTTTCTGGGCGGCGGAACACAGTACCCGGCCGGGGACCAGAAAGGAGAGAACATGCTAGCTGTGAGCCTTAGTGGAAACTACTTGTTAGTGAGAAGGCTTTATCAAATGTGACAAGCCGATAAGGAAAAAACCCTAGTCACGGGAAACCAGGGCCTTGCTATCCAGGCTAAATGCCGTTAACATGGTCAGTAAGATTGCAGCGTATTAAAAAGGGCTCCGGCTATGGAGTGGGCTGATAGCCTATGAACCACAGGACATTCTGTTACTGACGTGACTGCTGACCACCGGAAAAACCGGAGGGAATGTATAGCTGAGCTTCGTCTGACTAGGCTAGCCACGTTGGTTGCTGCCAGTGCTACCGGAGAGGGGTCCTTACGGAACCACAAGAACATGTGATGTGGGGACAAGTTAACCACAAGGGTGGAGCATTGACAAGTGTGACTGAGGCGACTAATGTGACCTTCCCTTGCTGGTATATTAGTCCTCAATGGTTCTCAGCGCCTAAGCTACTCATGCCACCGGCGGGAGAAAATAGACAAGCTTTGGCCCCGCCTCGCCGGCCGGGGGGGGGGGGGGGGACCAGATGAGACTAACACAGAATAAATTGGAGGCATAGCAAGAGTGTTCAGACCCCCCAGAAACTGCAGGAGGGGAGAGGCCGGCATGGTAATCAAGATTACTGGTGGTCTCCTACGACCTAAGGGTATTACTCGATCCGACCGTATGTGTATCAACGAAGAAATTATCATTCTTAATCGCAGTTTTACTACGAGGTGAGAACCGTATCAAATACCGTGCCACCTGTGACCAATACCTGTTGCATACCAGAGAGTCGTCACGTTCCTGCTATGCCTCATGGAGGAGTTAAACTAAATAAACTTTCATTGTATGACTTAGTTAACTAAAATATTCCTTATTTGTGTTAGGGACACAGGGCCCCATTATGCCCTGTGACAATATTACCCAAGATGTGCCCTTATTCGTTCATTTCTGTCTAAACAACTAGGTGACCAGATACCCTTGGCGAATCACCGCGATTTTACCTTGGTTGAAACATGTTTCACTCAATGAGTTACCACACATCGTACAGTAGAGTATTCGGACAGCTTTGGCCAACCACCGGCGGGAGTCTTAACTAAGCTAGTGAGAATAAAAAAACACCCACCCAGCCCGTAGAACGATTACCCGTCGCATCCCTCACATTGTGAGCGTGCCCTACATTGGATACACTGGCCTTGGTTGGCTGTGAAGCCGAAAACCTGGCCGTAGGCGGGCCCAGGGGGGTAAAACCACAGCCTGTGTCACTGACCCGGGCTCCCCCCCCTGCGGTTCGTGTGACGTGTAACGGGTGCCGGAATATATCCGACACTTGTCAATTCCAAGGTAGGTTACCGCCGGAGCAAAGGTGTAAAAACCAGTCTACTGTGCCGGGACGCGACCCGGAAACATAGCAATGACCCTTGGCGCGGCCTGGGTGTTCATGTAAGGGCAATGTAGACCTCAGAACCCTGTACCAGAGCGCGGTGTAGGGAGAGAGATCTACAAAAGTTTTTTTTGGGGGGCGAGGTAGTCTTCCAAAAGCTGGGAGGAAAACCCAAAAAACCAACAAGCGGGCATTACAGTGTGATAACCGGTAGTCACCGCACGTCGTTGACCATTATCGTGTCCGCAGCTTAAGACAACCTAGTGTGATGCCACCCTAAACATCATATTTACATCTCTTTGAGTTTGTGAATCCACCATAGATGCTGTTAGGATTGGGGAAAAAATTACCCTATAATAAACATTCTCGGGCAACCCTTGCACCATATGGAGTCTGAGAAGCCGTCTGGCTCGGACTGCCTCAAACAAGGCTGTTCGGATATCCCTAAGTGAACCCGCCGGGTTCGACAGGAGGTACTGTTGAAAAACTCTAACAGTTTCCTCCCGATGTCTCGGCGGATTGGGCATTGGTTTAGCAATGGCCTGAGCTGTGTCTCTAGTGAGCAGAAAACCAATATACTTCCGGTGGGCGTTATCCCTTACTAGGAACTCCCGTTGGAGTTCAATAGAGTCTGGAGTTAAGAAAGGAGCTGGGAAGTGTCTAGCTTCCAATTGAGGAGCAATGAGGAACTCAAATATAGCTCGTGGGACTCCGCCTGGCTGTGGCCTCAACAAGTCAAACTCCATATGGCGCGGGGGTGGAATTGGTAGGGAAACATTGGCCGTTATGTCAATAGCAAACTGTTGGACTTCTTGATCCCAGAGCACCCATGGGCCATGTCCCACCTCTCCCAGATTTAATTTCCTTTGCTCGAGTTGTGAACGAGTGGGGGTAAAGGTTGGCCGTGGTTCAATCAACCTTGGAAAACGATCGTTATTGTTGGCATGAGGGCTAGTGGAGTCACTAGAAAGATCGTTATCGTCGGTCATAGAGCCAGCGGAGCAACTAGGAACATCTGGGGGAGGAGGGGCAAGTCGTCTTGGCTCATACACAAAATACTGATAACTAGTAGAGTTAGGTATTGCTATAATAGGGACCACTATGACCTTTCCCTGGGCGTCTTTGGCCCGGAAAACTTTATGTCTATTTATTTCAATGGTCCATTCCGGTGGTACTGGAATCTCACCATAAGTGGATCTGTGCCTGTCCCCTGCCTTAGACGAGGTAACCGGGAGCTACAGCTTACCCGGTTCTTTACTACCCTGAAACTGATCTTCCATTTGTGACTGAGCCGGGGGGAGTGGAGCAATGGGGTCAGAGCCAAAAACCATGACGGGATCCGGCGGAAGCTTCAAGGGTTCCACCGCCGAATGACTCGCTATAGTAATTTTGGAAGGAGTGGCGTTACCTGCCAGATTGCTAGTCGGTGACAACTGATTGGGACTGTTTACACCTGGTTGGGTCCCCTTGACCTCTTTTGGTGTAACCCTGGACCCAGTCTGTAAGTCCGCCGCGCGATTACTATCGCCGGAGATTCTTAAGCTAGACAGTGCCGCAGCTGTTGGCATATCAGGGTCCGGAATCACATTGATTGTGGTCGGTGACAGGGGACGGAGTGGACCGTGTACCGGTATTACGATAGAGGTTTGTGACTGGGGATTGGGGGGAACCGAATGTAAAAACACAATCTCATGGTCCGGCGAAGTGACAGGCACAGATCCATGTGGTGGGGTGACCGTTACTTCGGTATGATCCCCAGGGCACTTGGAAATAGCACATTGTTGGAGGACCTTGTGCAATAAATCATCTAACTGTTGCGCCGTAACACATTGGGATCTTTGTCGTTTGAGGGACCTAGATTTGACCTTCCTAGCCGATGTTGGTCCCTTTACCTGTACCATTGGACTTGGTTCTATTAGTTCCTTACCTTCATCCTGCAGAGTTATTGGGTGGAGAACTATTTCTGGTGGCCTTACAGTGCGTGTCCACGAAGCCTGACAATCACATCGAGAGGGTTTTAGACCCTCATCCTGTGGAATTGTACTTAACCCAGTTTCCACCCTAGTTTGGGCTGCAGGGACAGACTCTGACCTACAGGTAGGAGCTAATGTGCTCGTGTTACTGGTTTTTGGCCTAGTGGGCAAACCTGTATCGTCTATCGTCGGCGTGACTACTCCCGCCGTTGTATTATGACCTTGGACCATGTCAGGCGCTGGAGCCATATGGAGCCCAATTTTACCGCCTGGTAAATTTGTTTGTGATAGCACTAACTTAGACCCCTGTAGTCTTACACTAACTCTTGGTCTAACCCTCATCGCCGGTGGGTGTTGCTCGGCACTCGCTCCGCCGGAACCGGGGAAAACCACCGGCGTCGTCGGAGCGGATGTCGAGGGAACCGGTGGCGATGCTGACTTACACATCTGGATGAGAGGGCTATCCTGGGTGTCTGTTGCCTTGCAGGTGTGCCGCAGACTGGACAACTTGCGCACCTTAGCCGGTAGATGTTCCACACTGGAAGCCTTCTGACGGAGTCATTGAGGTGAGTCCAGTTGAGTAGGATGTACCATCTCCGGCGACTCAGAGCGAGCTCTCTTAGTGTGGGAAGCGGAGTGACCGACAGAGGACTCAGATGAATGGGGGGAAGCAAGGTTTGAATTGGGCAGAGACAGGACAGTAGCCTAACAGACTAAGGGATCATCAAAGGAGTACAGGCGTATGATCCTCATTAACTCTGCTGTGTCGCAGAATAATTCAGTATTAGCCACCCTTGCAGCGTACGATTCAAATTTAGTCTTAACCCACTGAGCCCCAGCGACGCACTGTTTGCGTCCAAAATGTTTGTAACGCTAAACCCCAGCGTCACATAAGGTGCGTCACGCTTAATTACTCCGGTCCTATGGCACCTAGAGGGCTCAGATTTGTATGGGAACTGTGTAAGTATCCCATGCAACAATGCCGATGGTTGAAAACTCTCAAAGTCCAACCGCGTGCGCGTAAGCGCGCAAAAACCTGTTTTTGCCTGTTTTTGCCTACCCATTTCCCCATGTTAATTCCGACTTTCGGGCGCCCCGTAGGACCCCTTAATGACCTAGGGGATCAGTTTTATGTGGGTTTTCCTTCATTCCTAACCCTTTCCTGGTGTTTTCTTTTTCTTTCTTTTTTCACAACCTGCCGGTCCTGGGTGGTATATTTATTATTAACTAGCTGGGGTTCAGTGGGTTAATCTCAATCAAAGTTAATAAGCAAGACATATCTAGGTTGTCTAGTCATTTATCGAAAAGGTCCAAGCAAACCGGACATTTACTGTCAGTCCATGAAAAGGTAGTCTTGTCCAAACAACTAACACAGTGGATACACAACCTGTGTGCCGCTACTGGGACAGATAAACAAGGAGGTGTAGAGCAAATCCAAAAGTTAGGCATGTTTATTAACTCATCTCCCCGCCGGGGACAGTTCCTCCTCAGCTGTGCTGCTCCGGATGTGAAGAGTCTGGAAATAGAATTTCCAGGAATCAATGCTCATAAGGATAACCTGAGAGGAGATAATAACATCCTACTTACTCCTCGGCGACGACAAAATTGGTGAGCCACAGCCCAACCATTTTCTCGCCTCCAGGTCGTTGTCGTGTACAACCTTTCGCCCTTTTCAATCGGGGGGAAGTCACGCGTGACTGCTTACCTATGACATGAGTCACTGGCCCTAAGTGGACATATAGCGAGCGTCGTCCTGCAGCTGTGTGCTAGCTAGACACTGCTAAATCTTTGTTACTCAACTGTGCCGCCGGGCATAGTGGGAGGGAAAAACTAGCAAGTCAACCCACCCCAACTGAGCCACCGGGCCGGCGGGGTAAACTGGTTCGTCACAGGGCGAGTCTAATAAAAGATGGTTGCACAACCGTCCTCCCTCCGCCGGCCCTTGCACGAGCGCCGGCAGGGATGGTAGTGGTATACTACGTAGTCAAAAAGGAGGGGAAAAATTAAGCCCAAGCACGCCAGCGCAGCAGTAGCCGGTCCGAGTACGAAGACGGAGGGCCGGCGGGCCAAGGAACAAGGCAAAAACAGTCAAGAGCACAAGACTACTAAACCTGAACCAAAACAACCCCACCAAAACAGAATGACTCCGAGAACTCCAGGAACGAGATGAAACTCGAACCCGAGATCACAGGACAAAAAAGGGGGGGGGGGGATAATATAAATATCAGATAATAACAGTGTACCCCTAAACCCTAAGAACAACCCTAACGTGACTGACCACTAGGTATCAGTAATCCTTACCTTTGGAAGAAAGACTAAACCCTGAAGATTATACGGCCACAGCACGAGGGAAGAGGCCCACGAGAGGGGCCCGGGAGCTGGCTCGAACACCAGAAGGTCCCACACCACGTGTGACAATCCTTAAACTGGAGCGTCTGCTAAAACTGAAGAAAACATGGCCCCTAGGTCCAACACGCTGGACTGAAGACCTTCTGCGATGAAAACTAGCCTGGTAACTAGAAATAATCAACAGCTAAGGCATGTAAAAACATAAAAAACACACACATGGCGACTGACTTGGAGAACACGTAAGCGCCTGAGAGTACCCTAATTTAACACTTCCTGCGGGCAACCAACGGGTAGCCTGTGCTAGCTAGTCCTAAACCCTGTTCAATACAACTCAGATATATACAAATGAGTAAGGACTCACGAGAAACCGAGTGAACGACGAATGAAGCAGCGCAGGCGAGACACGCCCGACTTGGTTGCGCGCGGGGCAGAGAAGGAGGTTTTGGCCGCCTGGCGAGGAGCGGCTGGGTTGCCACAACGCAAGAAATCCACCGAAAGTGGAAAGCGTGTTATAACATTGTTTAAGTTATATTTTTCTTTTTCTTCTCTTATTTTTTACAAAAAAATTTCGTAGTGGGTAGGCTACTCGATCTATAGACGACTCCATAAGAGAAGTTGCGTTACACTTGTGAGGAATACTCTGTTCATCTCTGCGGCGGTATATTCAAAACGGCTGATGCGGGTGTTGAATGGAGACTATTATACTAATAGGCAGATCGTCAATGATGGAGGGGCCACTATTAAATATGTTGTTTTCGTTTGATATATTACGCAATTTGTGCATACACAATTACATTAATAAATCGTTCAACATGAATTCTTATCAGTAACTAGGGTATTTTTTCATAGAATTTAATGGGAGGTGCCTGTCTGTTTGTTGATATATTTTCCATCATGGTTGGCAACCAATTTTCATTCTGACTGGTACTTGATACAAATATAATATGAATATATGATTAATGTGCATTCTTTATCTACAGTAACGAGAAGGGATTATTAGTATATATCCTGGATGTCAGCCCAAATTTGAATGGGAATTACCATCTTGATGCTGCCATTTTAATATAGCGTGGCATGTATAATTATATTGCTAAGATTATTAATTGTTTACATTTCTATTATCACAAAGTCAAAACAGCATATAGGTAATAGACAGATAAGTATTTTGGTTTCAAACCACAATTGGTAGTAATGATTGACTGCAAGTCAATAATGATAAACGCTGTGTGTTTTCTATTGTCGGAAGCGCCAGTTATGTAGAGCAGCGAATTCAATAGTGCTCAAATTACAAAAATAAAATAACTTGAGTCTATTATCTTCATTTGCGGAAAGTTTCATAACATTCATGATTTAATTAATAATACCTATTTATCAAGGATGTTATTACTTTACTTCATAACTCAACATTGACAATTAGAGGATGGCTTTTCCATTCAATTTAAATGCAGACAGAAATCTCTGTTCTACTTACAGAGTTTGCGAATAAAAAAGAATGAACGCATTAATATTAACCCACTGGACCCCAGTGACGCACGTGATGCGTCGGCAATGTATGTAACGCTAAGCCCCAGAGCCGCAGCACCTCCGTCGGCACTGTCGACCTTATTTACTCTTGTCCTATGGTAGCTAGAGGGTTCAGATTTGTATGGTATGTTTCTTAGGATGTTGCCGGACAGTGGCAATACTTGGCAACCCTCAAGTCCAGCCGCGGGTGGGGACGCGCGGCAGGAGGGGGAAGAAAGTTTTGCCGTTGACCTCGTGAGTGATAAATCTGACCTACCTCGTCACAACCCACGCAGGGGTGTTAGTTAGCCTTGAGGATGCACTAACTATACCTGAGAAAAGTGATGTGCCTGATAATGACACTGGATCGTCAGATGAGGATTCAGGGGAGGAGTATCGGCCAACTATGATGGAGATAGAGAAGATGCAAGAGGAGGAGCCCATTGTTCCAATCTCTCGTCGACTCACGATGTTGGAACAAAGGGAGGAGAGTGGGTATCGCTCCCCCACTGCTCCCCATTACATAGTTGAATCCCCACCAAGTGGGGAAGTGGCAGAGGAGGAGAAGTAGGATGATCCAGACCCCATGGCATTCCTAAAAATTCCGCTAGGCTATCATAGTGGTCAGAAGAGACGAACCGAGGATGAGAGGGGTCAGGTTACTACACCACGACCCCTGCATCGTGGTCCTCCCCCACGCCTGCCTTCACCACCACCTTACGCTGTCTCCCCACTAAAAGCTGCAACCCCTAACACCTATAGGTGCAGCTATCTTAGCACTGCAGCCATTGACTTCCTCAGAAGAAGAAACAGATATGGAAATGACTGCCCTGGAATCATCTCCCCCACGTCTCCACAGACGCCGCTTGTTTCCCTCCTTATCAGCACGGGATGACTCACCGCATTCTCCGCCTCGCCACTCGACACCACCACCACCATACTCTCCACCCCCTTCATCACCCCCCCGGCCCACTACCTTACTCACCTCTACCTCTGTCACCTCAGCTTGAGACCTCCCACGCTCACGACACCTCCGGACTACCTCAGACACCATCACCGCCTGCGTCACCACAACGCCTAGGTCGTGCACAACGCCCTACCAGCCAACGTGGGCGTGCCCGTGGGCCGAAGGGGATCAAAAGTGACCCTCTTACGACGCCCCATCCCTGGTGGTGCAAGATCAGGCTCCAGGTCAACAACTCAATCAAGGTCTAAGTCGAGGTCGAGGTCAAGAAGCAGGGCAACGCCCTTCCGCCGTCCTGGTGCCCCTGGTGAGCCTGATGGTGACTCCTCTCCTGACGACTCTGGAGACGAGTGGAATTGGGTGGATGGGGAGAACTTGTACCCACAGACTACAACTTTATGGGCGCGAGGAATGCCGACCCTGTACTCCCAAACCAAGGCAACGAAACCACGAGACTTGATATATTCCTGCAATTTTTTTACTGCAAACATCATATCTCTGATTGTTGACCAGACCAACTGGTATAATTATTATTTTATGGCTGGGAAAGAGCAGAACAAACACTCTGCCAGACTGTCATGGCAAACTCTAGCTATCCCAGAATTCTACATGGTCTTGGCCATCGTCATCCTGATGTGGGTGACAAAGAAATCGTTGATAAAGAAGTACTAGTCCTGGGATCCCGTCATCCGTACCCCTGTCTTTAAACAAATCATGAGCAGAAATAGGTTCACGGCCATAATGGGGAATCTTCACTTCATCGATAGCCTGGCAAGCCACACAAGAAATCAGGAACAACCCAGAGCTATGAAGGACCCCATGGAGAGGATAAGACCCATCTTCGAGTACCTGAAGCTGAAGTTTGCTGCCGCCTTCAAACCCAATCAGAAGCTGATTATTGACGAGAGCTTGCTGCTGTAGAGGGGAAATATCAGCATCTGCCAGTACATGCCCAGCAAACGGCATCGTTATGGCCTTAAAACATTTGTGATGTGTGACTGTCGCACTGGTTATATCCAGTACATCATTCTGTACATAGGCAAAAAGACAGAATTGGTGGAATCGATGACTTATGGAATTTCTGGGGCTGTCGTGATCACCATGATGCAGGACTACTTAGACAGGGGCCACATACTGTACCTTGACAACTGGTACACCAGCTCCTCCCTTGCCAAGTACCTGCATAGCCGCACTACAGGAGTCTGTGGCACCATCAGGAGGAATCGGACTGCTATGCCCGATCTACCAACCAAGCAGGAAAAGGGCTCCATAATCTAGCGGCAGGCAAACAATGTCCTCATGTTGTCCTGGATGGATAACCAGGATGTGAACGTCCTCACAACTGTCCACCGTCCCATCTTCCAAGACAGCAGACATCGTGACAGAGCAACAGGTGAAGTAATCAAGAAACCTTTGGCCATCTGTGATTTCAACATAAACTCGCATCTGTTGGACAAGTCTGATGCTGACATCTCGTCAGTCGAGTGTATGAGGAAGATGATGAGGTGGTATCAGAAGTTATTCTTCCACCTCCTCGATATAACGCTGTAAAACTGCCTCATCCTCCACGCAACAATCACCGGCAAACAGGAAACTATGAAGAAGTTCTGCATCGAGTTGTCCAGGGAGATTTTGCTGAAAGGTATGACTGCCCCCCAAGCCCAGTATGGCTAATTTAGATAAGTGGACTGTATATTATTGTTATTGAAGAAACATTAACCATATAGAAATATATTACCCTTTGATGAACTCAGCTGGTGATTGGAGGATGGCGGAAAATAGGCTAGATGACTGGAAGTGGTTAGTATAGTAAACAGAGTATGAAAAGAGGCTACAATAGGCTAGGATAGGCTAGATATTTACGTTAAGTTGTGCTAAGTAACAAAGATGATGATGTAGTGACTATGGAGTATGAGATGAAAAGTGAAGCGAAAACACCTGGTGAAGTAACTAGGAGAAAGAAGGCTTAGCGTGTGTAGCTGGGACGGAGGTTGCTTGGAGAGTGAGCGAGCGCGTTATGTTTGTCTCTGTCGTGACATACCGCGCACGCGCATAACATATGGAAAATGTATCCCATCCTTTTTACAATGAGATACTTATGAACAATTTTAAATAATACAAATATGTATATATATATATGGGAATTATAATTCTACAATACTTTCCCATATACAACTATAGAATAATATATTCTACCCAATCATGGAACGTTCGACCAAGGTTATGGAAGCGTTCAACTTAAGACTACGGAATGATACGTAACGCTACATCAACCCAGATTACGTAACATCGAGACTGTTCATACTAGTTTGAGTACACTAAGTATGGACATATTCCCACCAACAGAAAATATACAAAATTTACATGATTAGATTTGCCCGGAGGCAATTTTATCCCGCCAAGCTTGGGAGGATATCTGGGCTGCCTGTCGACGTGGGCGTTCGCCAGACGCGTCAACAGGCTGCGCCGAAGTAGAAGCCAGAGAGGGGACTTCAATGGATAACTGATCCGAGGGGGTGTCCTTGCGATCGAGGTCACCCTCAAGAGGATATAGTCGGACTGTTGGCCGTGTGATTACTCCAGTCCTGGTGCGAACCTTTGCTACCCGAACCTCACCATCACGACCTGGTAACAACTCCTCTATCCGATCCAATTTCCAAAATGCGCGCGGGCCCTCCTCATGGATGGTTACCACGTCCCCTACCCTAGGCCAATGACTTTTTAATGGTGTTAGTTTATTCTTTTGCGCTTCCCTTAAAGTCACCAGATATTCTGTTGACCAGCGATGCCAAATATCTCGCGATAATTTACGAATGTATTTGTAGCGGGCCGATATCACTTCCTTACTTATGTAGTCTGGATCTTCCATAGTATCCTCGTCATGCTCTTCAGGATGATCCCGCAGTCTGTATCCACGTACCAGTACTGAGGGTGTGATTGGGGTAAGGTCTTCCAAATCACCAGAAGCATAGTATAGAGGGCGATCATTTACAGTGGCTTCAATCTCCAAGAGTATGGTGTTGAGTTCCTCAATCGAGATGAGAGCTCTACCCAACACCTTCTTCAGACCCGCCTTCACGATGCCTATGGCTCTCTCCCATATGGCGCCAAACCAAGGCGCTCTGGCGGGAATGAAACGCCAATCGCATTTTACATCCACTAGGCAGGTCTGAATCTTAGGATTGTTGCTCACTTCTTTAAGATATGTAGATGCCCCTATGAAAGTCTTTGCATTGTCACTCAGCATGATACGCGGATATCCCTGTCTACTGCGGAATCTTCGGAAGGCATGTAGAAAGCTATCACAAGTGAGGTTGGTGACCAGTTCCAGGTGAATTGCCCTGGTAAAAGCACAAGTGAAAAGTATCATATACACCTTAAGATTGGGTGAATCTTTCACAGGGATTGCTCCACTGTAGTCAACCCCGGTAACTTTGTAAGGGTCACCTGGGGTAGTTCGCAGGTTTGGTAAGGGAGGAATTCCGACGGGATCATACTGTGTTCCCTGTACTCTTCTACACTTTAAGCATTTGCGAAGGACTTTCTTGACCACCTGCCTGATTCTAGGCACCCACAATCGTTGTCTTACATAGGTGACTATATGACCAACCCCATAATGACAACAGAGTCGGTGACACCTATAATAATAATAATAATAATAATAATAATAATATTTATTCAGTTAGCAATTTACAGAGTTGGTACCACATAGTTTGTTAAAAATATGACATGTACCAGCCTTGCATAATTCCAACTAAGGATAGCCCAATAAGGCCGTTAGGCGTATTTCCATTGGGGTCTTTGTGGGATTAGGTTAGCTGGGGAAATGGGGAGGATAAAGAAATAGATACTTTAGAGAAAATATTTCTAGGGGGTTATTTTAAGATACCTTACATCCTATGGTAAATATCAGTAATCCGTAATCAGTAATCATTTCAGTTTGGATTGTCTATCTCTTATGTCGTATTTAGTAGTAGACATAAGCTTGGTGCTCCCTTCTCGCAGCTGTCCGGTTCAGGTGTTCCTTCAGGCTACGTCTGAAGGAATACAGTGTTCTCTTTTCACGGACTGACTGGGGTAGGTCATTCCAGTCTTTGATGGCAGTGAAGAAGAATGTTTGCTTACCCTGTCCTTGGATTCTCGGGACCTTAAAATTAAACATCATGTTTCTTGTATTATGTCCACTCCTCTCATTTGCTTTAACAAAATCATTCTTTAGATACTCTGGAGCTCTGTCATAGAAAATTTTGAAGGCATTAGTTAGCCTGATTTGTTTGGCCCTGTCAGAGACATTGAGCATACCTAGTGACTGAAGTTGTTCCTGGCCAACATGTGATCTGGGTCCTAGGTTCAGCATGAACCTAACCATTTTATTTTGAGTGACCTGAAGTTTGTGCTGTGCTGATTTAGATGATGCAGAGTACCAGGATGACACAGAATAGTCAAAATGACATTGAACAAGCGCTTGGCAGAGGGTCTTTTTGGTCTCCGCGGGCAAGCATCCCACCTGTCTATACAGGTATTTTATACATGCTCTACACTTACTCAGGATAGATTCCAAAATTGTTTCACCTGACAAACTCGCGTCCAGTTTCAGTCCGAGATATTTAACTTGTGACACTGTTGTTATAGGAATATCATTACAGTTGACCGAGAAGCCCACAATGTCTTTCAGTTTGCGTTTTGTTCCACACAAGATGGCTTCCGTCTTGCCCAGGTGAAGAGATAGTCTATTGTCCACTAGCCATTCACTACATGATGCTAGTTCTTTGGAAAGTGAAGCGGCAATACTTATTGGGTCTTTTCCTGAAACCAGAAGCACGCTGTCGTCTGCATACAGTAATAATTTACATGAGACGCTCAGTTCCATGTCGTTCACATAACAGAGAATGAGTAAGGGACCAAGGATGCTTCCCTGCGGGACCCCACAGTTAATTGGCATAGGATCAGATATATTATCATCAATTTTGACTCTTTGGGTTCTACCACTAAGATAAGATTTAAACCAGTTCACAGACCCTATGCCCATTGCTTGTAGTTTATTACATAGGATATCATGGTCTACTGTGTCAAACGCTTTTTGTAGATCAAGAAGAACCATACCGGTGTAGTTACCTTTAGACATTTCTTTACGAATGTGATCCGTTGAGTGGATGAGACAGGAGTCTGTCGAGTACATGCATTTGAAACCTGATTGAAACTTATTGAATAGATCATTTTGTTTGAGATAGTGTTCAATTTGGGTGTATACCGCTCTTTCAAGGATTTTAGATACAATACATAATATGCTAACTGGTCTGTAGTTGCCAACTTCTAGTTTATTTCCTTTCTTGAATAGAGGGGTTACAATAGCTTCCTTCAGTTCAGCAGGTACTGTGTTGGTGTTAATTGACAAGTTGATGATGTGGGTTAGGGGGCCTGCTATACCAATGGCTCCGTCTCGTAGAAATTTGGCAGGAATTTTGTCTGGTCCTGTGCTCTTATGTACATTTAGGTTAGACAGCTCGTCAAAAGTGTATTTTGGTGTAACATTTTGCAATCTAAATGTGTTCGGGTGTATGTCTTTATCTCTGTAGAAATTACGAAAGGTGGCCGTTGTTGTCGTGTATTTATTGAGAGGTTGAGGTAGGTTCTGTGCAGTGTGTTTGCTATGGAGGTGAAGAAGGAGTTGAAGTAGGTTGAAATTTGTCGTTTATCGTGGCAAACCTGATCATTAATGGTGAGAGCAATATTAGTGTTAGACGAATCCCTTGTCTTGTTGCTGTAGCCTGTTGTTTTTAGGTGCCTCCATAGTTTCTTTGGGTTATTCTGATATTCCTCTGCCTTATTGTGAAAATAATTATTTTTCGCTGATTTCATTTTCCTACTTAGTTTATTCCTGGCCCTGTTGAACTCATGTTTCAGACCTTGATCCTGTCTATGTTTCGCTAGCCTTTTTAACAGATTGTCTCTGTGTTCCAAATGGTGTAGTATGTCATTGTTGATCCATGGGTCTGACCTTGCTTTAATTCGTATGTCTTTCAGAGGAGCTATTTCGTCTAGGATGTTTGTGATGATGGTTCTGAAGCCAACCCATGCGTCATTAACGTTTGTACTTCCAAACACTGGAGACCAGTCTGTATTCCATAAAATGTCCAGAAATATTTTCTTATTGTAGTTTCTGAGTGACCTTGTTTTGATAATCTTGTGATTCTCTAGGGTAATTTTTGTGGTTTTCCGTGTGCAATATGTGACGAAGTGATCACTTATCCCAGTCTGTATAACCCCTGATTGGCATATTTTGTCCTCTCTGTTACAGTTTATGTGGTCTAATATTGTGGCAGTGTTCTCAGAGATACGTGTGGGGGTTGTGATGAGTTGTTTGTGATTGTGCATTGTCAGTATATGCCTATATTCTCGTACAAGCCTATCATTTCGTTGTTTGTAACACAGGTTAAAATCCCCTAGTATGATGGATTCATTCCGAGGGTCTAGCGATGACAAAGTTCGTTCAAATTTGGTCAAGAATTGTGTGTCGGCTGGTGGCCTATAGCATACCCCAATTGTGATGGGTCTTGTCCTCGGCAGGTGTAGGTCGATCCACAGAGCTTCGTGATTTTCTACATGGAGGTCGGTCCTAGTTGTGTGTGTGAGGTTGTTTTTTACATACAGACATACTCCTCCCCCATGCCTATTGCGATCATTCCAAACCATGTTGAAACCTTGAATGTTTATTTCACCATCGTTTATACTTGAATCCAGCCAGGTTTCTGTGATTGCAATTATTGAAGCTTTGGCCTTATTAGCTAACAAGTTTATTTCTGACAATTTATGGTACATTGATCTGGCGTTAATGTGGATAAGATGGAGCCCTTTGTTGGTGAACACTCTGTATCCATCTTTGATTTTGAATGTGTCCTGGCTGGATTCTGATTTGTTAATACTTGGATCATTTACATTAATATTCGGTAATGAATGCAAGGCACACTTATTGCAAAGGAATTCCCGTTCTTCACTGTTGGTCTTCTTAGAGATGCACTTCATGTGAGCTACCTGTTTACACTTTACACAGTTTTGGATCTTTTGACGTCGTGTTATGAGTGATTCACAAATAAAACAAATGGTTTCGCGATGTTGTACAGCTGAGTTCCTACATTTAACACATTCAACTTTGTTTCTACTGTTAACGTAAGTACATCGGTTATGAACAATTTCATTACAACTGTTGCATTGTAAAAGTGAACTCCTATTGTTGAAACCAATATTACAGACTATACATAGTTTTTTCTTACTGTTTATCATACGACTGGAGGTGTGGTTTGGTCCGCGTCGATCAGCTGTTTGTGCGGGAGAGAGTAGGGGATACTCGCGGTCGGGCTGTGGTTGTTTGTTGTTGTTGTTGTTGTTATTTTCATTGTCCGTTGATGCTGCTTCCCTGTTGATGTATTTGCGAGTGCTACCTGTTTTTATTGTTGTTCTTGTTGCATGTTGTGCTACTTGGGTCGCCGATATCTGTGGTATTAATGGTAATGCTGTGGGTAATGTAGAGTTGGTGGAGTGGGTAATTGCTAATTCCCTGCATTTATCGCATTCCATTTCTTTTCTGCTGTTAACATAAGAACATCGATTGTGTGCTGTTTCATTACAAATACTACATTGTGATGTTGGACTCCTTTTGTTGAATCTAATATCACACACTGTACATAGATTCTTTGTATTGTTCGTCGTACGTCTGGCGGTGTGATGATCAGCTGTGCTGCTAGGGTGGGGACTGTCTGTGGCTATGTCTCCCCCTGTGACCCCTCCCTGCCCCACCTGTATTTGCTGTTTGATGATGTTGTCCTTATTCCTGGCTGCTAATGCTGCTCCATTGTTGATGTTGTTGCGACTGATGCCTTTCTTCCTAGCTGCTCCAGTTACATGTTGAGCCACCGATAGTGTTGGATTGTGTTGTGGGTTGAATTGGAGCGTGACGGCCGGAGGCTGGGGTACCTGCTGGCCCAGTTTGTTATAACAAATTTTACTGCTAGGGACTGTTGAAATGTCGGTGTCTGCCTTACTTGTTTGGAAGTGAGGTTTCTTCAACGTTGAACAAGGGCCGGGGTTGGTCTCTACATCTCCGCAGCTAATTAGAGTGTAGCACAATAGGTGTTGTAGCGAGGTTGTGCCAGAGTATTTGCCCAGTCGCGGCGTCTTCCCGATATATGAAATAGACCAGGCAGGAATGGTGACAGAAATTGCACTCGTGTGTGATTTCTGTGTGACGAGGTCCCTCAATACTTGTTTAGGGTTGACCTGGTACACTACCGGACCCCTCTGCACCTGTATATCAGCATAGCCCCTCTGGATGTTGAGAAGGATGATACATAGAGAGAGGGCTACGCCCGCACCCTTCATCCCTCCCGCCATCTTGCGGCCACCTATCGATGATAAGATGGGTGAGGGGATGATTGGGGGGCAGTAGTATTGGATACTTACTTGCCTCAGAGAGGGCTGCCAATCGTAATCTGCCTCCGCAATGTATCAAGTCCCCCTTCAAGTGTAAGCCCAACTGGTTGATCAGGTTATTCCTAGACTTTGTTCCCTTAACCAGTAATTTATATTCCTGCGTATATATTTCTTGTTGACAGAGCTTATGTAATAATTTATCTGCAATTCTGATCTCCTTCACTTTGAGGTAAGCACTACCTGTGGGCGGTGTGCCTTTAATTTTTGCTTTTACATTTTCTACAAATCGTATCACCCATGCTGTAACATGTTGTAACTTCTCATAGCTGCTGAATCTATCCCAGTCCCATAACCGTGTGTCTTCGTCAGGCACCGAGTCAATTACCGGTGCCACAATAGCAGTGTGTTGCTCGCTCAAATCTATATTCTCTGGCCATTCGTTGGGATCATTATGCCAGCATGGGCCATCCCACCACAACGCAGAAGATTTGAGAAATTTAGCAGAGACACCACGAGTAATGCAGTCACTTGGATTCTCTTTGGTAGACACATACCGGTACTGTGCGGTTGGGAGCAGGGTACGAATTTCGTCGACACGGTTGGTGACGTACACTGGTAGCTTCTTTCGGCTATGTAACCAGTAGAGCGTAATTTGGCTGTCACTCCATATAACTGTCTCCGAGATATTTAGCAAATTTTTAAAAGTTTCCTCTACAAAGTGAACGAGTCTAGCAGCCAACAGAACTGCAGTCAGCTCTAATTTTGGGATGGAAAGGGATTTGATCGGGGCGACTTTCGCCTTCGCCATGACTAGACGGCTGCCACTTGTGTCAACAAAGTATATGGCGGTGCCGTACGCGACCTTGCTAGCGTCTGAGAAGGCATGAATGGAAACAGGATGGTCCTTGACAACTCTCCGAGGAAAATTAAAACCCTTACAGAGACGAAGATCCGAAATAATGTCTTCCCACTCCTGAACCAGATCGCCAGTCAAAACCTAATCCCAACCTAATTTTATCCTCCATAATTGCTGAAGGAATAATCTTGATTTGATCGACACCGGTAGAACTATCCCCAAGGGGTCAAAAAGTTTAGCCGTAATACTCAAGCAGATTTGTTTTGTAATCTGCGAATATTGCGTGCACTGAACGCCGAATGAGAGGGTAACGGTATCCTCATATGACGATAGTGCTTGACGCTCAACCTGTGAGTATTCCTTAGGGGTTATCCCGATGTGATCTAATTCCCACAAAACGTTTAAGTCATTTTTGCATGGTGGAATATTACCAGTGGACATGTATTCGTCCATTGGGTTTACTGCTACATTCAATACAGTAATTACTTCTGTGCTGGAGCTGGTAGGTTGTGCCACATATGAACCACTGATGGCGTACCCGTACTTGGTAGGAAGCAGAATTAGTCTACCTGACCTTTTATACCCAGGTCGCACTATATTGTAGTAGTGATCCGCACCAATAAGCAGCTCCAGCTGATCTGTGTCCGTTGCGTGAGGATCGGCTAATTTTATGCCTTTACTTTGTAAACTAACCAGTTTAGACTTTAGGTTAAGTTCACCTTTATGTTCTGGCAATTCATCAACCACTATTGCGTCTAGATGATGAAATTTACCTCTCTGTTTGTATTGCAGTGCCACAACATTATATTCCCTAGCGGCTTGTTTTCCGGTAAATCCGTGAAGACATAACTCCTCAGTTCCTTTAGAAATGTAGGAAAGGGAGGATAGAACAGAAGACTTCACAAAGGTCTTCTGAGAACATTGGTCAAGTAGCGATCTGATTTTAACACAATTATTATCCTTAACCTTTACCGGCAGCTGTACGGTGGGCAAGATTACTATATTTTTACCTGTGGCAACGGACATTGTAGTTGAAGTAGCAGCAGTCTGCTCTCTCTTGGTGTTATCCTCCGCTGGTCTACTTTCTTTCCCTTGTTTTTGTGTACACAGGGAATGAAAGTGTTTGCCTTTACAAAACATGCAGCTTCTTATGTTAGGATTAGTACAACCCGAATGGCCATGATCTTTTGACAAGCACCCAGTGCAGAGACGTAGTTGACGGGCTCTTTTAACTTTAAGAGGCCCTGTCTTATACTTCATACACTTGTACCATAAATGATTGGTGCCACTACACAGAACACAGTTTAATTTCCTGTACTCACTTTGGGCGGTAAATGTTGCCGTAGCCATGGATGTACCCCCTACTCTGTCTTGACCCGCCATATTGTACACTTCAGCCTGGAGGCAATGAGTGAATTTCTTATAATCCAGGCTCGAGTCTCCCATTTCCCGTTTTATGGTTTCTTTTAGTGGTGATGGTAACTTATTGACAAGAGTCACCACACAAAATTCCTCCAGACAAATACCATGGCTAATGATTGACCTCATCACACTCTCTGTATTGGCATAGAAGTCCTTCAGGTCAGCTGTTTGATGTTTGGGTGACACTAATTGATTGAATTTGGTAACATAAGCTGCCTTGATTCGATCTGGATGCCCATATGTCTCTTGCAGGAGCTCAATTGCTGGGGCATAGCTTGCACTTTCGATAATGAATCCTTCGACTAGCTTATGTGCATCACCCTGAAGCTGACCCTTTAGATAGGTGAAGCGTTGTATATCTTTGAGGTCGGGATTGTCATGGATGGTACACTTGAACATCTCCCAAAATCCTGACCACATGGTGGCATCACCTTCAAATTTTGGAAGAGTAAGATGTGGTAATTTGACTGCGGATTTCTTTGGCTCTTTCTTGACCTCCTTCTTGACCTCTGTAATCAAGATCCCCTTCAGTGTGGCAACGATTACTTGTATGCCCTCCATATATAAGGTATCCTCTCTTATCACCTCGATATACTCGGCGTCCTCGTAAGTGTTGGCCAGGTCCTCCTGTGTGACCTCATACTTGTCAAGTTGCTTTTGAATACTGAGCAACCTGGCCTCCACCTCTACTCTAGACGCCGAATCAAGGATTTCGTCAATATCAGAGGTCAAGACCGTCAAAGAGCCCTTAAGCCCAGCCCGGCGCTTTTGTACACTTTTAGCCATGATATTACGGGAAGGAAATCTATTGACGTTAAATCAAACTATCAATGCCAGACCGAATAAGTTGCGAACAACAATACAGTATTCCGAGAAATCAAATTAAATCGCGAGCCGAAAATAAAACACCCTCACGAAATGCGGAATAAGAATTGTGCGCAATGTAGACTAGCAATCTGGAGCTTTTCAATTTAACTCCTTACATAATAGTTATGAAATTATAGAATCATTACACCATAAGTTAAGAAAAGCCGGGAGGGAAGTTTAGTACAATACAGTAGCCTATAGGCCAAAAATCTCTAGATGTCAAAAAAGAGGTACCGTTTAAAGTTATAATAAATTCAAGAATTTTAAGAGAGAGAGAACCTATAGGGTAATTTAAACAGGCTAAACTCAATGGGTACCGCTAAATTTATATTATGAAATTTAATAAATGTGAAAATTGTACACAAGAAAAGTTCATCTCAAGAAGTCACAAGGAAAAAAGTTTTGAGTTGGATTAACACACACTCAGCCTATCAGCTATCATATAACCCCGCCTCCAGGGCACACGACGAGAGATGCATTTAGAAAGACATGTGAATCAATAAAGAAGTTATTGGACAGTATAAATTTGATATAGAATGAATAGCCTTAACTTTTGAAATTATTATACAGCACAGTATGGATGATTTTAATCTTAGTGCCAATCAATTGTTATATAATTTGGGCCTAAAGGGTTTACAATCAAAATTTAATTAATATACTGTACCGATTTGAAGGATTATTAATCTAGGCTATACTGATTTTGTTGATCAACTCTAACGTCATGGTGGGCAAACATCTCGTCGTATGACCTGGCGACCATGGCATATTCGTCTTGCCCAAAGCACCGACGACAGGTGGCCAGGATCTCCGAATAGAGACGCTTTGATGCCTCGTGCCTTAGGTGTACCCCGTCGGGACTGAAGTCAGCCTCAGAGGTATTCATAGACTGATAGCGCTCCCGGGTGAATGGGATATGGCGCTTTAGCCATCGGTTAACCGCATTTCTAATGCGGTTAAACTCGTCCGTAGAGACCCCTCGTGGAGCCTGTCGCTTCTCTACCCCAATCACCCGGAATTCTTCCCCCGAGAGCCGCACCACCTCCTCAGCTAGGACCTCGATCCCCTCCGCTATCCCTCTCGGACTGACCCCGCTCCTTATCTCATTTCCTCCTATCACCAAGAAGGTCAAGTCGGGCTTCAGCTCTAAAAACTGACCCCAGGCTTCTGTTGGCCTCAAGGTGCTGACGCGGGCACCTGGGGCAGCCAGAGGAGTCACGAAAAAGAAAGGCCTGTGGACGGCTTGGTCCACGTACAAATCCCTGACGTAGGAGTGGCCCAAAATTGCACCCTTTCTAATCGGGCCTGGGTATGCAGGCCTATCAACCACCGCAGGATAACCTTCCCCTACCCCACCACCCGCGGCACCATGACGCCAAAAGCCATGGGCCATGAGGGACAGACGAAATATGGCACACAAAAAATGAACCACGTAGGCTAGGCCACCACCATCCACAAAAAAAAGGGGGGGGGGAAACTAGTGAGAGGTTTAAGGACCAATTATATGGCTAATTTAGATAAGTGGACTGTATATTATTGTTATTGAAGAAACATTAACCATATAGAAATATATTACCCTTTGATGAACTCAGCTGGTGATTGGAGGATGGCGGAAAATAGGCTAGATGACTGGAAGTGATTAGTATAGTAAACAGAGTATGAAAAGAGGCTACAATAGGCTAGGATAGGCTAGATATTTACGTTAAGTTGTGCTAAGTAACAAAGATGATGATGTAGTGACTATGGAGTATGAGATGAAAAGTGAAGCGAAAACACCTGGTGAAGTAACTAGGAGAAAGAAGGCTTAGCGTGTGTAGCTGGGACGGAGGTTGGTTGGAGAGTGAGCGAGCGCGTTATGTTTGTCTCTGTCGTGACATACCGCGCACGCGCATAACATATGGAAAATGATCCCATCCTTTTTACAATGAGATACTTATGAACAATCTTAAATAATACAAATATATATATATATATATGGGAATTATAATTCTACAATACTTTCCCATATACAACTATAGAATAATATATTCTACCCAATCATGGAACGTTCGACCAAGGTTATGGAAGCGTTCAACTTAAGACTACGGAATGATACGTAACGCTACATCAACCCAGATTACGTAACATCGAGACTGTTCATACTAGTTTGAGTACACTAAGTATGGACACCCAGCAACGCCCCGCACATCGACAGCCAGCAGCAAAAGGAAATGCCAGGCTGACAGAACACCACTTACCTGACTTTGTGCCACCCACAGAGGGTAATGAAAGACCCCGCAGACGGTGTCATGTGTGCCGGAACACGTCACAGAGACCCCCTGACACACAGATAACAGGTACTAGTGCGAAGATTGTGGTGTTGCACTGTGTTTCCCCATCTGCTTCAGGGAGTATCACACCCTTGAACATTTCAAAAACAGTGTGTTCAAATACTGCGATAAAAGATGCAATCAAAAGTGAAGTGTGTGTACAAAAATCAAGTGTAAATATTACATATACAAAGTGCCAAACACAATATCTAAGTGATATTGACACTCAAATATATGTAAAACAGTGACGGACACCAATAAGTGTAAATTTATCATAAACTTATTACACTGTGAACAATGAAGACTGTGATAACAGACGATAAAAGTGAGATGAGTACATACGTACAAAATACAATGTGAAAACCCATATTTCTAAGTCAAAAGTGCCTAAAACAATGTGCAAAACTCATACTCTATCTATAAAACATGCAATATAGTATACAATCAATAAACAGAGTGCGTGAGAGAGGCACAGAATGTAAGTGAAAGAGGGTGTAGAGTAGTGTCAGTCAGCTGGCCGTGTGTAAGTGCATGCGTTCTGTTGTTATCTTGGGCCAAGATGGCCGACCGTCGCCATGGTAATCAGGACACGCGCTGGCCTTTCCACTCGTCGGCATTTATAAAACTTGGATCTATGCACTTATCACACTGTAACTTCACTTATAATGAAATTATGTGATACATGTTGCTAATATATGAACTATGAAAGCACACATGATGCTCGGGTGGTGTAAGTAACCGTCACTCGAAAACTGGAGGCATCGTACATCACCCATGCTGCCTCACCCTGCTGTGTTGTGCCGGCGCGGGAGGTTTGAAGAGGCACCCGGCACCAGCTGATGGCTGAGGCTGAGTGTTTTTTTGTTTCCTTCATTTCTCACCTATTTAAGCTGTTTTACGGAGAAAAACAATGTTTTTGGCATTTATTATATATTAGCTGGTGCCCTGTGGGTTAACCTGTACAGAGAACTTACTGGATTGAGTAATGTATGCTGTGGAAAGTTCAGTAAAAAAAATAGTAAACAGACTGACCAAGAGCTAAACAATATTAATGTTCTACGGCAGTGTATCGGTACTCTCAATAAAAGGTCCGGTCCCCCACACAAATGAGTTTGCATATATTATTGTTGTTTTTCTATACTATGAAGTTAGGTAACAGCTGATGGGTTAAATTGAAGATTTATGTTAGGCTCATTAAGTTTATCAATATTATGATTTGTTTATCTATGTGTATGAAGGATACAAATTGCAAAGCTATCTGTAACAAGTGTCTTTCCTAAAGTTGAAACAGTAATGGAGAGCCAAATTCGAAGTACGTTAGCGTCAAAATGTCTGGACACACGAAGCTTGAAGCAGTTTAAATCATAGGCTGACGGAAAGATAGATTTTGGGAGAGTGTTGAGTAGAAGAAAGCATGGGAAAATTGGTTCACTCTTGGGTTAGGGTGTTGGACAGAATATGTGTGGGAATGTGTTGAAAGATGGGTGCCCCCAACTATCTATATAGGAGGAGGTATACACTGAGAAAGCTATGAAGAACATTGATTTCAGTAATAGCGGTAGAAGAGTGCGAGAGATGCAACATTTAGGCGTGTAGAGAGAGATTTAGAGAAGCATAAGGAGATATTTTGGGGTTTTATGGATTTGGAAAAAGCGTATGATCGTGTGGATCGTGAAGCAATGTGGAAGGTGTTAAGGATTTATGAAATTGGAGGAAATTTGTTGGAAGCAGTTAAGAGTTTTTATGAAGGGAGCAGAGCATGTGTAAGAGTAGGAAATGGCGAGTTGAGTGAATGGTTTGAGGTAAAGGTAGGTTTGCGACAGGGTTGTATATTGTCACCATGGCTGTTTGATATGTTTATGGATGGTGTGGTGAGGGAGGTGAAAATGAGAACTATGGGAAGAGGATTGGGTTTAGTAGGAAAAAATGGTAGAGATTGGGAGTTGAATTAGTTGCTGTTCGCTGATGACACAGCGTTGGTGGCGGATTCTGAGGAGAAATTGCAGCAGGTAGTCTAAGAGTTTGGAGTGGTTTGTGGGAGGAGGAAACTGAAGGTGAACGTCAATAAATGTAAAGTGATGGTGTGTAATAGGGGTGATCGTAGGGTGAATCTAGATGTGAGGCTGGATGGGGAAATACTGGAACAAGTAGAGTGTTGTAAATATCTAGGAGGATCAATAAGCAGGAGTGGAGGTATGGAAATGCAGGAAAAACAGAGAGTGTGTGAAGGAAGGAAGGTTTTTGGAGCAATGGGAAGTATGTGGAAGACGAGAAATCTCGGAATGAAAGTAAAAAGTGCAATGTATCAAGGAATTGTTGTGCCAACAGTGATGTATGGGGCTAAGACATGGGCTCTGAAGAAAAAGGAGAGAAGAAAGCTGGATGTGATGGAGATGAGCTGCTTGAGGAGTATGTGTGGAGTTACCCGTAGAGACAGGTTGAGGAATGAAAAGATACGTAGGAGAGTGGGGCAGCAGGAACATTTATCAGCCAGAGTGGACAGAAGGGTGCTGAGCTGGTATGGTCATGCTGAACGAATGGGAGATGAAAGGCTTACAAAGAGAATATATGAGTCAGATACAAGGGGAGATAGAAGGGCAGGAAGACCCCCATTGAGATGGAGGGACTGTGTAAGACAAGCTTTGGATGATAGAGGAATGACTATAGATCAGGCAAAGGAAGTGGTAATAAACAGGAATGAATGGAGAATGCTTGTGAATAGTTGAGTGAACACGTGGTCAATTGGGAGAGGGGGTCGGGCGCAAGTTGGACTAGATAATAGTCCATCAGGCGCCTGGCCTGGGGAGACGATTAATATGAAGGGTGCGCCTGGAAGTGTGGTGGGCGGGCATGTGGCTTTGGCTCCGCTGCATGTCTGCCTGCCGAGATCGGAGCCTCTCCGGGTGGTCGGGGACCGGGGGAGTGCTGGAGCGACTTTGGTGACCCTGGTCTCTGGGTATTCTCCTGGGTGACCTAGATGTGTGTGAATTTTGTGTTTTGTCTGTGTTTGTTCGTGTTTTGTCTTGTGTTTAGTGTTTGCCTCTTCTTGCTCTGTCTTGAGTCGGCCACCCCCAAGAAAAAAAAAAAAAAAAAAAAATAGAAGAAAATAAAAATAAAAAATAGGAAAAGTGGGGATTGGGCCTGAGCATATAGATAGATAGATAGAGAGAGATTGTAGAGAATAAGAGGAATTCAGTTGATAAGACTATATGCTTTAACTCCACCCTTATAAAAAAGTGCAGTATGTGTGGAGCCTCCCCACACATGCGAACAGTATTCGATACTTGGGCGCAAATGAAGATTTGCGGGGGTGAAGAACCCACAGCCACAGTTGAACACACCTAACTTCTGGGAATCTGTTTTATTAAGAGTGGTAATATGATCTTTCCAAGAAAAGTCAGGCAAAAAAGAAACACCAAGAAATCTGAAAGACAATAGAAGGTTGATATGTGTATTGTCGAAGAGTAAGGGATAATCGTGTGGAAGACTGTGATGAGTAGATAGGAGAAATTGGGTTTTGAAAGCATTGAAAGTAACAAGATTTTCTCTTCCCCAATCGGAAATAGTTGATAGATTAGAAGATAGGCATATGGAGTCATGAGCATATATGTGGATAGGACTAGAGGTACAGATGAGAAGATCATTAATGAATATTGGAAAGATAAATGGAAATAGGGCAGAACCCTGAGAAACACCAGAGTTGAAAGATTGAGGAAGTGAGTGATGGCCGTCCACAACCGCTGCTATGGAACGGCCAGAAGTGAAATTAGAGATCATAGCACAGATTGAGTGATAAAAACTGAAGGAGGGTAGTTTAGCAATCAGAGGTTTGTGCAACACTCCATCAAAGTTTTTCAGTACCTCTAGTGCAATAGCCTAACTAAAAAAAAATATCTCGCCGAAGTTCCGAAAGAAGGTCTATCTATTTATCTATATGCTCAGGCCCAATCCCCATTTTGGGGGTAGCCGACTCAAGACAGAGCAAGAACAGGGAAAACACAAAAACAACATAAAACAAAAAATAAACACAGATAAAAAACACAAACTCTCACACATCCAGGTCACCCAGGAGAAGACCCAGAGACCCGGGTTACCAAGGTCGCTCCAGCACTCCCCCGGCCCCTGACCACCCGGAGAGGTTCCGATCTCGGCAGGCAGACATGCAGCGGAGCCAAAGCCACAAGCCCTCCCACCACACTTCCAGGCACACTCTTCATATTAATCGTCTCCCCGGGCCAGGCGCCTGATGGACTATTATCTAGTCCAACTTGCGCCCGACCCCTTACTCCAAATGACCACGTGTTCATTCAACTATTCACAAGCATTCTCCATTCACTCCTGTCCACCACCACTTCCCCTGCCTGATCTATAGTCATTCCTCTATCATCCAAAGCCTTTCTTACACAGTCTCTCCATCTCAATGTGGGTCTTCCTGCCCTTCTATCTCCCCTTGTACCTGACTCACATATTCTCTTTGTAAGCCTTTCATCTCCCATTCGTTCAACATGACCATACCAGCTCAGCACCCTTCTGTCCACTCTGGCTGACAAATGTTCTTGCTGCCCCACTCTCCTACGTATCTCTTCATTCCTCAATCTGTCTCTACGAGTAACTCCACACATACTCCTCAAGCAGCTCATCTCCATCACATCCAGCCCTCTTTTTTCCTTTTTCTTCAGAGCCCATGTCTCAGCCCCATACATCACTGTTGGCACAACAATTCCTTGATACAGTGCACTTTTTACTTTCACTCCGAGATTTCTCGTCTTCCACATACTTCCCATTGCTCCGAAGACCTTCCTTCCTTCGCACACTCTCTGTTTTACCTCCACTTCCATACCTCCACTCCTGCTTATCGTTCCTCCTAGATATTTAAAACACTCTACTTGTTCCAATATTTCCCCATCCAGCCTCACATCTAGATTCACCCTATGCTCTCCCCTATTACACACCATTACTTTACTTTTATTGACGTTCACCTTCAGTTTCCTCCTTCCACAAACCACACCAAACTCTTTGACTACCCGCTGCAGTTTCTCATCAGAATCTGCCACCAATGTTGTGTCATCAGCGAACAGCAACTGATTCAACTCCCAATCTCTACCATTCTTTCCTACTAAACCCAATCCTCTTCCCATAGTTCTCCTTTTCACCTCCCTCACCACACCATCCATAAACATATTAAACAGCCATGGTGACATTACACAACCCTGTCGCAAACCTACCTTTACCTCAAACCATTCACTCAACTCACCATTTCCTACTCTCACACATGCTCTGCTCCCTTCATCAAAACTCTTAACTGCTTCTAACAAATTTCCTCCTATTTCATAAATCCTTAACACCTTCCACATTGCTTCACGGTCCACACGATCATACGCTTTTTCCAAGTCCATAAAAGCCCAAAATATCTCCTTATGCTTCTCTAAATACTTCTCGCATAACTGTCTTACTGCAAACATCTTATCCACGCACCCTCTTCCCCTCCTAAAACCGCACTGTTCTTCTCCTATTGCAACTTCCGTACACTTTATTATCCTCTCTATCAACACCCTGCCATACAGCTTTCCAACCACTGACAATAAACTAATACCTCTATAACTTGAACACTCCTGCCGATCTCCCTTCCCCTTGTACAACGGCACAATACATGCACTCTTCCAGTCTATTGGTACCATTGACACAGCAAAGCACACATTGAAAAGTCTCACCAACCAATCTATTATCACATCTCCACCCTTTCTAGGTAAGATAGAAAATCCCCAGTAGAGTAGTTCCTAGGAAAATCATATTGGTGATCCAAAAGTGGGAAGACAAATGGTTAAGAAAATTTGAATTGAGAAGAGATTGAAACGCTTTGGAGATGCAAGAAATGGGAGCCATTAGCAGATAGTTGCAGGTTTGAGAGCGGTCACCCTTCTTTGGGACAGGTTGAATGACAGCAAACTTCCAGAAAGAAGGAAAGACGTTAGAGAAAAGACAGAGACGAAAGAGTTTGCATAGGCAGGGAGTCAGCACAGAAGAACAGTTTAAGAGCACAGCAGGGAAAACACCATTCGGTCATGCCTTCTTAGAGTTTTTGGCGAGACGGAAAACAGATTTGGCTTGATTCCGGGCAGAAACATAGGAAGTATCAAATTCTTGAATTTGAAGGCGATGATACCGTTTGAATGCAATGCATGCCTCCATGCCCGAGATGGTTACCTCGGTAATGCGTTCAGCACACTCCGAGGATTCCCATCCACAGAAGCAAAATTAACTCCATGGGATATCAAAGAATTCCTACCGAGAAGCCTCCCAGTCGGCAGCGTCAAAGGGCCACCGCCGGCTAGGAGGATTGGATGTCCATACTAGAGAGACTGGAACAGCCCAACTGAGAGAAAAGGTTTACAGTGAAAGCAGAATGATTAGGAGTTAGAAATAAAGAAGAGGATGTTGGGCCAATCTCCAAGGCATTCAGGAATACGAGTAGTCTGGCCTAACTAGTATAGGAAATTTAGGATAGAAAACTTTGTAGGCTTGGTCACCAGGTTGGTCAGTGAAATGAGAGGAGAGCCATCGGCAGTGGTCAACTTTGATATCTTCTGAGGTGGATATTTCAGAGAAATTGGAGGTTGATAGTATGTATTCCACTTTAAAAATTTGATAGCCAAAGAATTTAGGAAAGTCAGTAGAGTCAGGGAGTAGAGAGACAGCACAGACATATTTAGTTTGAGAGTTACAGGAAAGTTTGAGCCAGATATAAGAATTCAGAGGAGTCTTAGTTGGGAACACAAGAGCAAGTTAGTTTGTTGTGCACATATACACAACATCCACCTTTGGCTTGGATACTAGCCTAGGAAACAGAAGTTAGGAGGATACAGAGAAGGGGCTCGTGGCAGTTGCTTCAGACACTTGAGTCTCGGTGAGGAAAAGATCAGGCTTATTGGAGGAGAGGTGGTGTTCAACAGAGGGAATATTAGGCTGCGAATATTGCAAAAGTTGATTGTAAGAGTGACAGGCCAAGGTCCAAAGCATTTTGAGAGATAATTTGAGGAAGGACGGTTGATAATTGGAGCATTTACTTGTAAAATACGCGAGGGCCTTAGCAGGCATGCGTTCGCTATGGAGGGCCGTGGGGAGCAACATTACAAATTCAATTGTTATATTTACCGCATAAAGCAATGATATTGCCCCACATGCGTATAATCATCAAATGACAAAGCATATTTGAAAAATTAGAAGCCACGAAATAGAGAAAAACATCAACATTTCACTGTACACACTTTTGTTTTGCCCAGGGAGAGGCTGGCTGGACTCCCAGGAGGATTGTTGCACTGCCACTCTACTCTCTGACTGGTGACTGACTGTCTTGCCCACTTCATGCTGTCTGTGTGTGAGTAGGGATTGGTGGTAGGGGGATGTAGGGGAAGATTGACAGAGATAAAAGGTATTTCAGGGGAAGAAGCGTGGGTGGGAAGGAGGGGGGAGAATTGGGAGGGAGGGAGGGTCTTGGAGGGAAGGTTAGGAGAGGAGGTTGTACTATGGAAAGATGCTATTTTGTCCTATTTGTCACCCAATTTTCCGCCACTAGCGTGTTTTTTGTATGTGTTTAATACCATGCCTCAGGTGTGGTTTGTCACAGTCTTTCAGCATAGCCTCAAATGTTGCTTGCCACAATCCTCAGGTTTATGGTCTCCCCTCCCTGGGGGACTCTGAGGCTGGACTACTTAACTCCATTTTAATCATATTTGTTGTATCAGAAAGAAGTGTGGTATGCTTGTATAATGTAGTGGGTTGCGTTAGATTAGTCTCTAGCCTGTAAGGTTAGGCTTGATTAGACTACTTTAAGTTGGATAATGTTAAGGACAAACTAGGAGAGATAACAGTATGCCCTGTATAACTAAATTCAGTGTGAAGGAAGAGGGATTGTGAGTAAAATGGATACCAGGTTAAAATACTTGTAGGCAGAATTACCATATAACAGTAACTGATTCCGTACACCCTAGCTATTAACAATCTGCAGATCTCTTAGCATTTAATACAATATAGTGTTTCTATGCTGCAAAGGCAGCTTACACCAATTTCAAGGTTTCTTTATTGATATTCCCTGGACCTCTTTCTTTTCTAATGATGCACACTCCACCTTGAGCCACATACAAGATTTTGTAAAAATTGGAATGGAAACTTTTATTCCTCATCAAAAGTACAGTAAAAGATCTAATTCACCTAAATGGTTTGACCAAAATTGTGCTAGAGTAACTGAACAAAAAGCAATAGCCTACAATGCATACACAAGATCAAAAACACATGAAGCCTTTAATTACTTTAGAAACATCAGAAATCATGCCAAAACTGTATTAAACCTAACTAAATCAAACTTTCTCCATAAGCAGGCAAATAAACTTCTAAATAATCCAAATGATAACAAAATATTTTGGTCTACTCTTAACTCATTCAAATCCAACTTCACTACTGCTTCATCCATTCCACCATTAAAATCTCCGACTGGCAATCTTGTAAGTGACCCACGAGGTAAAGCTAACCTTCTTGCAGATATTTTCTCCACCAACTCAACCTTAGATGACATAAATCAAGATGTCCCTGTACTTAATTTTAATTCACCTGAAATTCCCTCACTTAAGATCCACACCAGACATGTCAAAACTATTTTGCAGAATCTCTCAGTAGATAAGGCTCCTGGTCCAGATGAAATTCCTCCAATAGTACTTAAGAATTGCTCCTTGGTGCTCGCTCCTGTATTGGCAAAATTTTTCCGTCTGTGTACTCATACCTCATGCTTCCCAGTACCCTGGAAAGAAGCAAACATCCATCCAGTTCCTAAAAAAGGTGCCTCTTCAGATCCATCAAACTACAGACCAATAGCTATAACTTCCACTCTTGGCAAAGTGTTTGAAATTATATTAAATAATCACATAATTAAGCATCTGGAGAATAATAAATTAATCAGTGATAGGCAATATGGTTTTAGACGATGTCGATCAACTGCAGACATTCTTTGCCTTCTTACGCATCAAATCAACCAAGCTACAGACCAACATGGTGAAACACATACAATAGCACTGGATATATCAAAGGCATTTGATAGAGTCTGGCATCAATCCTTATTGTCGAAGATGTCACACTACGGCCTTGCATCATTAGTTCCACTAATTTCTTCTTATCTTCATAACAGAAAAATACGTGTAATGGTAGATGGCCTTTATTCTCAATTTCACTCAATAAATGCTGGTGTTCCCCAGGGATCAGTTTTGGCCCCAACTCTGTTCCTCATTCATATCAATGATCTCATATCTACCACTCATAATCCAATACATTCCTACGCAGATGACTCAACACTCCACAGTTCCTTCACATTTACCAATTCTTTCACCCAACCCGATCTTATAAATTCAAAAATAAACACTGCAATTTCTCTGAACCAGGACCTTTCTAGAATTAATGAATGGGGACAAGAGAATCTAGTTTCCTTTAATGCACAGAAAACCAAGTACATTCAATTTTCTAACCGACAGAATCTCACGGACTCCCATATATTTTTTAATGATGTAAATATTCCCACTTCCCCTAGTATTGACATTCTCGGTGTAACATTAACTACTAACTTGAGCTGGACACATTATGTTAGAAGCATTGCTAAGAATGCCTCTAAAAAACTGGGACTCCTGTACAGAGTTCGAGAATTCTTCACTGACGAGCAGTTGGCCGTAATATATAAAAGTCATGTGCGCTCTCAGATGGATTACTGTTCACCTCTGTGGGGTGGAAGTGGAGTGGTTGCATTGAGGCAGTTGGACAAAATTCAAAATAAAGCTATTAGATTAATCAATAACCCTGCAATCACACAGGACCTTCCTACATTAGCCATACGAAGAAACGTTGCATCCCTTGCATTATTCTACAGATATTTTCACAGCAATTGTTCCGAGGAACTTGCTTCAATTGTGCCGCCTCTCCACATCTTTCCCCGTAGAACTAGGGCAGCTGAGAGCGCCCATGAATTTACACTTTCTCCTCCACAATGCAGAACTTCTGCTTATCAGAATTCATTTATCCCCAGAGCTACTACTCTTTGGAATTCACTTCCCTCGAATTGCTTTCCACAAACTTACAATCAACAAATGTTTAAATCCAGTTGTTACAAACATTTTATGAATGGAGGATGCCTTTAGGCACATGGACCTTTTTGTTTTATCTGTGTTTTTCCTTCCTCCGTTCATTGTCTCTTAAAAAAAAAAAAAAAAAAAAAAAAATTTACGCTTTGCTGCGGCGTTCACCTTCGTATAATTATATGCCTGTGATTTGATGAGCTACCCTGCTCTGTAAACGGGCTACTACATATTATCGAGATGACATCATAAATTATCGTTAATACCAGGTTCCTATTGTCTGATATGTGAAAATCAGCATTTGATGTGAGGACACTTGTCCTTCTGTTTCGTTCTGCCCGTGAGCCGCATTATCTAACCAATGCGATTCCATAGCCATTCTAACTGGATAATGAATGTTTCGACATCCTTATAGGATATATTTTTATATAT
Source organism: Paralithodes platypus (assembly GCA_032716605.1). NCBI lineage: Eukaryota > Metazoa > Arthropoda > Malacostraca > Decapoda > Lithodidae > Paralithodes > Paralithodes platypus. The sequence continues at coordinate 29,699,902 of CM064567.1, read as the reverse complement.
ATATATAAGCTTTGTACAGGTATGTAGAGGTTTCTCTTTTCATATCAACAACATAAAAAACTGTTGATGTTGTGAATGTGTATATCGACTTCTGCACATACACACACACATGCACACGCACACACACATGAACATACTCACACGCGCACACACACATGTACAGACTCACACGCGCATAATAATATATCGTAGATAATTATAGAGACCCATTAAGATGATAGGCTCTCATAATCAATACACCTTCTCTGAGCTAAGTTGTATATTTATCCAATCGGGTTGGTGTTCGGAAGTGTGTAAGACGCTTAATTCATAGTAAACAATGCCTTAACCAATTACAATAGACATCCTTCAACAGTATTTGTCCCAGGATAAAGTTTTGGTAAGTTTACATATGACAAGTTTCAATATATATCTTTGGCATCTGTAGGTAGATAGAATATTCCGTATGTATTGATTATGAGCCTATACATCGTGATTTGATTAAAGATGAAGGGCATTAACGGTATCAGTTAACCTTAACAGAACCTAAGGAGCGATACTTTGCTCATCTTAACTTCCAGGTGACCAACAGAGGATATGTAATTCATCAATATATATTATATATATATATATATATATTTTGTTTGTTTGTCCCCTATGTGGAGGCGGCAGATAAAAGACAGAGCTGCCTGTGACAAGTGCCCGAGATTTGTATATATGTTTGTGTTTATTTTTTTGTGGCAGAAAGAAGTGGGGTGTGCTTGTTTAGTGTAGTGAAGTTGATATATACTATATATATATATATATATATATGTATATATATATACATTTTTTTTTTATAACCGTAGTTTAACCAGACCACTGAGCCACCTGACGAGACTCTCACAGGGCTGGCCCTAGCCTGAGCTAAGGGTTCAGCGGGAATAGGTAAATATCAGTGTGAGGTGGAGCACTAATCAGATTTTATTGATGAGAGAGGAGGAGGAAAGAAAGCGAATGATGGGGTAAATAGAGAAAGTAGGAGAATCCGTCAACAAATCAGAGTAAGATTTACGGCCGAAGTGAAGTGTACGGGAGTGGGAATAGAGCGGGCATTCAAGAAGGATATGACGAACAGTAAGGGTAGTGTGACAGGATTGACATTCTGGTTGTGGATCATGGGGTGTAGACATCAAGTAGCCGTGTGTTAGTCTAGTATGGCCAATACGTAGACGCGTGAGTAGAACTTCCAGCGCACGGGACGGTTGAAGGGAGGATTGCCATTGGTGAGGAGATTGTTTAATCGAGCGAAGTTTGTTAGTCGGGGATTGTGACCCCCATAACCGATGCCACCGCTGTCGAATGACACCATGTAAAGATGTTAACCAGTCCTCTACAGGGAGACGGGGTTGAGATATTGGTAGATCAACAGCCGATTTCGCCGAGCGATCAGCGCGCTCATTACCTGCGATCACTATGTGGGCCGGAATCCAGCAGATTTGAACCCAATAATCAGTGTCATTTAGAGTATGCAGTTCGCATTAGACAAGGGCAACTAGTTTGTGACGTGGATGATAGTGTCCAAGTGCCTCGACCGTGCTGCGGGAATCACTGTAAATAACAAAACGACCCGATGGAGATCGTAGGACTATATCAATGGCAGCGTGAATGGCATAAAGTTCAGCAGTATACACCGAGGCCTGGGGAGGGAGAGAAATCTGAGTACTGTGGTTGGGGGAAATTGCGGCACATCCAACACCAGAATCGGATTTAGAACCGTCAGTATATATGGCAGGGTGCGAACCCTTGCGGCGTATATGTTCTAGAGCGTGATGGCGCAAAACTTCAGTAGAGGGAAGCGACCGTTTATTCAGGTATGACAAGTACAGACAGGAACGTGGCATATGCAAAGTCCAAGGGGGGCGACGGGGGACAAAATGGGGAAGGCAAAGGGCAACACTAGTGGTATGGAGAAATTGAGCTGCACAAACAGGGAAACACGGGACATGATTACCAGCAGTAGCGTCAGTGGAGGCAAAGAGAGCCTTGGTAGGCGAGTCGCTGTCAGAAATACAAAGGGCCCTGCGCATGGTCACCAGATCACGATGAAGGAAGAGAGGGGGCTCACCACTATCAGCGAGGATGGAGATGGTAGGCGATGAGAGGAAAGCCCCAGTACAGAGACGAAGGCCCTGATGGTGAATGGAGTCGAGGGTCCGTAAGGTACTTTCAGAGGCCCCACCGTAAATTGGGCTGCCATAGTCAAGCATAGAGAGGACAACAGCCTTGTATAACATCAACATAGTGGAACGTCGGGCACCCCAAGTGGTATGGGAAAGCTTTTTCAGGAGGTTAAGGGCACGTTGACCCTTGGATTTAACATAAGAGACGTGCGCCTTCCAATTTAAATGAGTCAAAAACCAACCCCAAGAACTTAGCTTCAGGACAAACCTGGAGACATGTGTTGGACATGGTTAAATGAAGATCGTAACCCTGTGACCAACGTTTGTCTTTATAAAACACCATGGCTTTGGTCTTTTCAGGAGAGAAGCGGAACCCAACAGAGGAGGCCCAAGAATTTACTCGAGCAATGGCAATGTTTATGACTCGTTGGGCATGACGGAGATGTTTGGAGGCATAATAGATGGCGAAGTCGTCTACATATAAACTATGCCGAACGTCAGGGGGTAATGGACGAATTATGCCATTGGCCGCTAGTGCATAGAGCATGGTGCTCAGGACGCAGCCTTGCGAGAGACCACAGTCGAGGGAAAATACATCAGAGAAATTGCCTTCTACACGGTCCTGAAAAGTGCGGGCTGACATGAAGTTGGAGAGAAAGGTGGGGAGGTGACCCCTTATACCCGCATCGTGAAGGTTACGTAGGACCAAAGGACGCCATGTAGTATCGTAGGCCTTTGAGATGTCCAAAAAAACAGCAACAGTCACTAGTTTATGAGCAAACCCCTCCTGTATGTACGATTCCCAATGAGCCAGAGAGTCTAAGGTGGAGCGATTTGGCTGGGAACGAAATTGGAAAGGCGTCAAAATATTACGGTCGCGTAGGAGCCATAACAAACGGGAATTCACCATCTTCTCCATCAACTTACAGATACAATTAGTAAGGGAAATGGGTCGGTAGTTAGTCAGCAGGCCAGGATCCTTACCAGGTTTAGCAATCGGAACAACTATCGCGTGACGCCAGGAGTCAGGAAAAGTACCAGAAGCCCATAAATGATTGAAAAAGCCATAACAGATACGACGTGGCAAGTGGGGCAAGTTGTTTTAGCAAATCGAAACCGATACCATCAGGGCCCGGAGCAGATGTTGTGCATGAGGATAGAGCTACGTCAAATTCTGCGGTAGTGAATGGTAAGTTATAGACGTGAGAGGTATCCGTACTAAAATCCAGAGGTCGGCGTTCAGCATTATCCTTGATCGCGCGAAACGCCACATCCAGGCCATCAACACTGCTGACATCAGCAAGATGACGACCAAGGATATCGGCAATAACACCGGGATCATGAACGCGACGGCTTCCTACCGACAAAGCGTGCCTTGGTGAGTGGAAGTGGGAACCATTAATTCGCCCAAATTTACGCCAAACCGTACGTATGGAAGTGGTGGAGGAGATGGAGGAAACATAACCTTGCCAAGACTCAGATTTTGCTCGTTTAACTTCCTTCCGAAACTTCGCTGTTAACCAGTTGTAGCGAGGTTTAAGTGACAGGATGTGAAGAAGTATAGTAACCTGTGGGGCGAGGACGGCCGGGGTGACAGGGCGGATATCCGACAAACGACGATAACGGGAAGTGAGCGTATGTAGTCGGCGACCAACGGCACGTTTCTGACGCACCAAGGTATTGAGAGCATCGGTCCACCAAAGGACACAGCGTTTCATAGGACCGGACCTCAAGGTGGGAATCTATTTGTCTGCCGCAGATTGAACAAAGGCCACGAAGTGATCAGTCAAGGTATTGTGGTCACGAGGTATGAATGGGGGGATACCCCTTGTGTGAAGGTGAAAAGCCCCCCAATCAGCTTTCTTGAAGTTATACCTGGGAGGCATCGGAGGCGACTGGAAATCCAGGGCTGTTATAAGAATAGGGAAATGGTCGCTCGAGTGAGAGTCGTCTAAGACTAGCCAGCCGAACCTGTCCACCACTGTAGGGGACCACAAACTGACATCTATTGACGAGTAGGTCTTATGCGTGAAGGAGAAATAGGTGTGAGTACCTTCCTGGTTAAGACAGCAAAATGTATGATCAAGAAGTTGTGCTACGAGGGAACCAGGTCCATCAGCCACAAAGCATGTGGAATCCCAGTCAGGGTTGTGGGCATTTACATCTCCAACAAATAAAATGGGGGAAGGGAAAGCGTCAATGAGAAGCTGAAGGCGGGATAAATCATAGTGAAATGAAGGTTGGTTGTACACATTACAAATTGATAAAAGACCATGGCCATGGATGTAAAGCCGGATGGCAGAATATTGGAGGTAGGTGGTACGGACTGGGAGAACATCATAAGTAAGTTTTGTATGTACATAAATAGCTGAACCATGTTCGTCACCCGAAGACAACGAACGGCACGCCAAACGGTAATGGAGGATAGAGTCAGGACATTGCCCCACGTGTTGGAGGCAAAGTCAGATGGGAGAATAAATGGTAAGGAGACGTTGGACATCTCCGAGGCCAAGCCGCGTGGAGAGTCCGTTAACGTTCCATTGCAGAATGTACGGTTGAAAAATCATGTTAGAGGTGTAAGATTGTCGAGGTTAACAGAACTAGCAGTTCTACGAAGCTGTTGGTATTGGCGTATACGAGAACCTGCGGTGGGATGGGACGGAACAGACCCTACTAGCGGGACGGTCGTCACGTCACTTTGAGACCCACGAAAGTGACAAGATTTAGACAAGGAGGCAATAAAGGCTTCCTGTGTTGAGGTGGATTTGTCACATCGGTGTCGTAAGTGGTAGGCACAAAGGCAGTCAGAAGCGTGACCACCAGGGGGGTCAGAGGCAGTCAGGGATCGGGTCATGAAGTCACGGACGACAATAGACATAGTCGCCAAGTCTTTATCGGGATTAGTTAGGCAAAAAAAAAAATAAAAAAAAAAAAATAAAAAAAAAATAAAACAGGTATGGCAACTGCAACAGGGTGGATGAGGATGCTCCAACGAGGATGTAACAGTCAGAGCATTCTTGAAAACGCACCCAGTGGGGCAAGGAGAGCGACACCGGGGTATCGAGGGTCCAGCGGATGGGGCATGCGAAGTATCCATGACAGTGGGCAGAGGTACAGGCAAAGCAGGTGGAGGTGGACGAACAGCTGTGCGGGTGAGCCTGTGCTGCCGTTGCGGCAACGGTTCAGAAAGGGACAGAGATGGGGAGGAGGGACTGGAAGCTTTACGCTTCGACTTCCGTATATGTCTGTCAGGTGTTTGAGCCGAATCGGAAAGAACCATCGCAGCATCTGGAGGGCAGTCACTAGAGAGCAAGGAAAAGCGATTAGAGGTCACAGTATCGGCAGGCGGAGGCATAAGCTCCGGAGACGCCACTGGAAGGGAGCTAGTACGGCGCGAAGGCGCACCGGAAGTTGTAGGTGGCGTTGGTGGTACGTCAGAGTCACGAGTTCCGAATGACCGGAGGGTGGCCTGTCTATAGGAGTTCTGTTTGGCTGGATCATGTAACCCCCTCACTGCCAGTTCTTGTTTGGCTCGAGGGATGGTGAAGCCAGAACGGGTTTTCAGTAGTTTAAGTTCAGTTTTGTAAATATAGAATTCGCAAGTTTTAGATCGAGCATGGTGATCACCACCGCAATTGATGCAACGTACATTGCCACAATTCCAGGTGGTCTCATGGTCCGTAGACCCACAATAGGCATATATGGGGCGATTGGAGCAGACTTTGGTGGGATGTGTGAAGGAGGAACACTGTCGACATTGAAGGGGTGGAGGGACGTACGGGCGAACCTCGTGACTCTCGCCCATAATAACAATTCTGTCAGGTAAGGTTTTCCCAGTGAACGTAAGGGTGCCCAACTTGAGTGATTGGCCAGAGTGGCAATTAAGGCGATCGTACAAGTGAACCTTAGTGCAGCAATGCCCACGCAATTGGAGGGATTCCAGCAGAGCATGCTCGTCAGGGGATATATCAGAATGCGGAAGTACAACAGTACCCTGGATGGAATTAAGGAACTCATGTGCACAGGTCGTGACCGGCACATCATCCAATGTTGTGAGCTTGAGAAAGGCACTAGATTGGCACTCAGTAGTGGCCACAACAAGCCAACTACGGGAATCCTGAGGCCTTATCGTCATATCACGGGAAGGGTATGCACGGAGGAGTTTACATTCTAGATCCCAACGTTGCAACGGCGTAGCGGGGGTGATAACTAAATACCTTGGCCAAGCATCTGCACCGAACAGGTCATCAAAACGAAGAATGGTAGGATCTGGGACACGGACAGGGCGTCGACGTTTAGTCCTGGGTACTGTACTGTATAAAGCTGGAGTGTAATAGCGGGCACATCACTGGCACCACGATTTGGCCGAGCAGGGGAGTGGGAAGGAGAAGCTGTCACAATTGTGTCAAGGGTATTGACAACCGAAGTACTGACTGGTGATGGGCTGGTCTATCAGAGTGAGAACTGAGCGATCTCTGCCATACCCATAGCTTACTCATGACTGTTCCTTTAACTTATATATTTTCTAGATCTCAAGTGACGGCGTCTTTTCCGTGGATTGACCTCCCAATCTACCAAGATTGGAAGCCAAAGCGTCACATTTTTCCCTTGCCCCTCAACTTTCTCTTCATAATTGCTGAGGGGCGCGGGGCCCTGGGTGGGGCTTTGGTTTCCCGGGCGTTTCTGCACCCTCCTCAGCTCCCTGCCATGGAGTGGCTTAGGTCACCCAGGCTTTATTGTGGTCGGCAGGGAGGGTTCTGTGGGGGCGCTCGGTTATGGCCTTGGCCTTGCTCGGGGCCTTGGGGCTGTTCGGCCAGGCAGCTTGGGGAAAAACAACAACAACAACCGAAGTACTGACTACTGGTGGGACAGTAGTAGATGTAGGGGAGTCAGATACGACAGGGCTTAAGGGACATTGCACAGTAGAGGGTGGAGGCGCACTCTGGGCCATGATTGTAGGTGGTAGTATGGCGTCAGTGGGTAAAGAGGATTTCGTGGCAGGAGCCACGCCTGGAAGGGGATCCCCGGCACAGTTGGTTTCAGGGGAAAGGTCCGGGACACAGTCCAAAGTCTCGCGGAGGTCGGCATCGGAGTTGACCAGTTTAGAATCCATAGAACATAGAAGGTTATATTCATCTGGGCTAGACTCCATACCCACCATGGAGCCACAATTAGAGGACATGGTTGCTGCCCTAGGAATTCTTACCCCGACCAACGCACCTTAACCCGGCAAGTGCGGGAAGACTCTTAAGCGTTTCCCCGAGCGTCTTAGGAAGACTGGGCCTAAAAAAAAAAACATTTAAAACACCCCCCATTTTTTTTTTTTTTTTTTTTGCCCCTGGGCCATGCCAAATATCACTCCTCCACATCCCCTCCTTCTCCACTTCCCTCTCCTCCTTCAGTTATCACCTATTTTCCTGTTATTCCCTTATTCTGTGGTCTATTTTTATGCTAACATTAGCGAGTTGGTAACAGGGCGTTGTCATCACTGTTACCAAGCGTGGGAAAGAGCGAGAGAGAGACTATTGCGTAACAGTGTCTCTCCAGAGGAGGGGAGGGAGGTTGATTCAGCCATACATTATGTAACTCCCGGCCTGTATCGCCGATTTTGACCATCTAAACGCTGTTTCCACTTGTTTTATTGGTTAATACCTTTATAATCAACCGAAAATAGGCGCATATGGATAAGTATTAATGCTATTAATGGTAAAATAACGATGTTAGTGATGGGAACAGGTCAAATATGTGCTCACAGGCGTGTGGTGTCTCATACCCCCCATGCGCACGTCTTAGGTTAAGGGCCGTCAGAGTGTCGATCTCAGTTCCAGCACGAGGGTCAGGGTTTGACATGAAAGTGTCCCCTCGCTCGAGCACGTCGGGTACCACAGTTCTACGGGTGAAGGGATTGCCGACCCACATCACCCTCCAACGAATCCAAAGAGTTAGCATGGCCATAAGCCTCAGGGCAGACACTGTGTCCCCAAAGGAAGGGACAGAGAGGGGAAAAAAGGAAAGACGAAAAACAGAAAGGATGAGATAAGAAAGTGCCGACTACAGTTAGTTGGGGGCGGCAGGAAGGGCGGAAAGGAGGCCTGCACTCCCTTCCTGTCACCTCCGTCAGCCCCCGCACGTGTTCAAAAGTGAAACCAACGAAGTAGGCATACCGGGGGTATATATATACAGTATATATTTATATATATATATATATATATATATATATATATATATATATATACATATATATTTATATATATACAGTATATATTTATATGTATATATATATATTTATATATATATATATATATATATATATATATATATATGCAGTATATATTCCCCCTATATAAGGGTAAAGGGGAAAGAGGAGTGTGTGGTAACCACTGAGGAATATGTCTTTTAAGCGTAGTAAGGAAGGTGTACAGTAGGGTAGTGATTGAGAGAGTGAGAGTGAGAACGGAGAAATGGATAGGTGACGAACAGGGAGGTTTTAGGAAGGGAAAAGGGTGTGTAGATCAGATTTTTACCCTGTTGAACGGTCTGGCTATGGAGATTGTCAGCTCATTTAAGTATCTGGGCAGTGTGTTGAGTAAAGATGGGACTATGGATGAAGAAGTTAGGGAGAGGGTACAACAGGGGAAGAGGGTTGTAGGAACGCTGAAAGCAGTAACAAGAAATAGGGTGGTCAGTATGGAAGTGAAGAAGTCCTTGCATGACAGTGTGGTAATCCCGACATTGACTTACGGAAGCGAAGCATGGACGTTTGAGAAGAGACTCAGACCAATAGTGAGAGGGGTGGAAATGAGTTACTGGAGAAGTGCGTGCAGAGTTACATGGAGGGATAGACAAACAAATGAGGAAGTAAGAAGGAGGTGTGGTGTGGAGGTAGATGTGCTGAGAAGTGTGAAAAGGAACACCTTGAGATGGTTCGGTCATATGGAACGTATGGTAAGCGTGAGAATGACTAAGAAGGTGTACGAGAGCGAGGTGGAAGGACAGAGAGGGAGAGGTAAACCGGAAGAGAGATGGAAAAATGGAGTGAGGAAATATATGGATGAAGGCAGTGCTGGTTGGGAGGAGGGGCATTGACTGACAGGGGACAGAGGTGCATGGGGGCGGTTCGTTCGTGGCCACCTTTTCGGGGATCACGGCGTCAGGCAATATATATATCCGGGTGGATGGGACTCGTTAGCCTCGGTCAGCAACCCATCAAGGGGAGACAACCTTATAAAAATCCGGGTGGATGGGACTCGTCAGCCTTGGTCGGCAACCTGTCTAGGGGTGTAAACCTGATACAAATCCGTACTCCTTACCAAAGGGTAAGGCAGGTTAGTGGATGGACTAGCCGAATACCACTGTAGAAAAATAGTGCTAAACAGGTACATAGAGGGCCTCGGGGTCGGACGGGTCCTAAATTGAGTGGTCAGCCCTGTAAGTCCTTCAGTAAACTGGCATGGGTTTTCCCTCTTACAGGGGATTGGTCCACTTTTGGGCCTTCTGTGTATGGCCACCCTCATTAAGGGGAATAAGGCGTCCAGTAATAGATAGATAGATAGATAGATATTATACCTGTATCTACGTTTTTAAGTACGTATTCATGTACGTGTATGTGTACAAAGATTTTTTAAGATAGTTTCCCTCAAAGAAACCGTAGCAACAGACAAGACGCCAGATGGGTGCGAGGTAAAGGAAGGAAAACGAAAGGCAGTGAATACAAACGGAAGGGTTTGGAAAATGAGGCGACCAAATCTGAGCAGCAGCAGCAGCAACAACAACAACAACAAGGCACGTCTTCCTTCCATCTTCCTTTCATCATAAATCTCCCAGACGACGCCTCATAATCCCTGAGAGGGACAACCATCTACTCGCCCCCTTCTAATTTTCTTACAAAACAGAAATAAGGCTGCTCTTCTCTTAAGCCGGTATCACAGGAGAACTTTTATAGTCATCATTCGATCAACAACATTTGTCTGGCAACATTTCTGGAATATTTTACAACGGTATCAGAAACTAGACTGATGATAGATGAATTTTTATCTATCTATCTATATGCTCAGGCCCAATCCCCATTTTGGGGATAGAGCAAGAACAGGGAAAACACAAAAACAACATAAAACAACAAATAAACACAGATAAAAAGCACAAACTCACACACATCCAGGTCACCCAGGAGAAGACCCAGAGACCAGGGTCACCAAGGTCGCTCCAGCACTCCCCCGGCCCCCGGCCACCCGGAGAGGTTCTGATCTTGGCAGGCAGACATGCAGCGGAGCCAAAGCCACAAGCCCTCCCACCACACTTCCAGGCGCACCCTTCATATTAATCATCTCCCCGGGCCAGGCGCCTGATGGACTATTATCTAGTCCAACTTGCGCCCGACCCCTTACTCCAAATGACCACGTGTTCACTCAACTATTCACAAGCATTCTCCATTCACTCCTGATAGATGAATTTAGGTGACAGAAATATTATAAATGTTGACCTCATAAGCTGCCAGACCAGTGTTGAGGATAAATGTTGAGGGAAAAAGCGCTCGTGTGATACTGGATTTAGGCAGTTGCTACTTTCTGGCCGTTATGGGTCTTCCTTTTTAATTAACCCCTCGACCTTGTTACGAATATATTTACAGAAGACGAAATTACGCATACATCAGAATGTAAAAGAATGACGTTTACCCGGCAAGATCTCTAACTGGACCAGTACGGAGTTTATCCTATTATAAGTTAAATTAATACATTAGATTAAACTAATAATAGGGGAATGACAAACAATATTTACAGATTTAACCTACCCACTACTTTGTGCATTTCTGATATTTTACCGACTTTACATGGATGCACTTTTTATATAATGGAGACTACCATTAAAATATGTACATGAGCTTTATTCTAATATCCGGTAATAAAATTTGCCAAGATGTAATGCTAAATATTTTGGATATATTTAATTCGTATATTAGCGGTTTTTATAATCAGACGGCAATACACTAGTAGAGAGTGACTGCTAACTCATTGTGATTCTCGTGTGAACAAACATAATAAATAATAATAATAATTATAATAGTTATAATAACCACTGACCAATCGCTGGGAGGGGACTGTTCCATATAATGCTTGTGATATATAATGCAATAGTACCTGTAAGTGAATATGGTTTGGGATACGCTTTCACGCTAACTATACAAAGGAAACTATTTACACTATTATATCCAAGTTTTTGCATAGTGGTTAGAATGCCAGGCATTTTCTGCTGTATGATGGAAAGTGCACAGGTTCGAATCCATGAGAGGGGTCTTGTAAAAATATAAATCACACACACACACACACACACATATATATATATACTGTATATACTGTATATATATATATATATATATATATATATATATATATATATATATATATATATATATATATATATACCGGTATATATATATATATGTGTATATATATATATATATATATACATATATAATAAATATATATATTATATTTATTTATTTATGTGAAAGAAGAGACAATACGCACAGGTGTCTGTACAGGTGGCCCTTCTGGAGAAAAAAGGAAGTTCAGCCAAATTCAAGATTCATTGGAGTCAAAATGCTTGGACACACGGTGTTTGAAGTAGTTCAAGTCATAGGAAGAGAGACATATAGGCGAAGTAAGTGTTTTTTCCGAGTTCACCGGATGTGTAAAAGAAAGATTGTGATTAACTGTTTACTCTTGGGGTAGAGAGTTGACATAATAGCTATGAGATTGTGTTGAGAGGCATGTGCCACCTACCCCTCTGTCTTGGGAGAACGTATGCACTGAGAAAGTTCAGAAGAGCATTATTACTTGGAAAAGTGATAAAAGAGAGTGATGCAACATTGCAGCGAGTGACAAGTGATTGGAGAGATTTAATAAGAGAAGGTGAATTGATTTGACAAAATGCTCTTGGAAAATAACTGTGTTCTAGAAATCCCCAAAACATGCGAACAGTACTCCATACAATGCCGTATCAAGTCCTGAACAAAGCAAGAACAATCCACATAATCGGTTAAGCACACGTTACTTCTGAGAAGAGGATTTGACGGGAGAAGATATATGATCTTCCCAAGATGTATCTTGAGAAAAGGAAATGCCCAGTATATTGAGTTAGGAAGAAGGGTTAGGAAGAAGGATTGATTTGGTTGTTGTTGAAGAGCAACAGATAATTATGTGGAAGGTTGTGGCGAATGGATAAACGAAGAAATGTATTTGTTAAAGCATTGTAGATAACAAGGTTTGCTTTGCCCAAATTAGAGATAATAAACAGATCAAAAGATAGGCATGCATAGTATGGCCTTGTCTTATGAGTTTTGGGGAGACTGTTGGGAGGGTCGCTGATAAAAGCTGATGGACTAGTGGATGGTGGAGTCATCAACATATGAGTGGATAGGAATTTAATTACAGTATCAAGGTCATTGATCAATAATATAATTGATTAATTTCACTCCCAACACCAAACACCTTCCAATGAAATTAATGAAAGCATGTGAGGGATAGTGATAGGACAGAATCCTGTGGGACAGTGGAGTTGATAGGCTTAGGAGATGAGCATCGATCATCTACCACTGCTGCTATAGAATGGTCAGAAAGGAACCTTGAGGTAAAGGAGCAAATAGAAGGATAGACACCGTAGGAGAGCAGATTGGAATTAAAATATTTGTGCTTTAGATATGTCTAGCGCAATAGCAAAGGTCTCACTGAAGTCCCTTAGAGAGGATGACTAAGAGTTAGAGAGTTCCTTGAGGAAATCATATTAACAATCATATACCGATAATGGGAAATGAGATGCTTAAGAAAGTTCTTACTAAGATTAAATTCAAGTACTTAAAAAAGGCAAGATGTGAGAGCAATTGGTCGATAGTTAGAAGGTTGAGAACGGTCAACCTTCTTAGGGACAAGTTCTCTGAGAGCAAAGCTCCAGCAAGAAGGAAGGACGTTAGAGGAAAGACAGAGGCAAAGAAGTTTGCCAAGGCAGGGCATTAGCACAGAAGCACAGTTTTTTAGAACAATAGAACAAAGACCATCAGTCCCATATGCCTTCTTTGTGTTTATTGCGGAGAGGGTAAAAAATATGCAGTGTTAGGAAAATTCATAAAAAAACTCCCAGATATGTGTTAAAGCCACTCGCCACGCTGGTACGTTTATGTATAAAAGGACTATACTGCGGGGGAGGGGGCATACCAATACATTTTGGTACTACTGGTTGAGTTGGTTGATCCAACCCACCATGCTTGTTGCTAGATGCTTCCAGGAACTTCTGAGCTTGCCACCCTGTTCTATGCATTAGATGTGGGAGAGTGTGTGCTCAAACAAGAGGTGTTTTAGAAATTAAATACAATACAAACAGGGCTACTTCTACATATATTTATGACAGCTATATACTAAGTACCAATGTGAGGTTCAGTTCATGTTACAGACCATAACTCATACTGTCGTCTAAACACAAAACTTGATCATGTAGCGGTTTATTTCATTGTATTATTGCGAGTGTAAATATCACAAATGAGGGAGAGAGAGGAAAAGACAATACTAGCACTACAGGTCCTCGGCGATTGCTGTAAATAGGAAAGTATTGGTGGGTACTTCTAGGCCTGAGTTGGGAGGGAATGAAAGAAATCGATCTATATAGGTAGAGTTTGACCAGAATTTTCCTTTGGGACTTGTTTGAATTCGGTCAGGTGGTAGAGCATCTATAAAATAACTACAGTATTTGTGTTAATTAGTATGCATGGTTTTGATTGTGTTGTCAATTAAGATCAATGTATTTATAGTCTCACCTCCTCATCTCCCCCCCCCCCAAAAAAAAAAAAACGACACCTAAATGGTGTGAACAGTTCTATGATGGCCAAGCTAACGAGAGTTAAACGTCTTAAAATAATCAAACTAAAGAGGAAAATCCACTGATTTTCCCTTTTAGTTTGGTGATATCAAATAGACCTCTCTCGGCTTGGATAGGGTTACTTATCAACCTAATTTCACTCAATTGAATCCCAACTTCAAAATTATCCTCACTCCAACCTTATTTTAACCCCTATCCAAGCCCTATTCTCATCCCCATTCCAATCCCATCGCCATCCCAACCCAACCCCATTTTCACCACGTATTGATTCCTACCTCACCTAATCTGCACGTCCACTTCAAACCTCATTCCCCGTACCATATTCCCATCTAACACCCAACATAGAAAAAACAAAACAAAAAACATATCGCATCTTCATGTTCCATATTCCATCCCTACCCTAAACCCATTTCCCATATACCTATCCTTAGCTGAACCCCATCCCCACCATATCCTCACCCCAACTTCAACTACACCCTACCCAAACCCCATTCCCCTCTCACAGGGGAGGTGTGGTGGAGTGGTCATGCCACTGGATTGGTAATCCAATGGACCCGGGTTCAAATCCCGATATGTCAATGGGAAGATATTATTGGGATTGAATTTGTGCTGTACCTAGTATCAGTGCATTACCACAAAGCCCACCGAAATGCCAAACAAATACCCTCATTGTTCCCTGATTAAATAACACTGTATGAATATTCCCATATTCAAAATATGTTACAGGGGGACAATGCCTAGTGAGTTCACTGCTCAATAGGTGGCGTTCTGAGAGTGAGGGTCTGAGTCTGAAGGGTGAGACGGTGAAGCACTTGAGCGAAGCAACCAGCCGCTTCAGAGATGGAGCTGCTTTGAGCCATGATGGATGCTTCACATGTCTCACTCCCCAGGCTGGAACAAGACCTCACGGGCTTCACCGTGTTGAGCGGTGGAATGTACAGGCTCTCAGCCTATGCCCGAGAGGGAGTAGTTGGACTATAGAAAAAAAAAAAAAAAAAAAAAAAAAAAAAACATAAACCTCATCTCCAAATATACCCCCATTCTCACGTCAACCCTAGCCACACCTCTGCATCAGCTTCGCCTATCCCAACCTCTCTCCCTACCCACGTTCTCTGTCTCCTCAGTCTTCCCTCGTCCGCTTCAAGTCAAGTTTCATCCCCCACAAACTTTGCTCGCCTCTCACCTCCCTTCCTCTACTACTGACACACCGGAAGCTCTTTTTTCTGGGAACCAACTCATCTTGGTGGCAGCAGGTCACGTCGCCACAAGAATACTTCGCTTCAGACACTTAACATTAGTCAGGTAGCCTCTTAAACAGTACCCCTATCGATTTCAATATCTTTACACGCACTAAATTTCAGTAAATATTCGTTGTATAATGGTGCTATGAATGATAATATTGATAGGTGATATATTTTCCGTAGTTAGATTTTATATATGAAAGCTGAGGGACCTGACTGATATATAATGCAAAATGCTCACGAGACGAAAAGATTGGAACCATCTTGCTGTTCCTTCCCCTCTGTGCCGTCTCGTTTACCAGAAGACATAATTCGTCCAGGTTGCAGCCATTGTATATTGTTTTGTTTTTACACCTGCCACGGAAGTAAGGAGGTATTATAGCACTTTCCCTGATTTGTTTGTTCTTGGAATATTTTAAGGTCTGGATTAAGAGAATGAGTAAGGAAGGCGCATATAATTAGCAGTGAATAACAGAAGGAACCTCATCAGTCACTGTGAATAATCAACGAGACTTCACTTACGGTGTATCACATTCTGTATTTCAACGATCATGGTCCGCCTGCTGTGCTTCACCAGCCTTGCTACACACGCCATGATTCACCTGCGACACTTCACCGATTGCTTCATCCACCGTGTTTCTCTCACTGTGCTTTACACATTTGATACTCTTCACCCACCATCTAGACCCAATTATGCCTCTCCCACTGCCCTTATCCTAATGTGCTTCACATGTCAGTGTGCTTCAATCCCGCTGTACTACCCCTGCTTCAATGTGTGAGCTATAGGTTTTCACTTATGTATTTATTGTTTGTATATCTAAGCATACAAAACACCCACGTGTATATTATATAGTATGTATAGGTAGATTGACATATATTTTTTTCTTTTTACCTTGCCTTCCATCGAGCGGCATTCTTTATTTTCTTCTTGGCTTCATCCCGGATCAATCTTGTTTTCCCTGTTCCGGCTTTCGCTGCAGACCTTATTTATGACTGTCGGTTCACTCTGCTTAATGATCCTGTTCTTGACACACACACACACACACACACACACAGAGAGAGAGAGAGTCAGTCCAGGTCACCTTCTGGTCGTGTCACCTTTAAAGGGAGTACCTCACGAGAGCTTTATATAGTCAAATTTAAAACCACAAATCCATGATGGCAATATTTTGAGAGTAATGTTTACTGATGTTGGCGGCGAGATAATCTTATAACAGTGAATTTTAGAAGGTTTTATATCAGAGATGTGGACAACAAATGTGGGAAACATCGCCCGTGTGATACCCTCTACACTCTTTTCTTTTGTTTATATATTATTTTGCTTATCTCCCTTTTCTATCGTTTACATCTATTTCTTAGAAGTATTTTGTTTTAATATACCATTTTGGAAGAACCTGTGTTAGGAAGAGATGTTGATAGTCTGGTTTGTTTACATTCTGCTGTGTACCTTTTACTTCCACCCCTAACTCTTTCAGTAAGTTGGAAGTTTTGTAATTCTATTATATATATCATTAGTTGACATTTTGTGGGTTAAGAAGGACTTGTACGAGAACAAATTTTAATGAATTGTTAGATAGAGATAACTCCTAAGTTGATTTCAATCGAATAGCGTTAATCAAACAATAACAGAACATTCGTCATCAGATGACGAATTATAGATTATTCTTGCAAATGTCACACAATCCATGAGTCAAATGGTTACAATTTACATGCATATATACAGGAAAAGTTTCTACGTTCTAAAATGAGAACCTGAAGGTACATGCATGAACAGGGATAGCTGTTCGAGTCCTTTTAGTACCACATGTATTCATTACTTTCATTGATTTCATTAATTGGGTATATTTGTAAGTTAATTGGTGGGTTGATGAAAACAAATATGAATTTATTCAGGTTCAGGAGTAATTCCTAGCGAGGCCTTCCTTTGTGGTTAAGTGCCCCATCTTACCCCTTCCATTCGTCTAATCATTAGGCTACCATAGAGCAGTTGGGAGTAAGTACATGCTTAGATTAATATGCAGTATTCGAGAATGCATAATATATTGTAGGCTTCTGCATAAACCTTTAACTGTCTTGATAGCGTAATGCCTAGTGTGCGGAATTTCGGTGTGAGTATCCTAGGCTGGGGTCCTTGGAGTACCACATGTATTCATTACTTTCATTGATTTCATTAATTAGGTATATTTATAAGTTAATTGGTGAGTTGGTGAAAACAAATATGAATTAAAGCAACTGGCAAGTAGAATAAATAGGCTAAATCTATTTTGTTCATGCATTAACCCGCTGGACCCCAGCTAGTTTAGATTAAATGTACATCGAGAGACCAGCTGATATGGCCTTTTTTTTTTTTTTTTTTAAATAGCCTAAATAGGTGAGAAATTAAGAATAACACACAAAAAACACTCACCTCGATCATTTGGGGGTCCTATGGGTGGGTGGGGGGGGGGGGGGGCCTCAGCCATCAGCTGATGCCGGGCGGCCTTCAAGCTTCCCGCCCGGCTAGACACAGCTGAGCGCGGCAGCATGGCAGATGTACTATGCCTCCAGTTTTCGAGTGACGGTTACTTACACCACCCGAGCATCATGTGTGCCTTCATAGTTCATATATTAGCAACATGTATCACATAATGTCATTATAAGTGAAGTTACAGTGTGATAAGTGCATAGATATAAGTTCTATAAGTGCTCACGAGTGGCAAGCCTCGCGCGCGTCCTAGTTGCCATGGCAACTGGCGGCCATCATGGTCTCAGACAATAACAGAACGCATGCACGTACACACAACCAGCTGATCGACACGCTCCACCCACCACTTTCCCTTTCATTGTCTGTCTCTCTCACTCACCCTGTTTATTCATTTTATACTTTACCGTATGTTTTATAGTTATAATATGGGTTTTACACATTGTTTTAGGTACTTTAGACTTAGAAATATGGGTTTTCACATTGTATTTGTACTCGTATTTTGTACTTCTGTTTTATGGTATTCTATCTAGCTGTTATTTTGTACTTATATTTTATCGTATTCTATCTCACTGTTATCGTCATTGTTCACAGGGCTATGCTATATTTGCACTTATTGGTGTGTGTCCGTCACTGTTTTACGTATATTTGAGTGTCACTATCACTTACATATTGTGTTCGGCACTTTGTATATATTTATTATTTACACTTCGTTTTTGTACACACACTTCACTTTTGATAGCGTCTTTTATCGCACTCTTTGAACACACTCTTTTAGAAATGTTCAAGGGTGTGATACTCCCTGAAGCAATCCGGGAAACACAGTGCAAACCACATTCTCGGCACATATACCTGGTATCTCACAGGGTCCCTCTGTGTCGTGTTCCGGCACGTATGACACCGTCTGCGGGGTTTATCATTGTTCTCTGTGGGCGGCACATAGTCAGGGAAGTGGCGTTCTGTCAGCCTGGCAATCCCTTCTGCTGCTGGCTGTCGATGTGCGTGGGGTTGCTGGGCTTGGAGGGCAGTCATGTTTTTCCTCAACATCTCCCTGGACAACTCGAGGCAGAAGTTCTCCATCGTTTCCTGCTTGCCGGTGATTGTTGCATGGAGGATGTGGCTGTTATACAGGGTGATATCGAGGAGGTGGAAGAATAACTTCTTATACCATCTCATCGTCTTCCTCGCACACTCGACTGACGAGATGAAAGCATCAGACGCATATTGATGTTGTAGTCGCAGATGGCCAATGGTTTCTTGATTAGTTCACCTGTTGTTCTGTCACAACGTCTGCTGTCTTGGAAGATGGGATGGTGGACTGTTGTGAGGACGTTCACATCCCAGTTATCCATCCAGGACAACATGAGGACATTGTTAGCCTGCTGGTAGATGATGGAGCCCTTTTCCCGCCTGGGTGGTAGTTCGGGCATGAAGGTCCGATTCCTGCTGACGGTGCCACAGACTCCTGTAGTGCGGCTATGCAGGAACTTGGCAAGGGAGGGGCTGGTGTACCAGTTGTACAGGTACAGTAAGTAGCCCCTGTCCAAATAGCCCTCCATCATGGTGATCTCGACGGCCCCAGAAATTCCATATGTCCTCGTTTCCACCAAATTCTGTCTTACTCCCCATTTACAGAATTATGTCCTGGATATAACCGGTGCGACAGTCACACATCACCAAAGGTCTTCAGGCCATAACGATGTCGTTTGCTGGGCATGTACTGCCGGATGCTAATATTTCCCCTCCACAGCAGCAAACTCTCATCAATTATCAGCTTCTGATGGGGATTGAAGGCGGCAGCAAACTTCACCTTCAGGTACTCGAAGATGGGTCTTATCCTCTCCATGGGGTCCTTCATTGCTCATGGTTGATTCTGATTTCTGGTGTGGCTTGCCAGGCTGTCTATAAAATGAACATTCCCCATTATGGCCGTGAACGTATTTCTGCTCATTATTTTTGCCAAAGATAGGGGTTCGGACAAGGGGATCCCAGGACCACTACTTTTTGATAGAGGATTTCTTTGTGACCCCCATCAGGATGATAATGGCCAAGAATGTGTAGAATTCTTGGACATGTAGTGTGGTCCATGACAGCCTTGTCGAGTTGCGCACCAGATCCGAAGAGTTGATGGAGAAATATCGCAAGATGATCCAGCACTACAAAAACAAGTCAAGGAATATCATCATCTCAGGCATTCTCCCCAAGATCGACGCACCTGACAAATTCTACGACAAGGCCTTCAGCACAAATAGCCGACTAAAATATTTGTGTCTGAGGGAAGAAGTTGAATTCATCAACCTCTGGGACAACTTCTACAACCAGCCTACTCTGTTCCGCAAGGATGGCACTCATCTAAACCCTGTGGGTTCAGCACGCATGAGTCATCTCCTACACGAAGCAGTCCGCAGCCATGGATAAAAAACCGCCATCCAAGAAGAAGCAGCAGTGAAATAAATCATCCAACGCCAAGCAAAAAACAGAGGCAACCGAGGACCACCAGCGATAAGGACCAAAGACAGCGAGGACCGAGGACAGCCATGAACATAAATGTAGATCCGACAAGAACCAAAAATATTATTAAAGAGCGTTCCGTGAGTTCTAAAATAACAAATTTAAAGGTTTTCTATGCAAACGCTCGTAGCATACGCAATACATTTTCAGATTTAGAGGAGCTAGTGTTTACAGAAAATTATGATGTGATTGGCATAACAGAATCTTGGCTCAATACAGAAGATAGAGACTTTTTAGCAGAGTATTCACTTCCCGGTTATGTAATGTTTGAGAAAAGCCGAATAAATCAAAATGGAGGTGGCGTTTTACTTTATATCAAAGAAAGTCTTAACCCTACCCTCTTGTCAAAACCTCAAATTGTGAACGCCGACACATCTTTTGTGCTAATAAAGAATAATAAAGGTACAAAAATAATACTTGCGTTAATATACAGACCTCCAGCTCAATCAGTGCAAACTGACCGAGAAATTTACGAACAAATTGCAGATGTAAGTAACTCACAAGATACCGTAATTTTTGGCGACTTTAATTTACCTGTGACCAAGTGGGGCGATACTCTTACTTCACACTCCGGACATGACTTGTATACGAACTTGCAAGAGAGTTCGCTTTATCAATTTGTTCGAACGCCGACCCGTGGTAATAACGTTCTTGACATTGTACTTGCAACAAAAGAAGAATTAATAGAGAATTTGAATGTTGGTGATGAATTCAGTAACAGCGACCATCGTACGATAACTTTCACTTTAAAGTTTACTAGTAACGAACCAAATAGTAGCATCGAAAAAGTCCCTAATTTCAAGAAAGCAAACTTCCATAAACTTAGAGCTATATTTAAAGAAACTGACTGGAGCTTTTTAATTAACAATAACGACATAAATACATCTTGGAAGTTATTCGAAACCACTTACCTAAAAGTAGTGCAAGACTGCATACCATCGAAAATACGGCATCCAGGCCATAATAATAAGCCCAAATGGTGGAATAAAGATATTTCAAACTGCCTGCTTGCTAAAAAATTTGCTAATGATAGATTAAAATCCTCACAAAATGACGAAGAACGGGTGAAATTTGTAGAGCTACGACCAAAGCCAAAAAGTGAATAAAGCAAAGTAAAAAGACCTTAGAGTTACATATTGCGAATCAAAGTAAAACAAACCCGAAAGAATTCTATAGTTATATCAGAAAGAAAAAAGTAGTTACTTCAACTGTTGGACCGTTAGTCGATGAAAATGGAGAATACACCAAAGACGAAGTACAAATGAGAAATGCCCTCAATACCTTCTTTGCATCAGTTTTTACAACCGCAGACCTCAGTGATATCCCTACACCATCGCCGATTCAGATTGATAATTCAGATGTTCTAAGCAATATCACCGTTACAGAGAGAGAAGTATTGAATTGTTTAGATAAACTCAAGGTAAATAAAACGCCTGGACCTGATACAATCTTGCCTAGAGTTCTAAAGGAAGCTAAGGATGAGCTCTCCAAACCACTGACATTACTATTCAATAAATCCTTGCAGTCTGGAACTATGCCTGATCAGTGGAAGCTAGCCAACGTAACACCGATATTCAAAAAAGGCAGCAAATCCCTATCCCGTAACTATCGTCCAATTAGCTTAACCTCAGTTGTATGTAAAATGCTAGAAACGGTCATACGAGACAGACTCGTAAATCACTTAGAGGAAAATAACATACTTAAAGATACTCAACACGGCTTTCGTAAAAAACGTTCCTGTTATACAAACCTCTTAGACTTCTTCCACGATATCCTCAACCTTTACGATGAGAGTAAAGCTGTAGATATTATATACCTTGATTTTCAAAAGGCCTTTGACAAAGTTCCCCACAAACGTTTACTGCTAAAACTAAAAGCGCATGGAATACAAGACGGTGTGTTGAAATGGATAGAAAATTGGCTCAGCGACAGAAAGCAAAGAGTAGTCATAAACGGTAAGGCATCTAAATGGATCAATGTAAGTAGCGGGGTACCCCAAGGATCGGTACTAGGTCCGATTCTCTTTCTAATTTACATCAACGACATAGATGAGGGTCTCACCTGTACAATCTCAAAATTTGCTGACGATACAAAAATTGCAAATAGCGTACTCTCAAAAGAACAAGTTGACGATATGCAACACAATCTAGATAAATTGTCATGTTGGGCCCAAATTTGGCAAATGAGTTTCAATGCGGATAAATGTAAAGTACTACATATCGGATACCTAAATGAGAAAGCAAACTATTCGATGAATGGCACTCAGCTTAAGAATGTAAACAGAGAAACCGATCTGGGAGTAACAATATCGAGTAACCTAAAACCGAGTCAACAATGTTCAGAAGTTGTTAAGAAGGCAAACAAAATAATTGGCTTTATAGGCAGATCATTTGGGCATAAATCCAAAGAAATTATCCTAACCCTTTACAATTCCTTAGTCCGCCCTCTCCTGGAATACTGCGTTCAATCCTGGTGCCCTTATTACCAAAAAGATATAAACAAGCTAGAACGAGTTCAACGTAGAGTTACCAAAATGATACCTAGCCTAAAGAACAAACCATACGAAGAGCATCTTAGAGAATTAAATCTATTTCCTTTAACCCAGCGCAGATTAAGAGGTGACTTAATTCAAGTGTTCAAAATCATCAAAGGCATCGACAATATGGACTGTAGTAAGTACTTCACTATCAACCAATCTAATTACACGCGGGGAAACGGTTGCAAAATTATTGGTAAATCTTTTAACTCACACGAATCTAAGAATTTCTTCTTCAATCGAGTTGTCAACTTGTGGAATGGGCTTCCCCGAAACGTTATAGACTGCATCACCGTTGATTCATTTAAACTCCGCCTAGACAAATATCTCGCATCAAACCCGCGACTGACTGCGTTTGTAAATGAATAACTTTATTTTATCCCCCCCTCAGTTACTAACCCATCTGTCCCCTACTAACTTCCTAATCCTGCCACAGACATTAGTTCCAGGGCAGTAATTCCCTTTCCAATGTTCCCTTACCCACTCTAAACCACTGTTTGGACACTTGATCTTCAGTGTTTTGGAGGACAAGCAACCTAGAAGGGTCACTAGATCTGTTGTTGCTTGAAGTCCTTTGTACTCCTTTGTACTCCTTTGTACTCCTACTTTTGCTGCTCTTTCCCAGCCATAAAATAATAATTGTACCAGTTGGTCTGGTCAACAATTAGAGCTATGAGGTTTGCAGTAAAAAAAGGCAGGAAGACGTCAAGTCTCGTGGTCTGGTGCCCTTGGTTTGGGAGTGTAGGGCCAGCAATCCCAGCGACCACAAAGTTGTAGTTGGTGGGCACAAAGTTCGCTCCATCCACCCAATTCCACTCATCGGGTTGATCGGCACCTTCATCGCCAGAGTCGTCAGGAAAGGAGTCACCATCAGGGCGGCGGGAGGGCCTTGCCCTGCTTCTTGACCCTGACCTCAACCTCGACCATGGTCGAGTCGACCCGGACCTTGCTCTCGCACCGCCAGGGTGGGGCGTCGTACTAGGGTCACTTTAGAACCCCTTCGGCCACAGCCACGCCCACGGGCACGCCCAAGTTGGCTGGTAGGGCGTTGTGCATAATCAAGGCATTGTGGCAACGCAGGCGGTGATGGTGTCTGAGTGTCATATCCGTGGGAGGTCCCAGGCTGAGGAGAAGGTACAGGTGAGTATGGTAGTAGGCCGGGTGGTGATGGTGGGCGTGGAGAGTGTGGTGGTGGTGGTGTCGGGTGGCGAGGCGGAGAATGCGCTGAGTCATCCCGGGCGGCCATGGTGGGGAACAAACGATGTGCGAGCTTCCTTTGTTGAGCAGGTTCGAGGACAGGCACTTCCTCATATGTTTCTTCCTCTGAATTACTCGATGGCTGCGCAGCCTGCACTGCTAAGATGGCTGCACCCCTGCGCAACCCATTGAACGTATTAGGGGTTGCCGCCTTTAGTGGAGAGGCAATGCGGGGTGGTGGTGAAGGCAGACGTGGGGGAGGACCACGGCCAAGCACGCGTGGTGTCGGACATTGACCCCTTTCATCCTCAGCTCTTCTCTTCTCACCCCTATGATGAGCAAGCGGAATGTTAAGGAATGCCATGGGGTTTGGGTCATCTGCCTCCTCCTCCTCCTCTTCTTCCCCACTTGCTGGGGAGTCCACTATGTCATGGGGAACAATGGGGGAGTGATACCCACTCTCCTCCCTTTGTTCTAACATAGCGAGGCGACAAGAGCTGGGGACGAAGGGTTCCTCCTCATGCATGTCCTGTATCTCGGCCAAACTTGGATGATACTCTTCCTCAGAATCGTTATCTGACGATCCAGTGTCACTATCAGGCACATCACTTTCATCAAGTATGGCCATGGCATCACGAAGGGATATTCCCCTGCGTTGGTAACGGCGAGGTAAATCCGACATGGTGTTGCACTCGCGAGATGTATGGGTAAACTGACTGTCCTTTGTCATGCGCATCCCATGTCCCAACAAACATAGACTTGGGGGTTGCCAAGTATTGCCTACATCCTAAGGAATATTCCATACCAATATCAAGCCTATAGCTACCATAGGACAAGAGTAAATAAGGTCGAAAGTCGTGGTGAGATAAGCGGGTACAGTGTTTTTCCCCTCCTTCCGCACATCACCACCCACCCGGCAGGACATAGGGGTTGCCGAGTATGGTCAAGTAATGCCAACATCCTAAAGCGTATCTCACACAGATCCCAAGCCTCTAGCTACCATACGACAGGAGTAAATAAGGTCGAAAGTCGCGGTGAAGTAAGTGGGTAAACTGGCGCCACTAATCCACCCGCCACCATCCGTGCGGCTTGCCTAGGCGGTTGTCGGGTACCGCCACTGTTCGGCAACACCGTAAGGAATATCCCATACCATTCTCAAGCCATTTCCTACCATAGGAGCTAAGTAAATGAGGTTGAAGTAGCGGATGCAACGTTTGCGGCGCTGGGGTTTAACGTTAAATACATTGGTGACGCAAACATTGCGTCGCTGGGGTCCCGTAGGTATATGCTAATATATAACAATAATAATATGATCTAAATATTTTTGCACTAGTTATCTCTACTGGTAGTTGTACCTAAATAATAAATACAATTCGACATATGGTTGACAGTGCTAACTGTGATGCTAAAACAAAAACAAAAAAAATACAAAAATACAAAAAAATATTGTATAATTACGGAACTAATGTAGAGCTTGATGCTCTTGAAATAATATTTTTGTTCTCCCAAGTTCACTTGTTAATGTTGCTTTAATTGTCCGATCTTACGTTCAGAGATTGAGAGATGCAGCCTGGTTTGCCTGGAAAGTAGAACATAAAAATAAATGCCTATCTGAAATAATTTAGAAATATATAGGAGAGATTCATGAGTATAATGTTCATGCAGAACGAAGGGCATATGTTTGAATAATCAAGTACATTGTCCGACGGGCCTTACAATGGGCAAATAACTGGATAGAAAATTATTGGTGTATACGATACCAATAAGATTTTGAATGAAGTGCAATGGCATCTGATAAGTAATTGAAGCCAGGGTTATTTTATCAGAGAAGAAGATGAATATGGCAGGAATAGGTTAGTATGATTATGTGGCATAGGAAGACAGTGAGAGAAAGATAATGCGCTCCTTAGAAACTGACTGAACTTGATTAAAACAATTTGTAATTTTATTGAACATTTTCATCTTGTTTACTGTACATAACATCGGGTTTCCAGAATAGTTTTGTTGAACAATACATACACTTGCAAAACGGATGGATACAAATCAAATTGCAAATCAACATACAATAGGTTAGGGAATAAAAACAAAACTACTAATATTATATACATTTGTAATGCTGACTGGAGCAAAACAATAGGAAAACATTGATTTATGACAACAAATACAAGTTTGGTCCAAGGGCAAATATATGGAAAACTGTTTGATAATTCTGGATATAGCAGATGTAACCATTTGTATAGCCACCTGAAGAGATGCACGCAACTAAATTATGGATGATTGGGGTCAAATCCTGGCTAAGTAGTTTCGTATTTATTTTGTTTCATTTGTTTTCTATGTGAATGAAGAAGACAAAAGTCAATGCTGCCTGTAACAAGTGTCTCCCCAAAAGTTGAAATATTGACAGGGAGCCAAAATCAAAGTACATTAGAGTCAAAATGACTGGACACACGGAGCTTGAAGCAGTTTATGTAATAGGATGAGGGAAAGACAGATTAAGGGAGAGGGTTCCAAAGCTTGCTTGTTCAGTAGAAGAAAGACTGTGAAATTTTGTTTAATCTTGGGTTTGAGAGTTGGACAAAATAGGGGAGGGAGTGTGTTGAAAGGTGGGTGTCCCCCACTCTCCATAAAGGAGGGGGTATTCACTGAGAGAGCTCTGAAGAACATTGATTACTGTAATAGCGGTAAAAATGTGAGATATGTAAAACTTTGTGGTGTATAGAGAGAGATTGTTGTGAATTAATGAGGAGGTGAGTTGATGAGAATAAATAAATGAATAGTTTATGACTACAACAGGAGGAACACCATCCAGGCTTATGAGTTAGATACCTAAGTTTGGCAATGCTGCCAGTATCTATAACTCCTTCACATTAACCCTTCCTACCCGGGCAGCCTTTCTTAAGGACGGAGGCTGTATCCGGGCGATCTGGCTGAAAACACAACAAAAGTAAACTATGGCTAATCTCGCTTAATATACTACCTACATTAATCAAACATATGTCAAAATGGGCGCCTTACCTTGCCGCGTAGAATGGCGTTAAGTAGAGCTTTCTAGCTCAAGTAGTTCCGGAGTTATGGTGATGGAAGTGGAGGTAACTTTTGCCGCGTATTTACCTCGCCGCGTCCGAACGCTCAACCGCGGCCCAGGCTACGACGAACGTTTTGACTCGTCGCTCTACCTTGAATTATGGCGGGAAGCGATTTTTTAGTGTTTTATTGTTTATTATGCCATATATTATTGTTATTATGTTATTTTCACTCAATAAATATATTTTTCTGAAGAAATTTGTGTCTCTGTCACTTATACTTAGTTTTATTGTTATTATTATAGTAGTTATGATTATTTATACTGGACTATGGTAATTGATAGTGTCATTTTCACTTCTTTATTGTTAGGAATATATATTTTAGTGTCATTATCACTTGCTCATATTGTTCTGAAGGCACTTATTATTACTTATGTGTGTCTCTTTCACTAAGACTTAGTTTTATAGTCATTATTATAGTAGTTATGATTATGTATACTGGACTATGGTAATTGATAGTGTAATTTTCACTTCTTTATTGTTAGGAATATATATTTTAGTGTCACTTTCACTTGTTCATATTGTTCTGAAGGCACTTATTATTACTTATGTGTCTCTTTCACTTATACTTAGTTATATTATTATTATTATTATTGAGTGTCACTATCACTGTCACTTACACTTCAATAGTTTGCCAGAGTGTGGAAATCATTGAAGCAGGTGACAGCAGACAGTCCCACCTGACACTCGAGGCATTGCCAAGTGTTTTTTGTGGGTTTGCTTGGTCGTCGAGTTGTGCGGGTGCACACATAGCACCTCTTCTGCATCCTTATTCGGCTGTTAGGACCCTGGAAAGGAAGGGCGATGAGCTGGTGCTTTCTGAAGAACTCGGCACACCCTGTTCTGTCCATCATGCCTGGTCCTTGTAGTGGCCTCCCTGGTGTACCCGCATGTTTTACCAGGAGCTCATGTATCAGCTGCTTTTGGAAGGTCCGCAGGCTCTTGTACTTGATGACTGGACTCCTCAAACGGTAGATGTTGTACACGTTGAGGACAGACATATCTACTGTATGCAGGACAAACTTCTTGTACCACCTGCAAGATGTTCGCAGGCAGTCTATGAAGCCCATCTGCATGTCGGACTTGTCGACGAGGCGCATGTTCAGGTTATAGTCCAGAACAGCAGCTGGTTTTGTGATAGGGTTCTTCGTTTTTCGGTCCACCTTCCCTGTGGGGACCATCTCTGCTTTGTGGCATGTGGTGAGGAGGTTGACCTTGCGCTGGTCATGCCAGTGGATGGAGAGGATGTGGCCACTCTTCTTATGGAAGATGTCCTTCTTCTTAGTTTTGGTTGGGTAGGCTGGCATGCCCTTCCTCTTCCCCTTCACTGTGCCGACAGTTCCGGTCTTGCAGTCATGGAGGTACTTGGCGAGGATAGGCGACGTGTAATAATTGTCGGTATAGAGGACGTGGTTGTCATGGAAGTACCTCTCCATCATCCTCTTTACCACAGTGCCGCCAAAACCAATGAGGGGGTTAATCTCCACCTCACCACCCTTGCCGCTGTAGACTATAAAGTCGAGCACATATCCCGTCTTGCAGTCGCAGAGGACGAAGAGCTTGATGCCGAAGCGGTGTCTCTTTGACGGGATATACTGTCGGAAGTGCAGCCTACCACGGAACAGGACCAGAGACTCGTCGATGCACAGCTTCTGAAATGGAATCAGGTAGGTGGAAAACCGATGACGTATCATGTCATACAGTTGCCTGATCTTCCAGAGTGTGTCGGGCTCGTGGACATGCATGTTATTTGTCAGGTGGAAATATGAGAGGATGTCGAAGTACCTATCCCTTGACATGAATTTGCCAAATGCTGGAGTCGTTGTGATGTCACCAGTTATCCAGTAGTCGGCCAGAACGTGCTTCTTTATGTGTGTCATCAGCATTGTGAGTGCCAAGAACACATATAATTCTGCCACAGTGAGAGCTTTCCATGCCACCATCTTGGCACTGGTCTTCCTGCCAAGAAAGTTTGAACAGATAGCCTGGTGGTTATTTGTCTCTTTGACAAGGTATTCCATGACTTCATTGTCGTAGAAGCCACAGAAAAGTTCACTGGGGGTGGCATTTGGGCCACAGGGATATGCTGGTGACACCCCATAACCCTGTTGTACCTCGTCAAAGGCCGGAAAATCTGGCACAAAATCCGCCCCATCTGACCACACAAACATTTCAGCAGCTCGAGGACGAGGACGTGGAGCTGCAGCAGGCACACGCCCTGGATGCCATGGCACACGCCCTTGGCCACGCGGATGCCCAGGCGGACGCCCTGCACGCCCACGCCCAGGCCCAGGCCCAGGGGCAGCGGCGTCGGCAGGCTGACCACGTCCACGACCTCGAGGTCCTTTGACTCTTCTTGTCGGGACTCCCTCTTCCTCTTCCTCTTCCTCTTCGTTTTCCTCTTCCTCAGGCGACGTCAGGTCATCTGGGGCAATGTTGGGGTCGTCAGCATCCTCTTCAGGAGACAACTCTGGTGAAGAGTAGACCGGGCGTCGGCGGCGTGGGGCTGCGGGAGTTTGAGCAATGGGAGCCTCGGCCTCGGGAGTTGGGCTCCTTTTGCGGCTAGCCGTGGACTTTTCCGCAGGAAATAAGGACCTACGATGCGGGGCCTGTGGTGACACACTGTGGGAGGCCAATGGCGCACTTGTAGAGGCCCTTTGGTCATCCTGAGGGACAGATGAAGCCGAGGGCTGTGGGTGGCCCTCTAGGCGTCCCGGGTCAAGGCGTCGGGACAAAGGAATGCGGGTGGTTGCTAGGCCTGGGTCGGCGTCACTCTCACTATCTACGCCTTCCCTCACTTTTTCTGCCTCCCTGCGTGCTTTCTTGGCTGCACTTTTCACTAAAGACTGTTTATAGAAGTATTTACCCAATTTCAAGGGCATACGGGCAGGCAAAGGGGAAGGTCCTGGCGTAGGGCTAGGGCTAGGGCTAGGCCTAGGCCTACCCTGACCTACGAAACTAGGCGAAGGGGTTGGCTCTAGCACACTTGGTGCTTCAATATCACCTTCCTCCACCACTTCCACATCAGGATCATCCCTACTATCATCCCCCTCAAATAAATCAACATTGTCATCAGCACCAAATCCCACAAAATCGTCAATTTCGCTCCCACTTCTACTCTGAATATAGAGGTTTTTGTCCACAGAGCTTTCACCACTGCTCAAATCCGGGTTGAAAAGTTCACGTTGTATTGCAAACGTTTCACTTTCCTTAGTTTCTTTTTCTTCTCGGTTGGCAGAGGCGTAGATGTTGCAAGCGGGGTAGCACTGGGACGCGCGCGAGATTGCACAGTATCGGACGCGTCGGAATTCATTTTTTTGCTGTAGCTCGCAATGGCGGCAACGTAGGAACTGATAAGCGTGGTAGTTGAGGCTTGGTGGCGCTACGATTGCCCCCGCAAAGTTAAATTTTCCCGCGCGAAATTTAAAGCACGCTTTCAAGCAAATGCCTTAGGTAAGGCATACCGGGTAGCGGCCCTTCAGCCGCGCTGTTCTTACCTAAGGCAGCCCGGGTAGGAAGGGTTAAAGGAAGGATTGAGAGCCATATTCAAAGTTCATTTAAGCAAACTGCCTGGACGCACAACATATGAAGGAGCTTAGGTTGTTAGATAAAATAGGAAAGATAGACTGAGGAAGACACTTCTGGAGTTTACCTGTTGAGTGGAAAAAGACTATGATAATCATATCACTCTAGGGTAAGAGAGTTGGATTAATTAGTGGTAGGAATATGGTGAAAAAGGTGGGTTTCACTTCTCTTTGAAGAACAACTATTGTTAAAATACTTACGACAGCTTCCCAGATGAATGGTGTGCTTAACCGTGTCCGTTGATTCTTGTTCTGTACAAGGGAACTGTGCGCCCATGTATCAAGTACTGTTTGTATGTGTCGGGAGGATCCATCCATACCACACTTCTTGAAAGGGCAGAGTCCAGAGCATTTCGACTTAGCACTTCATCTCTTCTAACAAAGTTCTCTCTTCTACTGCTATTACAATAATCAGTATTATTCAGAGCTTTCTCAATGTATAACTACTCCATTGCGAAGAGTAGGTGGCATCTGCCTTTTAACACATTCCCACCCCTATTCTGTCCAACTCTCTAACCTAAGAGTAAACCGAATGTCCCAGTTATTCATCCACTTAACAAATAACCATCTCTCACTCCATCTTTCCCTCATCCTATATCTTAAACTGCTTCAAGCTCCATGTATCGAGACATATTTACTCTAATGTTTCTTTTCATGTCACACTTTCCACTTTTTGGGACACTCATTATAGTCAGCTTTTGCCTTTTATCCCATTTGTACACATTAACCCTCGTCACCCGGCCAGCTTTGAACTTTTGCACATGTCGAATTCGTTTTTTTTTTTTTTTTTTTCAATTTTGTGATATTCACATATTCAAATCACTACAAAAAAATGGCCTAATGTGGGATATTATTATATCAAAATGCAGCATCCATGGTTATCTTCTGAATGTGCACCGAGTGGTTCGTATTTGATGGTGAAAGTAAGAGAGTAGTTTTTGGCATGGATCAAGGTGAATCATAGTAATTTTGTCTACTTAACTTCCAGTCCCCGGGCATTTAAGTATTCCCAACACCATCCACTAGGACATATTTGGTGCGCAGTCACCTTGTTTATACATCTTGTAGCCTCATATTTGCCTAACAGAGAATAATCAACCAAATTTCAAGATCACATACCTTCATTCAGCTTGAGAATGGTGAAAACCCCATGGTCTACGCTACTTTGTTCCTTGTTTATCACTACAAGAACCTCAAGCAACATTCCACTCCTCGAGCGTGCATGTGTACATACGTGTGGGACTGCAAATTGATCAAAACTCGTCTTCGTGTGTTTGAATGTGAGTGTGTGTGTGTCGATCACATGGGCTAAGAGAGGGTGGTGAGTCACCATCCACTTTCACAGTCAGTGTAACACTGTCTTGCTCCCGGGAAAGATGATGTAATCACGGTATGGGAGATGGTGGGGGGGAGTAGGGAGAGGCTTGAGGGAGTGAAGGAGGAATTTGGGATGGAGCTTAGTTTATTCCAATGCTGATAGGGTTGAGATTGCACCATGGAAAATTTGATTGCTTCTCATGAAACATGGTGACATCATATGGCGTCACCCAGGATGCTGTCCATTAACCCTATTGACGCCATATGTATGGCATCACCCAGACTTAACACCTAAGTTGCGGCGCCCGTCTGGTCCGCTTATTATGTATCCTGGGTGCGAAGTAAGCTGTTGCAGACAGCGCGGGACCCCTTCATCCGTCGCCACCCAGTGTGGGCCAACACTGATTTAACTCATAGATGTCTCCCACATGATTGCAGCGTTACACATAGCAAAAATAGCTCAAAACCGCTCAATTTTAGCGATTTTGGCAGACTTTTGCAAGATCGTTGCAAGACAGCCTGATGTCACACAGAGTTGATTCAGGTGTCATTGGAAAGCTCTATTACTGTACTTTTACAGATATATCATTGTATTACATTCTGGCTCTTGTTTATGCATGAAAATATGAAGGGAATGAAGCTCAATTTAGGCCAAAACTCTCAAAATGAAAGTGTTAATAATAATAATAATAATAATAATAATATTAATATTTATTCAGTTAGCATTTTACAGTGTTGGTACCACATAATATGTTACAAATATGACATGTACCAGCCTTGCATAATTCCCACTAAGGATAGCCCAATAAGGCCGTTAGGCGTTTTCCATTGGGGTCCTTGTGGGATTAGGTTAGCTAAGGGGAGGATAAAAAAAAAGTAGATACTTTAGAGAAAGTATTTCTAGGGGGTTATTTTAAGATACCGTACATCCTATAGTAAAAATTAGTAATCCGTAATCAGTAATCATTTCAGTTTGTTTTGCCTATCTCTTATGTCGTATTTAGTAGTAGACATAAGCTTGGTGCTCCCTTCTCGCAGCTGTCCGGTTCAGGTGCTCCTTCAGGCTACGTCTGAAGGAATACAGTGTTCTCTTTTCACGGACTGACTGGGGTAGGTCGTTCCAGTCTTTGATGGCAGTGAAGAAGAATGTAAGCTTACCCTGTCCTTGGATTCTCGGGACCGTAAAATTAAACATCCTATTTCTTGTATTATGTCCACTCCTCTCATTTGCTTTAACAAAATTACTCTTTAGATACTCTGGAGCTCTGTCATAGAATATCTTGAAGGCATTAGTGAGCCTGATTTCTTTGGCCCTGTCAGAGACATTGAGCATACCTAGTGACCGAAGTTGTTCCTGGCCAACATGTGATCTGGGTCCTAGGTTCAGCATGAACCTAACCATTTTATTTTCAGTGACCTAAAGTTTGTGCTGTGTTGATTTACAGAATAGTCAAAATGACATTGAACAAGCGCTTGGCATAGGGTAATTTTAGTTGCCGCTGGCAAGCATCCCACCTGTCTATACAGGTATTTTATACGTGCTCTACATTTACTCAGGATAGATTCCAAGATTGTTTCACCTGACAGCCGAGTCCAGTTTTAGTCCGAGATATTTAACTTGTGACACTGTTGTTATAGGAATATCATTACAGTTGACCGAGAAGCCCCCAGTCTTTCAGTTTGCGTTTTGTTCCACATAAGATGGCTTCCGTCTTGCCCAGGTGAAGAGATAGTCTATTGTCCACTAGTACTCACTACACGATTCTAGTTCTTTGGAAAGTGAAGCTGCATACTAATTGGGTCTTTTCCTGAACCAGAAGCACGTTGTCGTCAGCATACAGTAATAATTTACACGAGACGCTCAGTTCCATGTCGTTCACATAACAGAGAAAGAGTAAGGGACCAAGGATACTTCCCTGCGGGACCCCACAGTTAATTGGCATAGGATCAGATATATTATCGTCAATTTTGACTCTTTGTGTTCTACCACAAAGATAAGATTTAAACCAGTTCACTGACCCAATGCCCATTGCTTGTAGTTTATTACAGAGGATATCATGGTCTACTGTATCAAACGCTTTTTGTAGATCAAGAAGAACCATACCGGTGTAGTTACCTTTAGACATTTCTTTACGAATGTGATCTGTTAAGTGGATAAGACAGGAGTCTGCCGAGTACATGCATCTGAAACCTGATTGAAACTTATAGAATAGATCATTTTCTTTGAGATAGTGTTCTATTTGGGTGTATACAGCTCTTTCAAGGATTTTAGATACAATACATAATATGCTAACTGGTCTGTAGTTGCCAACATCTAGTTTATTTCCTTTCTTGAATAGAGGGGTTACAATAGCTTCCTTCAGTTCAGCAGGTACAGTGTTGGTGTTAATTGACAGGTTGATGATGTGGTTTAGGGGACCTGCTATACCAATGGCTCCATCTCGTAGAAATTTGGCAGGAATTGTGTCTGGTCCTGTGCTTTTATGTACATTTAGGATAGAGAGCTCGTCAAATGTGTATTTTGGTGAAACATTTTGCAATCCAAATGTGTTCGGGTGTATGCCTTTATCCCTGTAGAAATGTCGAAAGGTGGCCGTTGTTGTCATGTACTGTATTTATTGAGAGGTTGCGGTAGGTTCTGTGCAAGTGTGTTTGCTATGGAGGTGAAGAAGGAGTTGA
Source organism: Paralithodes platypus (assembly GCA_032716605.1). Taxonomy (NCBI): domain Eukaryota; kingdom Metazoa; phylum Arthropoda; class Malacostraca; order Decapoda; family Lithodidae; genus Paralithodes; species Paralithodes platypus. Next base: position 29,665,287 of record CM064567.1, on the reverse strand, counting down.
AGTAGGTTGAAATTTGTCGTTTATCGTGGTAAACCTGATCATTAATGTTGAGAGCAATATTAGTGTTGGACAAATCCCTTGCCTTGTTGCTGTAGCCTGTTGTTTTTATGTGCCTCCATATTTTTGTTGGGTTATTCTGATATTCCTCTGCCTTACTGTGGAAGTAATTAGATTTCGCTGATTTAATTTTTCTACTATATTATTCCTAGCCCTGTTGAACTCATGTTTCAGACCTTGATCCTGTCTATGTTTCACTAGCCTTTTTAACAGATTGTCTCTATGTTCCAGATGGTGTAGTATGTCATTGTTGATCCATGGGTCTGACCTTGCTTTAATTTGTATGTCTTTCAGAGGGGCTATTTCATCTAGGATGTTTGTGATGATGGTTCTGAAGCCAACCCATGCGTCATTTACGTTTGTATTTCCAAACACTGGAGACCAATCTGTATTCCATAAAATGTCCAGAAATGTTTCTTTGTTGTAGTTTCTGAGTGACCTTGTTTTGATGACCTTGTGATTCTCTAGGGTAATTTTTGTAGTTTTACGTGTGCAATATGTGACGAAGTGATCACTTATCCCAGTGTGTATAACCCCTGATTGTGGTATTTTGTCCTCTCTGTTACAATTTATATGGTCTAATATTGTAGCAGTGTTCTCAGATATACGTGTGGGGGTTGTGATGAGTTGTTTGTAATTGTGCATTGTCAGTATGTGCCTATATTCTCGTACAAGCCTATTATTTCGTTGTTTGTAACACAAGTTAAAATCCCCTAGTATAATGGATTCATTCCGGGGGTCTAGTAATGACAAAGTTCGTTCAAATTTGGTCAAGAATTGTGTGTCGTCTGGTGGCCTATAGCACACTCCAATTGTGATGGGTTTTGTCCTAGGCAGGTGTAAGTCGATCCACAGAGCTTCGTGGTTTTCTACGTGGAGGTCGGTCCTAGTTGAGTGTGTGAGGTTGTTTTTTACATACAGACATACTCCTCCCCCTTGTCTATTGCGATCATTGCGAACCATATTGAAACCTTGAATTTTTATTTCACCATTGTTTATACTCGAGTCCAGCCAGGTTTCTGTAATTGCAATTATTGAAGCTTTGGCCTTGTTAGCTAACATGTTTATTTCTGACAATTTATGGTACATTGATCTGGCGTTAATGTGGATAAGATGGAGCCCTTTGTTGGTGAACACTCTGTATTCATCTTTGAATGTGTCCTGGCTGGATTCTGAGTTGTTAATACTTGGTTCATTTACATTAACATTCGGTAATAAATGCAAGGCACACTTATTGCATAAGAATTCACGTTCTTCACTGTTGGTCTTCTTAGAGATGCACTTCATGTGAGCTACAGTTTTACACTTTACACAGTTTTGGATCCTCTGATGTCATGTTATGAGTCTTTCACAAATATCACAAATGGGTGTGCGATGTTGTACATCTGAATTCTTACATTTAACACATTCAACTTCGTTTCTACTGTTAACGTAAGTACATCGGTTATGTACAATTTCATTACAACTGTTGCATTGTAAAAGTGTACTCCTATTATTGAATCCAATATTACAGACTATACATAGTTTTCTCTTACTGTTTATCGTACGTCTGGAGGTGTGGTTTGGTCCGCGTCGATCAGCTGGGTGTGCGAAAGAGGGCGGGAGACAGGTTGCTCCTTCACCCACCCCCACCCCTAGGTGTACCTCCCGGCGGTGGCACTGTGGTTGTTTGCTGTTGTTGTTTTCGTTGGCCGTTGTTGTTGCTTCACTGGTGATGTGTTTGCGAGTGCTACCTGCTTTTGTAGTTGTTCTTGTTGCATGTTGTGCTACTTGGGTCACCGATATCTGTGGTATTGATGGTACCACTGAGGGTAGTGCTGTGTTGGTAGGGTGGTGGCGTTGAGGTGGTGGCTGGCTGTGTGTGTGTGTGTTTGCGGGAGGGGAGGTTCAGGTGCTAGTTTGTTATAAAAAAAAAATCTGCTAGGGACTGTTGAAATGTCGGTGTCTGCCTTACTTGATTTGTGGTGAGGTTTCTTCAACGTTGAGCTGGGGCCTTGGGTTGGTGTCTATGTCTCCACAGCTTATTTGAGTGTAGCACAATAGGTGATGTAGCGAGGTTGTGCCAGACTGTTTGCTAAGACGCTGTGATTTCCCGAGATAAGTAGGTGCCCAGGCAGGAATGGTGACAGAGATTTCACTTGTGTGTGATTTCTGTGTGACGAGGTCCCTCAATACTTGTTTAGTGTTGACCTGGTACACTACCGGTCCCCTCTGCACCTGTATATCGGCACATCCCCTCTGGATGTTGAGAAGGATGATACACAGGGAGAGAGCTACGCTAACGTCCTTATTCATATCTCCGCAATTAAATGCTCAAACCTAGGTTAGATATTTATATATAATATCAAAATGCAGCACTCATGGTTGTTTTACGAATGGGGAAGACTACAACACTCTACACCAAGTGCTTCGTGTCTGTTGATGAATATAAGACCGTAGATTTGGCCTTAGCATCATGCTTTCATTTGATTGTTCAGCCGGCACTATCAGCAGAGGACTTCAGCTTGTAAACACTTGTGCAAGCATTGATTATATTTTTTATTGAATATTGATTATTAATGATTATACTGAGCTTTGATTTATTTCACCATTATAACCTTTATATCACTGTACACTGTTTGCATCCATAGGTTCAGACACCATTGGAATATTTGGAATGTATTGATTGTTAAGTATAGTGTTGTTTATATATACTGTATATATATCTCATGTTATGGTGGTGGGTTATTCTAATTGTGAAATCGTATATAAAATAGTGCCATACAGTACTGATTCATGTATAATTATGCAAAATAAGTAAATGAGTAATTAAGCGAGTGTGAATGACAATGAAACGCGTAGCGAATGGCGCCCATGACGTCACGCTAATGACGTCACCAACATATGTGGCGTCGTCTGGCGAGCCACGAGTGGCGGGAAAGAGAGCCGGCGAGTGGGGCTCAGTAGACATGAGCGACCGGTGATGGGCACAACTGAGCAGAAGATATTATTCAAGTCTCCTGTGACTTCTAGTGGTGAAACTATATTTATGTAAGACCTGGCCAGGCGTAAGTAGATCATATTATTGGATGACTTGATATCTAATGATGACAATAAGAGGAGTAGCCCATCACGAGAGAGTCGCAACAACATATGGAAGATAGCCAACCCTGGACAAGTTTAGACACATATGTCTGGTGAGTATTAACTGGAGTTATCATTGATTGTTTGTGATGGCAGTGTTATCAGATCACCAAACACAGCTGAGTGAGGTTAGTATATGTTCTGGGTCGGATGCTAGACATTTCAACACTGGGCGCTTTCACCACCCAAACAAGACAAGTCAATTCAACACCAAGGCATATTACCACTAGATGTTTTCTACACCAGTCGGTTTCATTACCTAGCAAGTTCGATACCAAGGCATCTCACTACCACACGTTGCCACATATACTGTGCTGTACAGCGATCATGGGTACTCTCTCTCTTTCTCTGTCATCTATTCAGTAAAGATAGGGATGACAAGTGTAGTCGAGAACCTTATCTATATATTCAATAAGAGCGAGCCAAAACGGATACATCCCGAAACACTAAAGATTGACTGTGTCAATTATTCGTCTGGCTGATTAATTTACGTTAAGCATACATTTTGAAGTGGCCTAGTTTAAGCTGGAGTAATATCGGTCTTATTCCAACACTTTAGTCAAACGTTTCACGAGTAAGTTAGTATATTTTGTGAAATCTAGACTGTTATTTAAAATGCATTGTCATTGAAAAATTAGTCATTAATTATAGGCTTGGCTCTGAAACACTCTTACAGTTAGGGTACAACGATCAGTCCTACTTGTTTCCGGCCACGATTTTATAACGTCTATTGTCAGCTGGGAAACACATTGTAGAAGATTAGTTAATTTTACGCACTTGTGCTACTTCTATTTATAATAGTATGATCAGGCACCATATTTAGTGCTAATCCACCCTATCTTAACCCACTGGGCACCAACTAATAAATATTAAATGCACACTCACTGACCAGCCGAAAATTGAATTTATGTTTTCCCTAAAACAGCTTAAATAGTTGAGAAATGAAGGGAAAAAACCCACTCACCTCGGGGGGGGGGCTCAGCCATCAGCTGGTGCCGGGCACCTCTTCAAACCTCCCGCGCCGGCACCCCACAGCTGGGCCAGGCAGCATGGCTGATGTACGATACCTCCAGTTTTCAAGTGATGGTTATTTACACCATCTGAGCATCATGTGTGCCTTCATAGTTCATATATTAGCAACATGTATCACATAATGTCATTTTAAGTGAAGTTACAGTGTGATAAATGCATAGATTCAAGTTTTATAAATGCCGACAAGTGGCAAGCCCCGCACGCGTCCTGGTTACCATGGTGACGGGCGGTCTTCTTGGCCCAAGACGCACGCACGTACACACGGCCAGCTGACTGACACCCCACTCGCCTTCACTTTCAGTTTTATTGTGCCTCTCACATGCACTCTGTTTATTGATTTTATACTTTATCGTATGTTTTATAGTTAGAATATGAGTTTTACACATTGTTTTAGGCACTTTTGATTTAGAAATATGGGTTTTCACATTGTATTTTTATTGGGGAGAGTGTGAGGTGGTGGTGAAGGCAGGCGTGCAGGAGAACCACCCCGCACTTGTTGTTGTGTAGCAACATGACACCTCTCATCTTCAGCTCGTCTCTTCTGACCCATACAATGGCCTGGTGGAAATTTGGGGAATGCCATGGAGTCGGGGTCATCCTCTTCCTCCTCTTCCCCACTTGGTGGGAGGTCAACTATGACATGGGGAGCAGTGGGGAAGTGATACCCACTCTCCTCCCTTTGTTCCAACATCGCGAGGCGACGAGGTAGGTCAGACACTCGCGAAGTCAACGGGAAAACTGTCTTCTCCCCTCCTCCAGCCCGTCCCACTCCCCACATGACATGCTTATGTTCTTATATTCTTATATTAAATATATCAAAGACTGTAAACTAGTACAATATGCCGATGACACACAACTTCTACTCAGTGACTCGGTAAATAATTTTGGCAATCTAATTACTAAAACGGAAGAAATACTACAAAAACTGAGACTATTTTTATACAAAATGGATTAATGATGAACGCTGATAAAACCCAATGCATATTCATAGGCACTCGTCAGGTAATTTAAAAAATACCCAGTAATGCCACCATACGCCTTAATGACAGCACTATTGAACCTACCACTCATGTAAAAAATCTAGGCATATACTTTGATAGACATAATTATGAACTTTGATGTCCACATTTAATATTATTATTATCATTTAGTGAAATGAGTAAAAAAGTAGTATGGACACTTATGTATATCAATAGAATAAAAGATCACTTTGACAAATCAACTAGAACAATCGTTGTACAAACACTAGTGCTATGTATAATAAATTATTGTAGTGTAATTTGAGGTTCATCAAATGCTACCCAAATATCCAGAGTGCAAAAACTTCAGAATTTTGCTGCTAAAGTGGCTGACAGTAAGTTAAACAAAGTTTGATCAAGTCACTCCTATATTAAAGGAACTAAGATGGTTAATTATTAAAGATAAAATAATGCTTGACACACTAATAGTTATTTTCAAATACTTAAATAAGCTTTACCCAGATTATCTACTAAGTCTACCCACAGTATTCAATGTAACAGCTCTAGCACAACGAGACAACAAAATACGCTTTTTATTCCGAATGTTCAAACTGACATAGGGCAAACAAAATTAACGGTACGAGGACCTGTACTTTGGAACAAACTCCCAGTTAATGTACAAACTTCCAGTAGCCTAGAACCTTTAAGACTAATGTTAAAACCTTGCTGCTAAACTCTGCTTATGATTAAATTAATGGTCAAAAGAAATCTGTAGACATGACCCTCTCTCTCTATATATATGTATATATGTATGTATGTGTGTGTGTATGTGTACATGTGTATGTATATGTGTGTATGTATGTATATGTATGTGTATGTATATATATATCTCTCTCTCTAAATCCTAAATCTCTCTCTGTCTGATTCCCACCCCTATTTTAATCCCTCATAATCCCCCGCGCTGTCATCTTCTCTCTCTCTCTCTCTCTCTCTCTCTCTCTCTCTCTCTCTCTCTCTCTCTCTCTCTCGGCTCTCTCTCTCTCTCTCTCTCTCTCTCTCTCCTCTCTCTCTCTCTCTCTCTCTCTCTCTCTCTCTCTCTCTCTCTCTCTCTCTCTCTCTCTCTCTCTCTCTCTCTCTCTCTCTCTCTGTCCTGTCTGTCAGTAGCGGTCGAACAAGAAGGTAGTGTCTTCCCGAGCTCCGAGCCGCCCCCTGCCCCACACCCCACCGTGCATGCTGCCTTTCCCTCTGCCCTCACCAGTATCTTGTAACTTAGTATTACCAATATCCCTTATAAATTCTCATTATCCCCATTCCTCCATCCTCTCTCTCTACTCACACCCTTCTTTCAAATAATCTAAATAACTCTCTTACTATAAACTATCAAACCTATTTTTACATATAAATCTCTCTTATACACAAATTTGTCTCTCTCACTAACACTCACTATATAGAACATTACGAATTACAATCCCCACATCCCATTATCTAAATCCTTCTTGCAAATATCTTGGTCTGCCACACTCAAGCTATAGAAAAATCCCTCTCTATAAGCTTAAATATCTCCTCCTTGTCTAAATACCTCCTTTGATTTGTCCCACACCAACTCCCAGCTGCCTATCCATTGTAATTCCTAGTTTTCAATAACTCCCTCTCACTCTATCACTCTCATCTCTCTCTCTCTCTCTCCCTCTCCTCCCAACTCCCCCCCAACCCCAACAAGAGGCACCACGCCGTCCCCACAACAACTTCCGCTTTACGAGGAGTGCCCCACCCAGGTGAATACAGCCCCCAATAAACTAATTCTCTCTCTCTCTCTCTCCTCCCAACTCCCCCTCCCCCCCCCCCCACCAACCAAAGGCACCGCCTCTCTCCCCTCCAACGACTTCCGTTTTACGAGGAGTGCCCCACCAGGGTGAATACACCCCCTCAATAAACTAATCCTCTCTCTCTCTCTCTCTCTCCCTTTCGTTCTATCTCTCTCATTCTCTCACTTCCATTTTCTCACTCACCCCCGCCCTTCTCTCTCTCTCTCTCTCTCTCTCTCTCTCTCTCTCCATTTCTCTCTCCCTTTCGTTCCCTCTCTCTCTCTCTCTCGCTCATATCTCTCTCTCTCTCTCGCTCATATCTCTCTCTCTCTCTCGCTCATATCTCTCTCTCTCTCTCGCTCATATATATCTCTCTCTCTCTCCCTCCCTCCATCTCCCTCTCCCTTTCGTTCTCTCTCATTCTCACTCACTCTCACCCCCCCCCCCCTCTCTCTCTCTCTCTCTTTCTCTTTTCCTCTCATCCCAATTCATTTCCCCGCTGCCGCCAAGTGTCAACAAGTACCACCGGGCCCCCCCCCCCCCCCTTCAAACCCCGGTTTATGAGGGGAAATAGGGGTATAAAATAAGGGCCCCTAGGACCATCCCCCCCACCCCCCAAAATTCTTTTTCCCCCTCCCCAATTTCTTTTTAAAGTGCCGACGTAACAGAAACTACCCTCACCCCCCACCAACACCTTGCAACCTGCATCATCAACATCGGAACAACTTTTAAGGGAAGTGACCACTCCAACATTTTGTACCTTTCGTTTCTGCAAATTCTCCCTCACTAACCCCAAATCATGGCACTGATCAGAATTAAATGCCCCTCCTGTAACAAGAACTACTACAAGGAATGGTATCCGCGTCATGGGTATCCAAATGCCAAGTGTTTTATGTGTTTAACTGGTGAAAACTTTTTGCTCTTGGAGTGCACATTACAAGCACACAAGGCACAGGCTGACGAACTGAAGCGAGATAATCTCACACTAAAGGAGACTGTAGGTGTACTTTCGCATCAAATTTTCTTACTAAAAGAGCGAGTAAAGGACATAGAGAGTAAGCAAGTCGACGTTGTTAAAAATCTTCAAAAAGAAAACCCATCCAATGATCTATATCAGACAGTAGTCAACAGGCGTAACAAGAACAAATCCCAAGGGAATGGGAAAGCGACACCAGGTATCCCTATCAAAAACAGATTTGCTGTTCTCGCCGAAAACAATGAACATGAGGTAACTGACCACGTGAATGGGAATGGGAATGGGAAAAGCGACACCAGGTAACCCTATCAAAAACAGATTTGCACACGAGGTAACTGACCACGTGAAAGCAAGCTCGAAAGGCAAGAAAATTCCTGACAGGAAAACAACGAAACCATCAAATCACGGAGTCAGCGGGAAGGAGAAACTCACCCTAGTCTATGGTGACAGTCTCATGCGAGGTCAAGGAGCTGCCTTTGCCACCAAGAACAGAGGAAAAAGGTCAGTAAAGGTCATTCCAGGCGGTAAAGTCGAACATATCTTGAAAGACATAACTAACTCCGCCATACCAGAGGGCACCTGTGTAGTCGTCAATGTTGGCTCAAATGACTGCTTTGACGGAGGTAAGGCCCCAATCAAGACCATAGAAAAAGATTTCGAGAACCTAATTAAAGTCATGAAAAGGAAGACCACGAAATGTGTGGTAAGCGGCGTCATACCCCGGATTAAAACAAGCTCATACGGACAAAATAGAGCCATAGAAATTAACAACGCAGTCAAGGTCATGTGCGAACAAGAGAAGGTACTGTATGTGGACAATTGGACCACCTTTGTAGGGAACTCGTCCCTGTACAGCGGAGATGGCATTCATTTATCAGAAAAAGGCGTTCAGCACATGAGTGACACCCTAAATCAAGCAACCTACATTGCCCATGAAAACAACGCAAGTCAGGACCGAGAGATAACTATGCTAATAGACTCCTCTGAGTATTGACATCGCTACCCCCGGAAAAGCCCTCCCACAACCCTACCCAATCAAACTCCACCCGCACAGTTAAGAAAAAATAAATAACCTCGCCCAACCCTTCCAAGTCCATCACAACCATTTAAACGAAACCGTCAACCCCAATGGCCCACAAGTTGCGAAAATTTACCTACCTGAACCACAAAACAAACTAAACAACCCCACCCAACCCCATCCAAGCCAACCCAACCAACTGAATGAATTTGACAACCCGCCGCGGCTTCAAGTCACAACCTCAAACCCATCCCCACCAATAAGAAAAACAAATCCAGCGCATGCTGAGAGAAATGATATAAAAATAATATCCATAAATGCCTGCTCAATAAGAAACAAAATAGACGAACTCAAATGTCTGTTATTAAATGAGAAAGTTGACGTTATTTGTATAACGGAAACACATCTGAACCTTAAAAATAAAGATCTACTTCATGAATATCACATAGAGCCATATACATTTTTTCATAAAGACCGTAACAATGGAAAACAAAGATGTTGCAATGTACGTTGCAACCTACTTAAACCCAGTTGAGGTGACTCTCTCCGAAAGTAATGCAGAAATAGTGTGTGTCAAAATAAATACAAAAAACATGAACTTAAATATCACTACAGCGTACCGACCACCGAGACTAACTGTTGCCGATGATACAATTTTTTATGAAATACTAGAGAAAACCCTTAATTCCGACGAAACAGTTTTACTAGGTGACTATAACCTCCCCCTAATTGACTGGAATACCACGACCGGAAAAAATGCTGAGTCACGCCTAATGACAAGCTTCATCCAGGACAATTTTTTGACTCAACACGTAAAACAGCCGACGCGAGACAGGAATATATTAGACCTCGTAATCACTACCCAAGAAAATCTATTATCAAACCTGGATGTAGGTGAACATCTGGCAACGTCCGATCATAAAATCTTAAGAATCAACCTTATAAGCAAATATTCCTCAGTAAAAACAACAGGAATGGTTTCGGACTTCAAAAACGCAAATTATGACGGACTTAAGGAATCGCTATCAAACATACACTCAAACCTCATAAATATAAACGAAGTAAATGAACTATGGGGACATTTTAAGTCTACAATTACAGAGGCGCATAAACAATTTGTACCCATGAAACCAAAACGTAATACGAAATCAAGTATGCCCCCTTGGTACAGTAGAGACATTGGCAAGGCAATAAGGAAAAGGAATCAACTCCACAAACTTGTAAAAAATAACATAAACACTGAAGTAATTAAAAACTTGTACAAAAATAGTAGAAGGGAAGTGAAAAAAATAATTAGGGCGAACAAACAAAATTACGAAATGACTATTGCCAGAGAAAGTGCCACAAACCCCCAAAATTCTACAGTTACGTAAATAAAAATAAACAGATCAAAAGCGGAATCGGACCGCTAATAGAAGATGGCCAGACAATAACAGGTGACACAAACACGGCAAATCTGCTCAACAAATATTTTGGCTCAGTTTTCACAGAAGAAATTATCGATCATACCCTTGAAAATAACACCTCAACTCATGTGATAGGAGATTTCACCATCAGTGTTAGCGAAGTACAAAGCAAATTGAGTAATTTAAATGTAAATAAGACCCCGGGACCCGACATGCTCCACCCGAAAATAATTAAGAATGTTAAGGACGAAATAGCAAAACCCCTGACACAACTATTTAACTTATCATTACTACAGGGGATTGTACCGAGTGATTGGAAAGATGCGAACATTACGCCGATATACAAGAAGGGTAGCAAGGCCAAAGCGAGTAATTACAGACCAATTAGTCTAACTTCAATTGTAGGAAAAATCATGGAAAAAATCCTTAGAGATAAGATAGTAGATTACCTCGAATCAAACAACCTAATCAAAATAGTCAACACGGCTTTAGATCAAATAAGTCATGCCAAACAAATTTGATTGAATTTTATAACAAACTATTCACATATAACGACATGACGAAATCACTAGATATAATCTTCTTGGACTTTCAAAAAGCTTTCGACAAGGTGCCTCACCGAAAACTATTGGCTAAACTGGAGAGGATAGGTATCAAAGGTGAAATTCATTCTTGGATAAAAAATTGGCTTACAGGCAGAAGACAGAGAGTGGTGATAAATGGAGTGGAATCGGAGTGGGAGCCTGTCACTAGTAGAGTTCCACAGGGTTCAGTCCTTGGACCGGTTCTGTTTCTCATTTACATTAACGATATTGATGTAGGGGTAAACAACACCATTTCCAAATTTGCCGACGATACAAAAATATGAAATACAGTCCTGAACGAAGATGATAGAAATGCGTTGCAATCTGATTTAAACAAAATATCAGAGTGGTCGAAAAAATGGCAGATGCCCTTCCATGTCGATAAATGTCAGGTGCTGCAGGTTGGTAGCAGAAATATGAAATACAAATACGAAATGAATGGCAAACAAATAAAAACCGCAACGGTAGTAAAAGACCTAGGGGTACTAATATCTGAAAACCTAAAAACTTCCGACCAATGTATAGCAGCAGCAAATAAGGCAAACATAGCATTGGGCTTTATTAAACGAAAATTTACATATAAACATGAAAACGTAATAGTGCCACTGTTCAAAAGTATGGTGAGGCCCCACCTTGAATATGGTGTGCAGTTCTGGTCACCTTATCTGATCAAGGACATTGTAAGACTCGAGTCAGTACAGCGTAGAGCGACGAAGATGATACCCTCATTAAGAAATAAACCATATGAAGAAAGACTTAAACGATTGAACCTGTTCTCATTAAAAAAGAGGAGGTTGAGGGGTCAGCTTATTGAGTGCTTTAAGATACTAAAAGGTTTCGACAAAGTCGATGTAAATGCACTATTCACATTAAACAATACTAATCAAACTCGCGGAAATGGAATGAAATTAAAAACCAAAAAGGCAAACCTAGATGTCACAAAGAGTTTCTTCACCTACAGTGTGGCGACAGAGTGGAATAAACTACCAGCGAGAGTGGTGGAGAGCGACACAATAAACGCTTTCAAGGGAAGGCTTGACCTGTATCTGCAGAGGGCTGGGGTGATATGAAAAAAAAAAAAAAAAAAAAAATTGTATGTAAGTGTATGTGTGTGCACTGTACAGTATCTATGTATATACTGTATATATATGTATGTGTGTATATGTATGTACCGGTATGTATGTACCGGTGTATATATGTATGTATATGTGTGTATATGTATGTATATGCATATATACATATATAGTTTGTAAGGCCATACTGCCTAGTAAGGACCTTGAGGTCTGTGTGGTCTGTGTATCTATGTAGCTCTATGTAGCTCTCTCTCTCTCTATCTCTCTCTCTCTCTCCAGTACCGGGTATGTCTTAGTTAAACAGCAGGTCTTTAAATTTTAATTTTAATTGTATACACTGTTATGTTCTTATGTAAAAATATAATACTGTACTAAAGAGAACTTTCCATTGTTCTGCTCCGAAAATGGAATGGGTTAGATTAAGGATATGCAACCTATATGATATGTCAATATGTATGAACACTCTGTTGCCCTAATAATTATTATAATTGTTTCACTAATATAAGTTATATATTCTTAGCAGTAGGTATTCTAAATAGTTACTGTATTTAGATAGGTTATATGAAGGTGTCCTACCCTGAGCCAGGTGCAAGGGCTAACCTCTTTACCACAGGCTTATCTGGCGCTTAATCTACATAGATCTGAGCTGACCTACTTGGTACGGTGTATTTGTAATTACAGCTTAGGAATTGTGGTCCGTCGCACCTGGTCTGAATACACAACTAACAACACATGTATTAATGAATAATTGTAAAATTGTCTACTGTATGTAACACTAAATTATGTATTAGTTCCTTTATTGTATCTAATTTGAAAACACTAAACCCCAACTGTATATAATTATATTTGTAAATACTATGTAAGAAGAATAACCACTGTCGGTGGAAATAAACTTTATTATTATTATTATTATTATTATTATTATTATTATTATTATTACACTCCCCACCGCGACTGAACTTGGGAGTTGCCAAGTATTGCAACTGTTCGGCAACATCATAAGGTATATCCCATACAAATTTGATCCCTCTAGCTACCATAGGACAAGAGTAAATAAGGTCGAAAGTGGCTGTGAGATAAGTGGGTAAACTGGAGTTCCCCACCCGCATGGGTGGACTTGGGGGTTGCCGAGTACTGCCACTGTTCGGCAACATTCATAAGGTATATGCCATACAAATTTGAACCCTCTAGCTACCATAAAACAAGAGTAAATAAGGTCGACAGTCCCGACGCACCCTATGCAGGGGGGGGGGGGGGGGGATTCGCCAGTACGTGAACCGTTCCACACTTCCGAATTATTCATCACCTCATCACAATAAATACCACAGCTCGGTTCGTGGCCGGAATTACGTGGGACCTTGAGGAAAGGGTAGGTCGGGTTGGGTTAGAATAGGGTATGCTGAGAGCCTTGGTAAAAGATATTTGGTACAAGCACATGAACTTTTCCAACTCCGGGAATTATGTGGTCGAAATAGACTTAGTTACGCGGTCCCATTGGTAGGCGAACATCAGGACTTGACGCTCAACTGTCTACTTCACCTCCGATAATCCTGAACAATCCTTACAATTATTGTTAATCCTGATTATTTGTTGGGCGTGGTCAGAGCCGAGGACAGCTTAACCCTTCCAGTACTATTTAATTTATGCTGGCTACTATCAGACGATTTTATTCAGTTTCAATAGGGCCTGTAGCAATTACCAAGCTTCGAATAACCCTTTTTACTGCCATAGATTCTTCTTAAGGAGAGCGTCCGGTTTGACTCGGAAAAGTGCTCAAAACGGCAATATTGCGCAACCCGATATATGGCATCATCACCCATCCCTCTGTCTTCAGTTAAAATCCTGAGGCAATATTCCGTCTGGAAGCATATTATTTCTGGGCTAGTTTCAAACTTTCGCGGGTCGCGGGTCGCGCAGACGCGTAGAAAATGCATTATGGGTTTCGGATCTTCAAAAAAAAAAAAACGAAAACCATGAATTTTTGGTGAAAATATGACGTTCGTAGATATTTTCCCTAGCAGTATCTGCTATCTCTATCCTGGTAACACCGAGGGTGTGGTGGTGGTGGTGGAGAAAGAACAGTGTGCTGCTTGCCGCGTGACAGGTAGGGTGCGGCTGGCTGGCTGGTTTGCCACCGCTCTCCCACCTTAGTACCTCACATAAGAAAGTTCACTCGTCGGCGTTATTCTGACGTAACCAAACATGCTACAACAATGATTCGGGTGTCATTGGAAAGGGCATGAAATTCTCTACAACTCTACGTTGCCCTTTTTTTTTATTTCTTTCCCATTTCGACACACCACCCCGAGACATTTGTCACCTAATTTGTACCTAATTTTAAATGCCCTCATTCTACAATTAGATACAAAATGGAAAAAGTAAACACGGACAATTGAAACTACACCTATTGTTAGTACCCCCAATGCATTGAAACAATTAAGCAACAACATTTAAATGAGATTTTGATTTTAAACAAAGTCATAAATTTACACACTAATTCTCACCTAACTCAAAAAATAATTGTCCTAGAGAATTAAAATTTTGGAAATTTCTTAGTTTTTAGGTCCCCTATACGTGTACCAAATATTATGAAATATAGACAAAATCCACTGTCACGTTCTAGAGTAAAAGCCGGACGCTCCCCTTAACCTCTGAAGTGTGCATGGGGGGTATGAGACACCACTCTCCTGTGCTGATGTATTTGAGCTATTCCCATCACTAACATCGTTATTTTACCATAAATAACATTAATACTTATCCATATGCGCCTATTATAGGTTGATTATAAAGGTATTAACCTGTTACAACAATAAAACAAGTGGAAACAGCGTTTGGATGGTCAAAATCGGCGATACAGGCCGGGAGTTACATAATGTATGGCTGAGGCAACCTCACTTCCCACCACTTTTCTCCACCTCTGGAGAGAGACTGTCGATCGATACTCTCTCTCTCTCTCTCTTGCACTGGATTGCTAACAATGATGACAATGCCCTGCTTGCAACTCGCTAATGTTAGCACGAAAATATACCACAGAATAAGGGAATAACAGGGAAAATAGGTGATAACTGAAGGAGGGGAGGAAAGTGGGGAAGGAGGGGAGGTGGAGGAGTGATATTTGGCATGGCCCAGGGGCAATACAAAAAAAATATATATATATATATTTTTTTTTTTTTTTGGGGGGGTGTTTTAAATGGATTTTTTTTCCCTGACTCTTAACCCTTAAAAAGCGGCTCACCACATAAGTCGTGTTGAAAAAACTGGCAAAAAACGGGTGAAAAAAGGGTGGAAATCGAGTGAAAATGGGTGGGATAGTAATGATCCATACGTCCGACATCTGTGGCCTCCCGGCCCACACTAACTCCAGTTCCCCCACCGCGCGTGAGGATAACAGTGTAACCAATAGTTCGCTAAAAGTGAGCAAGGTAGCAAAATCAGCTAAACTTCCATCTTCGAGGTAACACTGTCAGTGCTCCACGAGTGCTACGTAGCTGTATGTGGCGTCATTGTGTAGCGATTCCCACCTAGTTTTCGGCGCAATACAGTTCCTTTCATACTGATGGTTGATATAGCAGTCAGAACGGCCCAGAAAGGCCCAAAACGGCCACAGAGCACCCGCTAGAGGAGGGTTAAGAGTCTTCCCGCAGTCCGCCGGGGAACTCTTAAGAGTCTTCCCGCAGTTGCCGGGTTAAGCTTCACAAAATCCCCTAATTATAGCTAAATGTAATTTAAAAGACGTTGTCGGAATAGAAGGGGTTAAGGAAATTTCAACGTAATCTCTCTCTCTCTCAAATACTGTTTTATCTCAATCTAATTATAGATAATTTGACTTGCAAACTAGGAAAATTGTGGTCCAGTCATTAGTTATCTCTGTATTGTACTACTGCTCGAAGATATACGACAAATCTAATTATACACTTTTGCATAATGTTCAGAAATTGCAAAATGTTACATCTCGAGTAATTGTAGGAGCAAAGAGGTAGGACCACCTTACCCCTATTATTGGCCAATTAGAATGGATGACAATATCCCGGAAGTTTACCTTTGAAGTAGTTGTTACTGTTTTTAAGGTACAAAATCATTTATATCCAGCTGGTTCTCGAAATTCTCTACCATAAATTATATCTCTAACAGTAAACCAAGACAGCGAAATGTTCTTTATATCCCTAGAGCTAGAACCGACTGTGGCGCACGTTCTCTGGAAGTATACATATATAGTACGGTATGGAATTCCCTACCCCAACCTTGTCAAAGACTCAAATAACCTGCCAGTATTCAAGGGCAGACTAAAGAGGCATATTTTAGAAGATGATCTAGATTGAGATATTGATCACGTTTATATATTTTGTATCTATTTTAGGTAGGCACTATTTATTTGTACATTCTTACCGACACTGTTTATGTAAGATTTTGATACATTATGTATTTTGTTTAAGATAATTTTATTGTATGAACAGCCATTGTATATATAGTGGAAATTATATAATCTGAATCTGAATCTCGCTATTGCTCCTCCCTCTCTCAAAATAGTTAGCTACGATAAAAAAACATAAGAAAATGGGAGTCTGCAGAAAGCCGATTGGCCCACACAAGGCAGATCTCACACCCAACGCTAATTATATTGCCCAGTTATAGGCCCAACTCACTAATACTATGAGACCTGCCCTCACCAAAATGGTCGGAGGTCGACATAAGACAACGGGTGTCTGCAGAGGCCGATTGGCCCACACCCGTCATATCCCCCTCACACCCAACCCTTCTCGTCCATATATCTATCTAATTTTATCTTAAGAACATAAGAAAATGGGAGTCTGCAGAAAGCCGATTGGCCTAAGCAAGGCAGATCCCTGTCCCACACAACCCCAATTACAAAGCCCAATTATAGGCTCAACACTCTAATACCCTGAGGATCATCTTACCAAAACAGTTAGAGATTAACGCAGGATTACGGGGGTCTGCAGAGCGCTGATTGGCCCAACCCGGCTGATCCCCCTTCACACCCAACCCTTCTCGTCCATATGCTTATCCAATTTTATCTTAAAGCTCCCTACCGTTTTTAATCCCACTATAGCACTCGGTAGTCCATTCTACCCATCTACAACTCTGTTACCAAACCAATATTTGCCTATATATTTTATGAAACGAAATTTATCTAATTTGAAACCATTGGTACGAGTTCTTTCGCTATCACTGAGCTTTAGTACATTTGTCATGTCCCCTTTGTTAATCCCACTAACCCACTTGAACACCTCTATCATATCCCCTCTAACTCTGTCTCTCTAACGAATGTAAACCCAATTTCTTCAAACTTTCTTCATACGGAAGATTTCTAATATTATGGATCATTTTTGTAATTCTACGCTGTACTCTCTCCAATGAATCTATGTCCATTCTGTAATAAGGACACCAAAATTGGACAGCATAATCCATATGGGGTCTCACTAATGACAAGTAAAGTTTTAAGAAAACATCAGCAGTTATGTTACTCACACTCCTAGAGATGAACCCGAGAATCCTGTTTGCCTTATTACGAACGCTTATACACTGTTTTCTAGGCTTCAAATCATTGCTAACAAACACACCTAGATCTTTCTCGCAGTCTGAATTTTCTAATTCTAAATTAGCTAGTTTATATTTAACATTTGTTTGCATCTTCCCTATCTTTAATACCTTGCATTTGTCAATGTTAAACTTCATCTGCCAATTTACTGACCATTCATGTAAGGTATCTAGATCCCTTTGGAGGCACTCTATATCGCTATCTGAATCAATTGATCTCCCCATTTTAGTATCGTCTGCGAATTTACTTATCCTACTAGTTATCCCTAAATCTAGGTCATTTATGTATATAAGAAACAACAGGGGACCTAATACCGATCCCTGGGGGACACCACTTTTGACTGCTCCCCACTCTGACTTGGTACCATTTATGCTGACTCTCTGTTTCCTACCAATTAGCCATGACCTAATCCATCCCAACAACGACCCTCCCATTCCATGTGCCTCAACCTTTCTCATCAATCTCTCATGAGGGACTCTGTCGAAAGCTTTACTGAAATCTAAATATATAATATCATATGACTTGTCACTATCTACTGCTTCATATACCTCTGAGAAAAATCTAAGCAAATTAGTAAGGCAAGAACGTCCCTGAGTGAATCCATGCTGAGAAGAATTTATTAAGTTCAATTTTACTAAGTGGCTTCTAATTTTCCTAGCAATAATAGACTCTAGCAACTTTTCTATGATTGATGTGAGACTAATGGGACGGTAATTGGATGCTATCGATTTATCACCTTTTTTGAAGATCGGGACTACATTTGCAAGCTTCCAAGCTTCTGGAACTAAACCTGTTTCTAATGACTTGTTAAATAAAAATGCTAATGGGCTACTTAACTCATCTCTGCATTCTTTTAATACTCTAGCATATACCTCGTCAGGACCAGGCGATTTTTTGAGGTTTCAGTCTGGCAATTTCCTTAAGCACATCATTTCTACTTATACTAACTGTACTTAACATATTTCTATACTATCACTATATACCATATTGACTTCTGGAATTTGTGCCACATTTTCATTAGTGAAAACGGAAAGAAACTGACTATTTAATGTACTGCACATTTCTAAATAATTTTCTGTTATTTCTCCTATTGAAGTTTTTAGGGGGCCTATTACATCTCTAACTTTAGATTTATATAGTTGGTAAAAAGCTTTAGGGTTATTTTTTGAGTCACTGGCTATCCTTATTTCATAATTTCTTTTTGCTTTCCTGATTTCCTTTTTGACCTGTCTTGATAGAGTCTGATAGTATATATGTAAATGATTTTCGCCTTTCTTAATTTTTCTATATATTCCTTTCTTTTTCCCTGTAAGATCTATTAGCTTATTAGTCATCCATTTTGGTTGGTTCTGCGTCGATCTAAATCTTCTTTTAGGGATATATTTATTTTGAGCATTGTGGAGTGAAGCAATAAACTGGTTATATGTAGGTGGCAAGTTTAACTCTGGCATATCCTGACTTAATTGCTTAACAATAGGGTCCACCCTTAAGTCTCTTCTTAGCCCACCATAATCGGCTTTTCTGAAATCTGGGATAAGTGTCGTATTCTCTTTAGCATTCCCTGTCCATTGTATATTAAAATAAATAGATTTATGATCGCTATTTCCTAGGTGGTCACCAATCTCTACATTATTAATTTTATCATTTGTTCATTGTTACTGAAAACTAAATCAAGAATATTATTACCTCTAGTCGGCGTATCTATGAATTGAAATAAAAAACTATCTTGTACTACCTCTATAAACTCTACTGAATCTCTATTAAGATTATCTATACTATTAAGGCTTTCTATCGTTCTTGATTCCATTATAGCACTAAGTAGCCTATTCCAACTATCTATAATTCTGTTACCAACCATGAAAACTACAACACACAACCACGGATGGATACTAGAATTGAAAAGTTTCTGCATTAGTTTTTGTGGACACTTTTTCACATATATGTCTGTTCTACGTAGAACAAACTTCCCTCAGAATATGTAAAGTTCTTCCGTAGAGCAGTTCAAGAAGAGAGTATTAACCCCTCCAATCCAAGCGCCGTATATATACATCAGTAGATAAATAACTCTCCAGTCCCAGCGAAGTAGGCTATATATCCATAAGTAATGTACTTTCCTTGTAACTGCCTGTACAAGGTTGTACCAGGTACCACCACCGTCTGAGCACTGCTACCGATAAGGCAACACTTCTCACAGCATATATAAGACCCTCTGAAGGGTGGCAGGGCCAGACAGGGACTGGGGTTCTCATATCAAGGCTTCAGTCCTGGTCGCGATAAAGGGAGACGTCTGGGGTTCATTGAGCAGGACAACCTCCAGGATTATATTCCCAGTATACCTGAGGGTATAAACTTGTGGGTCTCGGGGACTCCGGGCTTAGGTACTTCCTGACTTTAAGGTGGGCTTAATGATCCTCATGGGTCGATAGCCTCTAAAGTCCTATTTTAACTAACTAAGGCAGGGCCAGTCTTGCCTCACTTTGGAGGTGGAAAGGTGGTCTCTGCTGCCATTTTGGCCACATTGCTTAGGACTGCTGGGGAATGTTATTACTGTATCCTACGGTACAGTACGGGTTAAGTATTTTGTAGTGTATGTATATATATATGTATATATATATATATATATATACAGTATAAGAGCATAAGAAAATGGGAGTCTGCAGAAAGCCGATTGGCCCACACAAGGAAGATCCTTCTCACACCCAACCCCAATTACAAGGCCTAATTATAGGCCCAGCTCACTAATACCATGAGGACCGACCTCACCAAAACGATCAGAGGTCAGATAAAGGGGTCTGCAGAGGACGGATTGGCCCACACTCGGCAGATCCCCCTCACATCCAACCCATCTCGTCCATATGGCTTTCTATTTTGTTCTTAAAGCTCTCTATCGTTCTTGATCCCAATATTGCACTTGGTAGCCTATTCCACCTATCTACAACTCTGTTACCGAACCAATATTTGCCTATATCTTTTATGAAACAAAATGTATCTAATTTGAAACCAGTTGTTCGCGTTCTTTCGTTATCACTAAGCTTTAGTACATCTTTCATATCCCCTTTATTAATCCCACTAACCCACTTGAACACCTACAGTATATCACATCCCCTCTAACTCTGCGTTTCTCTAACGAATGTAAGCCTAATTTCTTCAACCTTTCTCCATATGGAAGATTTTTAATATTATGGATAATTGTTGTCATTCTATGCTGCACTCTCTCTTTGAAATCTATGTCCATTCTGTAATAAGTACACCAACACTGAACAGCATAATCCATATGGGGTCTCACTAATGACAAGTAAAGTTTTAAGATAACATCAGACGTTCTGTTACACTCCTAGAGATGAACCAGAGAATCCTGTTTGCCTTGTTACGAACGTTAATGCATTGTTTTCTAGGTTTCAAATCATTGCTAACAAACACACCTAGATCTTTCTCACAGTCTGAGTTTTCTAATTCCATATTAGCTAGTTTATATTTTGCAAGTGTATTTATCTTCCCTATCTTTAATTCCTTGCATTTGTCAATGTTAAAATTCATCTGCCAGTTTACTGTCCATTCGTATAAGACTGTAAGGTATCTAGATCCCTATGGAGGCACTCTATGTCGCTATATGAATCTATTGTTCGCCCCATTTTGGTATCGTCTGTGAATTTACTTATCCTACTAGTAATACCTAAATCAAGGACATTTATATATATAACAAACAACAGAAGACCCAATACAGATCCCTGGGGGACATCACTTTTGACTGCTCCCCATACTGATTTAGTACCATTTATGCTGATTCTCTGCTTCTTACCAATTAGCCATGACCTAATCCATCCCAACAACGACCCATCTATTTCATGCGCCTCAACCTTTCTCATCAATCTCTCATGAGGGACTCTGCCGAAAGCTTTACTGGAATTTAATGCCTGACCTTAGTTGAGTGAGGACGTGTCCTTAGTGACCTCTGGTTGACTTTACCTCTTAGTGTGGTGACTTAGTGAAATGGCTGGTGTTAACAAGAGTGCTACCTCGTCTCATATTCTCGTGCTTGGTCTTGCTTTGCAAGAAAGAATGGAGAATGTGGAGAGAGAGGTTCAATTGCTCAGCATGAAAACCTTGCCTTGAAGTTAACTCTGGCGGAGAAGAAGAGCTATGCCAGTGCGGTTGGAGATGGTGGAGCTCCCTGGAAGATAGTGGCTACGAGTGGCACTAAGTGCAAGCTAAGAGACACGCTAGAATTTAAAAGCAAGTTCCATGCCTTGGCTGAAGAGGGTGATGGTGAAAGGGTTAGTGAAGAAACGAGTGTCTCCCAAGGTGGGAAAAGCAGGAAGAAGTTAGGAAGCTTGTCTGTCTGCCTGGTGCCAGGGTTGGGAGGGTGTTAGAGAAAATGGATGACATCATGAAAGATATTGGAGATAGCCCCATTATCTGTCTCAGTACAGGAAGCAATGATGTATGTAAAGGTAGGACTGAGGAGCTGATCACTCAGTACTGGGAAGTGTTAGATAAGGTTAGGAAAAAGGGTGGTATTCCTTTTGTACACGGCATCCTACCTATAAGAGGGGTAAGAAAGGAATGGTAATCCAGACCTATTGGTATCAATAGCCGTCTGGAGAAATATTGCAAAGAAAAAGCAATGCCGTTCCTGGACAACTCGTCCCTTTTCTACGGCAAGGATAAGCTGTATATTCAGGATGGGGTTCACCTTTCTCGTATAGGGGTGTCTATTTAGCTAGATCACTAGATAGGTTGTTGTTGTTGTTGTTGTTGTTGTTGTTCCCCAAGCTGCCTGGCCGAACAGCCCCAAGGCCCCAAGCAAGGCCAAGGCCATAGCCGAGCGCCCCCACAGAACCCTCCCTGCGGACCACAATAAAGCCTGGGTGACCGAAGCCATTCCACGGCGGGGAGCTGAGGAGGGTGCGGAAACGCCCGGGAAACCAAAACCCCACCCAGGGCCCTGTGCCCCTCAGCAATTATGAAGAGAAAGTTGAGGGGCAAAGGAAAAATGTGACGCTTTGGCTTCCAATCTTGGTAGATTGGGAGGTCAATCCACGGAAAAGACTTGGGATCTAGAAAATATATAAGTAAAAGGAACAGTCAGAGTAAGCTATGGGTATGGCAGAGATCGCTCAGTTCTCACTCTGATAGACCAGCCCATCACCACACTAGATAGGTTGTGGAGGGGGATGGCATCGAAGGCTTTACTAATGTCGAGTGTGGCAAGTAGTGATCTGTGTGGTGGTCTAGCTGAGTTGATGCCATCAAAAGCTCTTTGTGTTAGGTCTGTAAGAAGAGTGTTTGTGGAGTGCAGTGGCCTAAAGCCGTGTTGTGTTGGAGCTGCGGATATAGTGATGTTTAATAGTAATAGCGAAAACACAACACATGTAACTGATGGTAAATAAGAGAATACTGATAGAATAGAATTTCCGTCTAGATCTAGTAGTTCAACAGGAAATACTAAGGTAGTTAAAAACAATAGAAAATTAGTTGCAATTAAAAGTAATAGGTTGAGGGTATATTATACAAATTGTAGAAGTGTATGTAACAAAATGAACGAACTTAGAGCACTTGTTAGCAAAGAAAATATAGACATAATAGCGCAAACTGAAATGTGGATTAATACAGAATCCAGGCATTTTTTAGCAGAATTGATATACCAGGATATAGTTTGTTTAAATATGACCGAACAAGTAGGAGGGGCGGCGGTATAGCAATGTTTGTCAGGAGTACATTAAAAAGCTGTATTAAATCAGGTATTAGACTAAATAATGATAATGAAAGTGTTTGTGTAGAGGTGAACGAAGGTAGTGAGACCATAGATATTAGAGTTATGTATAGACCGCCAAACATGAGTAGAAATGACGGAACATCATTATGGGAGGAAATTAAAATGGCATCAAGGTTTAGCAATATGTGCATTATGGGGGATTTTTATTTTCCGAATATTGATTGGCAGCATCAAATAGGCGACTCTGATTCTGAAGAGTTTATTGAGGTAGTACAAGATAGTTTTTTATTTCAATTCATAGATACACCGACTAGAGGTAATAATATTCTCGATTCAGTGTTCAGTAACAATGAACATATGCTAAATAATGTAGAGATTGGGGACCACCTAGGAAATAGCGATCACAATTATGTGTATTTTAATATACAATGGAAAGGTAATACCAGAGAGAATACATCATTAATACCTGACTTCAGATAAGCCGATTATGGCGGGCTGAGAAGTGCCCTATTAGCGGACCCTATGGTCAAACAATTAAGTCGATCCAGGTGTTCAAATGAGTGTACCGCTTCTTGGGTATCTGTCAGATAAAGTCAGGAAGATACGCCAAACTTGGAAGATACATATGATAATTTTATTAATTCTGTATTCAATGTTCAAAATACATATATCCCCAAAAGAAAATTCAGATCAACACAGAACCAACCAAAATGGATGAATAATAAATTAATAGATCTTCTAGGAAAAAAGAAAGGAATATATAGAGAAACTAAGAAAAGTGAAAATCACCTACTTATTTACTATCAGACTCTATCAAGACAGGTCAAAAAGTAAATTAGGAAAGCAAAAAGAAATTATGAAATCAGGATAGCAAATGACTAAAAATTAACCCTAAAACATTTTACCAACTATATAAATCTAAAATTAGTGATGTAATAGGTCCCCTTAAAACTTCGATAGGAGAAATGACAGAACATTATTTAGAAATGTGCAGTACATTAAATAGTCAATTTCTTTCCGTTTTCACTATTGAGAATTTGGCACATTCCAGAAGTCCGTAAGGTATATAGCGATATTATATAAAATAGGTTAAGTACGGTTACTATAAGTAGAAATGATTTCCTTAAGGAAATTGACAGACTGAAACCTCAGAAATCGCCTGGTCCTGATGAGGTATATGCTAGACTACTAGATTCTAGATTATTAAAAGAATGGAGAGATGAGTTAAGTTACCCATTAACATTGCTATTTAACAAGTCATTAGAAACAGGCTTAGTTCCAGAAGCTTGGAAGCTTGCAAAAGTAGTTCCGATCTTCAAAAAAGGTGATAAATCAATAGCAGCTAATTACCGTCCCATTAGTCTCACATCACTCATAGGAAAGTTGCTAGAGTCAATTATTGCTAGGAAAATTAGAAATAACTTAGAAACATTTAATGTAATCAATTCTTTTCAGCATAGATTCACTCAGGGCCGTTCTTGCCTTACTAATTTGCTTAGATTTTTCTCAGAGGTATATGAAACAGTAGACAATGACCAGTCATATGATATAATATATTTGGATTTCAGTAAAGCTTTCGACAGAGTCCCTCATGAGAGATTGATGAGAAAGGTTGAAGCGCATGGAATAGGTGGGTCATTGATGGGATGGATTAGGTTATGGCTAATTGGTAGGAAGCAGAGCGTCAGCATAAATGTCACTAAGTCAGAATGGGAAGCAGTCAAAAGTGGTGTCTCCCAGGGATCTGTATTGGGTCCTCTTTTGTTTGTTATATACATAAATTACCTTGACTTAGGTACAACTAGTAGGATACGTAAATTCTCAGACGATACCAAAATGGGGAGTACAATAGATTCAGATAGCGACATAGAGTGCCCCCAAAGGGATCTAGATACTTTACACGAATGGTCAGTAAATTGGCAGATTAATCTTAACATTGACAAATGCAAGGTATTAAAGATAGGGAAGATGAATACAATTGCAAAATATAAGCTAGTTAGTATGGAATTAGAAAACTCAAGACTGTGAGAAATATCTAGGTGTGTTTGTTAGCAATTATTTGAAACCTAGAAAACAGTGTATAAGCGTTCGTAACAAGGCAAACAGGATTCTCTGGTTCATCTCTAGGAATGTGAGTAACAGAACTTCTGATGTTATCTTAAAACTTTACTTGTCATTAGTAAGACCCCATATGGATTATGCTGTTCAATGTTGGTGTCCTTATTACATAATGGACATTGATTCCTTGGAGAGAGTACAACGTAGAATGACAAAAATTATCCATAATATCAGAATTCTTCCATATGAAAAAAGGTTGAAGAAATTAGGCTTACATTGTTAGAGAGACGCAGAGTTAGAGGGGATATTATAGAGGTGTTCAAGTGGGTTAGTGGGATTAATAAATGGGACATGAAAGATGTACTAAAGCTCAGTGATAGCGAAATAATTCGAACAAATGGTTTCAAATTAGATACATTTCGTTTCAGAAAAGATAGACAAATATTGGTTCGGTAACAGAGTTGAAGTCTGGTGGAATAGGCTACCAAGTGCTAGAGTGGGATCAAGAACGATAGCGAGCTTTAAGACAAAATTAGATAGGCATATGGACGGGATTGGTTGGGTGTGATGGGGGATCCGCCGGGTGTGGGCCAATCGGCGCTCTGCAGATCCCCATTGTCTGACCTCTAACCGTTTTGGTGAGGCCAGTCCTCATGGTATTAGTGAGCTGGGCCTATAATTAGGCGTTTTAAGTGGGGTTGAGTGTGACAGTGATCTGCCTTGTGTGGGCCAATCGGCTTTCTGCAGACTCCCATTTTCTTATGTTCTTATATTATATCATATGATATGACTTGTCATTATCTACTGCTTCATATACCTCTGAGAAAACGCTCAGCAAATTAGCAAGGCAAGAACATCCTTGAGTGAATCCATGCTGAGAAGAATTGAATAAGTTAAATGTTTTCAAGTGGTTTCTAATTTTCCTAGCAAATAATTGACTCTAGTAGCTTTCACATGATTGATGTGAGACTAATGGGACGGTAATTGGATGCTATTGAGTTATCACCTTTTTTGAAGATTGGAACTACATTTGCGAGCTTCCAAGCTTCTGGAACTAAGCCTTTTTCTAATGACTTGTTAAATTCAAATGATAATGGGTAACTTAACTCATCTCTGCATTCTTTTAATACTATAGCATATACCTCATCAGGACCAGGCGATTTCTGAGGTTTCAGTCTGTCAATTTCCTTAAGCACATAATTTCTACTTATAGTAACCGTACTTAACCTATTTTCTATACTATTGCTATATACCTTACAGACTTCTGGAAACTCTGCCAAATTTGCATTGGTGAAAACAGAAAGAAATTGACTATTTAATGTATTGCACATTTCTAAATAATGTTCTGTCATTTTTCCTATCAAAGTTTTAAGGGGACCTATTACATCTCTAACTTTAGATTTATATAGTTGGTAAAAAGCTTTAGGGTTATTTTTTGAGTAGTTGGCTATCCAGATTTCATAATTTCTTTTTGCTTTCCTAATTTCCTTTTTGACCTGTCTTGATAGAGTCTGATAGTAAATAAGTAGGTGATTTTCGCCTTTCTTAATTTGTCTATATTATCCTTATTTGTTTCCCTATAGGATCTATTGGTATATTATTCATCCACTTTGGTTGGTTCTGTGTCGATCTAAATTTTCTTTTGGGGATATATATATTTTGAGCATTGTGGAGTGAAGCAATTAACTGTTCATATGTAGCTGTCAAGTTTAACTCTGGCTTATCCTGACTTAATTGTTTAACCATAGGGTCCACCCTTAAGGCTCTTGTTAGCCCACTATAATTGTCTTTTTCTGAAATCTGGGAGAAGTGTTATATTCTCCTTAGCATTTCCTGTCCATTGTATATTAAAATATATAGATTTTATGATCGCTATTTCCTAATTGGTCCCCTATCTCTACATAAGTTATCACATGTTCATTATTACTGAGAACTAAACCAAGGATATTATTACCTTTAGTCGGGGAGTCTAGGATTGAACTAAAAAAACTACATGTATCTTGTACTGCCTCAATAAACTCTTCAGAATCTGAATCACCGATTTGATGCTGGCAATCTATATTCGGAAGATTTAAATCCCCCATAATGCATACATTGCTAAACCTTGATGCTGTTTTCACTTCCTGCCATAAAGTTGCACCTTCATTTTTACTCATATTTGGTGGTCTATACATAACTCCAATAACTATGGTCTCACTACCTTTGCTAACCTCAACCCAACATCTTTATTCCGGTAACCTTTCGGTTTTAGTATAAACCATCTTCAGACCTAAACTGAAATTAAATAAAAACCTATATGAATGGTTGAGTAATTTTTTAATGTTAATATTCTTATTATTGACTAAATTTAAGAAATCTAGAATAAAACTTAAAATTAATAGTCATAAAAATAACCTAATACATATTAGAAATAGTAAAGTGAACGAATAAAATGAGACGAAAAAACATTATGTGAGCAATAAAAGGAGGGGGGGGGGAAGCAAAGTTAATAACATAAATGTTTTCATAAATACATTAACATAAATGTTTTCATAAATACAAGAACCAACCTTTACATATTAGAAACATAGTAGAGGAGTGGAGGAGTCGTGCACACCCAGGCTGGGTTTATGTAACTGGGTGAGCAGGGTCTCCGATAGGAGTCGTGTGACTGTGTTTGGGGCAGTGGTGAGAATTGAAAAATCGGAGGGTTTTATAGGGTGATCAGATGATTCAGAGTGCTTTCGAATGGCAGAAAAGGAAGGATTTGAAAGAGGTCGGTTAGTTCTAAATGACCTACCCCGATGCTCCGAGATCCTGGCGGTGAGGTGTCTCTTGGACTGACCAATATGTCATATAGGCTCTTATTTCATTTCAGTTTAGGTCTGAAGATGGTTTATGCTTAAACCGAAACGTTACCAGAATAAAGATGTTCGTACCAGCGCTGGTGTTGATTTATATATATATATATATATATATATATATATATATATATATACTGTACATTATCCCTTCCCCAGGTTTTGCACTAAGCCAACATGTGTTGACATCTCAGATACAATATCCTCTACACTATGAGATGGTAAACTCTACAAAATGCGCTTTGGATGGGAAAACAAAATCATGCAAAACATCTCCATTTTATGTAGATAAGTATAGGTAATAATGGTTTATGACCTAATTGTGTAGTGAATATTGTAGCCGAGACGTCCACCCTGAAGCTCTGCATATACTGTACATATAATGTATAATGGCTTTACAAATTCACCATAATTTTTGAGCATTGTAGATTATATGCAAAGGAAACACACTGGGCAATATGTTAAAACTATGCTCGCTATGGCTGACGCCCTACAGTACAAGTATTGAAAGCAAAAACAATAAACTAAAACAAGTAATACATTGTAATAATAAAAGCCAATGCTGGACAGAAATATTGCAACCGTCTTAAATATAAATGAGTTATAAACAAAACAAAACAGAACATATAGCATAATAAAAATTAAAGAAGTTTAACATTGGAGAAAAATAAATATATGCCAATAGGTCTGGGGTCTCAGGTCGGCATTCTCCTCAAGAGGATTAGTGACCACTGCCCAAAATCATTCCCCCTCTCTCCTATATACACCTGTAGATCTAGAAGAACAGATACAAAAAGATATTTCAATAATAACCGTCACGATAAAATCTAACTCATACGTTCCTTTGCTAAATTTGCTTAAGTTAAAGATATTATGCTTATTTATGAATATTGACTCTACTTATCTGCGTCTTTTGAAGTCACTCTATATATTATAGGTACTTTACCCAGTATAGAATTGTACAACATATTATACTCTCTCTCTCTCTCACCCAATAATATAATTGCCAAATTCGCCGACGGCACCAAGATAGAAAATACAATAATCTTGGAAAGTGAAAATGTTAGCCTGCAATCAAATCTAAACAAAGCCCACACAGTGGTCACAAAATTGGCATATGCCCTTTAATGTAAGCAAATTTCAGATATTACTTCAAATAGTATCCCAAAACAATGTATATGAATACTATTTTTTGTTTTGTTTTTGTTTTTTTCTATGTGATTGAGGGAGGCAAAAGGCATAACTGCCTATAGCGAGTGCCTCCCCCATAGTTGAAAGAGTGACAGGGCCAAAATCAAGGGACGTTCGAGCCAAAATGCCTGGACACACGGAGTTTGAAGCAATTTAAGTCATAGGAAGAGGGAAAGACTGATTCTGGGAGAGAGTTCCAGAGCTCAGATGTTGAGTAGAAGAAAGTTTGAGAGTAACGTTTCACTCTTGGGTTGGAGAGTTGCACAGAGTAGGGGTGGGATTGAGTTGCAAGACGGGTACCACGTGCCCTACGTAAAGGAGGTGGTATGCACTGGGATAGCTCTGAGGAACACTGATTATTATAGTAGCGATAGAATAGCGAGAGAGATGCAACATTGCGGCGGAGAGAGAGAGAGAGATTGCAGAGAGTTGGTGAGTGGACGGGAGTTAATGATACGAAAGGCCTTCCTTTCAACTTTGTCTAGGAGAGCGGTGTGAGAGGAACCTCCCCACACATGTGAACAATACTCAATACAAGGGCGCACTATGCCCCTGTACAGAGCAAGAAGCTGTGCAGGGGAAAAGAACCCCCTAAGGCAGTTGAGCACACCCAGCTTCTGGGAGGCTGCCTTAGCAAGACTGGTAATATGGTCCTTCCAAATGAGAGCAGAAAAAAAAGAGACACCAAGAATATTGAGAGAAGATGAAGGGTTGATTTTTGTATTGTTGAAGAATAAGGGATAGTCCGCTGGGAGATCCTGACGGGTAGATAGATGGAGAAATTGGGTTTTGGAAGCATTAAAGTTAACAAGGTTTTCTCTGCCCCAATTGGAAATAGTATTTAGATCAGAATTTAAGAGTTCTATGGCTTCATTACGTTTGTCGTTGAGGGATTGCTGGCTGGGGCGTTCTGAAAAACTAATGGAGTAGTGTAAGGTTGAGTCGTCTGCGTATGAATGGATGGGAATTAAGGTACAGTTAAGGAGATCATTTATAAAAATTAGAAAGAGAATAGGAGATAGGACAGAGCCCTGAGGAACACCGGAGTTTATAGGGTGAGGAAGTGAACAATGGCCGTCCACAACCGCAGCTATGGAACGGCCGGAAAGGAAATTAGAGACAAAGGCACATATGGAGGGATAGAAACCGAAGGAGGGTAGTTTAGAAATTAAAGATTTATGCCAGACTCTATCGAAGGCTTTCGATATGTCTAGTGCAATAGAAAAAGTCTCACCGAAGTCCCGAAAGGAGGATGACCAAGAGTTAGTAAGATATGAAAGAATATCACCAGTAGAGCGACCCTTAAGGAAGCCATACTGGCGATCTGAGAGCAGATTATGAGAAGAGAAATGCTTAAGAAATTTGGAAGCAAGAATAGTTTCAAAAACTTTAGAAAGACAAGAGATAAGAGCAATTGGACGATAGTTGGAGGGTTGAGAGCGGTCACCCTTCTTTGGGACAGGTTGAATGTGAGCAAACTTCCAGCATGAAGGGAAGACGTTAGAGGATAGACAGAGACGAAAGAGTTTGCCTAGGCAGGGAGTCAGCACGGAAGCACAGTTTTTGAGTGCAGTATATGAATGGTAACCATCGTTTTACAGATACAAGACCTAGGAGTGCTTACAAACGAAAATCTAAATCTACAAGCCAATGCACGGCAGCAGCTAACAAAGCAAAAAGAGCACTAGGCTTCAATAGAAGAAATTTGCATTATCATAGCAAAGACATACTTATACCATTATACAAAAGTATTGTGAGGCCACATCTGAAGTATGCTGAGGAGTTTTGGTCTTCCTACTTATTAAATAAGGAGGCGGCTGAGTGTTGAGGAACTTAACACCTTACGAGCGGCCTATGCGGTTTATTTATATGTACCGCCCAGCGGGGTGTTTTTAGCCAAAATAGGGCTGTTTACGTGATCATTTTCATGCCTAAATAAGACCCAGAACGTAAAACAAGTACCTATCCCTGAAAGGGCATAAACAGAGCTTTCGAATGACACCATAACGATCCTTTTATGATGGCTAGTTTTCTTGCAATAACCGTGCAACGCGAGTGCAAAAAGCATGTAATTAGCCACTTTCCCGATATAATTCCTTATATAGCGAGTGAGAGAGGGAGGAGGGAGCTGGGATTCGTGTCAGTATGTTCGCCGCGGTGGTCTGGAGCAGTCATACGCTCGCTACTCTCCTGCCACCACTTGTCTCTCTCTCTCAGCAACATTACGTGCTGAAATTGCCACTCGAGTTATGTCAAGCGCCGCCACATAGTCCAGCTTTATTTAACTCGACTTATGTGGTGAGCCGCTAATTAAGGGTTAAAGATGTTAGCAAGGTAAATGTGAATAACCTATTTAAGATAACCAAAGAAAGTTCCACAAGAGGGAACAAATTATAACTAATAGGCTGGAAAGCGAACCGAGACACAACTAAAATATTTCTTCACCCACAGTATAAGATGCGATTTTACTATAGGGGCACGCATTTGACAGGTACCACCAAGGATTAAATGCAGAATTGTTTTCGGTTTCCATGGATCCAACACCAAGCTACACCCTTTTCTGGTGTACGAAACACTAAAAAAACGATGGGGACACTTTAATATTTATAATATTAAACAAAATATAAAGATACTTCGGTGGAAAAGTTGCGTTCGCGGGAGTAACGTCGATCGTTTGTTGACATAGCGCTCAAGCTTAGTAGGCTACTTCGCGCATCTAGCTAATTTCCCGAAATTGGCGGTTCAATTAAAGTTTAGGCCGCAGGATGCAGTATGTGTTGAGGCTTTGCCCCCCCTCACCCCCCCTCGACTTATTGTCATCATCATATTTATTGCCAGCAGGGGGCAAAAACACAACCGCACACGTAACTAACGTCGAGCGTCATGTCAACAAACCGACGATCGAAAGAGACGATAAAATCCTGATATTCGGCCCAAACGCTTCTTTATTCTCGTCGAAAACCACATTAAAAACGTTATTAAATCGTTTCTATTACTAGCATCAGACCAGAAAAGGGTGTAGGTTGTTGATGGAGGCGTGGCAACCTAAATTCAATCTCTAATAAGTACGTGGTGGTACCTGTCAAATGCGTGCCCCTTTGGTAAAATTCTACCCAGTATAATTAGTGAGTGGAATAAGCTCCTTAATGAAGTTATAGAAAGTGGTTCAATAGGCACATTTGAAGAAAAAACAAGTTAGACTCATAACACACAGAAGTTGGTCTCGAGTAAATAATGATTACTGATAAGAAATCCTTACAGAAATTAACCCTGTCAGAAGAGAGCAGAAGGGGAAAAAAGAGGGTGGAGGTATGCATGCCAATTCCTTTCCATTTCTAACTATTCTGTAAATTCCTTCAGGTACTTTCGAGGCCCAGCATGGTTATTCACTTCTGTTTTCATGCACGGCAAATTGCAAGAGGGAGCAGAGAGTCTCCATATTTGATATCCTTTCCTTCCACTTTCCCTTAAAATACTCTTGGGGTTGCTATCTTTACTAGGATTAAATCCTGGCCACCTTGCAAGGATCGTAAGATTTGTGTGGCCTATCTATCTATGTGTAAATCCATCTATGTAAATCTCTCTCTCTCTCTCTCTCTCTCTCTCTCTCCAGATAATACAGATAAACACCCTCACCAAGAAGCTGGAAACACTCCAAGAATTTGTAACGCTCAATGTAGGAGTATCATCAAATGAAGCAATTACTACCACTGCGGCATCTTCCAACAGCCCAACACCTGGTATAGCGGTACCAGCTTCAGTACATGCACCACGTCAGGAAAATTCAAGTAATGACTCCGCTCTCCCTCAGGACAACTTTCGCGTCGTGAGAAACAACGTTCGCCCCATCACAAGGAAGATCATCACCGAAACTTTGTGCCAGAGCCATTAACAGATTCTTGCGGACTTAGACCATGAAGAAGAAATAGAAGAAATTCGGCTCGTAGGAGATACCATCGTACGTGGACAACTTACGGAGATTCCATCATACGTGGACAACTTACGGAGTTCTACGCCAGGGCACCCAGGACCAGGAAGCGCTTCTGTGGCGGCGTGGATGACGTTGCAGCTGCAGTCAACGAAGTTTCGAAGTTAGCCCCCTCACGCACAATGTACGTCATTCATGTTGGATCTAATGACGTGCAGCTGCGGACCCGATCGGAGGACCTCATGCTGAAGTAACGGAAGCTGATTCAGACGTATAAGGAAAAGTCACGCAGAGTCATCATATCAGGGATCGTCCCCAGGATCGGTGTGAAGAGCCGATTCTCCAACATAGCCACTATTGTAAATCATCGACTGGCTGACCTCTGCAGGGAGGAAAACATTGGATTTATCAATACCTGGGATGCCTTCTACCGTGAAGTTAATCTGTTTGGAGCGGATGGAGTCCATCTGAACCAGGTGGGAGCAGCACGATTTGGTCACCTGCTTCACGACGCAGTAAAGGATTTTCGGAAAAGAAGCAGAGCCAACCAAGGACCACCTGGCACGAGGATCGAGGACAGCGAGGCCCGAGGACCACCAGGGATGAGGATCGAGGACCGTGGACCACCAGGGACGATGATCGAGAACCGAGGACTACCAGAGACGACAATCGAGGACAACGAGGACCGAGGACCACCAGA
Organism: Paralithodes platypus; assembly: GCA_032716605.1. Classification (NCBI taxonomy): domain Eukaryota; kingdom Metazoa; phylum Arthropoda; class Malacostraca; order Decapoda; family Lithodidae; genus Paralithodes; species Paralithodes platypus. Next base: position 29,631,264 of record CM064567.1, on the reverse strand, counting down.
GACGATGATCGAGGACAGCGAGGATCGAGGACCACCAGGGACGATGATCGAGGACAGCAAGGACCAAGGACAATCAGGAACGAGGATCGAGGACCGAGGTCAGACAGGTACACTCACACATACTAAAAGTTGCTCAGGGATGGGTCCTTCCTTCCCCTACTCCACCCTGGGCAGGTGGAAGGGGGGGAGTCTGGTCCAAGTCTACCCCCACCTTCCACCCCCAAATTATCCCCAACTCCCCCACCCTCCTCCTCTAACTGGCAGTTAATGATTAGCGATGATTGTTGTCATCATTGCACATGCTGACAATAGCCGACATTTAACACTTATTAGGAATTTATAAATACAATATACTGTAAAATTGTATTCTCAAAATGAGTTCCTATACACAACGTGGGTTACACGAATGTTGGCTGTAGTGTTTCTCTCTCTCTCTGCGTGTATGTCTCTCTCTCATTGCACTAATATCTACGATCAAGACTTAACGTGATTTCAATATAATAATACCGTAATTAAATCCAATCTCAAACAGTATTCAGGATATTGTGTTCACCGCTATTGTAATACACATCAACGTGCCCTCTACGATCTACTCCTAGGTTCTCAAATTACTTACACAGTCGGGCTTTTATGTCATAAAAGGAAAGGGCTAAAGGCAAAGTTTGGCAGGAATAGTGTTGTGACTATTATTGATCGTTTCGTTTATCATTTCAATCAGTTATTCACATTTAGTCAATACCATGCATACAATAAACGGTCTGCATTTAATTCTATGTGGCCTATACACTTTGTTTTAATCAATTAAATGTATAACTCGATAAAAATTACTATTAAAGTCGGTGTTAACTTTTAGTAAGGTTTTAGTATTGGACTACACTCCTTACAGAGTGTGCACAATACTATCTACTGTCTTCTTGAACTGTTCAACTGACGAAATGTTAACAACTTCTGAGGAAAGTTTGTTCCAGTTAGAACATATCTTAAATAAGAAACAGTTTCCACAAATACTAGAGCTGAACCTTTTCAATTCCAACTACCAGCCATGGTTGTGTATTGTATTCATGTTGAGGCTAAAAATGTTTCTATAATCCACATTGTCAAACCCATTACATATTTTAAAAACTTGAATGAACTGACCTCGTAATCTGCGTGTTAAGAGAGAGAAAGTTAGAAGACCACTACAGCCGAGATTCATGTAACCCTCGTTGAGTATAGACTCATTTTGAGAATACAATTTTACAGTATATTGTATTAATAAATTCCTAATATTTTGTTAAGTGTTGGCCATTGTAAGCATGTGCAATGATGGTTTAACAATAATGTGTAATACATGAGAACAATCGTCGCTAATCACTAACTGCCAGCTAGAGAAGGAAGGTGGGGGAGTTGGGGATAGCTTGGGGGTGGAAGGTTGGGGTAGACTTGGACCAGACTACCCCAGTAGGGGAAGGAAGGACCCACCACTGAGCAACTTTTAGTACACGTGAGTGTACATAAATGTAGATCCGACCAGAACCAAGAATTTGATTAAAGAGCGTTCCGTGAATTCTATATCTAAAGCTTTAAAGGTTTTCTATGCAAACGCTCGTAGCATACGCAATACATTTTTCAGATTTAGAGGAACTAGTGTTTAGAGAAAATTATAATGTTATTGGCATAACAGAATCTTGGCTCAATACAGAAGACAGAGACTTTTTAGCAGAGTATTCACTTCCCTGTTAGGTAATGTTTGAGAAAAGCCGAATAAATAAAAATGGAGGTGGCGTTTTACTTTTTATCAAAGAAAGTCTTAACCCGACCCTTTTGTCAAAACCTCAAATTGTGAACGTCGACACATCCTGTGTGCTAATAAAGAATAAAAAAGGTACACAAATAATACTTTCATTAATATACATACCTCCAGCTCAGCAAACTGACGGAGAAATTTATGAGCAAATTGCAGACGTAAGTAATTCGCAAGATACCGTAATTGTTGGCGACTTCAATTTACCTGTGACCAAGTGGGGAGATAGTATTACTTCACACTCTGGACAAGACCTGTATGCAAACTTGCAAGAGAGTTCTCTATGTCAATTTGTTAGATCTCCAACCCATGGAAATAGCGTCCTTGACCTTGTACTTTCAACAAAAGAAGACTTGATAGAGAATTTGAAAGTCGGTGTTGAATTCAGTAACAGCGACCATCGTACGATAACTTTCAGTTTAAGGTTTACTAGTAACGAACAAAATAGCAGCATCGAGAAAGTCCCTAATTTAAAAAAAAAAAAACTTTCGTAAACTTAGTGCAATGTTTAAAGAAACTGACTGGAGCTTTCTAATTAACAATAACGACATAAATACATCTTGGGAATTATTCGAAAACACTTACCTAAAAGCAGTGCAAGACTGCATACCATCGAAAATACGGCGTACAGGCCATAATGATAAGCCCAAATGGTGAAATAAAGATATTTCAGACTGTTTGCTTGCTAAAAAGTTTACTAATGATAGATTAAAATCCTAACAAAATGACGAAGAATGGGTGAAATTTGTAGATCTATGATGCAAAGCCAAAAAGTTAATTAAGCAAATTAAAAAGACCTTGGAGTTACATGTTGCGAATCAAAGTTAAAACAAACCCGAAAGAATTCTATAGTTATATCAGAAAGAAGAAAGTAGTTACTTCAACTGTTCGACCGTTAGTCGATGAAAATGGAGAATACACCAAAGACGAAGTACAAATGAGTAATGTCCTCAATACCTTCTTTGCATCAGATTTTACTACAGAAGACGTCACTGATATCCCTACAGCTTCGCCGGTTTAGATAGATAATTCTGATGTTCTAAGCAATATCACCATTACAGAGAGAGAAGTATTGAAATGTTTAAATAAACTCAAGGTAAATAAATCACCCAGGCCTGATACAATCTCACCTAGAGTTCTAAAGGAAGCTAAGGATGAGCTCTCTAGACCACTGGCATTGCTATTTAATAAATCCTTGCAGCCTGGAACTATGCCTGATCAGTGGAAGCTAGCCAATGAAACACCGATATTAAAAAAAGGCAGCAAATCCCTACCCAGTAACTATCGTCCAATTAGCTTAACCTCAGTTGTATGTAAAATGCTAGAAACACTCATAAGAGACAGACTCGTAAATCACTTAGAGGAAAATAACATACTTAACCCACTGAGCCCCAGCTAGTTATAAATAAATGTTCCACCAGGGACTGGCAGGTTTTGAAAACAATTTTTTTTCCAGAAACAATAGCGAATGGGTTAGGAATGAAGGAAAAACCACAAAAAACGATCAAAAAGGGGTCCTATGGAGCCCCCGAAAGTCGATTTTACAAGAGTAAAAAATTTAATGCAATAACCCCCAAAAACCATGTTTTTGCGCGCTCACGCGCACGCGGTTGGACTTTGAGCATTTTCAACCATCGGCATGGTTGCGTGGGATACTTATACAGTTCCCATACAAATCTGAGCCCTCAAGGTGCCATAGGACCGGAGTAATTAACTTTGACGACACTGTCGTCGCTGGGGTTTAGCGTTTCATACATTGCCGACGACACGTTGTCGTTGCTGGGGTTTTGTGGGTTAAAGATACTCAACACGGCTTTCGTAAAAAACGTTCCTGCTTAACAAGCCTCTTAGAGTTCTTCCACGATATCCTCAACCTCTGTGATGAGAGTAAAGCTGTAGATATTATATATCTTGATTTTCAAAAGGCCTTTGACAAAGTTCCCCACAAACGTTTACTGCTAAAATTAGAAGCGCATGGAATACAAGACGGTGTGTTGAAATGGATAGAAAATTGGCTCAGCGACAGAAAGCAAAGAGTAGTCGTAAACGGTAAGGCATCTAAATGGACCAATGTAAGTAGCGGGGTACCCCAGCAGGGATCGGTACTAGACCAATTATCTTTCCAATTTATATCAACGACATAGATGAGAGTCTCACTTGTACAATCTCAAAGTTTGCTGACGATACAAAAATTGCAAATAGCGTACTCTCAAAAGAACAAGTTGACAATATGCAACACAATCTAGATAAGTTGTCACGTTGGGCCTAAATTTGGCAAATTAGTTTCAATGCGGATAAATGTAAAGTACTACATATCGGATACCGAAATGAGAAAGCAAACAATTCGATGAATGGCACTCAGCTTAAGAGTGTAGACAGAGAAACCGATCTGGGAGTAACAATATCGAGTAACCTAAAACCGAGTCAACAATGTTCAGAAGTTGTTAAGAAGGCAAACGAAATAATTGGCTTTATAGGCAGGTCATTTGAGCATAAATCCAAAGAAGTTATCCCAACTCTTTACAATTCCTTAGTCCGCCCTCTTCTGGAATACTGCGTTCAGTCCTGGTGCCCTTATTACCAAAAAGATATAGACAAGCTAGAACGAATTCAACGTAGAGTTACCAAAATTATACCTAGCCTAAAGAACAAACTGTACGAGGAGTGTTTTAGAGAATTAAATCTATTTCCTTTAACCCAGCGCAGATTAACCCTTGTCTATCGGGGCCCGACTTAAGTCTGTGTGCAATTTTGGCGCAATATTGGCTCTGAGAGAGAGACGAGCGACGGGAGGAGCCTGGGTTACCTCATGACCGCTCGCCACGGCCGTCGTGGACCGACTGAGATGTACTCCACTTACATCCACCCTCACTCCCTCGCTATATACGTAATTATATAAAGAAATTACCGTATTTTAGCGATTTTGCCCTTCGGTTGCACGATCGTTGCAAGACAACCAATGATCGTAGAAGGATGGTTCGGGTGTCATTGGAAAGCTCAATTTACTCCCTTTCAGGGATACATACTTGTTTTACGCTCTGGGTCTTGTTTATGCATGAAAAAGAGCACGGAAAGAACCCCATTTATGGTAAAAAAAAAACGCTGGGCAGCACAGTGAAATATTCTCCACCACCCATCGGCATCGACAATATGAACTGTAGTAAGTACTTCACTATCGACCAGTCTAATTACACGCGGGGAAACGGTTGCAAAATTATTGGTAAATCTTTTAACTCCCACGAATCTGAGAATTTCTTCTTCAATCGAATTGTCAACTTGTGGAATGGGCTTCCCCGACACGAGACGTTGTAGACTGCAGCACCGTTGATTCTTTTAAGCTTCACCTAGACAAATATCTTGCATCAAACGTGCGACTGACTGAAATTATAAATTAATAACTTTATTTTATTCCCCCCTCAGATTCATCAAAGAGTTATTGTGTTTATATATTGCTAGATGTTACTCTCTTTTTCCCAGATATACGTAAGATCCTTATAACTGTGTTATGTTACTAACCCCTATGTCCCCTACTAACTTCCTAGTCCTGCCACGGAGATTAGTTACAGGGCAGTGGTTTCCTTTCCAATTTTCCCTTACCCACGCTAAACCACTGTTTGGACACTTGATCCGCAGTGTTTTGGAGGACAAGCAGTCTAGAGGGATCACTAGATCTGTTGTTGCTTGATTTCCTTTGTACTCCTTTGTATTCACTCTGACTTTATATGTGGAAAGAAAAACAGTATGATTAAATTAGGAGTGTAGTTCCATATACAGTAGTTAATTCACATGATCAAGTAGCAGAGTTTTCTTACAAATTAGTCGTGTAAGTTTATTATATTATGAGTGGATATTTTGTTGTGGTCGTTGTACAGTACTCATAAATCACTGGTTTTATATAGCTTGTGGGAGTTTGACATCGGCCTCCATTTGCATTATATACAGTATATATATATACATATAAACATGGAAATCCGCAGACAGCCTACCGGCCCACAGATCTCTTTCACACCCATCCAATGTCATTCAAATGACTATCCGAATTACGTTTGAAACTTCCAACGTTTCTGAGCTGATTAAAGTACTAGGTAATATATTCTACACATCCACAGCCCTATTTCCAAATCAATGCTTAACTATGCCATTTTTTAAGCGGAATTTGTCTCGTTTGAATACAATTGTATGGGTAATTTCGCAATAATGTAGCGTTAATAATTTACTAATGTTCCCTTTGTTTATTCCTTTTATCCATTTAACCCGGGAGCTGCGGGAAGACTCTTAAGAGTTCCCCCGGCGGACTCCGGGAAGACTCTTAAGAGCGAGGCTTTTGAACGCGTACCAAAACCGCGCGTTTATAGGCAGGCGGCTAAAAATTGGTGTGGGTATAGTACTACATGTCAACTCTCGACACCACCCTGCCACACGCTCGCCCCGCACTCGTGCAAGCACCACCGCGCCAGTAACCAAGCACTAGTCATGGAGCCCACACGTCCCTCACGCTCGCTCCCTGATGACACAACCAGCCCTCCTTCTGGTGGTGTCACCCGCCGTGGAAGGCAGAGGGTGGCTGCTAAAGACCCTAGCTACCAGTACGACACGCCCTACAGCTCGGAGGACGAAACACCAGCACCCAAAGCACGAAAAACACGTGCAAGCACGGCAAAGGTATAGAGGTCATTGGTGTTTCGGGACACTGCCACCACGACCCAGGCCACTGCAACAACCACTACCACCACCACTGCCACCCCTGCCACCAGTACCAGCGACGCAGGAGGCCACCCTAGGGCTGCAGAACCTGCGGGGGCAGGCAAAATCAAAGGCACGGGCGTAGGGAAGAGAACCCGTACGCCTGCCACAGTGACCCTACCACCACCACCACCACCAGCCGCCCCTGGCCCGGCTGCCCCTGCCGCCCCTGCTGCCCCTGCTGCCCCTGCCCAAGGAAAAGGGAAGGGGAAGGGGAAGGGGAAAGGGAGAGGGAAAGCGACTGCTGGCCCTTCCGGCCCTGCTGGCCCTGCTGTCCCTGCCGGCCCTGCTGCCCCTGCTGCCCTTGCTGCCCCTGCCGCCCCTGCCGACCCTGCCCAAGGAACAGGGAAAAAGAAAGGGAAAGGGGCGACAGGCACCACCATCATCTTGCCTGCCTCCAGGGCCACAAGACCACGCACCACTGCCGCCCCTGCCGCCCCTGCTGACGCCGCCCCTGCTGCCGCCCCTGACGGCCCTTCTGTCCCAGTCCATAAGACTCCCGTACGTGCTACAGTGACCCGAAAAACTCTGACACCATCCAAATATGCCGCCCTGCTGTTTGATGGTGATTCGCAGGGCATTGGCAGCCCGGGTTTCGACGACGACGCCCTAGCACGGGACCAAGGGTGGGGGGATTTGGGAGTGGACAGTGGCAGTGAGTCCGACGTCGGTGACGAGAATGAGGAAGGGCGTCTGTCAAGTGGAGAGGAGGGTGATGATGATGCTGTGTTGCATCGCGACCATGGAAGCGATATTTCAGACGCAGAAGCAGACGCAGATGACATTCCGATCCCTGGCATGCCTTCGTTCGAGTGGTCTGACGGGGTCAATTTTTTACCTGACGTGCCCCAGTTCAATCCTGGGACGTCAGGTACAACTGATGACTGGCCCTGTGACGAGCACGCAAACGAAAGCGACTTCTTCCTCGCTTTTTTCGATTTTGAGGTAATGACTTACAACGTTGCCCAAACAAACGCCTACTACAGGTGGGTGTTTGGCAGATTGGATGTCATTTCTCCAAAAGCGAGAATACGAGGCTGGGTGGATACGACTGTGGATGAATTCATGACGTTCTTTGCCTTGTTGTTCCTCATGCCTATTTGCAAGAATCATGTGTTTCAACACTACTGGAAGCACGACCCTCTCATCGCCACCCCAACTTTCAATAAGTTCATGACTCGTGACAGATTTTTGTTGCTGCTAAGATTTATGCACTTTGCAGACAACGAAAATCCTAACAGGATTGACAGGATATGGAAACTTCGGGATGTGTTCACCATGTTGTTGGAGAGGTATAGGAAATACTTTTACCCCTTCCTCAATTTGGTGATTGATGAGTAGCTCGTGCTCTTCAAAGGACGTCTTGTTTTCAAGCAGTATATCCCCTTGAAAAGGCATAGGTTCGGAATCAAGCTCTTCGTTTTGTGTGACTGTGAAACTGGAATAGTGCTTGACATGATCGTGTATACAGGCACTGACATTGACGAACCGAAAGCCGCTGCCGGTGACCCCATGGGCTTGTCAGGTGCCATCGTCAGGAAAATGTTGGCAACTTGCCTGGGCAAAGGCCACATCATCTACACTGACAACTGGTATACTTCTCCTGCTCTCTGCCAGTTTCTTCATGACAACCAAACGGGGTCATGTGGGACTGTCAGAAAGACAAGAAAGTTTATGCCTAAGTTCACCGGTAATGTTATTCCTCTTACAGATGCCTCTTCCAGTGACACACCTTCTGAAGACGACCTGGCCCAGGAACACCGCGAGAGGCATGTCCGAAGAAGGCGACGAAAGGGGCAGAAATACAAGCAGCTAGAAAAGTCCGGGAAAGTGATAGCCCTGAAGCGGAAGGACAAACGAGACGTCCACCTGCTTTCCACCGTCCACACAGGTGCCCAGATGGACTCTGGTAAAATCCACTACAAAACCAGGAAGACGATCTACAAGCCCGAAAATGGTAGTGGACTATACCAAGAACATGCGCCTGGTGGACAAGTCTGACTGTCAGCTGTCAGGCGTTGAGTGTCTGAGGAAGACTGTGAAGTGGTATCACAAGCTCTTCCTCCACCTAGTTGACATCACGATGCTCAATGCCTACAACTTGTGGTTGGTGAAGAGGGAGATGTCCCCAAACCAGAAGCTGAAATTCCGGGAGTTCGTGAATAACGTGGCATACCAACTCCTGGAGAAGTATGGCACCCCCACTCACAGACGTACGGCATGGCGTGGGATCACGTTCCTGACAGAATCCAGCTGGGTGTCGAAAGACACTACCCAACCAACACCGAGCTGATTAGCAGGCAGGTTCAGTGCCACGTCTGCAGCTCCAGTGTGAGAAAACCCCACGTCACCAAAAGAGTCACCTCAATGTGTGCGGAGTGCAAAGTTGCACTCTGCTTGGGTGACTGCTTCAGGGACTACCACACCTTCAAAAACTACTGAGTGTCGCCCCCTGCCCTGCCCTGCCCTGGACTCGCCCCGTGCCCTGCCCTGGACTCGCCCCCTGCCCTGCCCTGCCCTGGACTCGCGCCCTACCTTACCTGACCTGACCTAATTGATCACGCTACCTCATAATGAAACATATATATTATATAATGTATAAGTTCCAAAGATGTCCCTGTGATATAGCTTTTACATTATATAATTATATGTTTCATTATTTAGTTTATAAGTTTCAAAGATTTACATGTAATATGCCTTCTTTTTTTAGTATATCAATATATATGTTTGTTATAGCCTAAATTATGTGTAAATATTTTCTTACCTCAAATGAATTGTACAAAAATAAATATGTTTCAATAAATCCTGTCAAACCTACTAAGATAATAAAAAAAAAAAAAAAAAAAAAACAAGGTCATGTCATTGTATTCTTACAATATGATATATTCTATGAATATTTCATATTGTTTGAATACAATGGCATGATCTTGTAAAAAACATTGTAATCAAAATTTGTCTAAACAGTATAAAACCTTCCCCATTGGATTCGATCCCACTACCCTACCACACTTTGAGTTTTCCAGTCCGCGACCTTACCAACCATGCCACAGGAGCTCATACCAAATGTCACTCAAAACTTCTTGTCTACAATCGAAATAACAATATACAAAAAAAAATGAATTATCCCACCAATTTACGTTTGTAAATTGATGGGATTATCAATTATATCATGCAAAGGTTTATACAAGTTTGTCTCTGTCAAAAATTAGTAATTATATAACTTTATTCTGTCAAAAATTGCCCAAACACTCAGCAAAATTGCCTCTCTCAGTGTGACTCCACTCATTATCACACGGTCAAGCGGTCACAGGGTGACCCTTGCCACTCCTTGCTGCTCCAGCCACAGCAGCTTTGTCTGGGAACAAAATTTGTATAAATACAATAATGCATAAAATACTCTTCACAAATACATTTGTATTGTATAATATTGTAAATAAAAATGAATAATAACTGTGTGGGTGTCGAAAATTGCTCAACCATCTTTCTTATCTCTCGCCTACGCACGTATATTGGATTATACATAGTCATGACTGTCATACAAATACTTGCAGTAGGTCTCGAATATACATTTAGATTGCATATTACTTGGAAATAAATAAATATAAGTTTCTCTGGTGGCAATCTACCCTTTCGCAAGTGTAAGGAGACACCTGTCTATATTTAGCTCTCTATCAAAAAAGGCAATCTGCCTATGTTTACTGACCACCCTCGTTGCTGGTCTATAATATAGTACTTTATTTACAGTCAATGGCCTACATGTTTCTGTGGTACTTCACATGTGTCTAAAATGCAATGTCTGCTTGCATAAAAATGCAATTCTGAAGTCCATTTATACGTACGACATACGCATGTCTCACTTTCTCTCTCTCTCCATTCCTGACTCATGTTATTGTAGACCTCTTGGTGGCAACGAACACCAGACACCTGCTAGACATAAGGTTCAAAATCCCAAGACATCCATACGCCTGCGGCGCCTCCACAATTATCACACAGCTGCATATGTTTCCTGCTAGATCTCCCTGCCTTCACTCTCTCCACGACTCACTCCCTGCCTCCCTCCCACCCACCCACCCTTTTAGGGTTCCGTCTGCTAGAAACTCATTGATAATGTGCGTAAATATCGCATGAATTGGTCTATATGCGGTATATATATTGTTATATGGGACGTCTACATATGTACAAGCCTGTATTATAGCATGACAGTGCTCTAAGTACGAGATATACGTGATATTTATGACGCAACACACCCTCTCCCCCTTCCATTCCCAGCACAACTCAATCACACCTTTGTTCACGCATAGAAACTCATTGATAATGTGCATAAATATTGCATGAATTGGTCTATATGCGGTATATATATTGATATATGGCACGTTTACATACGTACAAGTCTGTATTATAGCATGACAGTGCTCTAAGTACGAGATATACGTAATATTATAGTGCAAACCACACTCTCATCTCAAAAATTGCCGCCAAACCTCCAACCCATCTTCATTCCCGCCTAAAAATTCTTTGATAATTCCCTTATATATTGCAATTTTTGGTCACTATGAGGCATATTCATTGTTATATGGGTGGCCTACACACGTATACGTACTCTACATAGCCTAAAAGGGATAAAAAAAGGAGATATACGTGATAATACGCGGTAACCCACCCCCTCCTCCCTCTGGTTCTATCCCCTGGGCGCGTGAAAATTCGGCAGGGAAATCTCGCCGCTCGATGACAATCTAGCGGTGCCATTCGCTCCTCATTTTTCAACTACGGACCGTTCCCCCACCCCACCCAGAAATTTTTTGGGGGGTCATATATATATGGGCCGATGCACGCAAACATTCCCTACACGCTGATGTACTTTTTATCGAAATTGGCAATGGGTCCCAAAATCATCATACATGCGCACAGTATGACCCTGTAAAAAAAAACCTGTGCGCCGCTGAGAGGTTAAATACCACTATTATAATAATTTCTCCTCTACAGCTTCGTCTTTTTAATTAATGGAAGCCGAGGGATTTTAGTATCTCTTCATATGATAAATGTCTGAAATTTGACATTTGATTCGTCATTCTACGTTACATTGCCTTTAACAAATCTTAATACATTCATAGTCACCAAAACTGAACAGGATAATCCATAATTACGAAGTCTCACTAACGAAATATTAATTTTAAAAACAGCATTAGTAATTCAGTTTCTCAAACTCCTAGATATGAACCTGATAATCCTGTTTGGTTTGTTACGAACGCTTATACATTGTTTCCTAGGCGCCAGTTCATTGCTAACAAACACACCCAGATCTTTCATCTTTCTAATTCCGTATTAGCTAGTTTATATTTTGAATTTGTATTCACCGTCCTGGAAGTGTTGGTGAATGCCAGGCTGGATGTGTGTGGAATGATGGAGACCAAAGGGAGGGGTACAGATGTGAGAGAGTGGGAGTGTGGAATGGGTGTGTGTGCTGGAGACTCAAGGTTGGCATGATTAAAATCAAACGATTGTAACAGAGTGATTTTAATTTATTTTAATCAAAGACAAAAATAATTGATTAAAATCAAAATTGATTTTGTTATTAAAATATCATATTCCAAGTAATTATAAGTAATTTTGCGTTAATCTTAATACATAGTCTACCAACATTTTTACCCTCTTAAACATTATATAGTAACCTATATTAACAATATTTTCCATATTTCTAATACACTTTTGCACTTCCGGTAGTTCAAGAATTTAAGATATTAAATAAATTGTGTTCTTTCATAGAAAATTAATTATCTTTGCTCCTTAACCCTCCTTGCCCGGCTGGACACCATAGCTCCATATCGAGCTTGCCCCGTACCGCTTGGCTGCCCTACATAGCTCCATAGCATTATTTCATGGCTTAAAACCGCACTTGAGAAAGTTTTCTTGTCTTAGCGGATGGTCCGTATAACCAACAAGAACAAAAAAACATAGCCAGTCAGTCAGGTGACTCCTGCTTGTGTGCAGGCCTAACGAATTTACGAAAGCTTCTATTGATTTCCTGAGTCTCAAACGATACATGAAAGCAGTCGACAGTGATATAGGAATGCTTACAATGGTGAAGTAAATCAGTAATCAATAATCAATATTAATACAGAATGCATAATCAATAATTAATTGTTGAACGAATGTAAATATAGAACGTAGCTGTGGCTGCCGATACTGCATCGTCGCATTCGAACAGTTCTCAGTAGCATCACAAAACAGACGGTTCTATTCCCACCTCACACAATAACCGCTTAATGTACAGTGTTTTAGTCTTCACCTATCGTAAGATAACGCCGAGTACTGCCTCTGGTATGTATATAACCTAGGTTAAGCTATTTATTTGCAGAGATATGAGTATCTTTAAATGACGAAACATGGGAATTTACACGGTTCTAGGCTCGCAGTGGCCAAAATTGACATACTATTTTCACAATAAAAACTGAACCTCTTCTAGTCTTCACTCATAGTAAGGTAACAAGTACTGCCTCTGCATAGATAGATATAACCTAGGTTAGGCCATTTTTTTGGCGTACAGTATTTACAAGCGCGCCAATATCCTGAGAATTCGACGATTCATTCAGATTCAGCATTGGCGGGAAGGTTTAAATGGCTATTCGGCAAGGGTTAAATTACTTTGATTTAATTGTTTTTCTGACATATTATAATCAAAGTATGTAGGAATATATATATACTTACAATATTATACATGTTTCGCGCAAAATGGAAGTTTGTGTAAAAAAATCAAATAAATCCGATTTTAATAACAAATAAATACATTATTTTTATTTTTATTAAAAAAAATGATTTTTTTCCAACCCTGGATGGAGTGAGTGAGGGAGCAGCGAGAAAAGGTGCGTGTTTGTTTGTAAGTATCAAATGGAAGGAGCGTGTAAGAGAATATGGGTCTGTGGGTTCAAGGATTGTGTGGGTGAGACTGAAAGTAGGAATACAAACGTGGGTGAGGCGTGCCTGGATAAGCTTGACAAGAACGAAAGAATATTTCTGATTGGGGATATGAATGGTAAGGTGGGTGATAGGAAAGTTGATGGAGTGGTGGGAGGGTGGAGGGTACCGTCAGAGGTGAATGGGAATGGTAGTGCACTTGTGGACGTATGTGTGGGGAGGAGGCTGTGGATAGCCAATACCTTCTTCCGACACAGAATGATACACAGGTACATATGTAAAGTGGTGTGGACGATGAAGGATAAGACAGTGGTGGAACGAAAGTCACTGATTTATTATATATGTGTGGATGAACGAATGAAAAAATCTGTGCTGGATGCTAGGGTGTATAGGGGTATTGTAGGGGGTCTGCCTGATCATTATGTAGTAGTAGCTATAATTAGGATACAAAATAAGTGGGTGAGGAAAGCTGGAGGGAGGCGAGAGGAAGGTGGAATGGTGAGGAGGGTGGAGAAGCTACAGGAGGAGGAAATCAGGGAAGAATACAGGAGAGCAGTAGAAAGACGACTAGGGGGGTTCGACCTGGAAGATATGGAGGAAGGGGAGGAGATGAGCAAGGTGTTTAAGGAAGAGATCTGTGCAGCATGTAAGGTGGTGTGTGGAGTGAGGAGAAGACGGAGGGGAGTGCAAGGTACAGCATGGTAGACAGAAGAGGTAAAAATAGCTGTGGAAGACAAAACGAAAGCGTATAGAGGGTGGTTGGGTAGTAGAGGGAATGAAGATTTGGAGAGGCAGAAACGAGCGAGGTACGGAGAGAAAGAGAGTGGTGAAGAGAGTAGCGAAGGAAAGTAAGAGAAGACTAGATGAGGAATTTGGAAGGAATCTGAGTGTAAAAGGGAGGGAGTGTGAGAAACTGTTCTGGAAAAAAGTCAAGAAAGTTAGGGAAGGTAGCTAGGGAATCAGTAAGGGTGTGAAAGATAAGAATGGGAGAATGCTAGCTGAGAAGCAAGAGAGAGTCGAAAGATGGAGGGAGTACTTCAACGAGCTGCTAAATGTAAGGAATGAAGAGCCAGCAAACGTAGTTGGATATGGTATGGGAGGGAGAAGAAGAGAAGTAGTGGAGGAGAAGGTTGGGATCAGGAGGTCAGAAGTGTGGGAAGCCATGAAAAGAGTGAAGTTGGGGAAAGCACCAGGAACAGATGGAGTGTGTGGGGAAATATTGAGGTATGGTGGTGAGATAGTGATCAAATGGGTATGGACAATATGCAAACTTAGCATGAGAGAAGGGGAGTGCACACGATGACTGGAAGACTGGCATAATAGTCCCCCTATATAAGGGAAAAGAGGAGTGTGTGGTAACCACCGAGGAATATGTCTTCTAAGCGTAGTAGGGAAGGTGTACAGTAGGGTAGTGATTGAGAGAGGGAGAGGTAGAACGGAGAAATGGATAGGCGACAAGGAGGGAGGTTTTAGGAAGGGAAGAGGATGTCTAGATCAGATTTTTACCCTAAATTGTGTTGTGGAGAGATATCTGGAAAAGAAACAAAAGGTGTATGTTGCCTCTATGGACTTGGAGAAGGCCTATGATAGAGTGGATAGAGAAGGTATGTGGAAAGTACTTAGAATATACGGAGTAGATGGCAAGTTGCTGAAAGCAGTGAAGAGCATGTATGAGGGTGCAAATGCGACAGTACGTGTGGAGAACGAGCAGAGCGAGTTCTTTGACCTGAATGTTGGGTTGAAACAGGGGTGTGTTATGTCCCCGTGGTTGTTTACTGTATATATGGATGGAGTCATGAAAGAAATACTAGGAAGAACAGTGGATGTTGGTGTATCGCTGATAAGGGAGGGAAATGAGTGGAAGCTGCCTATACTGCTGTTTGCGGTTGATACAGTTCTGTTGAGCGATAATTAATTGGAGTTGCAGGGTCTGGTAAATGAGTTTGGAACAGTGTGCGAAAAACGGAATTTGAAGGTAAATGCGGGGAAGAGCAAAGTTATGGTCTTCGAAAAGGGTGAAGTCACAGAGTGCTAGGTGAAGTTGAACGGTCAGGCTATGGAGATCGTCAGCTCTTTTAACCCTTATTTAGCGGCGAGCAACATAAGTCGAGTTAAATAAAGCTGGACTATGTGGCGGCGCTCGACATAGGTCGAGTGACAATTTCAGCACGTAATGTGGCTGAGAGAGAGAGACAAGTGGTGGCAGGAGACTAGCGAGCGTATGACTGCTCCAGACCACCGCGGCGAACCTACTGACACAAATCTCAGCTCCCTCCTCCCTCTCTCACTCGCTACATACTCAATTATGTACTGAAAGTACCGAATTACCTGCTTTTTGCACTCGCGTTGCACGGTTATTGCAAGAAAACTATCCATCATACAAGGATCGTTATGGTGTCATTCGAAAGCTCTGTTTATGCCCTTTCAGGGATAGGTACTTGTTTTACATTCTGGGTCTTATTTAGGCATGAAAATGATCACGTAAACAGCCCTATTTTGGCTAAAAACACCCCGCTGTGCGGTACACATAAATAAACCGCATAGGCCGCTCGTAAGGTGTTAATTATCTGGGCAGTGTGTTGAGTAAAGATGGGACTATGGATGAAGAAGTGCGGGAGAGGGTACAACAGGGGAAAAGGGTTGTAGAAACGCTGAAAGCAGTAACAAGAAATAGGGTGGTCAGTATGGAAGTGAAGAAGTCCTTGCATGACAGTGTGGTAATCCCGACACTGACTTATGGAAGCGAAGCATGGACGTTTGAGAAGAGACTCAGATCAAGAGTGGGAGGGGTGGAAATGAGTTACTTGAGAAGTGCGTGCGGAGTTGCATAGAGGGATAGACAGACGAATGAGGAAGTAAGGAGGTGTGATGTAGAGGTAGATGTGCTGGAAAGTGTGAAAAGGAACACCTTGAGATGGTTCGGCCATATGGAACGTATGAGAAGCGAGAGAATGACTAATAAGGTGTACGAGAGCGAGGTGGAAGGACAGAGAGGGAGAGGTAGACCGAAAAAGAGGTGGAAGGATGGAGTGAGGAAGTATATGGATGAAGGCGGGGCGCCCCCGGTTGGGAAGGGTGTCGACTGACTGGGGAGAGAGGTGCATGGGGGCGGAGTCACCCCTTCGGGGATCACGGCGTCAGGCAATAGATAGATAGATTCATCGTACTTTGCATTTATCAATGTTAAAATTCACATACCGATTTACTAACCATTATTCTAAACTATCAAGATAACTTGGAGGTACTCTATATCACTATCCGAATTTACTTGTCTCTTCATACTGGTATTGATTGATCTGCGAAGACGATATATATATATATATATATATATATATATATATATATATATATATATATATATATATATATATATATATATATATATATATATATATAATATATACTGTATATATATTACGCAATGCTCAAAACGTATATATCCCCAAGACAAAATGTAAATCGACACAGAACCAGTCATAGTGGATGAATGATAAACTAGTTGATCTTCTAGAAAAAGAGGAATATATAGATTAAAATTCAGAATTCTGATTAATTAAGAAAAGCGCAAATCATGTACTTATTTACTATCATAATTTTTCAAGACAGGTAAAAGAGGAAATTAGGAAAGGAGACATGACTGATGATGAGTTAGAAATATGCAGTACAATAAATAGTATCTTTCTTTCCATCTTCATAAATGAAAATTTGGCACAATATCCAGAAGTCTGTGAGGTATATAGCGACAGTATAGAAAATATGAAATATGGAAAGGAAATTGGCAAACTGAAACCTCAGATATCGCCTGGTCCTGATAAGGTATATGCTTTCCCAACCTTTTTACCTTAGGGGAGGTGTGGCAGAGTGGTCTTGCCACTGGACTGGTAATCCAATAGAACCGGGTTCGAATCCCAATATGTCAATGGGAAGATATTATTAGGATGAAATTTGTGTTGTACCTAGTTTCAGTGCATTACCACAGCACACCGAAATGCCAAAATAAAATACCCTCATTGTTCCCTGATTATATAGCACTGTACGAATATTCCATTATTCAAAATATGCTTCAGGGG
Organism: Paralithodes platypus; assembly: GCA_032716605.1. Lineage (NCBI taxonomy): Eukaryota > Metazoa > Arthropoda > Malacostraca > Decapoda > Lithodidae > Paralithodes > Paralithodes platypus. Next base: position 29,613,756 of record CM064567.1, on the reverse strand, counting down.
GGCAATGCATAGTGAGTTAATTGCTCAATTCATAGTGCGGCCGTGACGTCAGGTCACGTGACAATAATAAACAAACCAGTACTTGGCCCTATGGTACGGGGCTGCCGCGCGCTTGTACACAAAGAGACTGGTCAAGTTTGTGTTGTTTTAGCACACACGGACAAGACAATGTGCCTTTGTATTGATTTCAAACAATCAAAGATGTAAGGAAAATATATTAAGGAAACAATAACAAGCTTCAAAGCAGTAACATAAAACAATATGATGAATAGATGATAAGACTGAATATTGAGCTCTCTCCTTATGTGTGGATGTTTGGATTATTATGAACATATCTTAAGTAATTTTACCCAAATATATATAGGCCTTATTTCATTCATAAAACTACAGATGCATACAGTACCTATCAGACGGCAACGGTCAATAAGAGTAAATGTTTTTTATTATTTTGTATATAAAGCGCAAAGCTCTTTATCATCCATCGCCGTCTGGAAACTGTCTAATATCTTCTTGTATAAGGACTAGGCTTAACAATTATCTGTACTGATATTTATTGTCTCATTTTACACAATATATTTGTATACACATTTATGTTTATGGATATATTAGGGAGGTAACCGCAATTGACGGCAAAGCGTATACCATTAGCCTACACTAGATTACCGTATCCTATGCAAAGCCAACTGAAAACAAAAGATTAATAGGACACCAACAATCTATTAACCACATTAATGATGTATATGAAATGTCTGTTATGGTGGATGGGTGAGGGTAGGGCAGATTTTTCATGTGTTTTCGACCATTCCATTCTTACACAAGATATGTTTATATCAATCTATTTTACCTTCCATAATGAGAGACAATACGATTCATCACGAAGTGTAGCCTACCAGCTGATATATAACAAACGTATATATTATATACTAAATGAAGAGACAAGGAATAATCGTGTGTCTTTAGACCTCTTCATATAGATTAAAATATATACATATACGGTACAAGTATATCGTTTGCTTCAACAGACAAATTCCATGATAAATAGCATAAGGAACAAAGCACAATGTAAGGCATTGATCTTGGTACAATGGCAAAGCTGCTAGATGTAAAGTAAGTACCGGTAATAAAACGAAACATATGAAAAGAGTTGATTAGGCTATGCCCAACATTACCGGTATCTATCAACTGAAAATATACATATTTTATAATCTATATTTTATTAATTTCACCCCAACATATGCCAATTTTGTGAATAGGTCATTTATATAATATGCTTACGTGTCGGATAAATTGCGTCTATATATGCAGGGAAATTTAGACTAAATTAAGTAGTCTCGTTGGCAATATAAGCAAAATCCATCATAGTTTTACCATTTTAATGCAGCAAAATTATATAAATCTGAACTTGGCTCTTTTGCCAACCATTGGCGTGCAACAATATCAAACCCACCAAACCTACCTAAGAATTAACTTAACTAACGGTTTATTTGAGGAGGTTTAAGCAAAGTCCGTTGTATAAATATATGTTACCTTCCATAATAGGAGAATATACGATTTATCATGAAGTTTGTCGGTTGAAGCAAAACTATATACCTGGTACCGGTACCGTTTATGGACATACCTTACCTACATTATGATCCATGTGAATTGGTCTAAAATTCTGGTGTAAAATTCATCAATTTACAGTTAGTATTTTAAGTCTAGCCCATATATAAGGTGATATTTGGTGTAGGTTTTAACTTTTGAACTTGTTTGACATCAAATGTTGATTAAAATCCAAACTCGATCGGTTATATTTTGTCAACTCGGGTATTTCTATGGTTGCGGGATTTTTGCGGGTAGAGGGTATTACAATAAGCTAAATACATCGGAGATTTGACCATATTAATTAACTAAACCTGTATTATGCATCACTTAAATTATAAGTAGGCCTAGCCTATGTACCGGTAGATTGTGTTACGTGCCTTTAACCCCTTCTGTACCGGTGATGTACTTATCATTATATTCTGGCCACTATTAGACGATTTTGTACAGCTTAGGAAGGACGTCTATTCATTACAAGGCTACAGCCTATCTCAATTAATCCTTTTTAGATATCATATATCCTTCCCAAGCTTAGACAAAATCGTCTAAATGTAGCTGAAATCAAATACAAAAAGATGTTACCGGTAAAGAAGGGGTTAATATTCTGTTGTCAAAGATTTCTGTACGGTATTCATGCGCAGTTCTAACAAGGCTTATAATCTTAATAGTATCTCTAATTTCCAAAACGTAGACATTATTTGATCTCTCTCTCTCTCTCTCTCTCTATATATATATATATATATATATATATATATATATATATATATATAAACAATAAAAAACATATATTACAGAAAGGAAGTGAGTAATGGAATGTTGGTGTCTTATAACAAACTTTTGTTTTCTGCTTCGCCTTCGCTCGCATAGTAATCATTAACAAAATATACGGAAAACGGATAAATGTCAACATACTACTGTATGGTGTAAAATTATAAAATCGACATGTAAATAATGATAATACAGTATTTAAGTTAGCCCAGTATATAAGGAGATATAGTCGGTGTTGTTCACTCTTCATACACCCTGCTTTTATCACAAGGCAGTAATAAGTCTTCCTTGTCGTAATTTCCCTCTATTTTACCCTAGGGACCCTTCCCCTTCAGAACACTAAGAAGGTATGGCGATAACTCAATTTCCATAGTGTTCACGTTAGACACGGCATTACGAGCATATAAAGTAGAAACCGATTCAATCGTATAGAGTTCAACGTGTTTATTTACTTGGGAGTAGCGGGCCAATGATGCCCCACGCCGTCTGGTGGAGAAATCGGAACTAACCCCGTGCACACTATGAATAGGTAGCGTTCTGAGAGTGAGGGTCTGAGTCTGGGGAGTGAGACAGTGAAGCGCAGAGGCAGAGCAGCTTCAGAGATGGAGTTGGGTTCGAGCCGAGCCGTTAATAGATGCTTCGCATGTCTCACTCCCTAGACTGGAACAAGACCTCACGGGCCTCACCGTGTTCAGCGGTAGAGTGTGCAGGCTCTCAGCCTATGCCCGAGAGGGAGTAGTTGGAATATAGAAAAGAACAAAAATTGAACCCTTGCAATAATAGTCATGTGCCAAGGAACCCCTACATATTAAAATAATTTACAATCTTAATTAATATATTTCTCTTTCATAAAGCAAACATAAATGTTGTTTCTGATAACCGGTTAGGTAAAAACAATTTGTCTTTCTCAAGTGCTATATACAAAATATACAAAATAACTCATATTTTTTTCTTCTGATTACTGGTTCAAGTACATAATAACTGGATCCTTTATCTAATATTATAGTTTTTGTTCACAATTCAAAAATAACTTAAATCATGTATTGACAATGTTGAAGAGATAATATCAACCAAGATAATATGAACAAACAAATATATTGGCCAAAAGATGGTTGTTTTATAGGCAGATTTAAATAATGATAATGAAATGCGCTTCTTTAATGTGAAATTTGTGCTTGTCTTTTGCCACACGAATGCTTAATTCGAGGTCGAATCTTTGATAAGTACACCCGGATTTCATCTTCAGCTGAAATGAGACGGTTTCTTTCTTTGGTCTTTATACTTGTCAAATGAGAAAAAGTTTGCTCACACATGTAAGAAGTTGAAAACTGAAGCAGAATATTTATTGCTATTCAGAAAAGATATAGGCAAATTTTGGCTTACATAAGAACATAAGAAAATGGGAGTCTGCAGAAAGCCGATTGGCCTAAGCAAGGCAGATCCCTGTCCCACACAACCCCAATTACAAAGCCCAATTATAGGCTCAACACTCTAATACCCTGAGGATCATCTTACCAAAACGGTTAGAGATTAACGCAGGATTGCGGGGGTCTGCAGAGCGCTGATTGGCCCAACCCTGCTGATCCCCCTTCACACCCAACCCTTCTCGTCCATATGCTCATCCAATTTTATCTTAAAGCTCCCTATCGTTTTTAATCCCACTATAGCACTTGGTAGTCCATTCCACCCATCTACAACTCTGTTACCAAACCAATATTTGCCTATATCTTTTCTGAAACGAAATTTATCTAATTTGAAACCATTGGTACGAGTTCTTTCGCTATCACTGAGCTTTAGTACATTTGTCATGTCCCCTTTGTTAATCCCACTAACCCACTTGAACACCTCTATCATATCTCCTCTAACTCTGCGTCTCTCTAACGAATGTAAGCCTAATTTCTTCAACCTTTCGTTATACGGAAGATTTCTAATATTATGGATAATTTTTGTCATTCTACGTTGTACTCTCTCCAATGAATCTATGTCCATTCTGAAATAAGGACACCAAAATTGAACAGCATAATCCATATGGGATCTCACTAATGACAAGTAAAGTTTTAAGATAACATCAGCAGTTCTGTTACTCACACTCCTAGAGATGAACCCGAGAATCCTGTTTGCCTTGTTTCGAACGCTTATACACTGTTGTCTAGGCTTCAAATCATTGCTAACAAACACACCTAGATCTTTCTCACAATTCGAGTTTTCTAATTCCATATTAGCTAGTTTATATTTAACATTTGTATGCATCTTCCCTATCTTTAATACCTTGCATTTGTCAATGTTAAACTTCATCTGCCAATTTACTGACCATTCGTGTAAGGTATCTAGATCCCTTTGGAGGCACTCTATATCTCTATCTGAATCAATTGTTCTCCCCATTTTGGTATCGTCTGCAAATTTACTTATCCTACTAGTTATACCTAAATCAAGGTCATTTATGTATATAACAAACAACAGAGGACCTAATACAGATCCCTGGGGGACACCACTTTTGACTGCTCCCCATTCTGACTTCGTATCATTTATGCTGACTCTCTGCTTCCTACCAACTAGCCATGACCTAATCCATCCCAACAACGCCCCACCTATTCCATGCGCCTCAACCTTTCTCATCAATCTCTCATGGGGGACTCTGTCGAAAGCTTTACTGAAATCTAAATATATTATATCCAAAATCTAAATATATTATATCAAAATATCTTGATAACAGAGTTGTAGATAGGTGGAATAGGTTACCAAGTGCTATAGTGGGATCAAGAACGATAGAAAGGTTTATGATATAATTAGATAGGCATATTTTATTTTATTTTTTTTTAAGAGACAATGAACGGAGGAAGGAAAAACACAGATAAAACAAAAAGGTCCATGTGCCTAAAGGCATCCTCCATTCATAAAATGTTTGTAACAACTGGATTTAAACATTTGTAGATTGTAAGTTTGTGGAAAGCAATTCGAGGGAAGTGAATTCCAAAGAGTAGTAGCTCTGGGGATAAATGAATTCTGATAAGCAGAAGTTCTGCATTGTGGAGGAGAAAGTGTAAATTCATGGGCGCTCTCAGCTGCCCTAGTTCTACGGGGAAAGATGTGGAGAGGCGGCACAATTGAAGCAAGTTCCTCGGAACAATTGCTGTGAAAATATCTGTAGAATAATGCAAGGGATGCAACGTTTCTTCGTATGGCTAATGTAGGAAGGTCCTGTGTGATTGCAGGGTTATTGATTAATCTAATAGCTTTATTTTGAATTTTGTCCAACTGCCTCAATGCAACCACTCCACTTCCACCCCACAGAGGTGAACAGTAATCCATCTGAGAGCGCACATGACTTTTATATATTACGGCCAACTGATCGTCAGTGAAGAATTCTCGAACTCTGTACAGGAGTCCCAGTTTTTTAGAGGCATTCTTAGCAATGCTTCTAACATAATGTGTCCAGCTCAAGTTAGTAGTTAATGTTACACCGAGAATGTCAATACTAGGGGAAGTGGGAATATTTACATCATTAAAAAATATATGGGAGTCAGTGAGATTCTGTCGGTTAGAAAATTGAATGTACTTGGTTTTCTGTGCATTAAAGGAAACTAGATTCTCTTGTCCCCATTCATTAATTCTAGAAAGGTCCTGGTTCAGAGAAATTGCAGTGTTTATTTTTGAATTTATAAGATCGGGTTGGGTGAAAGAATTGGTAAATGTGAAGGAACTGTGGAGTGTTGAGTCATCTGCGTAGGAATGTATTGGATTATGAGTGGTAGATATGAGATCATTGATATGAATGAGGAACAAGTTGGGGCCAAAACTGATCCCTGGGGAACACCAGCATTTATTGAGTGAAATTGAGAATAAAGGCCATCTACCATTACACGTATTTTTCTGTTATGAAGATAAGAAGAAATTAGTGGAACTAATGATGCAAGGCCGTAGTGTGACATCTTCGACAATAAGGATTGATGCCAGACTCTATCAAATGCCTTTGATATATCCAGTGCTATTGTATGTGTTTCACCATGTTGGTCTGTAGCTTGGTTGATTTGATGCGTAAGAAGGCAAAGAATGTCTGCAGTTGATCGACATCGTCTAAAACCATATTGCCTATCACTGATTAATTTATTCTCCAGATGCTTAATTATGTGATTATTTAATATAATTTCAAAAACTTTGCCAAGAGTGGAAGTTATAGCTATTGGTCTGTAGTTTGATGGATCTGAAGAGGCACCTTTTTTAGGAACTGGATGGATGTTTGCTTCTTTCCAGGGTACTGGGAAGCATGAGGTATGAGTACACAGACGGAATTTTTTTTGCCAATACAGGAGCGAGCACCAAGGAGCAATTCTTAAGTACTATTGGAGGAATTTCATCTGGACCAGGAGCCTTATCTACTGAGAGATTCTGCAAAATAGTTTTGACATGTCTGGTGTGGATCTTAAGTGACGGAATTTCAGGCGAATTAAAATTAAGTACAGGGACATCTTGATTTATTTCATCTAAGGTTGAGTTGGTGGAGAAAATATCCGCAAGAAGGTTAGCTTTACCTCGTGGGTCACTTACAAGATTGCCAGTCGGAGATTTTAATGGTGGAATGGATGAAGCAGTAGTGAAGTTGGATTTGAATGAGTTAAGAGTAGACCAAAATATTTTGTTATCATTTGGATTATTTAGAAGTTTATTTGCCTGCTTATGGAGAAAGTTTGATTTAGTTAGGTTTAATACAGTTTTGGCATGATTTCTGATGTTTCTAAAGTAATTAAAGGCTTCATGTGTTTTTGATCTTGTGTATGCATTGTATGCAATTGCTTTTTGTTCAGTTACTCTAGCACAATTATGGTCAAACCATTTAGGTGAATTAGATCTTTTACTGTACTTTTGATGAGGAATAAAAGTTTCCATTCCAATTTTTACAAAATCTTGTATGTGGCTCAAGGTGGAGTGTGCATCATTAGAAAAGAAAGAGGTCCAGGGAATATCAATAAAGAAACCTTGAAGACCCTCCCAGTCTGCCCTATCGTAATGCCATTTAGTCACCAAAACAGGTTCAGAGTCGGAAGGTGTGGTAGGTGATAGACAGGTGGCCTGTATCAGACAGTGATCAGAAGATCCAAGTGGGGACCTCACTGTAACATCATCATTTTCTGAATTGGTTGTTAAAAATAAGTCCAGTAGGTGGGAATTATGATTAGGATTATCTGGTACACGGGTGGGTTGGTTGACTAGTTGAATGAGATTAAATGAGTCTGCAAATAGCTCACATTCAAGACCAGCATCATCAGTCCTGGCTGAATGAGTGAGCCATTCAACATTATGGACATTAAAATCACCCAACACAGTGATTTCAGAAGAAGCATTTAAGTTGAGGACACTGAGTTGTGAGGACAGAGAATCAAAAAGACTTTGCTCTGGAGGAGTATTTGGGGAACGGTAGATGCAACACATGTATTTAAATTTTCCAGCAGAAATTAATTTGTATATAGAATAATCAAAATAGGGACAATTGAAACTAGTAACCTCCTCCAGGGCAATTTCAGATTTTGCGAAGCAACACACACCACCTTTAGGTCTGAAATTTTGGAGCAGTTGATAACCTGGAAAATTAAATCTAGATGTGTCAGATGTGGATGTTACTTGAGTCTCTGTCAAAAAAAGGAGAGTAGGGGATTCTGCTTGAAGAAATTGGTATACAGAATTGATGTTAGAGTGAAGTCCCCTTATATTACTAAAGAAATAGCTGTACTGACAAGCAGCTTTGGGACGTTGCAATGCAATGGACAAGATGGGTTGGATGTGAGGGGGACCTTCCGGGTGTGGGCCAATCGGCGCTCTGCAGACCCCCGTTTTCTCATGTTGACCTCTGACCGTTTTTGTGAGGCCGATCCTCATGGCGTTTGTGTGTTGGGCTTACAATTACACCTTATAATTAGGGTTGGGTGTGAGAGGGATCTGCCTTGTGAGGGCCAGTCGGCTTTCTGCAGACTCACGTGTTCTTATGGTCTTATGTACAGTCCCGGACAGATGAAACAGCAACACCTCGTCCACCCGCTATGTGGTGAGGGGCTCTGCGGATTTGGTAACACTGGCAGGAGGTGGGAGGGATGTGGGTGGGTGGGTGATGAGGGGAGGTATGTGGGGGGTTTAGGGGGGAATTGGGAGGGTGAAGAGGCAGCAATCATGGTGTGGCTGGTGGGAGGGGGCAAACAAGTGACAGGGTAGGGGAGAGCAGACTGTTAAATTTGTTAAATGTAGCATACAGTGATATTGTAGGTGTGTGTAATTTAAAATCCTGTGGGAGTAGCTTGTTCCATAGGAAAATTTGCTTGTCACTCTGTTCTCCCCTACCCCGTCACTCGTTTGCCCCCTCCCACCAGCCATACCATGATTACTGCCTCTTCACCCTCCCACACTCCACCCTAAACCCCCCACATCCCTCCCCTCATCATCCACCCACATCCCTCCCACCTCCTGCCAGTGTTACCAAATCCGCAGAGCCCCACACCACACAGCTGGTGGACACCCCGGGGTGTTGCTGTTTGATCTGTCCGGAACTGTACATGTGTGTCATTTAGTCAATTTGGTTCATGATTGTTGTGGTTGTACAATTAGTGATTGTCATAACGGTAGCGATCATACAGTATAATGTGTATGAAGTCATAATCAATTTGATTCCTCTGGTCGGGTATGTGTCTGACCCACGGAGGTATTAAGCCATGGTGGGAATAAATTGAACCAGATGAAATTTTCTAGGCTGTAAGTAATTTTTTCATTACCCGGTAGTAAATAACAATTGTCCTACAATTGATGTAAGGCTAATGGGACGGTAATTTGATGAGACTGACTTATCATCTTTTTAAGGAATCTTTTCGATTTCTATCTATTTTTCATCCCTATCTTACTGCTGAGAGAGAGAGAGAGAGAGAGAGAGAGAGAGAGAGAGAGAGAGAGAGAGAGAGAGAGAGAGAGAGAGAGAGGGAGGGGGATCTGTGATCGCTGTACAGCACAGTAGATGTGGAAATGTGTGTCAGTGAGATGCCGTGGTATTGAATTGGCTTGGTATCGAACTGGCTAGGTAATGAAACCGACTAGTGTAGAAAAGGTCTAGTGGTGATATAGCTTGGTTTTGAAATGTTTCGTCTTGTTTGGGTGGTGAAGTCGCCAGGTGTTGAAATGTCCTGATACCTCTCATCTATCCCGGCTGACACACTAATTGTTTTTGTGCCAATAGTCCTTCAAAAGCTCACGGCTACAAGGCAGCCATCCAGGCTGTGCGGAGAAGATTTGCCGTGGCTGCCAAGCCGGCCATCCGGGCTTTGTGATATAAAGAAACAAAATAATGAGTGAGAGATACATCATTGTGGTGAGCATAAAGAGATTGGATATATTAAACAATAGGCAAATTGAGGAGACGAAATACATTTGACTCAACCCTTTCTAGCAATACAAACAGAACTCGATACATGTGCTGTGCGTGTCTTACCCCTGTAAATGGGGTGAAGCTTCCAAAAAGACTCGGAGGTCTATCTGTAGTGGCAAGGAAAGAATGACCTGCGTATGCCATTACATCAATTATTACTAACGAAAGATGGATTAGAAATAACCAAATATATAAGTGAGTAGAATTGACTAACGGGGACCACTTAACAAGTGTAATGTAATGTTAACTCTTAAAAGTTAAAGGATGTTGAGTGGATAATACATTTGTGATTAAATGTTCGTGATCCTCTACCCAATGAGCCACACACTACCATGACGATGATTGACTTGACCATTGTCGGTTGACAGAAAGATACAAAACTTTGCGTACAGCAGTATTATTTTCAATGTAAGGTACAACGAATTTCTAGCTGCAGACATACGGAAAACGTAGCTACAGTAGGTGGGGGTGGAATAGCAGAGATTTGAGAGCATGCGCGGGTAGGTTATGTAATCCCAAACCGATCGTAAAGCAATGTAAAGTAGATATTAAGGAAAGTTTACGGCAAGTAAAACGAAGGTAAAAGGGGAGGAAGGTGGTAAACAAGTATCCATCATGGGGTAAGCGACATGGGCGATCATTACTTCCACGTGAGAAGAGAACGTAAGCAAGGTTTTCTGTTTTCTTTACTTCCGGGTGTCTACATTTTATTTTATTTTTCTTAGAACAGTATCCGAACCAAAGTTGTATAATAAAGAATAACGAAAACACTACTGGTTTTCTAATTGCTAAAAAGAATCGCTAATTGTAATAGGATACTCTTGAATTATTTTGAATGTGTGTCTAATCCAGTAGAAAGTAAGTAAATATTAACTTATGATATTTATTGCTATGTATGGAAGACATATCACCGTATTATTGCTTTTCTCTTTATATGAATCAGGTTTCTAATGCATCTTTCACTCAGTGACCCCTATTGTATTTTGTTTTTAACTTATAGACACACAGAAACTAATACTATATATTCCTACTACCGTACTGTTATTATGTTGGAAACATACAAAAATGTGATTGAAAATAATACGTAAGGAGAACAATTAAGTAGAACGAAGTTAGTTGAGTGACGTAAAGATATCGTATGTAGGCTATAGTGCGAGGTGGATATCCTCATAAAGTAGCATAATTGTTATGTATACAAAATCATCTTAAATAAGCTTGTCTGATGTACTAGCAATGTTTTTGTTTTTGTTATTTAATTAAGAAAAGTTAGATATCCATTTATTGTTTTGCTAATATTTCGGTATGGTCAAGAATAATGAAGAAATGTTTCCTTGGAGTGCATTTATTGACCCTTGTTCAAACTAACAACTTGAACTGTTAAATAATAGCCCTTACGCTGCCCACCATGCATTAGTAGAACATACTGAGCTTACCTGCATGTATGAATCTTGACGATGGAATTAGGCAATTGGGGAGCAAGAGGGAAGTGAGAAGATTGATTAGCTTCAGGGAGAAGGGCAGATTTGCCCTAACTATTACTCTTTTATTTTTAGTTTATTCCCTAGAATTAAAATAAATGCTTGCCCAGACCCTGTTCATATATATATATATATATATATATATATATATATATATATATATATATATATATATATATATATATATATATATATATATATAATTATATATATATATATATATATATATATATATATATATATATATATATATATATATATATATATATATGGATATATATATATACGGTATATATATATATAATATACCGGTATATACTATATATATATATTTTTTTTTTTCTATGTGGATGAGGGAGACAAAAGGCAGAGCTGCCTGTGACAAGTGCCTTCCCAATGAAAGTAGGTTGGGACGAAAACATTTAAACCAGACCGAGTGAACCCAAGTGTGGACGAACAAACTACCGAGCCAGACTCAGCTGGTAGAGACGAATATTTTGTTTTGTTTTTGTGACAGAAAGAAGTGTGGTGTGATTGTTTAGCTTGATAGCAGGTGTTTGTGAGAGCCAATTGGATCACTCTGTGTAGGTGAGGCACAAACAGAAACAGTAAGGGAAGCCAGACAAATGAAACAGGAGTTCCAGCAACTCCTTCTCATATGCCTATATGCCTCCCTTGGGTATTGCCTTGTTCGACTGGTGCCTGCAATCTCCCCATCTGTTTTAGAGATCGCCACCTGTAAGTGGCACCGATTAGCGTGGTGCCCATCGGTAATTTGTTGTTATGGTTTATTCCCCTAAATGGGTTGCCCGCCAAGGCTATCGAGTCCCATCCACCTGGAAACACTCCTATCAGATACCCGGGGGACTGCTAATCACCAGAGACACCCTATAACATTATAGGGGACGAGTGGAGGAGGGTATATACCCAAACTCTTCAGGGGAGCCCAGAGATCCTAATCTGGGGGAAGAGGGTTCAGGTTGTGCCATTCAGGGCTGGGGACTGATTAGTGTAGGAAGAGGACTTCCCTCACACTATGAAGGGGACCGCAGTGCGCAAGAAGGCCTTAGAGGACGAGTTCAAGCAACCCGACTCCTCCGAGTCCCCCAGGACCCCCTCACACACCATAGTCAAGACCCTCTCCTTCACCAATACAAAACCCCACGCCACCTACCCCTTCTCATCCTCCCCCACTCACTTGCCCTGCAATACGAACTCCTCTGTCTGGGTGTGGGGTATCTGAAATAAAGTAGACGTGCCGTTTTGCCCAATATCAAAACGGCATACCCAACTCTGCGATGGGTCAATCATCACTACTAGTCACTATCATCAGCACTACTACTATTATAATCATCCCTACTACTCTCAACATCATCACTACTACTCTCATGATCACTACTACTGTCATCATTAAAACTTTCACCATCATCACTTCTACTCACCTACATCATTAATACTGTCACCATCGTCACTACCATCATCACTACTGTCATCATTATCACTACAACTATCACCATCATCTTACAATCATCATTACTACTGTCACTATCTCACTACTATTATGACCATCATCACTACTACTAGGCAAGATATTTTCACAGAATAGCCAAGTCTAATAATCTTATAATTAATACTAATTGACAATACTTTCAGCCTGGACTTTTTATAAACAATGTTGAAAATCTATTTCATAAGACATATAATATTGATGTATGGAAGTATGATCTTAACACAATCTACTCTAGAATCCTATGGGTTCAGCGACACGAAGAACGACGGGCTCCCGTGTCTTATGATCCAAATACAAGGTGATGCTTCCTCGGTCTATCTAGGATGTCATATAATTATTCATAATTAAATGCGGTTGCTAAAGATGATATAATAAAATATATATTTGATTATAGGCTATACTGTAAATAAACAAGAGTTGTAGGAATTCATGACTGTGTATACCTTGTCAGCTATTTTACTTTTCTAAATTATTTTAATGGATATGTAATTATGTACATGATGTAAATTTTGTATATATTATGAAATAAAGACAATTGAATTGAATTGAATTGAACTAGTGGTGTCATCATCATCAATACCATCATTATCACTACTGTCATTATCGCACAACTACAACCATCATCACTACTATTATCACCATCATCACTACTATCACCATCATCCCCATTATTACTACCATCACTTCTAATGTGAACTAAACTAACTTAACCTAATAAACGCGGGGTGAATTGTTTTCAGGGCGTCATCTCCAGTAACCATCACCAACATCACCAATACTTTCACCATCATCACTACTACTATCCCCATCATCTACTACCATCAGCATTGCTACTATCACCACCACTATAACTACTTTCACAATCAAGACTGCCCTCACTAACATAATAACCATCATCATCACTACTGACAATATCATAACTGCAACCATAATCGTATGGGCCAATAAGCCTTCTGCAGATTTCCATTTGTCTTATGTTTTCTTATAATCACCCCAACTATTATTTACTAAACTCAGAAACAATATCGTCACCACTACAGATTATTACCACCATGACAAATACTATCACAATTACCAACACCATCACTACAAATACCATAATCACCATTATCATCACATCTGTAATGTGTGGCATTCTGCGATGTGTGACACACACACAGAACGTCATCATCATTGCTGCCACAGAAGAATGTTAGAGGGTGGTATCCTTTGAGGGGGGGGGGGGGGGGGGGGTCCGGAGGTGGAGGTGGAGGTGGGGGTGGGGCTTAGGAGGGAGGTCGGGGGGCAAAACCATATTTTTTACCTAAAATCATAACTATTGCACAAATTATAAAAATCTGTTTTGACTGACCGTCGCATTCACGCACCGAATGTTCGTGTGAGGTTTGGTGAAAATCCGTCGAACGGTCTAGGAGGAGTATTCGGACAGACAGCCATTTCGGCCAGCATGTACCACTATACGTGGATCGATACCACTCTGCTTACACAGAGTTGATAAAAATGTCCAAACCCAGAAAACTCCACAAATTATAACCAATACCCCACACTCAGACAGAAGAGTTAGTATTGCAGGGCAAGTGAGTGGGGGAGAATGAGAAGGGGTAGGTGGCGTGGGGTTTGGTATTGGTGAAGGAAAGGGTCTTGACTATGGTGTGTGAGGAAGCCCTGGGAGACCTCCCTTATATATATATATATATACGGTATATATATATTTATATATCCCCCCAATGATATTATCAAATTGTGTAATATATGTGTGACAATATATTTATATTATATTTGGAAGTATTAATAAAGTAGACGTGCCGTTTTGCCCAAAATCAAAACGGCATACCCAACTCTGCGATGGGGCACCATCATCACTACTAGTCACTATCACCATTACCATCATCAGCACTACTACTATTATAGTCATCACTACTACTCTTACCATCATCACTACTACTCTCATCATCACTACTACTGTCATCATCACTTCAACTTTCACCATAATCACTACTACTCACCACCATCAACAATACTGTCACCATCATCACTACTATTAGGACCATCATCACTACTACTACAGTGGTGATGGGCTGGTCTATCAGAGTGAGAGTTGAGCGATCTCTGCCATACCCATAGCTTACTCTGACTGTTCCTTGTACTTATATATTTTCTAGATCTCAAGTGACGGTGTCTCTTCCGTGGATTGACCTCCCTACTGCCAACCTAGAGGTTGGCAGATTGGGAGCCAAAGCGTCACATTTTTCCTTTGCCCCTCAACTTTCCCTTCATAATTACTGAGGGGCACAGGGCCTTGGGTGGGTCTTTGGTTTCATGGGCGTTTCCGCACCCTCCTCAGCTCCCCGCCTAGGAGTGTCTTCGGTCACCTGAGCTTTATTAGTGGTATGCAGGGAGGATTTTGTGGGGCCGCTCGGTTATAGCCTTGGCCTTGCTCGGGACCTTGGGGCTGCTCGGCCAGACAGCATGGGGAACAGCAACAACAACAACAACTACTAGTACTGTCACCATCATATCACTACTGTCATCATCACTACAACTATCTATCTATATATGCTCAGGCCCAATCCCAATTGTTCCTATTTTTTATTTTTATTTTCTATTTCATTCTATTTTATTTTTTTATTTTCTTGGGGATGGCCGACTCAAGACAGAGCAAGAACAGGGAAAAAACAAAAACAACATAAAACAACGAACAAACACAGATAAAAACACAAATTCACACACATCTAGGTCATCCAGGAGAAGACCCAGAGACCAGGGTCACGAAGGTCACTCCAGCACTCCACTGGCCCCCGACCACCTGGAGAGGTTCCGATCTCGGCAGGCAGACATGCAGCGGAGCCGAAGCCACAAGCCCTCCCACCACATTTCCAGGCGCACCCTTCATATTAATCGTCTCCCCGGGCCAAGCGCCTGATGGACTACTATCTAGTCCAGCTTGCGCCTGACCCCTTCCGCCAAATGACCACGTGTTCACTCAACTATTCACAAGCATTCTCCATTCACTCCTGTCCACCACCACTTCCCCTGCCTGATCTATAGTCATTCCTCTATCATCCAAAGCTTTTCTTACACAGTCTCTCCATCTCAATGGGGGTCAGTATAACTACAACTATCATAACTACTATTATCACCATTATCACTACAATTACCATCATCACGACTATTATCACCATTATCACGACTATTATCACCATTATCACTACAATTACCATCATCCCCACTATTACTACCATCACTTCTAATGTCAACTAAACTAACTTAACCTAACAAATGCGGGGCGAGATGTTTTCGCCACCAGAACGAAGGCGTTCTGTGTGTGAGCCCCTACGGGGCACACACACACAGAACGTCATCATTGCAGGGGGGGGGGGGGGTAAAACCATATTTTGGATCTAAAATCATAACTATTGCACAAATTCAAAAAATATTTTTTGACTGACATTCGCATTCACCCAACAAATGTCTGTGTGAAATTTGGTGAAAATTTGTCCAACGGTCTAGGAGGAGTTTCGGGACAGACGGACGACGACGACAACGATGACGACAGACATTTTTTTCCGGTGGTACCCACTATATGGGGGGCGATACCAAACTCTGCTTATGCAGAGTTGATTAATAGAGGCTAAATAATTTCTAAGCATAATCTCTAGTAAGTTACATGACTTAGATACACATACATGTATACTGCCTTTGTGTATTACTACATATTGACTAAATAATCCACGACTTTACATTTTTTATTCTGTAGATTTAAATCTTCAGTGCAATATTTGTCACCGTATGGTAGGATTGATGGAACATGCATGTTGTGGTCAAATTGATGATATGACAGCAGAAGGGAAGCTTATTGGAAGTTAAATCAAAACAAAAATGAGAGTCACAGCCATATATAATCACCCATCTCCCTCTCCTTTTCAGAGGTTGGTCTTTTAGCCTCTATCCTACAAGTCACTAAGGGATGGAGGAAGGTTTGGTTATGGAGGTGGCGAACGATGGGTGGAGAGGTGGGTGGGTGTGGAAGTGAAAATGGGGGAGTTGTGGGGAGATTGTGTACAGTGGTGGATGAATGCTTAATGATTGTAGATTTGGGATACTATATCCTAATGTTTTGGTCAGTCACCATTAACAGATGCCGTTGTTCATATATTTACTATACTATAGGAATAGTGTTAGGAATATGACATCCCCCTTAACTAGATAATACAGCTTGTTAGATAAACGACTGGTTTAACAAAAGCAGAACCAGATGGTTATATGAGAGTTTCACCACAAACAATACTGGGATTGTAATTAATAAAGTAGACGTGCCGTTTTTCCCAAAATCAAAACGGCATACCAAACTCTGCGAAGGGTTACCATCATCACTAATATTACCACCATCATCACTACTACTATCATCATCACTACAATGGTCACCATCACCACTACTACTACCATCATCACTAATATTACCACCATCATCACTACAATTGTCACCATCATCAATACTACTATCATCATCACCATTACTATCATCATCACTACTACTATCACAATCATAACTACTACTCTCACCACTGTCATCATCATCACTACCATCATCACTACTGTCATCATTATCACTAAATCTACAACCATCGTCACTGCTATTATCACTATCATCACTACTATCAACAATATCCCCACTATTGCTACCATCACTTCTAATGTCAACTAAACTAACTTAACCTAACAAATGCGGGCGAGTTTGGGGGGGGGGGGCCAAAACCATTGTTGGACCTAAAATCATAACTATTGCACAAATTCAAAAGATCTTTTTTTAAATTACCGTCGCATTCACGCACCGAATGTTCGTGTGAGTTTTGGTGAAAATCCGTCGAACGGTCTAGGAGGAGTATTCGGACAGAGAAGACAGACAGACAGACATTTCGGCCGGCATGTACCACTATACGGGGGGCGATACCACTATGCTTACGCAGAGTTGATATGAACATAAGAAAATAGGATTCAGTAGAAAGACGATTGGCCCATACAAGGCAGATCCCTCTCACACCCAACCCCAATTACAAGGCCCAATTATAGGGCATGGGATTTGGTAATGGTGAAGGGAAGGGTCTTGACTATGGTGTGTGAGGGAGTCCTGGGAGACCTCCCATATATGTATATATATACACATTATACAGTATATATATATATATATATATATATATATATATATATATATATATATATATATATATATTATACAGTATATATATACTGTGTATATATATAAATATTTATATATATATAATATATATATATATATATATATACATATATATATATATATATATATATATATATATATCCCCCATATGAGCGATATTATTAAAATGTGTAATATATGTATGTGATAATATATAGAAGTACATAGAACACGGCTATTATATTTGGAAGTATTAATTATTATGTTCCTTCCAACAACCAACTATACTCCTAAAATCGATTAATGAAATTTACAAACACATGTGGCAGGCCGTGGATTCGAACCCAGGATGCTCACACCGAAAATCGAGGCTAAGTAATTTCTAAGCATAATCACTAGTAAGTTACATGTGTGTGTACACACAGAATGCCATCATCATTGCTTGGAAATAGGTACAGGGTGGGGGGGGGGGGGGGGGGGGGGGCTAAATTATATTTTGGACCTAAAATCATAACTATTGCACAAATTCAATTTTATTTTATTTTTAATTACCGTCGCATTCACCCACCGAATGTTCGTGTGAAGTTTGGTGAAAATCCGTCGAACGTTCTAGGAGTAGTATTCGGACAGACAGACAGACAGATATTTTGGCCGGTACGTACCACTATACGGGGACGATACCACTCTGCTTACGCAGAGTTGATAAACATCATGTTTGTGATAATAATATGAGCAGTTTGTGAAGGAATACTCAAATAGCTCCAGGAATTATAATTATTCAATTTGATGTTTATTAGATGTTTATTATCATTGGCATAATGTGTTGGTGAAATAAATAATTGCAATTCTCGGGGGTAATAATACTCTAGGTAATAGAGGTTGCTTTCATTACAAACCTTAAATATCTCCCCTTGTGTCACATCATCGCATATTGTTAGAATTGGCATTATGTAACATACCGCATCTAGAGAGTATAAAATATCAATATACAGTAAAACATTTTTATGCGTTGAATAATGGTTTCTGTGTATACCCTGGTCTAGTTGTGATATCTAAATATCCGATTTTACATGCAGTTACTCATAGTTTCACTGTTGTATGTATGTATGTATGTATGTATTTATATACTCAGGCAAATACCCCATTGCTGTGGGTGGCCGACACGAGACAGAGCCCGAACAGAAACAACATTTACAGTTCCTATTCTTAGGTTCCGGGACCACTTTCGCATTCTCTCGCCCCTTCTCTGTCTCGTCGAGTAGGAGAATTTTACAAGGGGAGGAGGATTCCTAGCCTCCTGCCCAATTTCTTTTATTTTTTTGCTGCAAACATTTAATTTCATTCAGGCACTTGCTTAAGCAATCATGAGTGCCTGAATGAGCCCTCTTATAGCGGGAAATTGCCCATACTGAGAAGGTAAATATTTGTTATCATCTGGGATGTTTTTTTTTCTTCTGGCTACTAGTAATTTAGAATCATGATATACCTATTTATGTCTTACCCATGTGCAATTGATTTTACCAAACCTCATGAACCATGATCAGTTTAATCAATAACCTACCAACTCCGTATTAACTATGACTCATGCTTGAGGGAATTCATCAACATATCAACACATTGTCACGACACAAAGGTAATTTATCTAAATGATAATGTTTGTCACGTTTCGTAATCTAATTTGTCGCTAGTTTTTAGTTTGTTAACAAAAGCTGTATGTTATGTAATTAATGGCATATACACTATTATTATATTCATACCAATAAAATAGTTGAAGCGAGAGAGAGAGTTTCTTTCTTCTTCTTTCTCTCTCTCTCTCTTTCTCTCTGAGGTAATATAAGTAAACAATATAACAAATAAATAAAGTAGGATAAGTATATGTAGTATTTCATATTTTCAAAATTCGATCTTTACTATAAAATTCCCTGTTGAAATGTTTATTGTCATTATACTGGTCGCCTCTTTTCCCATCTGTATTTCAAGCCGACACTTGGTCGGAGGGAGTGGTGGGTGGGGCGAGAGACGTCTGCTTTGTTAACCTTAATTTCGACTAAGTAGCAAATTTGTATTAATTTCAGACTGCCTAGTAGGAGCCGCAAGGTCTGTACAGTCTGTGGATCTATGTAATTCTCTCTCTCTCTTTCTTTCTTTAATAAGCACTTTACCTAACAAATCAATTAACCACAGTACCGAACTATAGGTATTTATTCAGAAAGTAAGTAAAGCTGGGTATTAAGTAGTCATTAAGCACTATAACCATTACTCCACCAATACAGTTAAAAGGTTAAGTACATGTCTACGATTAATATCCATTTATCGAATAATGGATATCAATCTAATCATGTACTCAGTAGTATAAATTGGGACATTATATATCCGGTATCTGCAAAAACATTCTCAATTAACCCCATCATTAACACTTAGCATTAGTCTTACAGTATTAAACTACAAAGTATTAAGATCTGTAAGTGGTAGCCCAGGTTCGAATCTCGAGAGAATCACATGCTTTTATTAATTTCATTATTTGGTGTTGGGAATAAAATAAATTAATTATATCACATGTTTATTGTTTAACCCAACAATACTTGCTCCACTCCACCTCCACTTCCAGCCACCTCTTCACCCATCGTTTGCCACCGCCACACCCTTACCTCCCTCCATCCCTTAGTGACCAGTAACATAGAAACAAACAGACCGAGCCCAGGGAGGGCGAAGAAGGTGTGTGATTCTATATGGCAGCGACTGTGCTTTAATACACTGATCACACAGATCTTACGATCTCTCGAGGCGGCCAGGACTATATCCATAGAGAGAGAACAAATAAAAATAAAAAATAGGAAAAGTGGGGATTGGGCCTTACAATATAGATATATATATAAATAGATATATTTATATATATATATATATACTGTATATATATATATATATATATATATATATATATCTATATATATATATATTATATATATATATATATACTATATATATATATATATATATATATATATATGTTATGCCGGGTTGTAACCCAACTCGCTTTATTATGTATTCTATTATAATCTGGGTTTCGGATATTTAAAATCAGATAATGCTCAACAGGAACATATCTTGCCTGATGAATGTTACTTCTAAATTACTCAATCACTCTCCAAAACACAATAAACACAGAATAATTACACTCGTTTTTATTACATAAACAAAAGGTACATATAAATGGGGCATCAGCATCTCCACTACTGTATATTGAGTAGGAGTCTAATGTAATTCAAGGTGACTTATAAAGTGTTGAATAAGTTTTACTCTTTAGTGAATAATGTCGTCACTTATAAAGTAGTAATCGTGAAACATATCATTACATAAAATAAACACATAAATATAAATATTGATGACAATACCTATACGGGTCAGGTGTGTATCGGGAGGTATAATAATGTTTACTTATATATGGGCAGCTGAGGTTATCTACTCAGACTGCGCACAGGTATGCGCGGCATGAAAGACAAATAGGGCCGGCTCAGGTAGACGCATCAAAGGTACCGCTCAAGGGGATAAAAGTCAAACGAACTGAGGTCAGGTTAAATAAATAATCGATTTAGTGCAACGTTAAATCGAGTTTAGAAGATATGAACTTCGCCTTACTCTAGATGGGATGATAATTTAATTTAGCATTTAACTATCAAAGAATAATTGTGAATAATCTCTCATATGATACACGAAAAATAATTTCAATCGTAAATGAGTTAAAATCACACAGAATGAGGAAATCAGATTCACAGTAAATATAGTGAATAAATTAAAGCAGCACAATAGCTATAGACAATTTGGTTTGAATGAATTAACAAATGCAAAATAATAAGATTTAATACAGAACAAAGTAGTATTAAATAAATTGCCGAAATGAGGGCTGGTGTAGGAGTTTGAATGAATTAACAAACTACTAGATATAAAATAAACGCACAGAACAAAGTAGCGACTTTGAATAGCCAAAATGAAGGCTGAAACACTGAGTTTGAATAAATTAACAAACTACTGGAATAAATATAAAGTCGCAGAACAGAGTAGCGATTTACAATAACTTGAATAACTTTTTAAAAAGATATAGATACAGAACAAAGCAGCATCGTATAAATAGCCCAAAATAATAGGCTGTTGAATACAGGAATGTATAATCTGCATTCCTAATTTGCGGGAGAAAGAATTGCATAAACCGGGTAACGTATATGATTAGATTATTCACAAGAACTAATACAAATTAGAAATCTTGAACATAGATTAATTCTAACTCAACGGAACGGGTTTTTACTTTCAGCGGTGGCGACTTTATACTCTAAGTAATCTCTTATAACAACTGGACATAGCACTGTCCTGAGTTTAGGGTTTTTAAGCTTCAAGAAGGAAAATAGCTTTCGTTACACACTTCACTTCGACTTGGACACACAAGGACTAATAACACAACAGAATAAAATGTGAGAGCATTCACTAAGTATCACGTATATCAACTATGTAACGTAAGTAAAACATAGTTGAAGAAATGGTTGAACATAAACTATATAGATCACAAACCGTACTTATATAAAATCACTGCACAGATCTAAGTTCGATTAATCTCACACGTGTACTAAATTGACAAGGGGAGTCCTAGAAGCGGATCTTTACGAACAAAATCAATTAAACACTCGCATATTTTATATTACCTTCATAATAATTCCCAAAACTTAGTAACACAGAGACACTTAGGGTACGGGTGTAGAGGAGAAGTAATTTCCATGAGGGAGACTCTGGACCACGTAGGACTTGTAGCTCTTCCTCCGGCTGGACATCAAAGGGAGCTGCCTCTCTCACAGACACTAGAGAAGGTCATTCCTGGTTCCTTCAACACAGTCTCGTTCGCCACCCTCGTTGGACTTGACTATAGGGACAAGGCTTTGTCCTATAGAGAAGTTTAGCTAACACTGTTATCTACCCACTAAAAGCTGAACTAGTAGAAGTTATTACCGCGTGTTTGCATACCTTCCATCGATTTCAGTCAGGCTATATTCGGATGATAACTTGAACTCAATTTGACCTATTTCAGCATAGTAAGGACATGGGAATTTCATTCTTTTAATCATTGTGTAGGCAATCATTATTATAATACATGTACAACGTTATTCTCTATATTTTAAGATTACACTCTCTGTATAGAAAACTTGCATGACTGCAAGATAAATGTTGTTCTTATAGTCATCTTTCCTGGCTTCTTCTATGTTGCAGGCCATGCTTTCTTTCTTCCTAACTTATTTTCTATTATTTCCACACATCATGTGAGGTACTGTAGAGGTGATTCTCTTGGTCCCATCTGTAGAGGTATTGCATTGGATCTTTGTGAAATTGGCATCTTCTTCGTCATACTCCAAATCTGGCTGTTGTTGTGTGCCCGCCTTTCTTGTATGTCTCAGGCTCAGTGAATGGCTGGACAGGGTTATCTGCGATTGGTCCGGGCTTGAACTTCCTGTAGGTCCCGGATGTGGTTCCCTTTGGTGGGTAGACTGTAGTATACCTGCAGGTATTAGAGCATGAGTACGTTCTCTTTGTTGGGTAGACTGTAGTATTTCTGCAGGTATTAGAGCACAGGTAAACAGGGGGGACTGGTGCGGTTTACCTTTCCACCTTCAGCTGTGTCCTTTTCCTTGTCCTTTTCTTCTCCTTAATTGCAGCTATTCTGACTCTTGTAGGTTGCTCTTTCTCCTGAGTTGCTAGGACCTCTGAGGGGGTTGCTTTGTCCCTTGTTTGCAACCCCGTCATCAATATATATATATATATATATATATATATATATATATATATATATATATATATATGTATATATATATATATAATTGATATATATATACAGTATATATATATATATATATATATATATATATATATATATATATATATATAACTTTTTGTCTATGTGAGTGAGGGAGACAAAAGGCAGAACTGCCTGTGGCGAGTGCCTCCCCCAGAGTTGAAGGAGTGACAGGGCCAAAATCAAGGGACGTTCGAGCCAAAATGCTTTGACACATGGAGTTTGAAGCAACTCAAGTCATAGGAAGAGGGAAAGACTGATTCTGGGAGAGAGTTCCAGAGCTCAGCTGTTGAATAGCAGAAAGATGGAGAATAAAGTTTCACTCTTGGGTTGGAGGGTGCACCAAGTAGGGGTGGGATTGTGTTGCAAGATGGGTGCTACGTGCTCTACGAAGAGGGGTTGGTATACACTCTGATTATTGTAATAGCGGTAGAATAGTGAGAGAGATGCAACATTGCAGCAAAAGAGAGAGAGATTGTAGAGAATTGGTGAGTGGACGTGAGTTGATGAGACAGAAGGCTTTCTTTTCTACTTTGTCTAGAAGTGCTGTGTGAGAGGATCCTCCCCACACATGTAAACAATACTCAATACATGGACGCACAGTGCCCCTGTTCAGAGCAAGAAGCTGCGAATGGGTGAAGAACCCCTGGAGGCGGTTGAGCACACCCTGCTTCTGAGAAGGTGTTTTACCAGGAGAGGTAATGTCATCATTCCAAGAGAGATCAGAAGAAAATGAGACACCAACAATATTAAGAGAAGATGAATGGAAAATGTGTATGTTGTTGAAGAGTAGATCATAGTTTCTGGAAGAGGGCAACGAGTAGAGAGATAGAGAAATTGAGTTTTGGAAGAATTGAGAGTAATAAGGTTTTTGCTTCCCCGATTAGAGATAGTAGAGAGATCAGAAGATAGGTGTTTTATGGCCTCCTTGCGTGAGTTTTGGCATTCCTGCTGTGAATGGTGTTGCAGAAGACTAGTTGAATATTGCTGTTGTTGTTGTTGTTGTTCCCCAAGCTGCCTGGCCGAACAGCCCCAAGGCCCCGAGCAAGGTCAAGGCCATAACCGAGCGCCCCCACAGAACCCTCCCCGCCGACCACAATATAGCCTGGGTGACCGAAGCCACTCATGGCGGGGAGCTGAGGAGGGTGCAGAAACGCCCGAGAAACCAAAGCCCCACACAGGGCCCTGTGCCCCTCAGCAATTATGAAGAGAAAGTTGAGGGGCAAAGGAAAAATGTGACGCTTTGGCTTCCAATCTTGGTAGATTGGGAGGTCAATCCACAGAAGAGACGCCGTCACTTGAGATCTAGAAAATATATAAGTAAAAGGAATAGTCAGAGTAAGCTATAGGTATGGCAGAGATCGCTCAGTTCTCACTTCTGATAGGCCAGCCCATCACCAAAGTTGAATATTGTAATGTAGAGTCGTCACCATATGAGTGAATGGGGCTGGAGATGCAGTTATGAAGGTCGTTAATGAATAATAGGAAGAGAATTGGAGATAGAACAGAACCTCTGAGGAACACCGGAGTTGATAGGTTGAAGAAGTGAATGGTGGTCGTCCACAACCCCAGCTATGGAACGGCTGGAAACAAAATTAGAGACAAAGGCAGAGATGGAGGGATAGAAACTGTAGGAGGGTAGTTTGGAAATAAGGGATTTGTGCCAGACTCTTTCGAAGGCCTTCAATATTTTTAGCACAAGAGAAAAGGTATCACAGAAGGCCCGAATGGAGGTTGACCAAGAGTTAGTAAGATAAGCAAGAAGATCACCAGTAGAGCAGCCCTTAACCCTTATTTAGCGGCGAGCAACATAAGTCGAGTTAAAAAAAGCTGGACTATGTGGCGGCGCTCGACATAACTCGAGTGGCAATTTCAGCACGTAATGTGGCTGAGAGAGAGAGACAAGTGGTGGCAGGAGACTAGCGAGCGTATGACTGCTCCAGACCACCGCGGCGAACCTACTGACACAAATCTCAGCTCCCTCCTCCCTCTCTCACTCGCTACATACTCAATTATGTACTGAAAGTACCGAATTACCTGCTTTTTGCACTCGCGTTGCACGGTTATTGCAAGAAAACTATCCATCATACAAGGATCGTTATGGTGTCATTCGAAAGCTCTGTTTATGCCCTTTCAGGGATAGGTACTTGTTTTACGTTCTGGGTCTTATTTAGGCATGAAAATGATCACGTAAACAGCCCTATTTTGGCTAAAAACACCCCGCTGTGCGGTACACATAAATAAACCGCATAGGCCGCTCGTAAGGTGTTAAGGAAGCCATTCTGGCGGTCTGAGAGTAGGGTATGGGAAGATAAATGCTTAACCCGTACTATACCATAGGATACAGTAATAAAAGTCCCCAGCAGTCCCAAGCAATGTGGCAAAAATGGCAGGGGAGACCACCTATCCACCTCCAAAGATGAGACAACACTGGCTCTTGTCACCCTTCAGTGGGTCTCATATAAGCTGAGAAGTGTTGCCAACACAGGAGCACTGCTCAAAAACTATTACATATTATTAGTGCCAATTACATATTTAGTCAAAATTCTTAAATTTTCCAATCTAAATACTGCTGTAGATTCAGCACTTCACTCACTTGTCGTATCAAAACCACATCGACTCCGCACAACTAAAACACTGCAGAAAAAAAGTTGATGTCAAAGCACACTTCATCAAACAGGACACACAGGCCGTAAAGAACTATTCCAGGGCCCGTCCTCTTACACGGAACCATTAATATTAGAGCCGGGGCCTTTTACGGTGGTGAACCCTTTCACAGATTTTAGGGATGAGAGGTCCCGAGCATACAGCTTCCAACCCGTTCTCTACCAGTATATATGTATATATATTGTTACGTATCTTGATCCTCAAGTGGTTAACTTGATGAATCTAGATAGCACAGAGATATATATTAAGGTATCAGTCAGCTGAAGGCAAAACAAAAGTAAAATCAATAAAATAATTTCCTGTTGTTGCTTCCTTTCCTTTTGGATCTTAGGACTTGGTATCCTTTATTGACTGATACTCTTTACTTATGAAAAATACTGAAACTAATTAAAGTCATGTAGTATTTATAAAGAATTATTATTTAACCGAAGCTTAGTAGGCTATGGTTATGAACCGAATAAGTTATAGCTAAAGAAGGACTATTAATTTTATAAAAAGTCTTGAAAGATAAATATTAAAGTAAGAATATTTCTGTCTCTTACCCTTTTCAAATGAATAGATAGTTTTCTTCTATGTCCTTTTATTTATATTTAATGTAATTATTCTTGGTTCTTGTCTTACGTTAATAGTATTATATTATTATTATCATCAGGAGTAATATCAAAGTCACATAAAAAGTTAGATATATATTTAATAATTAGTTAAATGTATTTCTTAACCACGTAACATTGAGGTTTGATTAGGAGTAAATAAAGTTACAGGATCGTTTCATAGATTCGATTCAGGTCTCACTCAAATAATATGAAAAGCAAAATATAATATTTTGAAGCAAAAGAATTTTCTTCAGCTTAGGAAATCACTAGAAGTAATATTAACACAGCCATGTTAGTCTAAGGCGATATTACTAATACGAGACAATAGCATCACCGTACTAAACACCATTAAGCAATGTAAGCTTAATTCAAAGAAAATGAAAGAACTCGTAAGTATTAATATAAAACAATAGTATTACTTTCATCATAACCCAATTACTTAAAGAGTTGCTTTAGTCCACAAGTTAGTCAACTAAAATAGTTAAGTACATAATAATAGTGTTAACGTTAATTCCCAATCAAATAGTTACACATAATAGTAGTTCACGTTAATTCCCAATTAAATAGTTAAGCACGTAATAGTAGCGTTCACGTTAATTCCCAATTAAATAGTTAAACACATTACACACATTAAAACACATCACGTTAATTCCCAATCACATATCTCACTAACCAACATAACATAAGTGTTTACACCGAACACACTTAACACACATTTATATAATCTGACTGACAGTCACAATCCCATTATAATACTTCACCCCGTCTTCCTCCAGCTGCAAGTTCACCTTCCCCAACTCCAAATGAGACTGATTTGAATGCCCACAACTCGGGTCTTATATACCAAACAATGATGGTGTAGGAACGAATCAGGAGGCGGCGGGTGGTGCCGGCGCCAATCATAGCTCCTCGAATCACATAACAGGTGCGAGGTCCATTCACAGCTCCTGGCGTCGATCATACGTCATAGCATCGGTCATCGAGGTGTGAAGGCTAGCATGCTGGTATGGGGGGGAGATGGTTTGCCCACTCGCTCGTTCGCTAGTCAGCTTCACCGTTTGGGTAGTGGGCTCCTTCAACTCTAATTCTAACTCTTAAATTAACATACAGGGCTCCGTATGTCAGACCTCCCCCCTAGAAAAGAGTTTAAGGAGTATAGTACATAATATTAAACATAATACATAAATAGATTCACCACCAGATTGGCAACAGCAAGATTATAATGAGGATATAATAAGGATATCACCCAAAGTAGGCAACGTCTCCAGGTACCACATCAGAACATAGCCGGAACGTAGCTGGAGCGTTATTCGAACTGCAAGGCATCTCACAGCTGAAGGCTTAAAAGCGCACTACAAAAGCATGATATTTACCTCGCTACAAGGGAGAGCTAATTGCCAAAATCCTCTCATTAAATTATACTTACTGCTGCATGAGGCCAACCTGGGAAATGCAATCTTTGATCCGTGGCAGTGGGTAGGTATCGTTCTTTGTGACAGCATTGACTTGCCTATAGACCCTACAAAACCTATGGCTCCCGTCTGGCTTTGGCACAAGTATGACCGGACTACTCCACTGGCTGAAGGCCCTTGTGATCAGCTGGTTTGAAAAAATTAAGTCAAGCTCGACCTGCAGTATACTCCTGCGTTGTGGCGAGACACGGTAGGGGGATAGTTTAATGGGAGTTGCATCCCCTACGTCGATGTCGTGCATGGCCAAAGAAGTAAGCCCTGGAGTATCACGGAACACATTGGGAGACTGAGATAAAACAGAGATTAGTTGGTTCGCTTGATCAGAGGGAAGATGACATAGTTTAGATGGTAATTCCCTCAAAGCCACTGAATTATACTGAAAGTTGGATAGGCTACATGACAAGTCAAAGT
Source organism: Paralithodes platypus (assembly GCA_032716605.1). Classification (NCBI taxonomy): domain Eukaryota; kingdom Metazoa; phylum Arthropoda; class Malacostraca; order Decapoda; family Lithodidae; genus Paralithodes; species Paralithodes platypus. Next base: position 29,584,871 of record CM064567.1, on the reverse strand, counting down.
CTGCATGGATACCTTCAGGCTCTGGAACAGTCTGTTGCGGGTCAGTAAGAGAACTGAAGACTTTGTCCGCACCAGGCTGCTCACAGGTCCTGACATTCACTGCCACAGTGGGAGAATCTGGAGGAGAGGAATCAGGGGACCTATGGTAGGGCTTCAACATATTTATATGGAATACTTGCGTGGGCTTTCTCCTGTCTGGGGTAGTTACTAGATAATCGGTAATGCTCACCCTCCGAATGATCTTATATGGGCCCCTGAACTTGGCAGATAAAGGTTGGCCAAAAAGGGGGAGCAGGACCAAAACCTCATCACCGGGCTTAAACTCCCTCTCACGGGCTTTTCTGTCATACCATTTCTTCATGGAGCTTTTAGCCACTGTCAAGTTTTGAGCGGCAAACTCACATGAGGATCTCAGCCGGGTTTTGAAATCTGAAACATACTTGAGGAGGTTTTGGTTCCCCTCCTGGCCAACTAGGCTATCTTGCAATAGTTGCAAAGGACCTCTTACCTGGTGACCGAAAACTAGCTCATTAGGGGAAAAACCCAGGGATTCAGTTGGAACCTCACGAGTAGCAAATAAAAGAAAAGGTACCCCCTTATCCCACTCAACTCCGGTCTCTGTACAATACTTACGTAACATTCCCTTTAATGTCTGATGATATCGTTCGAGAACCCCTTGACTCTCTGGGTGGTAGGTGCTAGACTTTACATGCTCGATACCCAACTCCTTCAGGGACTGCTGGAAAATGTTAGAGGTAAAATTAGTTCCTTGATCACTTTGCACCTCATGGGGGAAACCCATTCTGGTGAAAAATTTGAGCAGTTCCTTGATTACAGTTGGAGCAGAGGTAGTCCTTAAGGGTATAGCCTCTGGGTAGCGAGTTGCCATGTCCATGATAGTTAATAAATAAATGTTACCTTGGGAAGTCTTAGGCAATGGGCCTACAATGTCCACTACCACCCGGGTAAAAGGATTCTCGAAAACGGGCAAGGGCACCAGAGGATGTACAGGCACCTTCTGATTGGGTTTTCCGGTCATCTGGCAAGTGTGACACACTCTACAACACTCCACTACATCTGCACGCATTCCTGGCCAGTAAAAGTGGGATCTGATTCTGTCTAGAGTTTTTCTCACACCTAGGTGTCCTGCCAATGGTATACAATGTGCCATTTCCATGATATCTCTACGACAAGGTTTGGGGACTACTACTTGATGGATGTCCCAAGCCCCGTCATCGATTGGTCTGTGTGGCGGTCTCCATCTTCGCCACAATACTCCTCCTTTGAGGTAGAAACATTCACCACCCTCCTTCTCACATTCCTCTTCACTCACAGACCTGGCAGCTAACTCCTTGCATTCACAATCATCTCTCTGTAGCTCTACCAGGCCACTAGGACAATTTGGAGGGGTTTCATGGTCATCGTTAGGGTCAAGATGAGCCATAAAGGTGTCAGATAAATCCACCTCAGTCACATCATCAGGCACAGTTGGAGCATCATTCACACTCTCATCATCCCTTTCATCAACTCTTACATTCGGTACATTTCTGTCTGAGGGAACTGCTACTTGAGACATTGAACGTTTGTCAGCACACACAGGGAAAACTGTTGGCAACTCCTTGTCGAGCTCACCGGTTAGTGGCTCGTTAACAGGGGAAAGTGACAAAATGGGGTCGGGTCGGACCTTCTCACCTGCTACATCATTCCCCAAAAGGAGTGTTACCCCAGGCACAGGGATATCTTGGGACCTACACAAAGCTATGGTGGCCTCACCCTGTAGTAACTCACATTCAATTTCGCCTTTTACCAAGTATGCATAAAACTGGCCTCCAGCACCTCTCATTACAACTGGTTCGCCAGGTGGGCACCATTAAGCAATGTAAGCTTAATTCAAAGAAAATGAAAGAACTCGTAAGTATTAATATAAAACAATAGTATTACTTTCATCATAACCCAATTACTTAAAGAGTTGCTTTAGTCCACAAGTTAGTCAACTAAAATAGTTAAGTACATAATAATAGTGTTAACGTTAATTCCCAATCAAATAGTTAAACACATAATAGTGTTCACGTTAATTCCCAATTAAATAGTTAAGCACTAGTAGCTTCACGTTAATTCCCAATTAAATAGTTAAACACATTACACATTAAACACATCACGTTAATTCCCAATCACATATCTCACTAACCAACATAACATAAGTGTTTACACCGAACACACTTAACACATTTATATAATCTGACTGACAGTCACAATCCCATTATAATACTTCACCCCGTCTTCCTCCAGCTGCAAGTTCACCTTCCCCCAACTCCAAATGAGACTGATTTGAATGCCCACAACTCGGGTCTTATATACCAAACAATGATGGTGTAGGAACGAATCAGGAGGCGGCGGGTGGTGCCGGCGCCAATCATAGCTCCTCGAATCACATAACAGGTGCGAGGTCCATTCACAGCTCCTGGCGTCGATCATACGTCATAGCATCGGTCATCGAGGTGTGAAGGCTAGCATGCTGGTATGGGGGGGAGATGGTTTGCCCACGCTCGTTCGCTAGTCAGCTTCACCGTTGGGGTAGTGGGCTCCTTCAACTCTAATTCTAACTCTTAAATTAACATACAGGGCTCCGTATGTCACAATATATATATATATATATATATATATATATATATTCTGACATACGGAGCCCTGTATGTTAATTTAAGAGTTAGAATTAGAGTTGAAGGAGTCAGACTAGCGAGCGAACTAGCGAGTGGGAAACCAGCTCGCCCGCATACCAGCAAACAAGCCTTCACACCTGCGTGCGTCATAGGGGACCCTGCAAACTACTTCGATGACCCGACGCTATGACGTATGATCGACGCCAGGAGCTGTGAATGGACCAGGCACCTGTTATGCAACTCGAGGAGCTATGATTGGAGCGCGTACCATCACTCGCCTCCTGATTCGTTCCTAGATCATCATTGTTTAATATATAAGACCCGAGTTGTTGGCATTCAAATCAGTCTCATTTGGAGTTGGGGAAGGTGAACTTGCAGCTGGAGGAAGACGGGGTGAAGTATTATAATGGGATTGTGACTGTCAGTCAGATTATATATGTGTGTGTTAAGTGTGTTCCGTGTAAACACTTACGTTATGTTGGTTAGTGAGATATGTGATTGGGACGTTAACGCTATTATTGTGTACTTAACTATTTGATTGGGAATTAACGTTAACGCTACTATTATGTGCTTAACTATTTGATTGGGAATTAACGTTAACGCTACTATTATGTGCTTAACTATTTGATTGGGAATTAACGTTAACGCTACTATTATGTGCTTAACTATTTGATTGCGAATTAACGTTAACGCTACTATTTATGTACTTAACTATTTGATTGGGAATTAACATTAACGCTATTATCATGTACTTAACTATTTTAGTTGACTAACTTGTGGACTAAAGCAATTCTTTAAGTAATTGAGTTATGATGAAAGTAATACTATTGTTTTATATTAATACTTACGAGTTCTTTCATTTTCTTTTAATTAAGCTTACATTGCTTAACGGTGCTTAGTACGGTGATGCTATTGTTTCATATTAGTACTATCGCCTTAGACTAACATGGCTTTGTTAATATTACTTCTAGTGATTTCCTAAGCTGAAGAAAATTATTTTAGCTTCAAAATATTATTTTTGCTTTTCATATTATTTGAGTGAGACCTGAATCGAATCTATGAAGCCATCCTGTAACTTAATTTACTCATAAACAAACCTCAATGTTACGTGATTAAGAAATACATTTAACTAATTATTAAATATATATCTAACTTTTTATGTGACTTTGATATTAATCCTGATGATAATAATAATATAATACTATTAACGTAAGACAAGAACCAAGAATAATTACATTAAATATAAATAAAAGGACATATAAGAAAACTATCTATTCATTTCAAAAAGGGTAAGAGACAGAAATATTCTTACTTTAATATTTATCTTTCAAGACTTTTTATAGAATTAATAGTCCTTCTTTAGATATAACTTCTTCGGTTCATAACCATAGCCTACTAAGCTTCGGTTAAATAATAATTCTTTATAAATACTACATGACTTTAATTAGTTTCAGTATTTTTCATAATTAAAGAGTATCAGTCAATAAAGGATACTAAGTCCTAAGATCCAAAAGGAAAGGAAGCAACAACAGGAAATAATTTTATTAGATTTTACTTTTGTTTTGCCTTCAGCTGACTGATACCTTAATATATATCTCTGTGCTATCTAGATTCATCAAGTTAACCACTTGAGGATCAAGATACGTAACAGAAGAGTGGCGACCTCGCCAGGATTCGTTTCATACAGTTTCACTCAGTTTCATTAACGTTTCACTACTTAAAAATCAAATATTAATCATGCCTCAACTAATTAATGACGAAGATGGTCGAGTTTTCATAGAATCAGAACCTACAGCCCCTGATATTGACCGTCTGTCAAAATCTGAACTGAAAGTGCTTGCCTCACATCTCCAGTTAACTGTCTCAAACATGTCCAAAGTAGAGGTGGCTCAGACCATAAAAACCCACCTGTTCCCTGTAGAAGGCGGGGAGGGTGACGGAGCAGTTGGAGGGATCTCGAGTAAACCCAGCCAACTTGATGAACACTTGCCACCTGGTTTTACCGTTGATCAATTATTCGAACTAGAACAAACCAGCGCAAAGACCGAACAAGCCAGACTAAATGTCGAACTAGAACTAGCCAGAATAAAAGCAACTACCGAACAAGCCGGACTAAATATAGAACTAGCTAGAATAAATGCCAGTGCAAGGACCGAACAATGTGAATATCAATATCGTACGGCTCAACTAAATGTCAATACAAATGCTCCCGTAATTGCTCCCCCTCTGGGATTGACTATGACTAGTGTCATTCCACCTTTCACTGAGGATAATGTGCAGGATTTCTTTGTTTTGTTTGAGGAAGTTGCTGGAGGTATGAAGTGGACAAGAGATCATTGGCCTTTTATGTTACAAACTGTTTTGACAGGGCAGGCTCGAGCCACGTATTTGTCAGAAGTAGCAGAAGTTAGGCAGGATTATGACAATCTCAAAGAAGCTATCCTAAAAAACTATCAATTGCAGCCTGAGGCTTACAGGCAATCTTTCCGTAAAAACCAGAAGAAAGTAGAAGAAACCCATAAGGTATTTGCCAGGACCATGACTAAAACTTTCAATCATTGGGTCAAGAGTAAGAAAGTCACAAGCTACAACGATCTGAAGGAGTTGGTCCTGTTAGAAAATTTCCTATGGAAAATTGATTCTTCTGTATCCTATCATTTAAAGGGGAAGAAGGTAGATTGTCTTGCCGACGCTGCTGACATGGCTGACACATACGTGCTCAACAACAAATTTCGTGGAAAGAAGCCCTACGATAATTCTAGTTCTAATTTTAAGTATCCCAATCACAAATCTGACAGACCCAGTCACAAGCCTATAACGTCTTCCCCAGCTAGCCAAAATAGAATTGTTCCCCCAACTAAAAATGCGACTCAGGGCAATAGTAACAGAGGTGGGCCCCAAAGTAATAGTAATGCTCAAAGAGGGAACGTTCCCGTATCCCCTAAAGTATGTACTTTTTGTGGCAAGAGAGGCCACCTAGCTTATCAGTGCTGGGCCAAGGAGAGAACAGAGAGATCGGGGCAGACAGTTGCCGCCGTATCTCAAACTCCATATGTGCCTGTAATGCAGGACTCCCGACAGAAGGAGTACCTAGCACCAAAAGTTCCTTTAATACAGGACTCCCGACAGAAGGAGTACCTAGCAGCTAACATAAATCATCTAGACAAGGATGTAGTAGCATGTGTGGTGCAACCCACTAGGGTTAAGCCAATAATAATTTCACCATCAGTGCAGGACAGTTACTGTCCCTTTATTTCATCTGGCAACGTGAGATTAAATGGTTGTATGCATGAGGTAAAAATTCTGAGAGACACAGGTTCTACTAGCACCCTCATGGTGAATCCTTACACTGACTGCCCACCTGGCGAACCAGTTGTAATGAGAGGTGCTGGAGGCCAATTTTATGCACACTTGGTAAAAGGCGAAATTGAATGTGAGTTACTACAGGGTGAGGCCACCATAGCTTTGTGTAGGTCCCAAGATATCCCTGTGCCCAGGGTAACACTCCTTTTGGGGAATGATGTAGCAGGTGAGAAGGTCCGACCAGACCCCATTTTGTCACTTTCCCCTGTTAACGAGCCACTAACCGGTGAGCTCGAAAAGGAGATGCCAACTGTTTTCCCTGTGTGTGCTGTCACACGTTCAATGTCTCAAGTAGCAGTTCCCTCAGACAGAAATGTACCGAATGTAAGAGTTGATGAAAGGGATGATGAGAGTGAATGACGCTCCAACTGTGCCTGATGATGTGACTGAGGTGGATTTATCTGACACCTTTACGGCTCATCTTGACCCTAACGATGACCATGAAACCCCTCCAAATTGTCCTAGTGGCCTGGTAGAGCTACAGAGAGATGATAGTGAATGCAAGGAGTTAGCTGCCAGGTCCATGAGTGAAGAGGAATGTGAGAAGGAGGGTGGTGAATGTTTCTACCTCAAAGGAGGAGTATTGTGGCGAAGATGGAGACCGCCACACAGACCAATCGATGACGGGGCTTGGTCCGTCCATCAAGTAGTAGTCCCCAAACCTTGTCGTAGAGATATCATGGAAATGGCACATTGTATACCATTGGCAGGACACCTAGGTGTGAGAAAAACTCTAGACAGAATCAGAGCCCACTTTTACTGGCCAGGAATGCGTGCAGATGCAGTGGAGTTTTGTAGAGTGTGTCACACTTGCCAGATGACAGGAAAACCCAATCAGAAGGTGCCTGTACATCCTCTGGTGCCCTTGCCCGTTTTCGAGAATCCTTTTACTCGGGTGGTAGTGGACATTGTAGGCCCATTTCCTAAGACTTCCCAAGGTAACATCTATTTATTAACTATCATGGACATGGCAACTCGCTACCCAGAGGCTATACCCTTAAGGAATACCTCTGCTCCAACTGTCATCAAGGAACTGCTCAAATTCTTCACCAGAATGGGTTTCCCCCATGAGGTGCAAAGTGATCAAGGAACTAATTTTACCTCTAAAAATTTTCAGCAGTCCCTGAAGGAGTTGGGTATCGAGCATGTTAAGTCTAGCACCTACCACCCAGAGAGTCAAGGGGTTCTCGAACGATATCATCAGACATTAAAGGGAATGTTACGTAAGTATTGTACAGAGACCGGAGTTGAGTGGGATAAGGGGATACCTTTTCTTTTATTTGCTACTCGTGAGGTACCAACTGAATCCCTGGGTTTTTCCCCTAATGAGCTAGTTTTCGGTCACCAGGTAAGAGGTCCTTTGCAACTATTGCAGGATAGCCTAGTTGGCCAGGAGGGGAACCAAAACCTCCTCAAGTATGTTTCAGATTTCAAAACCCGGCTGAGATCCTCATGTGAGTTTGCCGCTCAAAACTTGACAGTGGCTAAAAGCTCCATGAAGAAATGGTATGACAGAAAAGCCCGTGAGAGGGAGTTTCAGCCCGGTGATGAGGTTTTGGTCCTGCTCCCCCTTTTTGGCCAACCTTTATCTGCCAAGTTCAGGGGCCCATATAAGATCATTCGGAGGGTGAGCATTACCGATTATCTAGTAACTACCCCAGACAGGAGAAAGCCCACGCAAGTATTCCATATAAATATGTTGAAACCCTACCATAGGTCCCCTGATTCCTCTCCTCCAGATTCTCCCACTGTGGCAGTGAATGTCGGGACCTGTGGACAGCCTGGTGCGGACGAAGTCTTCAGTTCTCTTACTGACCCGCAACAGACTGTTCCAGAGCCTGAAGGTATCCATGCAGACTTTGACTTGTCATGTAGCCTATCCAACTTTCAGTATAATTCAGTGGCTTGGAGGGAATTACCATCTAAACTATATCATCTTCCCTCTGATCAAGCGAACCAACTAATCTCTGTTTTATCTCAGTCTCCCAGTGTGTTCCGTGATACTCCAGGGCTCACTTCTTTGGCCGTGCACGACATCGACGTAGGGGATGCAACTCCCATTAAACTATCCCCCTACCGTGTCTCGCCACAACGCAGGAGTATACTGCAGGTCGAGCTTGACTTTATGTTATCTAACGAACTGATCACTAGGGCCTTAAGCCAGTGGAGTAGTCCGGTCATACTTGTGCCAAAGCCAGACGGGAGCCATAGGTTATGTATGGACTATAGGCAAGTCAATGCTGTCACAAAGAACGATACCTACCCATTGCCACGGATCGACGACTGCATTGACCAGATTGATACAGCCACCTATATCAGCAAGATTGACTTGATGAAGGGATATTGGCAAGTAGCTCTCACCCCTAGAGCGAGGGAAATATCATGCTTTGTAGTCAACAATCAAGCCTTCTGCTGTAACGTAATGCCCTACGGCTTGAAAAACGCCCCAGCTACATTCCAGCGCCTCATGAATTTGGTGACTGAAGGGGTACCTGGGTGCGTTGTCTACATCGATGATATTCTTATCTTTTCACAGTCATGGGAGGAGCATCTTTACCAACTTAGATTGCTGTTCTTAAATCTTGCTGATGCCAATCTGGTGGTTAATCTTAAGAAATGCACCTTTGTAAAGAGTACGGTCCAGTATCTAGGATATACGGTAGGTCAGGGGCAGGTTGCACCTCCTCAAGCAAAGGTAGAGTCTATTCTAGAATTCCCAACTCCTAGCACTAAGAAACATATCCAAAGGTACCTAGGCATGATTGGCTATTATAGGCGTTTCATCTTAAATTTTTCAAAGTTGACCGCTCCCCTGACAGATCTTCTCCGTAAGGATGTGAAGTTTGTGTGGTCCTCTGAATGTGAAGAGGCCTTTATTGCTACCAAATATATATTATCTAATTATCCTGTACTCCGACCTCCTGATTTTAACAGATCTTTTTCCCTGGCAGTGGATGCGAGCAATACCGGGGTTGGTGCAGTGTTGCTCCAGGAAGACGACTGTGAAGTATTGCATCCTGTGTGCTATTTCAGTAAAAAATTAAATTCTGCCCAACGTAACTATTCAGTCATTGAGAAGGAGCTGTTAGCATTAATTTTATCCCTTCAATACTTTGCTGTCTATGTGCAATCTGCCTCTGGTGCCATCACTGTGTATACTGACCATCACCCCTTAAATTTTTTGCAAAGGTTCCAAAATAAAAACCAACGACTGACCAGGTGGAGTTTGTTGCTGCAGGAATACTCCCTGGATGTCAAACATATTAAGGGGGTCCAGAACGTGCTAGCCGATTGCCTATCACGTATCTGTTAAAGATTACATTTACCAGGTTGGCCTCATGCAGCAGTAATTATAACTTAATGAGAGGATTTTGGCAATTAGCTCTCCCTTGTAGCGAGGTAAATATCATGCTTTAGTAGTGCGCTGTCAAGCCTTCAGCTGTGAGATGCCTTGCAGTTCGAATAACGCTCCAGCTACGTTCCGGCTATGTTCTGATGTGGTACCTGGAGACGTTGCCTACTTTGGGTGATATCCTTATTATATCCTCATTATAATCTTGCTGTTGCCAATCTGGTGGTGAATCTATTTATGTATTATGTTTAATATTATGTACTATACTCCTTAAACTCTTTTATAGGGGGGAGGTCTGACATACGGAGCCCTGTATGTTAATTTAAGAGTTAGAATTAGAGTTGAAGGAGTCAGACTAGCGAGCGAACTAGCGAGTGGGAAACCAGCTCTCCCCGCATACCAGCAAACAAGCCTTCACACCTGCGTGCGTCATAGGGGACCCTGCAAACTACTTCGATGACCCGACGCTATGACGTATGATCGACGCCAGGAGCTGTGAATGGACCAGGCACCTGTTATGCAACTCGAGGAGCTATGATTGGAGCGCGCACCATCACTCGCCTCCTGATTCGTTCCTAGACCATCATTGTTTAATATATAAGACCCGAGTTGTGGGCATTCAAATCAGTCTCATTTGGAGTTGGGGAAGGTGAACTTGCAGCTGGAGGAAGACGGGGTGAAGTATTATAATGGGATTGTGACTGTCAGTCAGATTATATGTGTGTGTTAAGTGTGTTCCGTGTAAACACTTACGTTATGTTGGTTAGTGAGATATGTGATTGGGACGTTAACGCTATTATTGTGTACTTAACTATTTGATTGGGAATTAACGTTAACGCTACTATTATGTGCTTAACTATTTGATTGGGAATTAACGTTAACACTACTATTATGTGCTTAACTATTTGATTGGGAATTAACGTTAACGCTACTATTATGTGCTTAACTATTTGATTGGGAATTAACGTTAACACTACTATTATGTGCTTAACTATTTGATTGGGAATTAACGTTAACGCTACTATTATGCGCTTAACTATTTGATTGCGAATTAACGTTAACGCTACTATTTATGTACTTAACTATTTGATTGGGAATTAACATTAACGCTATTATCATGTACTTAACTATTTTAGTTGACTAACTTGTGGACTAAAGCAACTCTTTAAGTAATTGAGTAATGATGAAAGTAATACTATTGTTTTATATTAATACTTACGAGTTCTTTCATTTTCTTTTAATTAAGCTTACATTGCTTAACGGTGCTTAGTACGGTGATGCTATTGTTTCATATTAGTAATATCGCCTTAGACTAACATGGCTGTGTTAATATTACTTCTAGTGATTTCCTAAGCTGAAGAAAATTCTTTTAGCTTCAAAATATTATTTTTGCTTTTCATATTATTTGAGTGAGACCTGAATCGAATCTATGAAGCGATCCTGTAACTTAATTTACTCATAAACAAACCTCAATGTTACGTGGTTAAGAAATACATTTAACTAATTATTAAATATTGTGACGTTGACCACTCCGTTAGAACCGCATGGCTTGTCCTACAGTGACTCACTAGGATCGCCAGGGCAGTGGATGGGGCTACAGTTTATGTATTAGAGTGTGCTTTATTTCATATGAAAGCTCGTGTCATGGGCAGTCCAGAAAGGCTCTTTGTTTTCGCCCATGTCAAGGCTTTATATATTTAATTGTAAAGTATATATTTTATCATTAACTAGTAATGATAGGATCTGGGAGAGAGAGAGGGAGTAGAACAGAGTGAGAGGGGGCGCGCAGTGTTTTTTGTCCCGCTCGATGACGTCACGGCTGGCTGCCTCGCGGGGGTTGGTGGAGAGAGGCCCTTACCATGCTGTAAGCTTTGCTTGTGGTTAGATGACTTGTAACCGCTGTTTTCCCACGCGGCTCGAGCTAGTGCGAGTATATATACAGTTCCTCGCCTTACTTCGAGGTGGTACTTGGTGACGCTCTGGTCTCTCTTACAGGCCTGTAGCCCCCCCATCTACAAGCGGAAGAAGAAAGAAGAAAGAAGAAAGAAGAAAGAAGATCTTCAAGCAGCAGTAGAAGAAGATGGACGAGTTGAGGACCAGAAAAACCTAGCCCCATCGCTTCCTCCATCAGTTCTCTCTCCTCCTCCAATCGACACCTCGATCTGCGCTCGCCCGGCCAATCAGCTCACTGCATCTCACCTCATATCTCATCATCATCTTTGTCCATTCTCATTACTTTCCTATACTCTTATCTTTTCCCCAAAACCTTTCCCACTACTTTTCTTTTTCTAAATTATTAAATATTACCCACTACCGCCCATTAGAAGACCATTTGTAGTACGACGCCGAACCCTGAAGGCATTGCCATGAAGGGGGGGGGGGGGGGGTTTAGCCCCTGGTTATAGGAGGCAAGTGGGTAGGGTTTATACTTCAAGTAGGTTAGGGTCTGGTGACATAGGCTTGCCTACAGTCCAAGGACATAGGTAGGAGTTAGGTTTTTCTGGGGACATCCCATAGGGGTGCCCCCTGGGTACAGTTTTAAAATTCTCCATAAAAATGTTCAATTAACTCTACCTCCCTAACTTGTTATTTTCCCCATTCATTTTCACTTTTTTATAGTTAGCAATTAAACTTGTTTCTCCCAATTATTCAGTATGGCACTGTATGTCAAATTTAAATGCAGTAACGATCCCCCTGATGACCCAGGCTCTCACATACTTAGTATCACTCAAACCAAATAGTCAGAGTTTTTAAAAATCTCAATGTAATCAAAATAAGACTTGCTTCACAAAAAGATCTTGATGCATATCTCAACCCCGCCACTCTAAAGAAACTCCAATCTGCTGGTTATGAACTAGTCCTCTCCCCAGAACTAAAAGCTGCCTGTACAGTCAAAATTCTGCACCCTGACAAGAACATCTTCAACAAAGACGAAGATGAGATTGCCAGGGAAATTTCCAAGCAAAACTCCATCACTGTCTGTGAAGTATATAAAACCCAACGTCAAGCCCTCAAAATTCGATGTGCCTCCCCTCAGGAGGTCAGTAAGCTTCTAAAAACAGGTCTCAAGGCATTTCATGTGATTTTGCCGCCTGATTTTCTGACCCCTGAGTCCTGGATCAATCTCGGGCAGTGCTATAACTGTTATGCTTACGGACATCCCACAGCCCAATGTCAAAAAACAGTAACTTGCTCTCGTTGTGCTGAGTCAGGGCACTCATTTACCACCTGCTCTTCAATCACTCTGAAATGCTCAAACTGCAATGGCCCTCACATTGCAATCAGTGCCGAATGTCCCTTCCGTCTCAATGTCTTAAAAGACACTAGAAAAAACGCAAAGGCCACTCCAACCAATCCCAACCAAACACGTCCTTTATTCTCATCCCACCCAGTCACTGCCAAATCATATGCTTCAGCGACCACCTCACACATCCCTCAATCCTCCCCCCCTACCCCACCCAACATCAATCCTCCCGGCCCATTGTTCAACCGCGAAATATTCGCCCAAACTTCAGTCCTTGTTAATGTTGCACTCCACCTCACGAACCAAAAAGTCACCCCACAGTTTAACAAGCTACTAAATGATGGCCTGACTGCCCACAATCTCCCTGCCATCATGATCCCTGAGTCTTGGTTCCAGCATAGCAAGAACTCTCACAATCCATCTCTCTCAGCCACTCCTCTTCCTATTCCACTACCCTCAACCTCTACCTCCAACTCATCCTCCACTACCCCTATTCCTCAACCCCCAAGCGCCAACGAAATCCCTGAAATGTCAATCCCTCTCACCACTGAAAATGAACCTCGAGATCTCCCTGCCAAACCCCCCCCCCCCCCTCACAAATGTCACTGACCCAACTCTAAATGCATCTGACCCTGACCTTCCTAACCTTACTACCCTAACATCCTTCATGCCTCCCCCACCCCCTCCTACACCAAAAACGCCCACCATTCCTCCCCAATCTCCTCTAAAACGAAAACCCACCAGTCCAGCTGAGATATCCTCCCCTGAATTAAACCGTTCTCGGTCAAAGTCACGTAAAGTCGAAACCCCAAGAAAAAACACCAAATCTACTTTTGGAGGAGTCCGCTCCTCATCCTCTCCCTCTCCAACCCGGGCCCCACCATCCCCCCACTTCCCCACACATAGCTCACTTCACGATACCCCATCATGTTAAGAGTCATCCAATTCAACATAAGACACTACTACAATAACAGACACCTACTCACACAATTAATTTTAGATAATGACCCGGACATAATACTAATTAACAGCACCTGTACGTACAACACACATAAAATTAGATTCTTTGGTTACACAACACGACAGACCGACGGCGATGCCAACGATGGAGTTGCAATCATGATAAAAAGCACCATTCAACACAAATTCATCACAGACTGGACATACAAGCATTTCCTTGCAGTTAAAACACACACAACACTCGGACCCCTCATAGTTGCCACCACATATGTCAGACCCAATACCTACATCCCTTACACAGACTTAAATACCTTATTCAATAACAATGCACCTACACTTATACTTGCAGACTTTAACGCTAGACACCAAGCTTTCCAACATAATACCATTAATCAACGTGGAATTCAACTATTAGCACTACACAACCACAAAAGATTAACTTTTCAAGGCCCAGATTTCAACACAGTTTTCACACCAAACGGTAATGGTAAACCTGACTTAATTTTTTCAAACCAAGCTTTTAATATATTCCATCATGATATTTCCCCAGGGCCACTTTCAGGATCAGATCACATCCCAGTTTTCATGTCAATTTCTTCAAACCCAATTCAAGTCCCATGTCAATCTCATTTTAACTACTCACAAGCAAACTGGGAAGAATTCAAAAACATTTTATCAGAAGACAACTACATACACGACTATGAGGGACAACACTACACACACATAGACCAACAAATTGAGAACCTACAGAACAAAATCATAAATGAAGCCAACACAACCATCCCAAAAACTACATACAAAATCAAACACACTTTCAGACCCTCCATCAGAACACAACGACTCCTAGTGTGCTATCGTCGTCGATTCGAACAAAACAAACACAACCACATACCAGGCCGAGTACGTTACGATCTCTCCAACCTCAGAACTCACATCCTTAACAGCCTGCAATCTGATCATGATGCTCACTGGACTCACCTAGTACACTCAGCAGAACAAAACAGGAAAACTAAGCCCTGGGAATTCTGGCAACATATAAAACGTTTAAAAGGTAATACCACTCCCAGAACATCCTCCCTCACTGTTAATGGCAACAAAATTACTGATCCTAGGGCTATCACAGATACATTTAAACAGACATGGCAACAAGTATACCACCCACACCCCATTGAAAGGCCTGCCGAACAACACATCCACAATATAGAACAACATCTCACTACCATCCCTGACAACATCTCCCATGACACACACATTAACCTAAACACACTTGACCCTCAAAACATACTCACTGCTCCCATTGTGCCAGACGAAGTCAAATTCATCCTGTCAAAAACACGGAGAAAGGCGCCTGGTGCCACGGGTATTAATCACCACCTTGTAAAGCACCTACCTAACACTTTCATAACAGCACTCACTCGCCTCTACAACGCCATCCTGGCATCAGGCTACTTTCCCGTCTGCTTCAAGACAGCGACTATTATCCTCATTCCCAAGAAAAACCAAGACAAGACTAATCCACTAAACTACAGGCCCATTAGTCTACTTGAGACTCTTGGGAAGACTCTAGAACGTATCATAAACCACCGACTCAGACTATTTCTCGAAGACGAAGGACTCCTCACGAACATGCAATTTGGTTTTAGACAACACAGATCGACACAAGAAGCACTAAACATTATCACAAACTACCTTCACATAAACAAACAGTCCAGACGAAAAAACAAGACAGCCTTAATTACAAAAGATATAAAACGAGCTTTTGACACAGTGTGGCACGAAGGCTTGAAGTACAAAATCTGCGAAAATTTCAACTTCCCATTAATTACTCAGAAACTTCTCTGCAACTTTTTGGATAATAGAACAGCCAAAATTAAGTTTTCTAATCTTTATTCAGATTAATTTCCACTAAACGCAGGCGTACCTCAAGGCTCAGTGCTCGCTCCTACCCTCTACATCCTATACACAAATGACTTTCCCAACCCCACTCACAATGACTCTCTCACAGTAATGTACGCAGACGATGTGACACAAATAATAAGAGCAGACACAATAGACGCATTGACAAACAGAGCTCAAAGAGAACTTGACAAAGTAGCACAATGGGAGCAAAAATGGCGGATTCAGGCTCATCCTCAAAAATCACACGTCACATACTTTGCCAAGGGACATCTCCGCCCAAGACCCTTATTCCAGAACTCCCGAGCACCTGTCCCTAACCGCACACAAATAAATGTCTCTCCCACAAACAAAGTACTCGGCCTCACATTCGACAAAAACATCCGATTCCACAAACAAGCACAAACTTCCATTGCCATTGCATCAAAATCACTACAAACCATCTATCGTTTCAGAAATGCCTCAATAAAAACCAAGCTTCACTTATACAAAGCACTTATAAGACCTCTTTTGTGCTACGTCCCACTCAGCATTTCACTTTCGGCCCCTACCAACCAACTAAAATATCAAAGAATACAAAATAAAGCACTGAGGTGGATGTTCGGGACTCAGTGGTATGAGTTCCAGACGGCACAACATCTTCACAATCTAGCCCACATCCCCCCTCTAAATACTTATTGGCAGCAATTAGCAGAAAAACAAATTATAAAACTTGAGACCTTTCATGATAACTTCATCCAAATTTTCAACATAATTTTACACCGCCCCTTGTCAAACCTCCTTCACCCCAACAACAGAGAGGCACCCATTCCAATATTCACTTAAAATCAGGATTGGTAGAGGAGGTGGGTCATGCCGGCTCGTCCACAGTCCAGCCTCCCTACCACTCCTGACCTAGATTCCTAGCTTCACTTCCCATTAAAATGTATAATTTCACAGACAAAGTACAAGACAACAACCTTTTAACGTAACTCCTATAATAATAACAGTACAGCCTTCTTACAGGTTCTGCCACTGACAGACTTCCCCAGCAGTACCCCTTTTGACTCAATGCCACCCAAAATTACCTCCCCCTATACCATTTTCGAATACTACCACCCAAAAATACAACCCCAAAACATGCAAGCACTTTCGATTTTATACCACCCAAAAATTAACTTGCTCCCCATCCCTTGCCCCCTTCTTGGCAAGCCATCCTGAATCTCATTAAAGTAACTTCTCCAACTAAATCAACTCAACCCCAGCTCAATTATTCAACTCACGCACGTTAGGTCAAGCCCCGACACCCTATTTCTCCCACTATTATCACTGTCTCTCCTACTTAACCAATAAAAACTTCCCTTCTTTCACCCTCACCCACCTTTTCTATATTCATTCATTCATTCATTCATTCTCTCTCCCTCAGATCTGGTTTCTAGAACACACCCATCTTTTTTTCCCTTGCTATCTGTCCCCGCTCCGTACCTGAGAATCTTTTCCTCTGCCTATCTCTCTCATTTTCCATATCTTTCACCACCTTTTATTAATATTATACCCCCTCTGGTTAACTCTGCAAAATCAGCTTCATGCTGGCCAGTTGTATTGTGTGTTAAGGTCTGATATAGCCTATGTATGTTAGTTGTTAAGATAAGTGGATCACGAAGCATTGGTTGGCATTTATATTGTTTAGTACTGCTTCCTTTAGTTATTAGTGTTCTGCTGGATTAGATAATGCTAGACTAGGAGTCTGATATTCTAAGGTATTGTTTCCTATGAGTGCTGGCTTCAGTTAAAAGCGGCACGACATACCTGAGAACTGGAGTTGATTGGGTTAATTCTAGTCTGTGTGCCATTGAGAGTAGAGCATGCACGAATGAGGGTTTTTTGCCTATACCATTCTGCACTGTTCTAGTCTCGATTGTTTGTCTTTGAGGTACGCCAGGAGAACGCTTGATACTTCGGTATTAAGGTTTCTCAAGAGAGCTACCCTTCATTATAACGTAATATTTGACGCACAGACTTGAGATTTGCACTAGGCTATGCGGCATGCCATGCGCACCAGTATCTCGTATCATTGACTCTAGCTAGACTTTATCAGTCACAGTAGACATTAAGTATATTAAACCAATTACTCTTTTTATGCATACCCATTTATTATTACACAAGCATTTCGCAGCCTAGTTTGATGTATTGAGACACACACGACTTAGGCTCTTTTTGTTGATAGGAATACTGCATTGTCGTGGCGATTATTATTATTGTTGTAGTGTTTAGGATATTCTTGGCTCCGACGGCATTATATATTCTGCCTTTTTGTGTGCATAGCCTGCACGAGCATTGTTCCGCTGCCTGCCTTTTTTGGGTTCCATTTCCGATACGAGCATCTTTATAGCATCTAACATTTAAAGAAGATTCCTTGTTAGTGTTGAAGGATTTTAGTGCACTTTCTTTCATGCAGGAGTGCCTGACATTTATTGATTAAAGTAACGTAAGCTGTAACTTCTCTTACCACATTACTTTGCATACCATAACCAAGCACCTTCGGTTATAGGTAGTAATAGGCTGTTTTCACATAACATTAAGCCTAGAGTAGACGCACATTTATTGAGAGTTTGATAGCCTATTATTGCATATAGAACTCTGTAGAGTATTTGTGTTCTTTGTTCACTGGGAATATACATCAGAGGTTGGAGCTAGCGCTTTCCGTTGTAACATTTATGCCATTACTAGTCCAATGAATAAGAGCCCTGATATATTTGAACCCCAGTCGTAACAATATATATCTAACTTTTTATGTGACTTTGATATTAATCCTGAGGATAATAATAATATAATACTATAACGTAAGACAAGAACCAAGAATAATTACATTAAATATAAATAAAAGGACATATAAGAAAACTATCTATTCATTTCAAAAAGGGTAAGAGACAGAAATATTCTTACTTTAATATTTATCTTTCAAGACTTTTTATAGAATTAATAGTCCTTCTTTAGATATAACTTCTTCGGTTCATAACCATAGCCTACTAAGCTTCGGTTAAATAATAATTCTTTATAAATACTACATGACTTTAATTAGTTTCAGTATTTTTCATAATTAAAGAGTATCAGTCAATAAAGGATACTAAGTCCTAAGATCCAAAAGGAAAGGAAGCAACAACAGGAAATAATTGTATTAGATTTTACTTTTGTTTTGCCTTCAGCGGACTGATACCTTAATATATATCTCTGTGCTATCTAGATTCATCAAGTTAACCACTTGAGGATCAAGATACGTAACAATATATATATATATATATTTGTTTTTAATGTGAATGGAGGAGACATAATGCAAAGCTGCCTGTAACAAATCTCTCTCCACAAAGTTGAAAGAGCAGCAGAGAGCTATAATCGAGATATGTTAGAGTCAAAATGTCTGGACACACGGAGCTGGAAGTAGTTTAAGTCATAGAATGAGGGAAAGACAGATTGAGAGAGAGAGATCCAAAGTTTGTTTGTTGAATAAAAGAAAGACTGCGAAAAAAAAATCAATCTTGGGTTTGAGTGTTGGACAGAATAACGGTGGGAGTGTGTTGAAAGGCGGATGCCCCCCACTCTCCGTAAGGGAGGGGATATACACTGAGAGAGCTCTGAAAAACATTGATTCTTGTAATAGCATTAAAAGAGAGAGAGATGCAACATCGCGATGTGTAGAGAGAGAAATTGCAGAGAATTAGTGAGAGGAGGCAAGTTAATGAGACAAAATGCTTTTGACTCTACCCTTTACCGAGAAGTGCAAACAATATTCGATACATGGGGGCACTGTACTCCTATAAAGAGCAGAAGCTGTGCGGGGGTGAATAAACTACAGAGACGGTTGAGCACATCTAACTTCTCGGAAACTGCTTTAGCAAGAATGGTAATATGATTTTTTTAAGAAAGGCCAGAAGAATTAGAAACACAAAGAAAACTGAGAGAAGATGAAGTGTTGATTTGTGTATTGTTAAAGCATAGAAAGTATATACAGACCATTTCTTGGTCTGGCTAGCTAATAATAAAAGTAGTTTTGGACCCGGGGTCACTGTGTGTGTGTGTGTGTGTCGCGGATCGTTCGTCAGACCAGTAAACAAAGCAATACACAAGACATATGAATCTGTTTGGTCAAGATTACTCGGTTAATATACGTACGTTCATTAAATATACATAGGATATTCTCGCTATCAAAGCAGCTCAGTTGAGGTTTTGTGAGTATCTATAGCCCAGGCCTAGGCCTATACCCAGCAACAGACTTGTTCATGCAACGGACAAGTGACGGTCCCATATAGTCCGTTGCACCGAGGATCGTGTATATATATATATATATATATATATATATATATATATATATATATATATATATATATATAGATATATATAGATATATTTGGATGTTATTTATTTTGTTTTCTCTTTTTTTATGTGGATGAGGGAGACAATAGGCAAAACTGCCTATGACGAGTGCCTTCCCCAAAGTTGAAAGAGTGACAGGTCTAAAATCAAGGAATGTTCGAGCCAAAATGTCTGGACACACGGAGTTTGAAGCAATTTAAGTCATAGGATGAGAGAAAGATAGATTCAGGGAGAGAATTCCAGAGCTAAGCTGTTGAATAGAAGAAAGATTGGGATTATAGTTTCCTCTTGGGTTGGAGAGTCGCACCTTTGGATTTAAAACTTGGATAGAGATAGTACGAGGGGACAGAGAAGGGTTTGCCGCCATTAGTCCAAGACAACTGAGTTTCGATCAAAAAGAGAAGTTCAGGGTTGGCAGAGGAAAGGTAGTGTTCAATAGAGTAGAAGTTAGATGAAAGGTAGTGTTCAATAGAGTAGTAGTTAGATGAAAGGTAGTGTTCAATAGAGTAGAAGTTAGATGAAAGGTAGTGTTCAATAGAGTAGAAGTTAGATGAAAGGTAGTGTTCAATAGAGTAGTAGTTAGATGAAAGGTAGTGTTCAATAGAGTAGTAGTTAGATGAAAGGTAGTGTTCAATAGAGTTAGTAGTTAGATGAAAGGTAGTGTTCAATAGAGTAGAAGTTAGATGAAAGGTAGTGTTCAATAGAGTAGTAGTTAGATGAAAGGTAGTGTTCAATAGAGTAGAAGTTAGATGAAAGGTAGTGTTCAATAGAGTAGTAGTTAGATGAAAGGTAGTGTTCAATAGAGTAGTAGTTAGATGAAAGGTAGTGTTCAATAGAGTTAGTAGTTAGATGAAAGGTAGTGTTCAATAGAGTAGAAGTTAGATGAAAGGTAGTGTTCAATAGAGTAGAAGTTAGATGAAAGGTAGTGTTCAATATAGTAGTAGTTATATGAAAGGTAGTGTTCAATAGAGTAGAAGTTAGATGAAAGGTAGTGTTCAATAGAGTAGTAGTTAGATGAAAGGTAGTGTTCAATAGAGTAGTAGTTAGATGAAAGGTAGTGTTCAATAGAGTAGAAGTTAGATGAAAGGTAGTGTTCAATAGAGTAGTAGTTAGATGAAAGGTAGTGTTCAATAGAGGAGTAGTTAGATGAAAGGCCACGAATGTTGCAAAACTTGATAGTGAGAGTGTCAGGCTGCGGAACAAGACATTTTGATAGGTTGTTGGGTGGGTGTCTAGCCTGTGTTTTGACGGCATTTATGGTCCTCCCCCCCTCCCCCCGGGACTCCGATACTGGGCCTTGTTGTGTCAACATTGTTGTTTTAAATTTTGGTGTTTTGGAAAGAAGCATAATGTGCTTGGGTGGTGTAGTTTTATAGAGAGAGAGAGTGTTTGTGAGAGCTAGCTGGATTATTCTCAGTGTAAGTGAGGCGCAACGAAATTCATTAAGAGAGGCCAACCAAATGAAACAGGAGTTCCAACGACTCCTTATCACATGCCAATAGCCTCTCCTGGGTCTAGCCTTGTTCGAGTGGTGCCTACAATTTATATATGCAAGAAAGTCACAGCAACACTTACTCGAGTGACTCTTGTTCCTCTCTTGAAAGACAAGAACGGCGATCACTATAACAGTAGCAATTATAGACCTATTGCTCTATCGTCAGTCTTATCAAAGTTCTGGAAATTGTTATCCTAAGTAGATGCCTCCCTAATCTGAAAACTACTGATAATCAATTTGCGTACAAGCAAAACCATGGCACCGAGATGTCCGCGTACCTGCTAAAAAACATAACTCAAGAATACAATGATCGCAGCACTCCCGTTTTATGAATATGTCCAAAGCCTTTGATAAAGTGTGCCATAAACATCTCTTTAATAATTTATTACCTAAAGGTGTTCCAAGATACATAGTTAGCCTGTTGAGTGAATGGTACAGAGCACAACAAATTAATATTAATATTTAATAAAATTGGGCGGGTGCCTAACCCCGAAAGGAGTTGAAATAGGGGAGCTATCCCCCCGCCAAAGGTGGCTTTCTAGGGCCTTTCCTAGCTGATGCTGAGAGGATTGGGTTCTAGTCATGTGGTGATGGGCTGGTCTATCCGAGTGAGAACTGAGCGATCTCTGCCATACCCATAGCTTACTCTGACTGTTCCTTTTACTTATATATCTTCTAGATCTCAAGTGGCGGTGTCTTTTCCGTGGATTGACCTCCCTACTGCCAACCTAGAAGTTGGCAGATTGGGAGCCAAAGTGTCACATTTTTCCCTTACCCCTCAACTTTCCCTTCATAATTGCTGAGGGGCACAGGGCCTTGAGTGGGGCTTTGGTTTCCCGGGCGTTTCCGCACCCTCCTCAGCTCCCTGCCTTGGAGTGGCTTCGGTCACCCGGGCTTTGTTAGTGGTAAGCAGGGAGGATTTTGTGGGGTGCTCGTTTATGGCCTTGGCCTTGCTCGAGACCTTGGGGCTGTTCGGCCAGACAGCCTGGGGAACAAAAACAACAACAACAACAACAAATTAATATTAAATGGGGCAGTGCTGTGTCAGCCAATTTCTCAGTTTCCTGCGGTGTAAAACAAGGTAGCATTCTGTCTCCATATCTGTTTAATATATACATGGATGAATTGTCTGAATTATTAAATAAGAAGAAGGTTGGTTGTTTTTTGAACGACAGAATAATTAATAATTTAATTTATGCTGATGACCTGGTGGTGTTCTGTCCGTCTATAATGGGACTGCAGGATCTGACAAACACTTGCTCTGAGTTCATGGCTTCTAAACACTTGCAACTTAATATAAATAAAACTAAAGGCATGATGTTCAACTCCGATAAAAACACCTGGAAACCATTATCTGTCATAACTGTCAACAACAATGCCGTAGAGTTTGTGAAACATATAAAATATCTTGGTTATACATTCACACATACTAATCATGATGACAGCCATGTTGGAAATATGTATAGGGGTCTTTGCGTGAGAAGTAACATGATTTGTAGCAATTTCAAGTCATGTAATACTTACACAATATGCCTGCTTTTTAAATGTTTCTGCACTACTTTTTACTGCTTATCTCAGGTTAATATATCAACAGTTTCAACTATCAGTCGCTTGCGCATTTGTTACAATAACAGCCTACGAATAATGATGGGGCAGATCGCTTCTGTAGTGCGTCTGAACTATTCCTACAACACAAATTACACACCTTCCAGGAGATACAACGGAGGGCTGTCGTAGGACTAATTCATAGGTTACGTAGGTCGTCAAACACCATCATTAAAAGCTCTATAAATTTTAACTACTTTCAAAGTACAAAGTTCTTTAGCACATGGAAAACAACAGCATATACTAATTATGGTCAATGATATGTCTTGACGCGTGTGTGTGTGTGTGTGTGTGTGTGTGTGTGTGTGTGAATTGCGAAGTACTTTTTATTTTTGTATACTGTTTAATTGTATCTGTTGTCTGTAATTTTTTTGTTTAACCACTTTATGTACATATGTACGAAATAAAGATATTATTAGCTTGGAGAATGTGTTTCAATTCATACACAAGTCGTAGAATCCATATTCCAGGATACCATCCTATATGATGTGGGTACCAATACTAGAAAAAACTAGCAAAAAATAATAGAAAAATAAAAATTAAACTTGATCTAGCCTTGCGCTTCTCATGCGTCTGCTATCTTTGCACGCTTCGCCCCGCCCATCGAAGCGATCTCTCATCCTTACTTCTCCTGGGCCCGGACGAGTTCGACGTGTCTCGAGGGCGTTCCAGCTCTCCTTTATTCTTCACCTACCCTTGGACATGGTGAGTCTTTTGCTCATATGTACAGTTAACTCGATTAATTCGCGGAGACAAACCCCCAGAGCTTGGAATTTAAAATCTGGTAACACTGAATATTAATGGCCTGCCAAACGTACGATTCTTTATCTGCACCCCCCCCCCCCCCCCCCCCCCTCCCCTCCAACCTCCAACCCCTAACACACCCACCAACCCCACCACAAACGCAAGTATTCCACAACACCTCTCTTCCCGTTCCTCCCTTTCCACAACACCGATCCATCCCATCCCATTCATACCCGTCTCCTCTGATAATTTGCACAACGCTTTATACTGTATATACTTAACGGAAGGACAATAGATTAATAGTAGCATACAGTTTACAATATATATTATTCAGCTGCCTATTGAAGGAGTAGAATATGCCGAAGCATTACATTATTATTGTTATGATAATGCAAAGGAATGTGAAGCGATTTGTCAAAGGAGAATTCTAAGTAGAATATACGGCAATCAGACTCTAACAACGATTTTGGAAGGATTTTACAACATGATTCTATTAAGGCTACATTTCATCCATTCACTAGAAAATTGAGATCCTTACATAATACAAATGAGATCTAGGATGTATTCGTGAACTGTGCTCTCTCTCTCTCTCTCTCTCTCTCTCTCTCTCTCTCTCTCTCTCTCTCTCTCTCTCTCTCTCTCTCTTTTAAAAGGTGTAAATATACTTTATTTTTATTAACCTTTCTGTACCGGCCACGTCTTTTTCATTTGATTTCATATATATTTAGATAATTTTATGAAGCTTAGGAAGGACTTGTGGTAAGTAAAAGGATTAATTGATATAGTCTGTAACGTTTTAATTGGTAGACGTCCTTCATACGCTGAATAAAGTTGTCTAATATTTGCCAGAATATAATGAAAAAGGATGTCACTGTTACTGAATAGGTTAATGTTATTTTAATGAAAATTTAAAGCATCTACATTATGTTCAATTCACGGTTCCATTTTCTTGAGGATTTTTGTCAAATCTGAGCTAAATAGGTTAATCAAATGTGTGAAAATGAGACTATGAATAATATCACGAGACTATTGCTTTAGGGACAGACCGTAGGCAAAACTATAGGATCAATATAGAAAGAGAAAAGAGCTTGGTCGTCTAGGAAAGGTTGATACCGTAGTAAGATATACGATTAACAACTTATGTATAGGGGCTTCCCAGCATGCCCGATTTTGGTCATCGACATAATCCGACATCTCCTATTCGGCCATTGTGTTGACATGTCATGTCAAATTCTTGCATGATCGTCTGATGTCCCCAATTGGTTCCTGGAGTTCTGGTGAGTCTTGAATTGGGTCGTGAGAGTCGTGCTGATTTTTGGAAAGTTAATAAATGTTCACGAATGTCGGCGATGGTGTCGCCCGAAAATATTTGTTACGAACATACACAACCTCGCCCAACTATTTGCCGATGCACTGCGATTGCACTTAACTTGTTTCAAGATCAATCAGCGAAATGACAAGACAGGTCTTGTATGTGTTGCAGACAACATGTGCGACCATGGCAGAATGCGAGTATGCTATACTCGACAGTGTTGGCAACATGAAGGAACGGTCGGGGACACAGTCGTACAGTCGGCTCAACTCAACATGGTCGCCAACAAGTTCTTTTTTTCGTGAAACCGTATTCTTGTTTGCGTTCAGAATAGTGGTAGTGGTGGTGGTGGTGGTTGTTGTGGTTGTGGTAGTAGTAATCGTGGGTGTGGTGTATGGTCGTGGTGGTGGTGTATAGTCGTGATGATGGTTGTGGCTGTGGTTGTGGTGTGGTGGCGGTAGTGTTGGTGGTGGTGGTTGTGGTAGTGATAGTGGAGGTGGTAGTGGTAGTGGTGGTGCATGCACGTGGTGATGGTGTATGGTGGTGGTGGTGTATGATCGTGGTGGTGGTTGTGCTAGTCATGGTTGCTTTTTGTGTAGGCGGTTCTGGTTGGTAGCTGGTGGGGAGAGTGTGTGGTTGTGGTTGTAGGTGTGTCTGATGGTTATGGAAGTTTGATGGGGATGATGCTGGTGAGGTGTGTGGTGGTGGTGGTGGTAGTTCGGTGGTGGTGGTTGTGGTAGTCTGTTGGTGGTGGCGGTTGTGGTGTTTGTGGTAGCTGGTGGCTGTGGTGGCTTGGTAGTGGCGGTGGTAGCTTGTTGGTAATTGTGGTAGTTTGGTGTTGGTTGTGTTGGTTTGTTCTGGTTGGTGGTGGTTGATTGTTGCGGTTCTTGGAAAAGATTGAAGGGAGATTATGTGTATGTGCTCCTTATCCGGGCACAGTGCGCCCCTGTATTGAGTATTGTTCGCATGTGTAGGTAGGCTTCACCCATACCGCACTTCTCGAAAGAGTAGAGTCCAAAACATTATGTCCCATCCACTCACTTCCTCTTACTATTTCCCTACAATATCTTTCTACACGCTGCAATGTTGCATCTCTCTCACTCTTCTATCTCTATTACAACAATCAGTGTTCTCTCAGTGCATACCGCATACTTGCATACTTGCATACAGTGCATACTTGCGTGCGAGGCACCCACCATTCAACATAGTCCCACTCCTATTCTGTCCAGCTCTCCAACCCAAGAATTGGCAAACTTTCTCAGTCTTCCTTCTACTTAACAAGTGAATGCTGAAACTCTTTCCCTCAATCAATCTTTCCTTCATCCTATTAGTTAAACTGCTTTCAACTTGGTGTGTGCAGGCATTTTGACCCCAATGTCCCAAGAATTTGGCTCTTTCACACTCTTGGCTTTGGGAAGACACTCGTTACAGGCAACCTGTCTTTTGTCTCCTTCTTACACATAGGACAAAATGTGTATACAAGTGTGTGTGTTAATAGAGCTACTTGTATTGGATGTGGTAGGGACATCTGTGTGAGTGTGGGTGTGAGTGGGTGTGTTTGGGGGAAGATAGTAACTGTGAGTGATTCGTTTCTATGTGCGTTTGTCATAGTATGTGTGTGTAGGGATTTGCAAGTTTGTGTAGTGGTTGTGTTGACAGTGGTTCTGTTGACTGGTTGTGTTGGTACAGGTTGTGTTGACAGTGGTTGTGTTGACAGTGGTTGTGTTGGTAGAGGTTGTGTTGGCAGAGGTTGTGTTGGCACTGGTTGTGTTGGTAGTGGTTGTGTTGGCAGTAGTTGTGTTGGCAGTGGTTGTGTTGGCAGTGGTTGTGTTGGCACTGGTTGTGTTGGTAGTGGTTTTGTTGACAGTGGTTGTGTTGGCTGTGGTTGTGTTGACAGTGGTTGTGTTGGCACTAGTTGTTTTGGAAGTGGTTGTGTTGGTAGTGGTTGTGTTGGCAGTGGTTGTGTTGGCAGTGGTGGTTGTGTTGGCAGTGTTTGTGTTGGTAGTGGTTGTGTTGGTAGTGGTTGTGTTGGCAGTGGTTGTGTTAGCAGTGGTTGTGTTGGCAGTGGTTGTGTTGACAGTGGTTGTGTTAGTAGTGGTTGTGTTGGCAGTGGTTGTGTTGGCAGTGGTTGTGTTGGTAGTGGTTGTGTTGGTAGTCATTGAATTGACAGTCGTTGTGTTGGAAGTGGTGGTTGTGTTGGCAGTGGTTGTGTTGGGAGTGGTTGTGTTGGTAGTGGTTGTGTTGGTAGTCATTGTATTGGCAGTTGTCTGTGTTGGCAGTGGTTGTGTTGACAGTGGTTGTGTTGGTAGTCATTGTATTGGAAGTGGTTGTGTTGGCAGTGGTGGTTGTATTGGCAGTGGTTGTGTTGGTAGTGGTTGTGTTGGTAGTCATTATATTGGCAGTGGTTGTGTTGGCAGTGGTTGTGTTGGTAGTGGTTGTGTTGGCAGTGGTTGTGTTGGCAGTGGTTGTGTTGGCAGTAGTTGTGTTGGTAGTGGTTGTGTTGGTAGTGGTTGTGTTGGCACTGGTTGTGTTGGCAGTGGTTGTGTTGGTAGTGGTTGTGTTGGCCGTGGTTGTGTTGATAGTCATTGTATTGGCAGTGGTTGTGTTGGTAGTGGTTGTGTTGGCAGTGGTTGTGTTGGTAGTGGTTGTGTTGGTAGTGGTTGTGTTGGTAGTCATTGTGATGGCCGCGGTTGTGTTGGCAGTGGTTGTGCTGGTAGTCATTGTGTTGGCAGTGGTTGTGCTGGCAGTGGTTGTGTTGGTAGTCATTATATTGGCAGTGGTTGTGTTGGCAGTGGTTCTGTTGGTAGTCATTATATTGGCAGTGGTTGTGTTGGTAGTCATTATATTGGCAGTGTTTGTGTTGGCAGTGGTTGTGTTGGCCGTAGTTGTGTTGGTAGTCATTGTATTGGCAGTGGTTGTGTTGGTAGTCATTGTATTGGCATTGTTTGTGTTGGCAGTGGTTGTGTTGGCCGTGGTTGTCTTGGTAGTCATTATATTGGAAGTGGTTGCGTTGGCCGTAGTTGTGTTGGTAGTCATTGTATTGGCAGTGGTTGTGTTGGCAGTGGTTGTGTTGGTAGTCATTCTATTGGCATTGGTTGTGTTGGCAGTGGTTGTGTTGGTAGTCATTGTATTGGCAGTGGTTGTGTTGGCAGTGGTTGTGTTGGTAGTGGTTGTGTTGGTAGTGGTTGTGTTGGCAGTGGTTGTGTTGGCAGTGGTTTTGTTGGCTGTGGTTGTGTTGATAGTCATTTTATTGGCAGTGGTTGTGTTGGTAGTCATTGTATTAGCAGTGGGTGTGTTGGCAGTGGTTGTGTTGGCAGTGGTTGTGTTGTTAGTGGTTGTGTTGGTAGTTGTTGTGTCGGTAGTGGTTGTGTTGGAAGTGGTTGTGTTGGCAGTGGTTGTGTTGGTAGTCATTATATTGGCAGTGGTCGTGTTGGCAGTGGTTGTATTGGTAGTCATTGTGTTGGCTGTGGTTGTGTTGGCAGTGGTTGTGTTGGTAGTGGTTGTGTTTTCAGTGGTTGTGTTGTTGTTGTTGTTTTTCCCCAAGCTGCCTGGCCGAACAGCCCCAAGGCCCCGAGCAAGGCCAAGGCCATAACCGAGCGCCCCCACAGAACCCTCCCTGCCGACCACAATAAAGCCTGGGTGACCGAAGCCACTCCATGGCGGGGAGCTGAGGAGGGTGCGGAAACGCCCGGGAAACCAAAGCCCCACCCAGGGCCCTGTGCCCCTCAGCAATTATGAAGAGAAAGTTGAGGGGCAAAGGAAAGATGTGACGCTTTGGCTTCCAATCTTGGTAGATTAGGAGGTCAATCCATGCAAGAGACGCCGTCACTTGAGATCTAGAAAATATATAAGTAAAAGGAACAGTCAGAGTAAGCTATGGGTATGGCAGAGATCGCTCAGTTCTCACTCTGATAGACCAACCCATCACCAGATGACTAGAACCCAATCCTCTAAGCATCAGCTAGGAAAGGCCCTAGAAAGCCGCCTTTGGCGGGGGGATAGCTCCCCTATTTCAACCCTTTTCGGGGTTGGACACCCGTCAGTGGTTGTGTTGGCAGTGGTTGTGTTGGTAGTTTTTGTATTGGCAGTGGTTGTGTTGGCAGTGGTTGTGTTGGCTGTGGTTGTGTTGGCAGTGGTTGTGTTGGTAGTCATTGTATTGACAGTAGTTGTGTTGGCAGTGGTTGTGTTGGTAGTGGTTGTGTTGGCAGTGGTTGTATTGGCAGTGGTTGTGTTGGTAGTTTTTGTATTGGCAGTGGTTGTGTTGGCATTGGTTGTGTTGGCAGTGGTTGTGTTGGCAGTGGTTGTGTTGGTGTGGTTGTGTTGGTAGTCATTGTATTGGCAGTGGTTGTGTTGGTAGTCATTGTATTGGTTGTGTTGGTTGTGTTGACAGTGGTTGTGTTGGTAGTGGTTGTGTTGGCAGTGTTGAGTTGGTAGTGGTTGTGTTGGAAGTCATTGTTTTGGCAGTGGTTGTGTTGGTAGTGGTTGTGTTGGCAGTGGTTGTGTTGGTAGTCATTGTATTGGCAGTGGTTGTGTTGGTAGTGGTTGTGTTGGCTGTGGTTGTGTTGGCAGTGGTTGTGTTGGTAGTTATTGTATTGGCAGTGTTGGTTTTGTTGACAGTGGTTGTGTTGGTAGTGGTTGTGTTGGCAGTGTTGAGTTGGTAGTGGTTGTGTTGGTAGTCATTGTATTGGCAGTGGTTGTGTTGGTATTGGTTGTGTTGGCTGAGGTTGTGTTGGCAGTGGTTGTGTTGGCTGTGGTTGTGTTGGCAGTGGTTATGTTGGTAGTCATTGTATTGGCAGTGGTTGTGTTGGTAGTCATTGTATTGGCAGTGGTTGTGTTGGCTGTGGTTGTGTTGGCTGTGGTTGTGTTGGCAGTGGTTGTGTTGGCTGTGGTTGTGTTGGCAGTGGTTGTGTTGGTAGTCATTGTATTGGCAGTGGTTGTGTTGGTAGTGGTTGTGTTGCCTGTGGTTGTGTTGGCAGTGGTTGTGTTGGTAGTCATTGTATTGGCAGTGGTTGTGTTGGTAGTGGTTGTGTTGGCAGTAGTTATATTGGTAGTCATTGTATTGGCAGTGGTTGTGTTGGTTGTGTTGGCTGTGGTTGTGTTGGCAGTGGTTGTGTTGGCTGTGGTTGTGTTGGCAGTGGTTGTGTTGGTAGTGGTTGTATTGGCAGTGGTTGTGTTGGTAGTGGTTGTGTTGGTAGTGGTTGTGTTGGCAGTGGTTGTGTTGGGTATTTGTCATTGTATTGGCAGTGGTTGTGTTGGGTAGTGGTTGTGGTGGCTGTGGTTTTGTGTTGGTTGGTGTGGTGGTTGTGTTGGTAGTGGTTGTTGGCAGTGGTTGTGTTGGTAGTGGTTGTGTTGGCTGTGGTTGTGTTGGTAGTGGTTGTGTTGGCAGTGGTTGTGTTGGTAGTCATTGTATTGGCAGTGGTTGTGTTGGTAGTGGTTGTGTTGGCTGTGGTTGTGTTGGCAGTGGTTGTGTTGGTAGTCATTGTATTGGCAGTGGTTGTGTTGGTAGTGGTTGTGTTGGCTGTGGTTGTGTTGGCAGTGGTTGTGTTGATAGTGGTTGTGTTGGCTGTGGTGGTGTTGGTAGTGGTTGTGTTGGCTGTGGTTGTGTTGGCTGTGGTTGTGTTGGTAGTCATTGTATTGGCAGTGGTTGTGTTGGTAGTGGTTGTGTTGGCTGTGGTTGTGTTGGCAGTGGTTGTGTTGGTAGTCATTGTATTGGCAGTGGTTGTGTTGGTAGTGGTTGTGTTGGCTGTGGTTATGTTGGTAGTCATTGTATTGGCAGTGGTTGTGTTGGTATTGGTTGTGTTGGCTGTGGTTGTGTTGGCAGTGGTTATGTTGGTAGTCATTGTATTGGCAGTGGTTGTGTTGGTAGTGGGTGTGTTGGCAGTGGTTATGTTGGTAGTCATTGTATTGACAGTGGTTGTGTTGGTAGTGGTTGTGTTGGCTGTGGTTGTGTTGGTAGTCATTGTATTGGCAGTGGTTGTGTTGGTAGTGGTTGTGTTGGCAGTGGTTGTGTTGGTAGTCATTGTATTGGCAGTGGTTGTGTTGGTAGTGGTTGTGTTGGCTGTGGTTGTGTTGGCAGTGGTTATGTTGGTAGTCATTGTATTGGCAGTGGTTGTGTTGGTAGTGGTTGTGTTGGCTGTGGTTATGTTGGTAGTCATTGTATTGGCAGTGGTTGTGTTGGTAGTGGTGTGTTGGCTGTGGTTGTGTTGGCAGTGGTTATGTTGGTAGTCATTGTATTGGCAGTGGTTGTGTTGGTAGTGGTGTGATGGCTGTGGTTGTGTTGGCAGTGGTTATGTTGGTAGTCATTGTATTGGCAGTGGTTGTGTTGGCAGTGGTTGTGTTGGTAGTGGTTGTGTTGGCAGTGGTTATGTTGGTAGTCATTGTATTGGCAGTGGTTGTGTTGGTAGTGGTTGTGTTGGCAGTGGTTATGTTGGTAGTCATTGTATTGGCAGTGGTTGTGTTGGTAGTGGTTGTGTTGGCTGTGGTTGTGTTGGCTGTGGTTGTGTTGGCAGTGGTTGTGTTTGCAGCAGATGTCTTGGTAGCGGATATAGTAGAGCTTGAGGGTAAGTCTACTGTATAGGATGGCTCCATTGTCGTTTCATGTCCGCAATATCTCCGACTTATCACAATAGAGTCTACAATAACTTGCAGAAATAACGTTGATGCATGTAGTAGTCCTTTGTCCGAGTGGCTGATGTTCAAAGTTAATTGGAGTCGGATTTTGTCTGCCTATGTTGCAGACGATATCGACTACCAGTCGCATATGTTGCAGATGATGTCGCCGGCATTTCGCCGAATATTGCAAGATATGTTGCGGATTGCTTAGCGACAAGTTGTATGTTGTTTTGAAATAACGGTCACCACTGGAGAATCAGGCAAATTCGTTACGAAAATCAGTCGAGAGGCATTCCACGAACGGAAATCGGGCAAAGTCGGGCATGTGGGAAAGCCCCTTGTGACACCTAGGCACGGTAATGAGGAAAGGCAGAAGCAGCTTTTAAATATAGGAATGTGGTATTATATAACCTGAGGCGTTACCTTTTCGTACATTAAGAGTTTGTCTTCTCTCACACACTGGTTACCTTTAACTTTACAGCTGTGTAGCAATCATACCCGTTTTTTATGACAGCAATTTGTTATATAAGCAAAGCTGGACACCGTCAAATTGTACAGAAAATCACATCTGCCCTCGCTGTATCTATATAAATCTATATAATTTGTTGTCAATATGTATGCTTACTGTCAATTTATACTTCCGGTTCCACATACACACACACAGACGTGACGTGTATATAAATATATATATATATATATATATATATATATATATATATATATATATATATATATATATATATATATATTATATATACAGTATATATATATATATATATATATATATATATACCTGTATATATATATATATATATATATATATATATATATATATATATATATATATATACAGTATATATATATACATATATCACAAATACATGTGAGCTAATAAATGTTTAACCCTTAATTAGCGGCTCACCACATAAGTCGTATTTAATAAAGCTGGACTATGTGGCGGCGCTCGACATAGGTCGAGTGCCAATTTCAGCACGTAATGTTGCTGAGAGAGAGAGACAAGTGGTGGCAGGAGACTAGCGAGCGTATGACTGCTCCAGACCACCGCGGCGAACCTACTGACACGAATCTCAGCTCCCACCTCCCTCTCTCACTCGCTACATACTGAATTATATGGGGAAAGTACCAAATTACATGCTTTTTGCACTCGCGTTGCACGGTTATTGCAAGAAAACTAGCCATCATAAAAGGATCGTTATGGTATCATTCGAAAGCTCTGTTTATGCCCTTTCAGGGATAGGTATTTGTTTTACGTTCTGGGTCTTATTTAGGCATGAAAATGATCACGTAAACAGCCCTATTTTGGCTAAAAACACCCCGCTGGGCGGTACATATAAATAAACCGCATAGGCCGCTCTTAAGGTGTTAAATACTCTCAGCCGGGATCGAACCTCCGACATTCAGAACGAGTGGACAAGCTTTTAATCTACTACACCAAGGCATGAAAAAGTTATCTTAACCAGTTCCTATATATATTAAGGAGAAGGGAAATCCTACTTGGAGAATGTATTGCATTTCATGCACAAGTCGCAGGATCCATATTCCAGGACACCATACAGGGATATTTACAAGATTACCCACTTAACTCGGGTTACAGAGATTTCATTTTTATTCTCGCCCAGCCAAACATGAGTCATTAATATCAAGTATATCTCACAAATACACGTTAGCTAATACATTTTTAAATACTCCCAACCGGGATCGAACCTCATACAGAAACGAGTGTCCAACCCGAGTTGCGTGGGTAATCTTATATAAATCACTGTATGGTATCCTGGTATATCGATCCTGCGACTTGTGCATGAATTTAAATACATTCTCCAAGTAGGATTTCCCTTCTCCTTAATTAATATATATAGGAACAAGTTAAGATTAATTTATCACGCCGTGGTGTAGTGGATTAACATCCTTCTGAATGTCTGTCGGAGGTTCGATCCCGTCTGGGAGTATTCAAACACACACACACACACAAACACACATATATATATATATACTGTATATACAACTTTGATTGCGGTACTAAAATGACAGTTATATTCCTGTATTCACATCATGAATATTATCGTCGATTTCGTGCGAGCTAATACCACCTCACTACGAGGAACCAGACAGACAGACACACATTTATTGATGGATAGACCGACAGGATATTAATGAAACACTTCCATATGATATATAAAAAATTTAACTTCGTTTTCTGTCAAAGTCTGGAGTAGCAGCCACATTTACCATTTATATACAGCAAAACGCATTATGATAATAGTTGATCGAGTTAGACTGCTTCCCAACCACTGGCAATAGTGAAGTTTGCTCAATCGGCTACCTATTAACGCAAACAGTAGGGTATATCCCATAGAAAATACTAATAGATAACAAAATTATAAATTGGCAAAAGATCTTATTATAAGTCACCCTCCATTAACACATAGAAGTAAACTATTACTTAATGAAAGTTGATAGAGAACAATAACCAAGATATTGAATTTCAAAAAGTGTGAGGAAAAAATATTTACATCGCCAACAATTGAGAGCGATAGAGAGATCTGTGTTTTGCCAGACTCAAATATGCTGGTATTTGGTAACAAAGATTTTGTAGCTATATTTAATTAATGGACAACACAAAAGTTATTTCAAACGTGTCTCATATTTAATAACAGTCCCATAGTAAAAAAAAAAAAAATAAAATAATACATTAACCCTTAACTGGCGGCGCCCGGCTATTGTCGAGTGAAATAAATGTGGCCTATGTGGCGGGGCTCGGCTATTGTCGAGTGCAATTTTGAGCACGTAATGTGCTCTGAGAGAGAGCGGAGCAGTGGGAGGAGCGTAGGTTACCTCATGACCGCTCACCACGGTGGCCGTGGAGCTACTGAGCTGTACTCCTTTGTACTCCACCCTCACTCACTCGTTTCACACGTAATAATGTAAGAAAATTACCGTATTTTACCGATTTTGCCCTTCGGTTGCACGATCGTTGCAAGACAACCAGTGATCGTAGAAGGATGGTTCTGGTGTCATTGGAAAGCTGAATTAACGCCCTTTCAGGGATGCATACTTGTATTACGCTCTGGCTCTTGTTTATGCATGAAAACGAGCACGGAAACAAGCTCGTTTACGGTAAAACCCCCCGCTGGGCGGCACATCAAATATACTCCTCCACCCGCTCTTAAGGTGTTAAACATGACCTCGGAACATTATCTACAGTATTGTAATAAGTGAAATTGACGTTACAATATATTTGATAAACGTGTTTAACAAGAACAGTGAATATATTGTTTTATTGCCAAAAATAATGTATGTTTCACCATAATTGAACTTCTATTTGAAATTAAATACTCAGAACTTAATTGGTCAATGTTCATATAGTATTAATTACCCTCTCCTTCATGTCTGTATTACTTTTCCCAGCCTGTCACCATTTCCGGACTTACTTTATACCCCACCATACACACATGTTCTACCCTTCTTACTCTTTGTCCCTGCCCTCCCCCGCTTCCCCTCCCTTTACTCCTCTACCGCCCCCTCCCTACCTCCGCCACACACGCCAACCTCTCCCCCATACCATTCTTAACTCTCTCCTCTCACTAGCCACTAGCTCCGTCACTGCCTCCCCCACTTTCCCACCCTTCTCACCCCCTACTCTCAATGCTTCTCCCATGATTCTACCTTGCTTGTTATCGTAGGTATTTGTATAAAAACATTAATTCACTCACTTTACATTCACTCACTTTGCTATGTGTATTTTTATGCACAGAAAATAACAAAAGGATACTTCATGCACCTAGAAAGGTACCGGTAAATTACATCATACATCTCGATACGATAACTGGCTGTTGTTCCCAAGCGCTGTAGTTATTGCCAGATCAAATATCTCTCTCTCAATATATACATATCTATGTGTCTCTGCAAATTAATCGAGTCAACTGTACATGCTAAGTGCTGAGGATAGGTAGCTTATAGAATAGGAGTAGGCTGTGTACGTCCTTTCTCTGTCCCTGGAGACTGTTTTCCGGGCACTTAGTAAAGGCGGGTGTGTTAGGAGGAGTCCTCCTTGTGATAAGGCGAGGCTCCCACGTGCTTGTTTCATTATCCTAGCTCATTGTTAGTTCGCTTGTTAGTCATGAGGCTTCTTTTAGTGAACCGGGGCCTGTTGTTCGGTTCATTTTGGGTGTGCAGCAGCATGCT
Source organism: Paralithodes platypus (assembly GCA_032716605.1). Taxonomy (NCBI): domain Eukaryota; kingdom Metazoa; phylum Arthropoda; class Malacostraca; order Decapoda; family Lithodidae; genus Paralithodes; species Paralithodes platypus. The sequence goes on along the minus strand of CM064567.1, from coordinate 29,549,075 downwards.
CTACACGTGAGCTAGTGCATTTCAGATTTTCTCACGTAGCTGAGGGGTCTTGCTCGGAGCCATGCTGCTCTTCAACCTACGCTTCTTGATCGCTACGTGTTAAGTTTGGTCTTCGCTGGATTGCAGGTTTGTGCTATTATTATTGATATCATCGACACCTGCCCCCATCTAGTTGGCCTCATGTAGGTTGTATACTTATGGCTAGGATGTGTTATTATTGATTGTGTATTATTCATGTATAACTATGCCATATATGCGCACGTTGAATTATCTAATCTGGAGGTATGGCCCTTCCGGCGGGATTTGTGAAAAGTGAGACTTAGTCAACGTGCCTCTAGTTGTTTCAAGCGGTTTCCCCGCCGGGAGACTTCCGGAAACATCTAGAGCTATTTTAAATTCAGATTATCCTTGTTTGGCACTGGACAGGTTGGATTTTGTCTGTTTTGTTTACGGTGTCTAGTCTAATTTTGGCTTGACCGACAGTTTACTATACTTGTTTTTTGGGAGAGTCCGGCTCCCCTAAAACAATTTTTCCGCCTCAGAATCTTAACAGAGAAAATTTTCGTTGCTTGGTACTGTCAGAACGTTCTCCTGGTTCTCGCCGGCAATATAAACGGCTGAGCCGAGAAACTAACTCACCCATTCCTATCTTGAAGCATCTCGGTAATCTGTGTAGCTTATATTTAATGTGGCCCCTCCATCATTGACTATGTTGCCTATTAGTATAATAGTCTCCATTCAACATCCACGTCAGTCGTTTGAATCAACCGACGCGAGGAAGAATATGAGTCATCTTCATAAGTGCAACGCTACTTCTCTTATGGAATCGTCACAGATCGGGTACCCACTACGAAAAAACTTCGTAAAAAATAAGAGAACAAAAAAGGGAAAAAGAATTCCCATCTTAACACTGTTAATCACAAGCTTCCCACATTCGGTGGATTTTCTTGCGTTGTGGGTTCTTACCGCCTCTCGCCAAGCGCAACGATTCGTCCCTCATCCTCGCGGGCCTGCTGTCAACACTGGTGCCCCCGCGCTCCGGCTTCATTCGACGCTCGCTCTCATCTAGTGAGTCTTTTCTCATTTGTGTATATCTGGGAGATAGTGAGCAGGGTTTAGACTAGCTAGCATGGGTTGTGTTATTATTGGCCCGCAGGAAGTGTTAAAATTAGGGTACTTTCAGGCGCTTACTTGTTGTGTTAATTCTTGTTACCACGCGCGTGGTTTTCATTGTTGCTATGCGCCTTAGATTTTGCTTTTCCTTTAGTTAGGAGGTTCTTTTATTCTTCGATAGCTGTTCCTTTGTCCAGCTGTGGGTCTTGGGACACCGTCTTTGTCTTTTTAGCAGACGCGCTGGGTTAAGGTTGTCACACGTGGTTGTGGGACCTTCCGGCGTTCCGTGTCTGCCGAGAAGTCCCGTTTGGGGGCTTTCCCTGAGCCTTTGTTAGTTCTATTGATTTCCCTTTAGTTAGGAGGCTTTTATTCATCGCCAGCTGTTTCTTAGTTCAGCTTTGGGCCTTGGGACCCCGTCTTTGTCGTTTAGCAGACGCGCCGGGTTACTGTTATCACACGTGGTTGTGGGACCTTCTGGCGTCCGTGTTTGCTGAGAGGTCCAATTTGGGGGCTTTCTCGGAGCCTTTTGCTCTGCTTTCGCTGCTCTTTCGTGTTTTTTCATTTTGATAGTTAGTTTCTCATGATTAAGCCTTTAGATTAGCTTTTGGGGGGGGGGGGGGATCTATTAATTTGTCTCTATATGTGAATGATTTTGTGTCCCCTTTTTTCTTGCGCTCCCTGAGGGTTAGTGTTGCACACTTCCCGGGAGTCCAAGGAGACGTCCTTACGTCAGGGTTGGTTTGAGAGTAAAGTTTTTTTTTTTTCTCGTTGTTGTGCTTTTCACCGAGTGAACTCCTCTCTGGCCTCGCCGAACCCTGTTCCGAGACCGTTCAGTGCCGGCGTGGGGTTGTGTTCCTCTTCCCCCCCTGTCTTGGGATCTTTGTGGTTTTTCCCTTCTTCCGGCAACCTGGTATGGCCGGCGGAAGGAGGGATGTCCGGCAAAGAAAAAGATTTCGGCGTGCCGCCCGGCCCATGGGTGTGTTTACCCCGTCGTTCATGGCGGCTAGGTGTAAACGTTCCGGCGCCTGCTAGCAATTTTTCATAAAAAGCACGCAGATACCCGCCACCAACTGGCCGAAACAATGACTTGTCATAGGATGGCACTCCGTCTTCTGTGTGAATGGCCATTTGTGGTGTTTACCCCGTCTTTTACAGCGGCTAGGTACACGTTCCGGCGCCAGCTAGCAATTTTTCTTTTGCACGCAGATACCCGCCGCCAACTGGCCTGATGACTCCGGTCAAAGATTGGCATCTGTGTGAAGTCGATGCCTCTGCACAATTGTGGATGGTTTTTACGGCGGTTTTCTTTAATTAGCAGGGCCGCCGGGGTCTACTTTTCGAATAATTGACAAACCCTCCGAATGTCACGGCGTGTGGACTTTCCTACATTCCTCCCGACGGGAAGTGCTACTTATTAAAGTAATTAAGTATATAATTTAATATACATTTTATAAATACAAATTATATTTTTTACTTAAGTAAATATCATACATAATGTAATCATAATATATATTAGTGAAAAGCCCCTGTACTCGGCCCTCCAAGGGAATTTACCCAGTTTGTAGCCGAGCAATAAGACTTACCCTCTCTGACATACGACACGAGCCCGTTTCACGGGTAACCTCGGGTCATATAAAAGGCCTAATCGCTCTGCGAGTCCGCCAGGGTGAGGGAGTCTATATACCCAGGACCTCCGGCTTCATCGCCCTGCGGCGATCCAGTTCCGAAGGTCAGATTATATGCTATAATCTACACGGTTTTTGGGCCAATGACGCTAGTCACAGGTAGGCTTTTTTCTACACCAAATAATTCCAATATTTGACAGACTCAGGTCCGTTCGAAGGTTAGACTAATAGTGAGTTTTTCTAACTTTCCGGAGGACTTGTACTAGCATGTGAGTAATTCCTCTCAGGTTATCCTTATGAGCATTGATTCCTGGATTTTTTTTCCAGATCAGCACAGCAGGGAGAACAGGAGGAGGGGGGGGGGGGTTAGTGGTTTAGTCAAAATTTTACTTTTGCCCCCACACAGCACCCCCAAATTTTTGCATCTTAACATTTGAATTACTTGCACTCTAAGATTTCAACAGGCTGCATCTAAGTTTGTCTCTGGAATTCCCAGCAATGTCCGCTCGGCATAGATCCTGGTGCGGATTGGGCGAGTTTTTTGTATAGATCAATTGGGCCTGGCGGCCATGATCGATAGATACCTAAATGCCCACAGTATGGGAATTGTCTACAGTTACTAACTTTCAAAACAAAAAATTCCCCAGAATCAGGGATAACGTTGCATCTAGGCAATCAGTACTCACCACTTAGCTGAGCAATTAGCCATGGGTTATGGCTCAGCCCCCATGCCCCTCCCCCCCCCACCCCGATACAAGAACCCTCCAGGCATCGCCGGACAACGTTCTAGATGGACACTCCCCAGTAATGGAACCTAGGTCTCCGGCTAGGGTAAGTAAAATTTTCTTTCCTTCAAAAAATCTAAGTTAAGAAAAGTCGATCAGTATCTCGGTTAATGGTTCCTCCGATTACTTAAGCCAGTCATACGGCTCATAAATTTTCTTTCCTTAAAAGATCTAAGTTAAGAATAGTCGATCAGTATCTCGGTTAATGGTTCCTGCGATTACTTAAGCCAGTCATATGGCTCATAATGGTCAAACATTTAGGCCGGCGGAACGGCTCGTTTGTTTTAAGACTGAAACTCAGCCGGCGAGGGGACTCTCATCCTAAAAAAAAAAATAATAATATGAAGAAAACAAATGCAACAATGTTTACCTTCTTTTTTTCACGAATCTATAATAGGATACGAGTTCTTACGGATAAAGAAGGGGATGCATTCAGCGGTAATTTAACAACATAACTCTTACAACTACGATGTGTTATTTTATGCTTCCGGTGTATGGACCGTTTTACAAGTTTATCTGTGGACATTAGCTTGCTGGGTATCTAGAGGGGTTTTTCCTATTATAGGTACATGACATTGCACGGCCCCAGGCCCCGTGAAAACGGTTCAGGTTCACCCCAAACCACTATGTATAAGTGGCTGATCCCTAAGGGTTGGCGATCTAGGATTAGTCTAACCCTTCTGAATTGAGTTGGCAATGGCATACAGTGCGTACACGGTATACCAGCCCTCCCTGCGCTTTGCCCCGTGTTAGGCATAATTATGAATAAATCATGACGGACTCAGTAAGGCCAAAAGTGGATGTTAAGTCAGAGGCCTAAGTTCATTACTCAATGACCTCGAGCTTTCAATCCCACTTGAATATTGAAAGCGAGGGAGGATCCTCATCTCTTTCGATAAAGTAGGACCGGTGGGGTGAGGGGCAGAATGGCCCTCGCTATGAAACTCTAGGGACTTAACCCGCCGGAGTTCACTATCTCCCGGTCTACATACCACGAACGGATGGGCGATCTTGGTAGCGTCAGTCCCAGGGGTTGTTTATCAGATCGACTCGATAGTAGTACAATCGATCATCTCAGTTTTTATCCAATGTTGTTTCCTAATATCTCCCATGTCCCTATACCGAAAAATCAAAATATTTTCACTTGAACGCTAGTTGTCAGGGTCAGGAAACGGTATTGCGGCGGGACAACACATACCCGGAATACCCGCCGGATAAGCGGTCAGGAACTTACCTCCGGTCGCTTTCCCACCTCACCCAATTCTGGGTGGGATGGGCGATGGACCATGGGTAACGTGGGATCCGGAACTCCCACAAATTGCGATAGTTTTTCTATCTATCCTCCTGTCCCCAGTTTCACCTCCATTAATAATACAACAACCGGGAGGGGTCCCCCTCCCTATTCTTAATTTGTCATCGCCCCTCAATTAACTACAGAGGTTTTTCCTTTGCCCCTCTTTGCTCCTCAAGAAATCCGGACAGCCTTATTTGAGGCAGTCAGGTCACGGCAGCTCCTCAGACTCGGTATGGCTCAGAGGACCTATGAATGCTTATTATAGGATTTAGTTCTCTCTGGTCTCCACCGCGAAGCTCATGCTTAGCTAAGACAGGGAGATGGGGAGGTAGGGAGGATATTGAATGTAGGGAACCCCCATCAGGTCTCCCTGAAGGCTCTAAGCGGCCAACGGACAGTTTCCCCTCCCACTCTCTAGTACATTTCAAATAAAATGCTTTAAGGAATGGGTCGCGTCCCTCCGTCCACCTCTCTCCCTCGGCAGTGCTACTGCAATGGGGTTCCGAGGTTCAATGAGGTGTTACTTCCTAAGGGTGGCTGCACCACCTTATCTCTTCGGTGCGACCGGCCTACGCCGGTCACCGCAATGTGCTCGCCAGAAAGAAAGTCACGCGGGGGAGGCAGATTGGTATCCGACGGCTGGCTAGGTTTGGCTGATGATTGTCCCTGACTAACCTTTTGTGGGGCTTTACCTTTGTACCCAGAGTATTTACCTTGTTTGGACTTGTGAAGATTACCTCCCTGCTGAGGAGGGGGTCTGGGGTCCCTTGGTGACTGTTTAGCATGTGGTTGGTACGGCTTGCTACCGCCCTTTGACTTATGAAAGGGCTTCTTAGCAGGGTCCTTCCGAGCTTGGGAGGTAACCTGCTTCCAACCATTAACCATATTAAACACAAGACTCCAAGTTTCTGAGTTAAGTAGGGGGGCAGTAAGGACCGGCGAAAAAGTTACCCGGCGACCTATGTCTGCCAGCAACTTTCTGACCAGATGGACTCTCAGATCTTGGCGGGCTCGAACCGCTTCCATGATCGCAATTCTGATGTCTCCTAAAGATTGAATAGAATTTTGTAGTAACAGTCTCCTCGACAAGTCAGTAGGTTTTCTAATTTGGGGGTCAGCTATGGCTGAAATAGTAAGTGAAAGAGAGGCAGCGATCTGGCGACTAACTAAGTACTGAGAGAACATCCGGTAGGCCTTATATCTTAACTTGAAATCCCGCTCGAGGTGAGCAGCAGGGGGAGTAGAGAAAGGTTCATCTAGGGAGTGCAAGGAAACTTTGGACACCGCAAGAAAGGCAAGCAAATCTGAGGACACTCTTTCTGCTTTGGCTACAGGCAAAGAAAAGTAAGCATGATTTTCATGGGGAACCTGATGTGAAGACTTAGAAGTAATTGTGGTAGCAAAAACCTGAGCCTATATCTTCCAATCTACCCAGGGGCCTAACCCAACCTGCCCCATCTGCAGGACTGGTGTATGCGTATGGTCTAAGACCGGAATTGTAGCCAATTCCGGCGTGAGAGCATTTAAAGCTTTGACATCGTTGACGCCATCAGCTTTTGACCAGTCCGCAAAAAGTCGTGCAGAAGCGGCGGGAGGGACTGCCGGGGCAGCTGTATACACAAAATGTTCTGGATTGTAAGAACTTGGGATAGCTTTAATTGACACATCCAACCCTCTCCCTGCCTCATCTTTAGCCCGAAACTTTCTACTCTTGTTAATTTCAATATGCCATCCGCCATGGACCGGTAGTTCCCCTGAAACGGTAGGTTGAGCTAGTTGTGGGTTCTGTGGTGTCACAGGGACCCAAGAACAATCAGGGCCATAGAGGAGGGGCATGGGGCCCTTCTTCAGTGGAGCTCTATCTAAAGGAGGGGGAGTGATATCAGCAATAATCCTTTTACTGGAGGCAGTAAGCGTAGCCGGCACTGTAGTGCCTGGAGCTGCAGCCACCACTGGGGTAGGAAATGACGGAAGAAAACCTGGGGAGTCTAGGGACCTTACGACAGAAGGACTAGGGGCCATTGTTGGTTGACAAGCCTGGGGGTCAGAGGAGGCAGGGAGTTGATAATGTTGCATCACCTTATGCAATAAATCACTTATTTGATCTGAAGTAACACACTTACTGTGGGAGTCCCTGGATGAGTGGGAGCTTGCTTCAGAGTCTTCACCTGTGAGAGATTGGGGGGCCGGGGAGAACAGCACTTCCTCTGGCTCCCTACTTAACTCAGTATTTCTCCTGTTGTACCTCTAATTCACGATCCGCCGGGGGCCACATTAAATCTGGAACCGATGATGGCAACATGTCTATGTTACTGTCCTCGGCTCTTTCCTGATTTACGTTAAAAAGAGACTGAGATGGTTCAGACTGACGCCAGTAGCCCCCTGCCACAAAGGGCTGGGAGTCTGGGATTACTTGAGAGTTATCATCTACTTGTGACCCTGACGGATATCCCCTGTACTGTTTGGGCAGAACCCTCCTAGGGCCTGTCGACCGAACACTACGGGGTACGTAATTTAATTTTGGTATGGCAAAGGTAACATTGGTAGGCACACTTAAACATTGATCATGACTAGGTGTGGATTCAAGTACGTCTGCCCCTACTTCCTAGTCACCAGATTCGAGCTGAGGCGTGTCAGAGGTAGGGGTAGAGGGTGGTAGCTGAAGGGTGTCCCTCCGGCTGCCTGACTCGTTGATCCTCCAGAGTCCTCTCTCCGGCGCTTGATAGACCGGGAAGACTCGGCGGAAGAGTGTCTAGACTGTTTGCGGGGGGATCTAGATCTTGACCTTGACTTCTGCTTAGGAGAGGGTAATCTTCTCCTCTTGGCACGGTCGGAGGGGGGAACCTCGGTGATCTCACTCTCAGTGCCACTGCTACTACTCACTACCTCTTTGCTGAGGGCTTTCGACTTGACTTTGGGTCTGACAGATTTAGAGGAACCAGGTTTAACAAGGGGTGACTCTATAATTAGTTGGTCCCATAGGGCCTCATCATCACAGTGAAGCGCCTTATGGGCCGTGTCTTTGGCATAAGAATTAAACGTAGATTTTATCTCTTGGAGTGCCGCCAAACACGATAAGTCTTTATTAGTAACTAACACGGTCTTCAAATCAGAGCAAATTGAACAGCGTTTAGATAACCACAAGCCTCTAGAACGATCTAAGCATTTCACGCACTTAATGCATAGTTTGTGAGCAAAAATAGGCAACAGAGAGCAGGTAGGAGTAATGCATAGTTCAAACCGTGGCATGGTGCAAAAAGCCCCCCCCTCCCCCCCCCCCCCCACCGGGATCAGCCGCCCAAACTCCGCCGGCGGTCACTCAGAAACCTGGAAATAAAATATTTCCAGGAATCAATGCTCATAAGGATAACCTGCGAGGTGTTACACATCCTATCTCGAGTCCGCCGGAAAATTAGCTATAGTGCACCACTACTCTAACCTTCCGCTGGACTCTGTCTAAGCTGATTTTAAACTACTTACCTGTGACAAGTGTCACAGGCCCCTTGACCTTTAGTGTCTGATTATCTATGAAACAGTTTGCAAAACTAATCTTTCCACTCTTGTACACTCTACTTGTGGCGCCACAGGGCGATAAAGTCTAGCCGTGTAGCCGGGTCAGTCAGGGCGAGTTAACTCGGCGGGCCGAGTTAGCAGCTCCCTTAGGAATGCAGTTCCGCCGGAAGACTGTGGTTCAGCCTAACCACGCCGGGATCTTTGATTGTTACTACCCGTTTTGAAGACGGATAAGCTGGGCCCACAGCACGGGGCCACCGGAAAAAACAACCAAACTAAGGTGAGGAGAGACAAGGCACATACTCACCAAAGCCCCACACATAATACATCATAAACATATAGGGACGTCTCCTCTACCCCCAAAACATGCAAACACACATGTTCAATCACTAGGGGTATACATACGCATATAATAAAAATACAGAAAATTTAGCATCCTAAATTACCTGAAGCCTACGCCGGAGACCCCTACTTAGGCTGACCACGAGATACGAAGAACATCACAGGTAGACGACGCTCCGAAGACCCAGCAACAGCCCACAGACGAGGGGAGGCCCACCAAAGGGGCCTACAAGCAAAACACGAACTCTGGAAGGCGAAGCACAACGTGCAGGCACCCTTAAACCAGAGCATTTGCTGATTCTTGAAGAATAGGACATGTACTTTCCTCAATACTGACAGTCTGTATCATGCCTTGTAGAGTGGTAGCCTCCTAGCTAAGGAATCACAAAAGCTAAAGGCGTAACACAATCATAATAAATAAACACACGCGGTACGAAGATCCTGGGACACGTAGACGCTTGTTACAATAGAACCCTAAATTTACACATACTTCTTGCGGACATACCAATCTGGCAGCCATGCTAGCTAATCTAAACCTTGTTACTACAACACAGATGTATACAAATGAATAAGGACTCACTAGAAGCTCTGGAATGTCGAATGAAACGGAGCGCGGCAAGAGCCTTGTTGACAGGATGGCCGCGGAAGTTGGAAGGACGAAGATGGCCGCTAGAGGGCCTGGTGTCGGGGAAGCAAAACATGAGAAATCCACGCATATGGCAAGTCATATGATAACAGATATTAAGTTCTTTTTTTCTTTTTTATATTTTACAGAGTTTTTTTCTGTGGGGTACCCGATCAAATTGACGATCCCATAAGGGAATTAGGCGTGCACTTATGACGAGTACTCCATGATAACTTCCGCGCGGGATATTCAAAATGTTGGCGCGGGATGTTGAATGGAGACTATTATACTAATAGGCGATGTCGTCAAGGATGAAGGGGCCCTATTAAATTATATGATTGCTGTCTCATCTCCCTTCCAAAGGACACAAATCAATACACTCACCTAAGTGTCTTAACTCACGAACTTAGGACACAGCAAAACACGAACACACAGGGGTGGACCCAGACCGGAGCGAGGGGGACTCTCTCCACCTCCGTCCTCCGCTAGGTTCAGGACAGCACTGATTCTGTACTCTTATTTCCTAACAGACATCTCCTTCCTAACCTCTAACTATCGGCAAGCAAATGGAGTCACACGAGTCTTTTAAGAGAGTCACACAGACTCCTGATAAGGTCTCCTCATGTCGTGGGAAGCAGCTCCAATATGTCAATACACCCCTACACTTTCCTTTTCTCACGGGTCCATTCGGTGTTGTCTACCCGACCCCATGCTTGTTTGTTTGCGTAGATTAGGGCTGAGTCACTCTCTGCTCTCCTCCCCTGTCTCCTCGGCTACCATCACACCCTTCCCCTTTAAAACAAATTTGACGGCGGCAAATTTAAGCATTCACATACATATTTTATATGCGGGACAGGTGGTCAGCAATGACATTACATTTCCCAGGAATATGAATGATATTGAGGTGGTACTCATGCAAGAACAAACTCCACCTTGCAAGCATTATGAACAAAGTTAATTTTCTTGCTGTCACCAGACACAGGATGTTTTACTTTATGATCATCCTCTTGCAACAAGACTGCAGCTGTCCCAAAATCACTTACAACCACAGCCAGTTTGAACTTGGCACCCCCCACATGGTCAATACATTCCTTAATTCTAGGCAAATGGTAAGTGTCACTCTCGGTGATATCATTGACTTTCTTTACATCAATGCAAAACCTTGCTGACCCACCTGGTTTTTCTATGAGAGTGACGGTGAAGGACCATTCACTCTGGCATGGCTCTCTGAGGTTGCGTTGCAGATCGTCGTTAACCTACTGGTGCGTCACCTTGGCTCTCTCAGGGTTAACTCGGCATGGCCGCAGTTTGACAGGCTCAGCATCTGCCACGCTCACGTCACATTCCATCACCATCGTCCGGCTCGGAGCATTCTGGGGGACACCCTCCAACATCTCACCATCCTCTTCAACATCATCAGCAGCCACAGGAGCACCCGTGTCTTCCTTCACTGACATGTGTCCAGCCAAGCCATCACCAAGCACCAGACTTATGATCTCCTCCTGGTACTCCTTGGGCACAACCACTTGTTCCACCGTTCTCCAATCCCTATCCTCTGCTACACAATCAAGAGGAACATTTTCGTGCATAGGCACCTCATTAATCACACCACACATTGGAATATTTTCGTGCATAGGCACCTCATTAATCACACCACACATTGAATCTTTTTCTGCAGTCTCCTTCATTCTCTGCAACTCTGGATCCGTTTTCTGCAACTCTGACAACTCGGTTATATGGTGATTAGTTAATGAGCTTACATCAGGTGTGCTCTCCTCACATGAGACACATCCACTCTCTCTCACACCTTCATCTAACGAGAACAATTTATCTAGCCCCACCTCATTAGGGCCCTCTAGCACACTTTGCACCTTTGCGACATCACTCTTTCCCAGCGAGAACAATTTCTCTAATCCCAACTCATTAGGGCCATCTAGCACACCTTGCACATCACTCTTTGCCAGCGAGAACAATTTCTCTAGTCCCAACTCATTAGGGCCATCTAGCACACCTTGCAGCCTTGCAACATCATTTTTCGCCATTGCCACATTCATCCCATTATATTTGTGAGACATGGACCCGAACACAGTACAAAACAGGAAATGCAGCTGGCACCTTCTTCAGCTCTCCTGTGGCAGCACAATCAGTAGACCTAGAAACAATTATGGGAGAAGCATTCACCTTCCTCCCTGCTAAATCATTTCCTAACACAAGATCAATCCCAGGCACTGGCAATTCATTCATCAGTCCCACAGTCACCACTCCCGTCACGAGCCCACTTCTCAGCTCCAAGGTTATGAGTGGCACAGACAGACTGCCCCCCACACCATGAATGAGGATGCTTTTACCCTCATACACAAATTTCTCCAGAACCTTCGTTCTCATGAGCGTTTGGGCTGCACCTGTATCTCTCAAGATTTTCACAGGTTTAACCTCATCATTCTTACGAACAGATCCATTCGACACAAAGGCAGCAAAGGTGTCATCCCTCTTTCTGTTCTCCTTCAGAGCTACAATCTTAAAATCTCTCATGTACTCAGCTTTACTGTTATCTGCCAAAGGCCTATCCCCTATGCCCTTACGCCTCTGTTTGAGGAAACAATCACGTTCTACGTGACCAGCTTTATCACAGTAGAAACACGTCACCTACCTCCCTACTTCCCTCTAATTTCCGACAGTGGTAGGAGAAGCAGTGGGCTGCCATGGCTTTTCATTCCATTTTTGAGGTGGAATTTTCGGAGCCTGGTTGGTAACACTGTCAGTGGTCGGCGACCTTGATGACTCAGGGTAGCGGTAATTGTTTCCTCTACTGTTGCATGCTTTACTGTCTGAACCTATTTTGCGCGTTAAGACATATTCATCAGCAAGTGTGGCAGCCTTCTCGGGATTCATGGTACCTTTTTCTAGGATATGTGAAGCTACTTCCCTATTGACTGTCCTACAGAAATCCTCCAGAAGAAAGAGCTCAAACATTTTCTCATAGTCACCTTTGATCTCCCGAGAACGCAGCCACCTGTTTAGTTCCTTTTTCTTCTCATACATGAACTCCACATGCGTCAAATGATTTGGTTTATAGTAATTCCTAAACTGCAAACGGTAAGCTTCAGGCACTAATTCGTAGGCAAGTAGAATGGTTTCCTTTACAGTCTCATAATCGTCACTCTGAGCCATGGAAAGAGCAGTGTAGGCAGCAAGAGCCTTTCCCTTTAACCCACTTTGCAACAGAAGAGCCCATTACTCCCTAGGCCAGTCCATGTTGCTCGCGACTTTCTCAAAAGCCAAGAAATACCCAGTAGGATCTGCCTCACTAAACGTTGGCACCATACGAATGTGTTTAGTGACATCAAACGCACCGCCACCTCCCTGCCCGTTCCTTGTCCCGTTAGCGCACTCAAGTTTTCTCTCCTCCAATTTAAGTCTCGCCTGTTCTGTGTGTTGTTTTTCTCGTTCGGTTTGTTGTATTTCCTGTTCTATTTGAAGTCTCGCCTGTTCTGTGTGTTGTTTTTCCCATTCGGTTTGTTGTTTGGCTAATTCCAGTTGCATTCTGAGCAACTCTACTTGGTTGTCTGTGTTTTGTACCGGTTGTGATGGTGGTGTGTCTGTCACAATCTGCACCCCAGCGGCATCTAACCCATCCCTGGTGGCGGTAACTAGCCCCAGTCTCTCTAACACCCACGACAATAACTCCGCCTTAGTATCAGCGATTACGTTATCAATCTCCAACTTGTCTGCCACTAGTTTAAGCTCCTGCTTAGCAAGACTAGAGACATTTTCGTAAGTGGGATCTGAGTTAAGAAACCTTTCTACGTCCTCATCGATCATAAGAAACATCTTGGCCTGTTTTAATTGATCTAATTAAAGCAAAAACAAAATCGAATTCATGTACCAGAAACGAGAGATGAGTAGCAATGCAGTACACCAACAAATCGTCTGAGTTGTGATTCCAGTGAAAAACAAAAACAATTGTTTTAACCCCCTCAGACGGATTATGTTCCGATAAGATACAGGAGGCGGTTGACGCAGCTTTTGGGTCTAGAATTTGGCTATTGAGTGTTTTGGAAACCTTCACATTTCTCTATTTACCAGAATTATGTTTATTGTTTTGTATCGTATGTGAATAGATGGCTGAATGACTATACTACATGAAAAAAATAAAAATAAAAATAAATGGAAATATAGAATAGAAACGTACTCCCGAATACATATATTGACCGCATAATTGTGTTCCCACCGTCCTATCTCGGAATTTTGAGTGATGACCATATATTTTTATGTACTAAAATACAAGTATTTTTTCTCCTCTTTCCAATGGTGAAACCGGAAATGTCTATCTTCAATAGTTTGCAAGCACTGGGCAAAAACAAAAACAGTAATATTTTGCCGGATATGGTTTATAACATGATTTATTTATTTGTTGGTTACGAGGTGTATACGAGGTGTATAGTTTTCAATTTGGTCTGTATAAATGCACCAGATAATTACAAAGAAGATAAACAAAACTAGAACTTCCTAAGACACATACTTTTTTTTTCTATGAATATTTGAAATCACGGGTAGAAAAAGCGAATATTTACTTTCCGCCATCGCCCCACCCTGGATAAAAAGCTCACTCCGAGCAGTTCCCCACCTCGACGTCGCAGTATTTGCTAAGGTATGCATGTAATAGTATATATCACCTGAATCGGCAAATTCTGCTCTTTCTAATGGTGAAAACCACACCACTACATCATAATTGGTTCGCGAGCTATGGGCAATTGTTTCCATGCAATTAGATTGTGGTGTAAATGAAAGACAATGTTTATCACAGGACATTATATTAGCCACAATGTTTGTAATAATATGTAATAGTATACATCACCTGAATCGGAAAATTATGCTCTTTCTAATGGTGAAAACCACAATACTACATCATAATTGGTTCGTGAGCTATGGGCAATTGTTTCCATGCAATTTGATTGTGGTGTAATTGAAACACAATGTTTATCACAGGACATTATTTTAGCCACAATGTTTGTAATATTATGTAATAGTATACATCACCTGAATCGGAAAATTATGCTCTTTCTAATGGTGAAAATCACAATACTACATTATAATTGGTTCGCGAGCTATGGGCAATTGTTTCAATGCAATTTGATTGTGGTGTAAATGAAAGACAATGTTTATTACGGGACATTATTTTAGCCACCATTGTTGTTCCCCCCCCCCAAAAAAAAAAATCCTAAAACAAAAAACAACAAAATCTCCCCCCCCCCCCAAAAAAAAAAAAAAAAATATATATATATACTGTATATATATATATATATATTATATACAATTATCTAATTATATATAATTAGATATAATTATATACAGTATATATATATATATATATATATATATATATATATATATAATTTATATATATAAAAATTATTATATAACAATCTCCACCACTGCTCTACCACCACCACCACCACAACTACCACCATCTCCACCACCACCACTGCTGCTCCACCACCACCACCACCACCGCTCCACCACCACCATCACCACTGCTGCTCCACCACCACCACAACTACCACCACCACCACCACCACAACTACCACCACCACCACCACCACAACTACCACCACCACCGTGTTGACAGAAATGTGGAGGCATATACAGTATATATATATATATATAGGCCTATAATTACATAATAATAAATAGTAACAACACAAAATAATAAAAATAAATGAAATAAAAATAATAATATATATATTATACTGTATACTGTATATATAAATATATATATTATATATCTATAATATATACATCTCCACCACCACCATCTCCACCATCACTGCTCCACCATCTTCACCACCACCACCATCTCCACCACCACCACCACCACTGCAGCTCCACCACCACCACTGCTGCTGCTCCACCATCTCCACCTCCACCTCCACCACCGTGGCGACAGAAATTTTGACTGTACTTACCCTGGGACGGCATGACAGTGTATGCTGTATAATTCCCAAAACTACACAAACACAATATCCATCGATAACCCAACGATATATGCACTTCGCTTGGGTTATATTAGGGTGGAAATACCACCCAGGCTGGGCAAAATGGAGGCCCCTCGGTTTAAAGGACCTGACAGAGCCACCTAGGAGCTTGACTGCTGAGTGAAGGCTGGCCTCTTCATCACCCGCGGGGCCCACAGAGAGACGCCACAGGGTTGCTAGATATGTCCACATGTAGATCTAACTTACCTAACTTACCAGCCAAAGAGCGTCATAAACTTATTTTTGGTGAATATAATAAGTTCATATGACGCTCTAGCGTTATATGAGTTTTTAGGCCATACCTCCATATGACGCGATAGCGTCATATGAGTCGGAGAGTGTTAAAAGTGCTTAAGTTCGAGTCCCGGTGAACAGTTGTAAACAAAAAGACAAGTCCCTAATGCGGGTACAAGCTTGTATATTCCGGGCTCAAGATCGCCAAGTTCTTGTCACGGCCCTACAGTGTTGAACCCAGGAGATTAAAATTCAAACACCGGCAACACGCTATCTAACTACTCAATATCTTTAAAATTATTATTAATAAAACAGTGAAAAAGAGGATGATATCAAACACCACTAATATTCGTATTAATTAAATTATAATTAACTAGGGTAAACGAACAGGTTGATAAGCACAATAATTCAGTTAATCAAAGCAATGATCTTTGATACAAAACACACCACAAGAAACACCAGAGTATCAATGATTAAGAATTGACTAAACACCGAGTGAAAGCTTCGAGTAAATACACTCATTACAAGGAATAAACAGACTGAGAGAACATTGAAGACAAACGGTTAATAAAAACTTAGTACACTGAATGTAAACTGTGAACCACAACTCAATCACAAATCAACATACGACGCCATAATTATAATACCACGGTGTAAAACACACAAACACCACTCACGGTTATTTAATTAACATTGATTGACAAGCTACCGTGTTTAGATAATTATTGCCAGATAACGCTCGGACGACGTATGTACTCAAGAACACGAATCAGTGTCCACTAACCAGACACATAAACACACACAAATATAACCACGTCAACATAAACACACACCAACATGAACACACACCGACATGAACACATACCAAGTATATAGAGCACCACACACACACTTGGGCTCGTTACACATACATAATATATGATTGCTGTCTCATCTCCCTTCCAAAGGACACCAAACAATACACTCAACTAAGTGTCTTAACTCACGAACTTAGGAGACGGCAAAACACGAACACACATGGGTGGACCCAGACCGGAGCGAGGGGGACTCTCTCCACCTCCGTCCTCCGCTAGGTTCAGGACTGCACTGATTCTGTACTCTTATTTCCTAACAGACATCTCCTTCCTAACCTCTAACTTTCGGCAAGCAAATGGAGTCACACCTCCCCGTGGCGTAACTGATAGCGCGTCTGGCTCACAACCAGAAGGTCCCGGGTTCGAGACCCGGGCGGGGAAGAGACATTTGGGCAGTCTCCTAACGGTGTAGCCTCTGTTCACCTAGCAGTATAAATAGGAACCTGGTATAAGTGCACGAAGTTGTGACGTCCCATCTGGGGTTGGTGATCGGTTACAAGGTGAGATGGGTATCGTACTGGTCAACCTAAGCTACTGGTCAACCTAAGCCTTCGGGTGAGACTGGTACCGTAGTGAGAATGGTATCGTACAGATTAACCCTAAGCCTTCGTTTCCAGATGTCACCAATTGGCTAAAATACAGACTACACACACATCCACAGCCATTCCAACGATACATAAACACTTAACATGCATTTCACGCAATACATTCCCAGTTAAGGAGGCGCGATAATAATGAGCTTAGCTCGCATTGCGTGGATTCCCCTTGACGAACAAGCAAGTGAATTACACAAGTCTTTTAACCCTTTCAGACTCATATGACACAGAGGTTGCCAGATTAGCAATAAGAAATAGAGTTCTCTCACTCTTATAATTACCTCTCCACAATTAGTTTTCTGCCCACAGCTAACTCAAAGACAACTGAAGAGGTTGAAGTAACTAAACTAAAGGTTTCTAAATACCCCTGATGGTAACAAAGGCTTTAAAGTATCCCTAATAGGCTCAAAATCACGTCATATGTCGGAGAGGGTTAAGAGAGTCACACGGACTCCTGATAAGGTCTCCTCATGTCGTGGTAAGCAGCTCCAATATGTCAATACACCCCTACACTTTCCTTTTCTCACGGGTCCATTCGGTGATGTCTACCCGACCCCATGTTTGTTTGTTTGCGTAGATTAGGGCTGAGTCACTCTCTGCTCTCCTCCCCTGTCTCCTCGGCTACCATCACAATATATATATATATATTATAAGATAATCTGTGTACGTAATGTAAAACTTCATTGTTGTCCGTCACATTAATGAATATATTCAATATCAGTAGTTACGTAAGTGTGATTTTCCTTTCAGACTAATTTAATGTTATCCTATATATAAACTTTCCTTGTGGGCATTTCCTGACCCATAAGGATTTATACTTCCTCCTATTTCTCGTTACGGCTTTTTAGTGGGGAGAGATCCTTCTATTTTGCTGTCCTATTCTTCTACGATAAATTGTCCTTGTCTCAAATAGTTTTAAGGCCGGACCACCTAGTAGGGACTACAAGGTGTGTGTGGTTTGAGTATCTGTTTTACTCTGTGTAATATCAAATATTACTAACGCGGTACACAATTGCCGTATATATGTAGATATATTACTCATCTGACACACATGAAAACTGCATAGTAAACAAAATTATACGCCGGTAATTCACAATGAAACAAACATTTAGAGCCGTATTAACACAGACCCGCATTCAAAGAGTGAGAGTGGAAACAAAACATAATAATTCCATTTTAGCGTAACTAGTTATTAGCAGAGAATGCAATGGCCTTGGATGCCATAATACTTTAGCTTGAGCTTCTCCAATAGAATGTGATGATCAATAGTGCCAAAAGCTTTAGAACGATCTAAATTCTAGAAGTATACTATAATTGTAAATCCTCGTTTACCATTGATGATAGGGTTCGGTGTTGGTGGTGTGGTTTTGGGTATATGGTGCTGGGTGTTATTGCTCGGGTAGTGTGGTGTTGATGGTGGTGTGATGGTGGTTATATGGAGCTGGTGGTGTGGTGTGGTGTTGGTGGTGTGGTGCTGGTAGTGAGGTCCTGGGTATTTGGTTAGGGTGGTGTGGTGCTGGTGATGTGTTCCGGGTTATATGTTGCTGGTGGTGTGGTGCTGGTTATATGGTGGTGTGGTGCTGGTGGTGTGATCCTGGTAACATGGTGCTGGTGGTGGGGTGCTGGTGGTGGGGTGCTGGTGGTGTGGTTCAAGTTGTGTGGTTTGAGTGGTGTGGTCCTGGTTATATGATGCTGGTGGTGTGGTTCGGGTGGAGTGGTGCTGGTGGTGTGTTGCTGGTGGTGTGGTTCGGGTGGTGTGGTGCTGGTGGTGTGGTTCGGATGGTTTGGTTCGGGTGGTGTGGTGCTGGTGGTGTGGTTCGGGTGGTGTGGTACGGGTGGCGTGGTGCTGGAGGTGTGGTTCGGGTGGTGTGGTGCTGGTGGTGTGGTTCGGGTGGTGTGATGCTGGTGGTGTGGTGCTGGTGGTGTGGTTCGGGTGGTGTTGCTTGGGTAGTGTGGTGCTGGTGGTGTGGTTCGAGTGGTGGTGTTGTGCTGGTGGTATGCTGGTGGTGTGGTTCGGGTGGCGTAGTTCGGGTGACGTGGTTCGGGTGGTGTGGTGCTGGTGGTGTGGTTCGGGTGGTGTGGTGCTGGTGGTGTGTTGCTGGTGGTGTGGTTTGGGTGGTGTGGTTCGTGTGGTGTGGTGCTGGTGGTGTGATGCGGGTGGCATGGTTCGGGTAGTGTGGTGCTGGTGGTTTGGTTCGGGTGGTGTGGTGATGGTGGTGTGGTTCGGGTGGAGTGGTGCTGGTGGTGTGGTGCTGGTGGTGTGGTTCGGGTGGTGTGGCTCGGTTTGTGTGGTTCGGGTGGTGTAGTTCAGGTGGTGTGGTGCTGGTGGTGTGGTTCGGGTGGTATGGTTCTGGTAATGTGGTGCTGGTGGTGTAGTTCGGGTGACGTGGTGCTGGTGGTGTGGTTAGGGTTGTGTGGTGCTGGTGGTGTGGTGCTGGTGTTGTGGTTCGGGTGGTGTGAAGCTGGTGGTGTGGTGCTGGTGGCGTGGTGCTGATGGTGTGGTGCTGGTAGTGTGGTGCTGGAGGTGTGGTGCTGGTGGTGTGGTTCGGGTGGTGTGGTGCTGGTGGTGTGGTGTGGTGCTGGTGTTGTGGTGTGGTGTGGCGCTGGTGGTGTTGTTCGCGTGGTGTGGTGCTGGTGGTGCGGTTCGGATGGTGTGGTGCTGTGGTTTGGGTGTTGTGGTGGTGCTGGTGGTGTCCTTCGGGTGGTGTGGTTCGGGTGATGTGGTGCTGGTGGTGTGGTGCTGCTGTTGTGGTGCTGTTGGTGTGGTGCTGGTGGTGTGGTTCGGGTGGTGTGTTGCTGGTGGTGTGGTGCTGGTGGTGTAGTTTGGGTGGTGTGGTGCTGGTGGTGTGGTTCGGGTGGTGTGGTGCTGGTGATGTGGTGCTGGTGGTGCGGGATGTGTGGTTCGGGTGGTGTGGTGCTGGTGGTGTGGTCCTGGTGGTGTGGTGCTGGTGTTGCGGTTCGGGTGGTGTGGTGCTAGTGGTGTGGTGCTGGTGGTGTGGTGCTGGTGGTATGGTGCTGGTGACGTGGTTCTAGTGGTGTGTTTCGTGTGGTGTGGTGCTGGTGGTGTGGTTCGTGTGGTGTGGGGGCTGGTGGTGTGGTGCTGGTGGTGTGGTGCGGGTGGCGTGATTCGGGTGGTGTGGTGCTGGTGGCGTGGTTCGGGTGGTGTGGTGCTGGTGGTGTGGTGCTGGTGGTGTGGTTCGGGTAGTGTGGTGCGGGTGGTGTGGTGCTGGTGGTGTGATGTTGGTGGTGTGGTGCGGGTGGTGCGGTTCGGATGGTTTGGTTTGGGTGGTGTGGTGCTGGTGGTGTGCTTCGGGTGGTGTGGTACGGGTGGTGTGGTGCTGGTGGTGTGGTTCGGATGGTCTGGTTCGGGTGGTGTGGTGCTGGTGGTGTGGTTCGGGTGGTGTGGTGCTGGTGGTGTGGTGCTGGTGCTGTGGTGCTGGTGGTGTGGTGCTGGTGTTGTAGTGCTGGAGGTGTGGTGCTGGTGGTGTGGTTCGGGTGGTGTGGTGCTGGTGGTGTGGTGTGGTGCTGGTGTTGTGGTGTGGTGTGGAGCTGGTGGTGTGGTTCGGGTGGTGTGGTGCTGGTGGTGCGGTTCGGGTAGTGTGGTGCTGTGGTTTGGGTGAAGTGGTGGTGTGCTTCGGGTGGTGTGGTTCGGGTGTTGTGGTGCTGGTGTTGTGGTGCTGGTGTTGTGGTGCTGGTGTTGTGGTGCTGGTGTTGTGGTGCTGGTGTTGTGGTGCTGGTGTTGTGGTTCGGGTGGTGTGGTGCTGGTGGAGTAGTTTGGGTGGTGTGGTTCGGGTGGTGTGGTGCTGGTGGTGTGATGCTGGTGGTGTGGTTTGGGTGGTGTGGTGCTGGTGATGTGGTGCTGGTGGTGTGGTGCGGGATGTGTGGTTCGGGTGGTGTGGTGCTGGTGGTGTGGTCCTGGTGGTGTGGTGCTGGTGGTGTGGTGCTGGTGTTGAGGTTTGGGTGGTGTGGTGATGCTGGTGTGGTGCTGGTGGTGTGGTGCTGGTGGTATGGTGCTGGTGACGGGGTTCTGGTGGTGTGTTTCGTGTGGTGTGGTGCTGGTGGTGTGGTTCGTGTGGTGTGGTGCTGATGGTGTGGTGCTGGTGATGTGGTTCGGTTGGTGTGGTGCTGGTGGTGAACTTCGGGTGACGTGGTGCTGGTGGTGTGGTGCTGGTAGTATGGTTCGGGTGGTGTGGTGCTGATGGTGCTGCTAGGGTGGTGTGGTGCTGGTGGTGTGGTTAGGGTGGTGTGGTGCTGGTGGTGTGGTGCTGGTGTTGTGGTTTGGGTGTTGTGAAGCTGGTGGTGTGGTGATAGGGTGTGGTGCTGGTAGTGTGGTGCTGGTGATGTAGTGCTGGAGGTGTGGTGCTGGTGGTGTGGTTCGGGTGGTGTGGTGCTGGTGGTGTGGTGTGGTGCTGGTGTTGTGGTGTGGTGTGGCGCTGGTGGTGTGGTTTGGGTGGTGTGGTGCTGGTGATGTGGTGTAGTGCTGGTGATGTGGTGTGGTGATGGTGGTACGGTTCGGGTGGTGTGGTGCTGTGTTTTGGGTGTTGTGGTGGTGCTGGTGGTGTGGTGCTGGTGGTGTGGTGCTGGTGTTGTGGTTCGGGTGTTGTGAAGCTGGTGGTGTGGTGATAGGGTGTGGTGCTGGTAGTGTGGTACTGGTGATGTAGTGCTGGAGGTGTGGTGCTGGTGGTCTGGTTCGGGTGGTGTGGTGCTGGTGGTGTGGTGTGGTGCTGGTGTTGTGGTGTGGTGTGGCGCTGGTGGTGTGGTTTGGGTGGTGTGGTGCTGGTGATGTGGTGTAGTGCTGGTGATGTGGTGTGGTGATGGTGGTACGGTTCGGGTGGTGTGGTGCTGTGTTTTGGGTGTTGTGGTGGTGCTGGTGGTGTGGTGCTGGTGGTGTTGTCCTGGTGGTGTGGTTCGGGTGATGTGGTGCTGGTGGTGTGGTGCTGGTTTTGTGGTGCTGTTGGTGTGGTGCTGGTGGTGTGGTTTGGGTGGTGTGGTGCTGGTTGTGTAGTTCGGGTGGTGTGGTGCTAGTGGTGTGGTTTGGGTGGTGTGGTTCAGTTGGTGTGGTGCTGGTGGTGTGATGCTGGTGGTGTGGTTCGGGTGGTGTGGTGCTGGTGATGTGGTGCTGGTGGTGTGGTGCGGGATGTGTGGTTCGGGTGGTGTGGTGCTGGTGGTGTGGTCCTGGTGGTGTGGTGCTGGTGGTGTGGTGCTGGTGTTGCAGTTCAGGTGGTGTGGTGCTGGTGGTGTGGTGTTGGTGGTATGGTGCTGGTGACGTGGTTCTGGTGGTGTGTTTCGTGTGGTGTTGTGCTGGTGGTGTGTTGCTGGTGGTGTGGTTGGCGTGGAGTGGTTTGGGTGGTGTGGTGCAGGTAGTGGGGTGCTGGTGGTGTGGTGCTGGTGGTGTGGTGCTTGTGGTGTGGTTCGGGGGGTGTGGTTCTGGTGGTGTGGTTCGGTGGGTGGGGTGCTGGTGGTGTGATGCTGGTGGTATGGTGCAGGTGGTGTGGTGCTGGTGGTGTGGTGCTGGTGGCGTGGTTTGGGTGGTGCGGTGCTGGTGGTGTGGTTCGGTTGAAGTACAAAGGAGTACAAAGGAAATAAAGCAACAACAGGTCTAGTGACCCTTCTAGGCTGCTTGTGCTCCAAAACACTGAGGATCAAGTGTCCAAACAGTGGTTTCGAGTGAGTAAGGGAACATTGGAAAGGGAACTACTGCCCTGGAACTAATGTCCGTGGCAGGATTAGGAAGTTAGTAGGGGACAGAGGGGCTAGTAACTGAGGAGGGGATAAAATAAAGTTATTCATTTACAAACGCAGTCAGTCACGGGTTTGATGCGAGATATTTGTCTAGGCGAAGTTTAAATGAATCAACGGTGCTGCAGTCTATAATGTCTCGGGGAAGCCCATTCCACAAGTTGACAACTCGATTGAAGAAGAAATTCTTAGATTCGTGCGAGTTAAAAGATTTACCAATAATTTTGCAACCGTTTCCCCGCGTATAATTAGATTGGTCGATAGTGAAGTACTTACTACAGTTCATAGTGTCGATGCCTATGATAATTTTGAACACTTGAATTAAGTCGCCTCTTAATCTGCGCTGGGTTAAAGGAAATAGATTTAATTCTCTAAGACGCTCCTCGTATGGTTTTTTCTTTAGGCTAGGTATCATTTTGGTAACTCTACGTTGAACTCGTCCTAGCTTGTCTATATCTTTTTGGTAATAAGGGCACCATGATTGAACGCAGTATTCCAGAAGAGGGTGGACTAAGGAATTGTAAAGGGTTAGGATAACGTCTTTGGATTTATGCTCAAATTACCTGCCTATAAAGCCAAATATTTTGTTTGCCTTCTTAACAACTTCTGAACATTGTTCAGAACACGACCCAAATTCAAAACCGTCAGGGATAACGACCGAGGACCGAGGACAGCCATGAATGTAAATGTAGATCCGACCAGAACCAAAAATTCGATGAAAGAACGATCTGCGAGTTCTAAAACCGCAACTTTAAAGGTTTTCTATGCAAACGCTCGTAGCATACGCAATAAATTTTCAGATTTAGAGGAACTAGTGTTTACAGAAAATTATGATGTGATTGGCATAACAGAATCTTGGCTCAATACACAAGATAGAGACTTTTTAGCAGAGTATTCACTTCCCGGTTATGTAATGTTTGAGAACAGCCGAATCAATAAAAATGGAGGTGGCGTTTTATTTTATATCAAAGAAAGTCTTAACCCGACCCTCGTGTCAAAACCTCAAATTGTGAACGTCGACACATCTTTTGTGCTAATAAAGAATAATAAAGGTACAAAAATAATACTTGCGTTAATATACAGACCTCCAGCTCAATCAGTGCAAACTGACCGAGAAATTTACGAACAAATTGCAGATGTAAGTAACTCAGCAGTGAAGAGCATGTATGAGGGTGCAAAGGCGGCAGTACGTGTGGAGAGTGAGCAGAGCGAGTTCTTTGACCTGAATGTTGGTTTGAAACAGGGGTGTGTGATGTCCCCGTGGTTGTTTACTGTATATATGGATGGAGTTATGAAAGAAATACTATCAAGAGCAGTGGATGTTGGTGTATCGCTGAAAAGGGAGGGAATTGAGTGGAAGCTACCTATACTGCTGTTTGCGGATGATACAGTTCTGATGAGTGATAATGAATGGGAGTTGCAGGGTCTGGTAAATGAGTTTGGAACAGTGTGCGAAAAACGGAATTTGAAGGTAAATACGGGGAAGAGCAAGGTTATGGTCTTCGAAAGGGGTGAAGTCACAGAGTGTGAGGTGAAGCTGAACGGTCAGGCTATGGAGATCGTCAACTCTTTTAAGTATCTGGGCAGTGTGTTGAGTAAAGATGGGACTATGGATGAAGAGGTGCGGGAGAGGGTACAACAGGGGAAGAGGGTTGTAGGAACGCTAAAAGCAGTAACAAGAAATAGGGTGGTCAGTATGGAAGTGAAGAAGTCCTTGCATGACAGTGTGGTAATCCCGACACTGACTTACGGAAGCGAAGCATGGACGTTGGTTGAGAGACTCAGACCAAGAGTGAGAGCAGTGGAAATGAATTACTTAAGGAGTGCGTGCGGAGTTACATGGAGGGATAGACAGACTAATGAGGAAGTAAGAAGGAGGTGTGGTGTGGAGGTAGATGTGCTGGAAAGTGTGAAAAGGAACAACTTGAGATGGTTCGGCCATATGGAACGTATGGAAAGCGAGAGAATGACTAAGAGGGTGTACGAGAGCGAGGTGGAGGGACAGAGGGGGAGAGGTAGACCGAATATGAGGTGGAAGGATGGAGTGAGGAACTACATGAACGAAGGCGGTGCTGGTTGGGGGGAGGGGCGTCGACTGACTGGGGACAGAGGTGCATGGGGGCGGTTCGTTCGTGGCCACCCCTTCAGGGAATCACGGCGTCGGGCGGTAGGTAGTAGTAACTCACAAGATACCGTAATTTTTGGCGACTTTAATTTACCTGTGACCAAGTGGGGCGATACTCTTACTTCACACTCCGGACATGACTTGTATACGAACTTGCAAGAGAGTTCGCTTTATCAATTTGTTCGAATGCCGACCCGTGGTAATAACGTTCTTGACATTGTACTTGCAACAAAAGAAGAATTGATAGAGAATTTGAATGTTGGTGATGAATTCAGTAACAGCGACCATCGTACGATAACTTTCACTTTAAAGTTTACTAGTAACGAACCAAATAGTAGCATCGAAAAAGTCCCTAATTTCAAGAAAGCAAACTTCCATAAACTTAGAGCTATGTTTAAAGAAACTGACTGGAGCTTTTTAATTAACAATAACGACATAAATACATCTTGGAAGTTATTCGAAACCACTTACCTAAAAGCAGTGCAAGACTGCATACCATCGAAAATACGGCGTCCAGGCCATAATAATAAGCCCAAATGGTGGAATAAAGATATTTCAAACTGCCTGCTTGCTAAAAAATTTGCTAATGATAGATTAAAATCCTCACAAAATGACGAAGAACGGGTGAAATTTGTAGAGCTACGACGCAAAGCCAAAAAGTTAATTAACCCTTATTTAGCGGCGAGCAACATAAGTCGAGTTAAATAAAGCTGGACTATGTGGCGGCGCTCGACATAACTCGAGTGGCAATTTCAGCACGTAATGTGGCTGAGAGAGAGAGACAAGTGGTGGCAGGAGACTAGCGAGCGTATGACTGCTCCAGACCACCGCGGCGAACCTACTGACACAAATCTCAGCTCCCTCCTCCCTCTCTCACTCGCTACATACTCAATTATGTACTGAAAGTACCGAATTACCTGCTTTTTGCACTCGCGTTGCACGGTTATTGCAAGAAAACTATCCATCATACAAGGATCGTTATGGTGTCATTCGAAAGCTCTGTTTATGCCCTTTCAGGGATAGGTACTTGTTTTACGTTCTGGGTCTTATTTAGGCATGAAAATGATCACGTAAACAGCCCTATTTTGGCTAAAAACACCCCGCTGTGCGGTACACATAAATAAACCGCATAGGCCGCTCGTAAGGTGTTAAGCAAAGTAAAAAGACCTTAGAGTTACATATTGCGAATCAAAGTAAAACAAACCCGAAAGAATTCTATAGTTATATCAGAAAGAAAAAAGTAGTTACTTCAACTGTTGGACCGTTAGTCGATGAAAAAGGACAATACACCAAAGACGAAGTACAAATGAGTAATGCCCTCAATACCTTCTTTGCATCAGTTTTTACAACAGAAGACCTCAGTGATATCCCTACACCATCGCCGATTCAGATTGATAATTCAAATGTTGTAAGCAATATCACCGTTACAGAGAGAGAAGTATTGAATTGTTTAGATAAACACAAGGTAAATAAAACGCCAGGACCTGATACAATCCCGCCTAGAGTTCTAAAGGAAGCAAAGAATGAGCTCTCCAAACCACTGACATTACTATTCAATAAATCCTTGCAGTCTGGAACTATGCCTGATCAGTGGAAGCTAGCCAACGTAACACCGATATTCAAAAAAGGCAGCAAATCCCTACCCAGTAACTATCGTCCAATTAGCTTAACCTCAGTTGTATGTAAAATGCTAGAAACGGTCATACGAGACAAACTCGTAAATCACTTAGAGGAAAATAACATACTTAAAGATACTCAACACGGCTTTCGTAAAAAACGTTCCTGTTTAACAAACCTCTTAGACTTCTTCCACGATATCCTCAACCTCTACGATGAGAGTAAAGCTGTAGATATTATATACCTTGATTTTCAAAAGGCCTTTGACAAAGTTCCCCACAAACGTTTACTGCTAAAACTAAAAGCGCATGGAATACAAGACGGTGTGTTGAAATGGATAGAAAATTGGCTCAGCAACAGAAAGCAAAGGGTAGTCATAAACGGTAAGGCATCTAAATGGACCAATGTAAGTAGCGGGGTACCCCAGGGATCGGTACTAGGACCAATTATCTTTCTAATTTACATCAACGACATAGATGAGGGTCTCACCTGCACAATCTCAAAATTTGCTGACGATACAAAAATTGCAAATAGCGTACTCTCAAAAGAACAAGTTGACGATATGCAACACAATCTAGATAAATTGTCATGTTGGGCCCAAATTTGGCAAATGAGTTTCAATGCGGATAAATGTAAAGTACTACATGTCGGATACCTAAATGAGAAAGCAAACTATTCGATGAATGGCACTCAGCTTAAGAATGTAAACAGAGAAACTGATCTGGGAGTAACAATATCGAGTAACCTAAAACTGAGTCAACAATGTTCAGAAGTTGTTAAGAAGGCAAACAAAATAATTGGCTTTATAGGCAGGTCATTTGAGCATAAATCCAAAGAAGTTATCCTAACCCTTTACAATTCCTTAGTCCGCCCTCTTCTGGAATACTGCGTTCAATCCTGGTGCCCTTATTACCAAAAAGATATAAACAAGCTAGAACGAGTTCAACGTAGAGTTACCAAAATGATACCTAGCCTAAAGAACAAACCATACGAAGAGCGTCTTAGAGAATTAAATCTATTTCCTTTAACCAAGCGCAGATTAAGAGGCGACTTAATTCAAGTGTTCAAAATCATCAAAGGCATCGACAATATGAACTGTAGTAAGTACTTCACTATCGACCAATCTAATTACACGCGGGGAAACGGTTGCAAAATTATTGGTAAATCTTTTAACTCGCACGAATCTAAGAATTTCTTCTTCAATCGAGTTGTCAACTTGTGGAATGGGCTTCCCCGAGACGTTATAGACTGCAGCACCGTTGATTCATTTAAATTCCGCCTAGACAAATATCTCGCATCAAACCCGCGACTGACTGCGTTTGTAAATGAATAACTTTATCCTCCCCTCAGTTACTAACCCATATGTCCCCTAGTAGCTTCCTAGTCCTGCCACGTTAGTGGCAGGGCAGTGGTTCCCTTTCCAATGTTCCCTTACCCACTCTGAACCACTGTTTGGACACTTGATCCTCAGTGTTTTGGAGGACGAGCAACCTAGAAGGGTCACTGGACCTGTTGTTGCTTGATTTCCTTTGTACTCCTTTGTACTCCTTTGACTCGGTATTAGGTTACTCGATATTGTTACTCCCAGATCGGTTTCTCTGTTTACATTCTTAAGCTGAGTGCCATTCATCGAACAGTTTGCTTTCTCATTTTGGTATCCGATATGTAGTACTTTACATTTATCCGCATTGAAACTCATTTGCCAAATTTGGGCCCAACATAACAACTTATCTAGATTGTGTTGCATATCGTCAACTTGTTCTTTTGAGAGTATGCTATTTGCAATTTTGTATCGTCAGCAAATTTTGAGATTGTACAGGTGAGACCCTCATCTATGTCGTTGATGTAAATTAGAAAGAGAATTGGTCCTAGTACTGATCCCAGGGGTACCCCGCTACTTACATTGGTCCATTTAGATGCCTTACCATTTATGACTACTCTTTGTTTTCTGTTGCTGAGCCAATTTTCTATCCATTTCTTGTATTCCATGCATTTTTAGTTTTAGCAGTTAACGTTTGTGGGGAACTTTGTCAAAGGCCTTTTGAAAATCAAGGTATATAATGTCTACAGCTTTACTCTCACCGTAGATGTTGAGGATATCGTGGAAGAAGTCTAAGACGTTTGTTAAACAGGAACGTTTTTTACGAAAGCCATGTTGAGTATCTATAAGTATGTTATTTTCCTCTAAGTGATTTACAAGTCTGTCTCTTTTGAGTGTTTCTAGCATTTTACATACAACTGAGGTTAAGCTAATTGGACGATAGTTACTGGGTAAGGATTTGCTGCGTTTTTTGAATATCGGTGTTACGTTGGCTAGCTTCCACTGATCAGGCATAGTTCCAGACAGCAAGAATTTATTGAATAGCAATGTCAGTGGTTTGGAGAGCTCATCCTTAGCTTCCTTTAGAACTCTAGGTGAGATTGTGTCAGGTCCAGGCGTTTTATTTACCTTGAGTTTATCTAAACTATTCAATACTTCTCTCTCTGTAACGGTGATATTGCTTAGAACATCTGAATTATCAATCTGAATCGGCGATGGTGTAGGGCTATCACTGAGGCCTTCTGTTGTAAAAACTGATGCAAAGAAGGTATTGAGGGCATTACTCATTTGCACTTTGTCTTTGGTGAATTCTCCATTTTCATCGACAGTTGAAATAACTACTTTTTTCTTTCTGATAAAACTATAGAATTCTTTTGGGTGTGTTTTCCTTTGATTCGCAACATGTAACTCCAGGGTCTTTTTACTTTGCTTAATTAACTTTTTGGCTTTGCGTCGTAGCTCTACAAATTTCACCCGTTCTTCGTCATTTTGTAAGGATTTTAATCTATCATTAGCAAACTTTTTAGCAAGCAGACAGTTTGAAATATCTTTATTCCACCATTTGGGCTTATCATTACGGCCTGTACGCCGTATTTTCGATGGTATGCAGTCTTGCACTGCTTTTAAGTAAGTGTTTGCGAATTATTCCCAAGATTTATTTATGTCGTTATTGTTAATTAGAAAGCTCCAGTCAGTTTCTTTAAACATTGCTCTAAGTTTACGAAAGTTTGCTTGCTTGAAATTAGGGACTTTCTTTATGCTGCTATTTGGTTCGTTACTAGTAAACTTTAAAGTGAAAGTTATCATACGATGGTCGCTGTTACTGAATTCATCACCGACATTCAATTCTCTATCAATTCTTCTTTTGTTAAAAGTATACTTCCCGTCATATGACGGGAGAGAGAATATTGGCCACCCCTGCGGCGCCCGTCATATGACGGGTGCCATTTTGAGGACATTATGAGCTATAAAAGAGAGAAACCGAGCATTGTGCGGACGATAGGCGAGCTCAGACCGCTCGCCACCACCATGTAGCTGTCACTGACACATATTGTATCTCACCACCACCACCCTACCTCTCTCAACAAGGATAAAATCGGGAAAAAATAACTCATTTTAGGGTATTTTCCCCTCCGGTTACATGTTCGTTGCAAGAGAACCCGTGGACGTACAAGGATGATTCAGGTGTCATTGGAAAGCTCTATTATCGCCCTTTCACGGATATATAATTGTATTACGCTCTGGCTCTTGCTTATGCATGATAAAGAGCATGGAATGAAGCTCGTTTTCGGTAAATATACCCACCCAGCACTACGGTGATGTAAACAAATATGCCCGCTGGTTGGGAGTTAAAGTATTTTCACAGTGTCTGTCATTCACGTTTATAGCAGTAAGTGTGAGGTTTGTCTCTTCTTAATAAAATGTTTTCTGATAAGAAGAATTACGGAATGTCAACACACCGAGGATGCCAAGAAGAAGTACCTGAATTTTATCATTTTTTCCTTCCTGTGGACTAAATATGTATTAAATGTACATTTATCATTTATCAACTTGTAGAAGAGCTCAACAGCAACAGTTTGAGAGGTCATTTGTAATGATATGTTGATTAGCTGCAAAGTTATAATATATTTTGCTTCCCGTACTCAAAAAAATTGGACCAAAAAATATTGTCGCTCCGACATGTTTAAACGGTGATAGCTACTATAAAGCTACTACATACAAATGGCTATCATGTTTTTTGTTATCAACTTTAGGCATCAAACTATCCAAAAAATAGCAAGGGGTTTTGCCGCTCGTGTCTGCCTATTTCCAATGCAGCTACCAACTAAGTGTTTCCTATATCTCATTTAGCTAAGCTATTTTGAATAACGTATATATATCAAGCTTACAAGGAACCTGGGTAAACGCATACTTCGCACATGATACCTGCGCCATGCTGTGGCATATAAATTTCACTTTTATAGGTGTAGGTATGACATTTTAGCGA
This sequence comes from Paralithodes platypus, assembly GCA_032716605.1. NCBI lineage: Eukaryota > Metazoa > Arthropoda > Malacostraca > Decapoda > Lithodidae > Paralithodes > Paralithodes platypus. The sequence continues at coordinate 29,518,271 of CM064567.1, read as the reverse complement.
ACATTGAGCAAAGGTAACTTATTGCACGAATATATTAATTATTTTATTTCAGATCGGTGTTTCAACAATTATAATATCAAATAAAATGTGTTCTAAGAATGAAAAACTAGAAATCATCAATATATAACCTATACTTTCAGCGCAGGCAAAATACTGTGTATCATCCTTTGTGTCACTGTTACTTTATAATAGGCCTAAAGAAAACCTTGTAAGTCAGCATAAATAAACTACATGTGCCTGCGTTAGTACATGTACAGTCAAATTTAATAGTTCGCAGACAACCTTATTCATAAACTGAATAGTTTGTACTTTCAATCTCACTTCCCTTATATGAACCTCTTGCTTGTAGTATAGCTCGTAACTAGTAGTCTGTGTTTCGCATCATAGAAGTGTTGAGTTGGTGTCCATCTCTTTAGATTTGACACAAATGATCATCTAGTTTTTCGCCGAACTATATAGGCTAAACTGTACATAATCACAGTTAAGATGGTCTACATTTTACTAATACAGTCATCCCTCAATTTCTTTCTAATTAATTATAGGTCATGCCACCATACACAAACAAGGAGTTATTGAAACTTTACATACAGATCAATGCTTTGAACAATAAACTTTAATAATGTATGTATGTATATATGTATGTATATACTCTGGCACCTTCCATTTTTTTTTTTTTTTTTTTTTTTTTTAGCGGAGGTGGCCGACTTGAGACAGAACCCGAACAAGGACATCACACCATATCAGAAAAATAAAGCAAAACATAAAATCTCACACACATCTAGGTCGCCCAGGAGAAATACCCAGAGACCCAGGCCCATTTGGGGTCCCCAGCAAAAGATTCCCAGGTCCCAGATCCCCCGGAGAGGTGCCGATTTCCGCAGACAGACCCGCAGCGAAGCGTCACCACCACAAACCCACCCCCTTTGTTTCCAGGCGCACCCTTCATTACCACCGGCTCCCCGGGCCAGGCGCCTGATGGACTACTATCTAGTCCAACTGGCGCATGACCCTCTCCCAAACGACCGCGTTTACATTCATAATTCACAAGCATTCTCCATTAATTCCTGTTTATTATCACTTCCTTTGTCTGATCTATGGTAATTCCTCTATCATCCAAAGCTTGACTTACACAGTCTCTCCATCTCAATGGGGGTCTTCCTGCCCTTCTATCTTCCATTGAATCTGACTCCCATATTCTCTTTGTACGCCTTTCATTTTCCATTCGTTCAACATGACCATACCGTCTACGAGTAACTCCACACATACTCTTCAAGCAACTCATCTCCATCACATCCAGCTTTCTTCTTTCCTTTTCCTTCAGAGCCCATGTCTCTGGTGTTGTGCCAACAGTGATGTATGGGCATACATCACTGTTGGCACAACATTTCCTTGATACATAGCACTTTTTACTTTCATTCCGAGATTTCTCGTCTTCCACATACTTCCCATTGCTCCGAAAACCTTCCTTCCTTCACACACTCTCTGTTTTACCTCCATTTCCATACCTCCACTCCTGCTTATTGTTCCTCTTAGATATTTAAAACACTCTACTTGTTCCAATATTTCCCCATCCAGCCTCACATCTAGATTCACCCTGCGATCACCCCTATTATACTCTTTGACTACCCGCTGCAGTTTCTCCTCAGAACCCGCCACCAACGCTGGGTCATCAGCGAACAGCAACTGATTCAACTCTCAATCTCTACCATTCTTTCCTACTAAACCCAATCCTCTTCCCATAGTTCCCATTTTCACCTCCCTCACCACACCATCCATAAACATATTAAACAGCCATGGTGAAATTACACAACCCTGTCGCAAACCTACATTTACCTCAAACCATTCACTCAATTCACCATTTCCTACTCTAACACACGCTCTGCTCCCTTCATAAAAACTCTTAACTGCTTCTAACAAATTTCCTCCAATTTCATAAATCCTTAACACCTTCCACATTGCTTCACGATCCACACGATCATACATTTTTCCAAATCCATAAAAGCCCCAAATATCTCCTTATGCTTCTCTAAATACTTCTCGCATAACTGTCTTACTGCAAAAATTTGATCCACGCACCCTCTTCCCCTCCTAAAACCGCACCGTTCTTCTTCTATTTAAACTTCCGTACACTTTATTATCCTCTCTACCAACACCCTTCCATACAGTTTTACAACCAATGATAATAAACTAATACCTCTATAACTTGAAAACTCCTCCCAATCTCCCTTCCTCTTGTACAATGGCACAATAAATGCACTCTTCCAGTCTATTGGTACTATTGACACAACAAAGCACACATTGAAAAGTCTCGCCAACCAATCTATTATCACATCTCCACCCTTCTTTATACAGTCCACAGTAATACCATCCAAACCTTCTGCTTTTCCCGCTTTCATTTGTTTCACTGCTTCTTTCACCTCATTTCCTCAATCCTTTCATTCATTCCCTGCCACCTGTTGCCTGGGTAACCTATCTCCATCAACCACTGCTTCAATCACTGCTTCTCTTCCATCTCTTGTATTTAGCAAATATTCATAATACTCAGCATATCTTTTCCTCACTTCAACTCCTTCCACTAGTAATTCTCCATTTGCATATTTCACTGACTCTGCCCTCTTTTGTCCTCCTTTCCTTACTCTATTTACCTCCTTCCAGAACATCTTCTTTCGTTCTTCAAAATTCTCACTCATCCTTTGACCCCACCTTTCGTTTGCATCTTTTTTCGCTTCTCTAATTTTCCGTTTTGTCTCTCTCCTTTTATCCCTGTACCTCTCCCATACCTCAACACTACCATCCTGTAAAACCCTCTCAAAACACTGTCTCTTCTCCTCAACTGCCTTTCTCACTGTATCATTCCACCACTCTCTTCCCTTCCTGATACCTTTGCCTCTTACTTTCTTTTTACCGCATACTACCTTTGCACTTGCTTTCACTCCTTCCTTAAACTGTTGCCATTCACCCTCTACTTCTCTCTCTTCCATCCACTTTTCATTTAGTCTTTCCTTGTACTCCCTCTCTTTTGTACTCTTCTCTAACTCACTAACTTTTATTACCTCTCTTACTTCACGCTTGTCTCTCATTCTCCTCTAACTCCTAACTCTTAGCTTTCCCTCCACCAAGTAATGATCCGACACCTCTCAGCACATTCACATTCAGCAGTCTACACAATCTTTCCCTTGTCACCCGCACATATCCATCAATGCCCGCACATATCCATCAATGCCCTCTCTACAATCTCTCCCCTCACAAGTCTCTGCCATGTGTACTTGTGTATACGCCTTTTTTTTAAAGAACGTATTACCTACACTAAATCTGCATTCTCCACATATATTTTTCAGTCTTTTTCCACTCTTGTTTACACCATTAACACCAAAACTACCGATGACTACTTCAACAGGCTCATTTCCTACCCTAGCATTTAGGTCCCCTAAAACTATAACATTTTCATTTTCATCAAACCCTTGTAAACAATCTCTCAAATCCTCCCAAAAACCCTCCACCTCGACTAACTTCCTTTCACTAAATTATTAATTTATTAATTTCACTCCGAACACCAAACATCTCCCAATTAAATCCATGAAAGTATATGATCCACCCAGAATTCAAACCTGGGTTACCAAAAAATGTAATACAGATCTTAAACACTCAAGCCATTACACCATCAAGACAGTTAAAGGGTAACCCGTTAAGCTAGAACATCCACCTTGGATGATTCCGGTGCTATTCCTCCCTCTCCACCCTCCTCTCTCTTACTTATGCCTAATATCCTAATCTCTTCTAAAGATGTACTTTCTACCCTCTCTGGGCTTAATACTAATAAGGCGTAAGGTCCGGACGGTGTTCCTCCTGTTGTTCTCAAAAACTGTGCTTCCGTGCTGACTCCCTGCCTAGGCAAACTCTTTCGTCTCTGTCTATCCTCTAACGTCTTCCCTTCATGCTAGAAATTTGCTCACATTCAACCTGTCACAAAGAAGGGTGACCGCTCTCAACCCTCCAACTATCGTCCAATTGCTCTCATCTCTTGTCTTTCTAAAGTTTTTGAAAATATTCTTGCTTCCAAATTTCTTAAGCATTTCTCTTCTCATAATCTGCTCTCAGATCGCCAGTATGGCTTCCTTAAGGGTCGCTCTACTGGTGATCTTCTTTCATATCTTACTAACTCTTGGTCATCCTCCTTTCGTGAATTCGGTGAGTCTTTTTCTATTGCACTAGACATATCGAAAGCCTTCGATAGAGTCTGGCACAAATCTTTAATTTCTAAACTACCCTCCTTCGGTTTCTATCCCTCCATCTGTGCCTTTGTCTCTAATTTCCTTTCCGGCCGTTCCATAGCCGCGGTTGTGGATGGCCATTGTTCACTTCCTCACCCTATCAACTCCGGTGTTCCTCAGGGCTCTGTCCTATCTCCTATTCTCTTTCTAATTTTTATAAATGATCTCCTCAACTGTACCTCAATTCGCATCCATTCATACGCAGACGACTCAACCTTACACTACTCCATTAGTTTTTAAGAACGCCCCAGCCAGCAATCCCTCAATGACAAACGTAATGAAGCCATAGAACTCTTAAATTATGATCTAAATACTATCTCCAATTGGGGCAGAGAAAACCTTCTTACCTTTAATGCTTCCAAAACCCAATTTCTCTATCTATCTACCCATAAGGAATTCCCAGCGGACTATCCCTTATTCTTCAACAATACAAAAATCAATCCTTCATCTTCTCTCAATATTCTTGGTGTCTCCTTTTCTTCTGCTCTCAGTTGGAAGGACCATATTACCAGTCTTGCTAAGGCAGCCTCCCAGAAGCTGGGTGTGCTCAACCACCTTAGGGGGTTCTTTTCCCCTGCACAGCTTCTTGCTCTGTACAGGGGCATAGTGCGTCCTTGTATTGAGTATTCTTCACATGTGTGGGGAGGTTCCTCTCACACCGCTCTTCTAGACAAAGTTGAAAGGAAGGCCTTTAGTATCATTAACTCCCATCCACTCACCAACTCTCTGCAATCTCTCTCTCTCCACCGCAATGTTGCATCTCTCTCGCTATTCTATCGCTACTATAATAATCAGTGTTCCTCAGAGCTTTCCCAGTGTATACCACCTCCTTTACGTAGGGCACGTGGTACCCGTCTTGCAACTCAATCCCATCCCTACTCTGTGCAACTCTCCAACCCAAGAGTGAAACGTTACTCTCAAACTTTCTTCTACTCAACAGCTGAGCTCTGGAACTCTCTCCCAGAATCAGTCTTTCCCTCTTCCTATGACTTAAATTGCTTCAAACTCCGTGTGTCCAGGCATTTTGGCTCGAACGTCCCTTGATTTTGGCCCTGTCACTCTTTCAATTATGGGGGAGGCACTCACTATAGGCAGTTCTGCCTTTTGCCTTCCCTCAATCACATAGAAAAAATAAAAATAAATTAACGCAAGCTATTGGTAGTGCAAATCTTACCGCCAAGTGACGATATTAGGCTTCATTCCCGCCTAAAATCGTCATTTTACGATAATATCGTTATTACTTATTCATGTGAGTTTATTTTATGTTTAACCCTTGTCTAGCGGGGGTTTTGGGCTTATTTGGGCATATTTAGGCTCTCCTGCATGATAAATCAAGTATCTGCATGAAAAAAAAAATATTTAGCAAAAAATTAGGCGCTAAAAGCTTCAAAATGAGACCAGAACGAGCTACGTAGCACTCGTGGTTCTCATACAGTGATACCAGTAACATGGGAGTTTAGCGTATAGCGGCATATTTTTCCCAGCTAAGCTCACTACTGGCTACACTGCCGGCCTCTCGAGAACACTGGGAACATGAGTTAATGGGCGGCGGTAAGACCTGGGAGTCGGCTGTCTGGCCCACTGCGCTCCCGGCCATTTGCACTCGATTTTAACCCTTTTAAAGCCTTAATAATACTCCTAACTTGCTGCAAATTGGAACCGGACTTAAGTCCGACCCCGATCTTTAAGGGTTAATGTGAAGATATTAACATGTAACACCAATAAAACAAGTGGAAATAGTATTTGGGAGGTGAAAAAGACAAATTATTGCCTACCCTCCAGTCATGAAGTGTGAGGCAAACGAGACGTACACCCTCCTCTCTCGAGGCCTGAAGCGAGACTGAGGTTTCTCTCTCACTCTCTCTTTCTCTCTCTTCCCATCTCCCCACGCACTCGATAGGCGCAGGAGAACACCTTAGAACCGGGTTGGAGATGTTGGTGCGGTAAATAAACTGATAAACAATGGAATAAGAGGAAAATAGGTGATAATTTAAGGGGGGGGGAAGGAGGGGGTTTTGACACATGTAGAGGAGTGATAGCAGGCATGGAGGCAAATTATCTCACTTAATCACCTACTCCTTTGTTTTAAGTGCTACTGGGGCATTTTAAAAGTTTATTTTAGGCCTTGGATCTAAGAGGTTCGTCGCCTTTCACCACCAAAACCTCTTAAGAGTCTTCTCGCCATTCTCGGGTTAAGTACATGACTACAATTATATATTCATTTATCGAATACTGGATATCAATCTAATCATGTACTGATATCTAACTGCACACTGAATAGCCAAATATTTAAAGTGAAAGGAAAGTACATTTTATGGGGCACAGATTTCTAAGGACCGACCTCGCTATCAAATGTACTATACCTGGACCTTTAGTAAAATAGTCTAATTTATTAATTTCACTCCCAACACCAAACACCTCCCAATTAAATTTATGAAAGTATATGATCCACTTATGATTGCAATTACTATAACGTACAACAATGAATACTAAACAGCCTGACCATAGATTTCAATTACTATAACGTACAACAATGAATACTAAACAGCCTGACCATAGATTGCAATTACTATAACGTACAACAATGAATACTAAACAGCCTGACCATAGATTCTGTCACGTTAGAGCGACACAATTACTGGATAAAAGTCTAGTAATAATTATGAATGTACTGTATGTCAAGCTGAATTAATGAGCAATCCCATTCATTATCGTAGAAGCACCGTCATCCATCTATATAAGCTCTCTTTATCAGGATGTGTGTGTGTGTGTGTGTGTGTGTGTGTCTGTGTGTGTGTGTGTGTGTGTGTGTGTGTGTGTGTGTGATACCTGCAAGATTTGCGACTGCTAAAGATTTAGGCAATTTATCTTTATACAGTTATAAAAATGGAAACTCACCCACATAATTTAACAAAGTAATGTTTCAAATTGGTATTTCGCTACTTAAAATAGCTAATATAGAATAAATAGCAGTAGTAATTGGCCTGCTGGGCCAATTAGAGCTCTTGCCGGCATAGGCTGCGTCTGTTGCTTCAACTGACACCTACGCATGCAAAGATTGATGTTGTTCATAACATACTATTTTGCTATTCTTAATAGTTATATACAGTATATATATATATATATATACTGTATATATATATATATATATATATAAATATATATATATATATATATATATATATATATATATATATATATATATATTATATATATATAAATATATACTGTATATATATATATATATATATATATATATTATATATATCATAGGAAATCATAGGAAAGCTACTAGAGTCAATTATTGCTAGGAAAATGAGAAACCACTTAGAAACATTTAACTTAATCAATTCTTCTCAGCATGGATACGAATTTGCTTAGTTTTTTCTCAGAGGTATATGAAGCAGTAGATAATGACAAGTCATATGTTATTATATATTTAGATTTCAGTAAAGCTTTCGACAGAGTCCCTCATGGGAGATTGATGAGAAAGGTTGAGGCACATGGAATAGGTGGGGCGTTGTTAGCATGGATTAGGTCATGGCTAATTGGTAGGAAGCAGAGAGTCAGCATAAATGGTACCAAGTCAGAATGGAGAGCAGTCAAAAGTGGTGTCCCCCAGGGATCTGTATTAGGTCCTCTGTTGTTTATTATATACATAAATGACATTGATTTAGGTATAACTAGTAGGATAAGTAATTTTGCAGACGATACCAAAATGGGGAGAAAAATTGATTCAGATAGAGATATAGAGTGTCTGCAAAGGGATCTAGATACCTTACACGAATGGTCAGTAAATTGGCAGATGAAGTTTAACATTGACAAAGGCAAGGTATTAAAGATAGGGAAGATGCATACAAATGTTAAATATAAACTAGCTAATATGGAATTATAAAACTCAGACTGTGAGAACGATCTAGGTGTGTTTGTTAGCAATAATTTGAAGCCTAGAAAAAATTGTATAAGCGTTCGTAAGAAGGCAAACAGGATTTTCGGGTTCATATCTAGGAGTGTGAGTAACAGAACTGCTGATGTTATCTTAAAACTTTACTTGTCATTAGTGAGACCCCATATGGATTATGCTGTCCAATTTTGGTGTCCTTATTACAGAATGGACATAGATTCATTGGAGAGAGTACAACGTAGAATGAAAAAATTATCCATAATATTAGAAATTTTCCGTATGAAGAAAGGTTGAAGAAATTAGGCTTACATTCGTTAGAGAGACGCAGAGTTAGAGGGGATATGATAGAGGTATTCAAGTGGGTTAGTGGGATTAATAAAGGGGACATGAAAAATGTACTAAAGCTCAGCGATAGCGAAAGAACTCGTACAAATGGTTTCAAATTAGATAAATTTAGTTTCAGAAAAGATATAGGCAAATATTGGTTTGGTAACAGAGCTGTAGATGGGTGGAATAGGCTACCAAGAGATATAGTGGGATCAAGAACGATAGGGAGCTTTATGATAAAATTAGATAGGCATATGGACGAGATAGACAGGGCTAAACCTAGAACTATTTGATAATCGTCACTACCAAACTTTTCTCAGTGGTTTCTAGGGTAATTTTTCCTGTAGAATCCATTTCTGCTTGGGGCATTTTTGTATCGTGCATATTTAATGAGATAATTTGCATATTTGAATAAATTAACGGAAATTATGAGAAATACCATAGTAGTTGTGTTTTGGTGAGCATTTGAGGTAAATAAATGAAACTTTTGTCCTTTTAAGGTATAATGATATCTGCAGGGTAATATTTGGGCATATTTATGGCGATTAATTAGCATAAATTATGCATATTTAACAAAATTACTTATTACGACTGAAACCAAACACATTACCAGTAACATTCTGTTCAATATTAGTTCATTTACCTTCCTGTACACAAATTACATCATATTCTTTCACAATTGATCATTAAACAGGCCGATACACCAATAAACTGTTTTAGTTAATGTATAATTAACTAATATAGCCCTAAGAATATCAAAATATAAACATGCTTTGCAAGGGGTACCCCCAAGCATATCATTCTTAACACGAATATAAGATAATAAAGCATACACATAAGTAAACAGAATACAAAAGTTTAAAATGATGCAATTTCTGAACAACTGACATGTCTTATTCCAGGTCATCTGAGTCATCACTGTCTCTGTCTGATGTTTCTGAAGCACTACTTAATAGAAAATCACTGTCACTCTCTGATGATGAAGAAGAAACGTCATTAGCAGATGCCGAATGACTTTCGTCAGGTGATGCTGTAGCATGTTCCCTTTTCTGTCTCTTCTTTGGAGGTTTAGTTCCTTGTTTCCTTCTTTCAGTTTCAGAGCTCTCATCATCAGCCTCCTCCCCACACTTTGATTTCCTGGGAGGTTTCCTGCACAAGCTTGGTGGAAACAGTGAGCAGGAGAACCAAACAGGGATAAGACCATCATCAGACTGCTGCCATCCATTGTCCCCGGGTGGAGGATAATCAATATCCTGCTTGAGACATTGCTTCCAGATATATGCTTGTAAATTAGACCTCTTCAGATGTTCATCTGAACTATGTTTGTCAGGGATAAGACTCAAACTTGATTTCACCTTCTGTTGATCGTACATTCTGATTCGGGTTTCAATATAATCTTCACTCTCTTTTCCTGGATACATTACTGTCTGCATGAAGGTAAGTATGTTTTTGCGTTGTTGAAGTGAGCTCGGAAACATTCCAGCTGAAGACAGCAAGTTAAACTTGTTCTGTGTCACTAATTTCTTGAATGGCTTCACCTTTCCTACTTTGTATGGGTATGAGGTTGTGTCACATCCTGTCACACTGTGATAAGCTGGCAAGACATCACACACTTCTTTCCCATAAGTTCTGCAAACATCGCCTATGTCCACATATCGCACTTTGTCTATTTTCATGTACCATTTCTCAGGAGGGGCAACTTTGCTGAAGGCATATACAAGCAAAACAAATATGTCAGTATCTGTGGCAACAACCACAACAGGTCTCTCAGATAAGGATGCATACCGAACAACTCTTGTATCTGCTTCATGGTGATTGCATTGTTCAATGAGAAGTACATCTTCAGTAGTGATCATCCAAGTGTTATTCGATTCTGTGAATACTAGTGGGATGTCAAGCTTTGATCTGAATGAGTCACTCTTGTAGTGATTAGCAAGAAAGTTTATCAGTTCTGTTTTGTTTTCGCCACTCTGCAGAAAGGTATTCCAGTCTTTGCCCTTTGGCATCGATTGTCCCTTTTCTGTGATCAAAACCTTTCTTCCTGCATGGCCTCTTCTCTTTGGTGTCATGCCCTTGATTCTGTGTTTCCCATAAGTATCCATGATTATCTCTAGTCTCGAAGGATTGAACATCTTTGGTGGCATGCAAAATCTAAGCAGACTATCTGCATATTCCCCCCATGTGTCCTTTGGAGAAACAGACTGAACAGCAGCCATGCCATCAATTATCCATTCTGCTCTGATTGGGGCTTGTTCACCCACTGCCGCAGCCTCTGTGATCATGTGGTTCCGCAGCATTGCTTTTGATCCTTGTCTCAAATCTTTATCTTCTGTAGAAAGGGCTAGTGGTACAGAGGTCAATGGGTAGGAATGAACTTCCCTCGCACTTGTAGCTTTGCCTACTAGAGTGCCGAAGGCCTGCTTCTCCTCTTTCAGTATGTTAACAGCTCTTGGTGCTTTCTTGGGTTTTTCTAATCCTGTTTTTATCTTTGGTTTCGGTATGGGTTTGAAGACGCTGACACGATCTTCCCCTGCTCTCTTCAGCCTTTCCTGTACAAACTTCAACAGCAAAATGTCCCCTGTCTCAGTGGAATGCAACAAGCCTTTCACAACTTCTCCATCAAGGGCCTCACCAGTCTTGAAGTGCCTTGCCACACCTGGTGCGAATGGATCCATGTACTTGGTCATTTGGTCAACCAGGGCCTGCACTGTTTTCTCATGTTCCTATTTAGCACCTTGGGTTGTTTCTTTGTTTGTTGAAATTGTCATTAGGTTGAATTTATCTTTCAATGCTGTCCTCACTTTTGCCATCAGATGACTTTTTTTGATGAAATAATCTTCTGCTTTGAGTGACGTACTGAAGCCTCCTTGCATAGGGTCGCCCCTGACTTTGACCTCTCTGTTTACAGTTACCTCAGTGATGAAGTCCCCATAAACTGTGGAGAAGGAACCTCCTGTGATACTCCCTCCAAACCCATTCTCTTTCAGTTCTTTCCATGCTGTAGGATTTGTCTTCTGCAAATTTGCCAGAGTCACATGTTGATAAGTAAGGTACCTTGCATAATTTAAATGTCCAAAGGCAAACAGTTGAGGAAGTAATGCTTGTTCTGCTTGTAGGTGTCTCTCAATGTGTTTTTCTCGTACTGAACTAATCAAAGCAAGCATGGTTGAAACATCTTTCAGGTATACAATCATCATTTCGGCTTCTGTACCACCTGTGCTGGACACCAGATCAGTGCACAGCCTCTCGAATTCTGGGTTTGACATTAAGAGATGAAGTTCCTGAGGAGTGGGGCTACATCTAAGTAATCCCAGCAAATGCCTGAAATCTGGTCCAAATAGTGAAACATCTCCCATCTTCTTCATTCTGTATCTAAGCAGTGCCTGAAATGACTGCTTGTGCAGTCGAATTGCTCGAAAGTAATGACGACCTTCAACAGCCTGTATACTTGATCCCTCTGCAATTGCTCCAGCATATACCCACCAGTCTCTGAAACCAAGTGCTCCATACTTTTTGTACATGATTTTGAGTTTCACCATGATGGTGTGAAAGCCTCCAAAAAGAATAACTACTTTCTCATACTTTCCTTCGTTAAGCCATTGCAAGACTACCATCTTATAATATATGGCTTCATCTGAATGCAAAAATATACCATGCAGTCCAAAATCCTCAGCCATGTCAATCAGGAGATCCAGGTACCATTTGCATGCTGTGTCACTTGGTGGTAGCGGTACTACTTCCATATATTCAATCAAAGATTTGCTTGTATCTGAGGTTGTCACTGCCTTCATGAATGCAGTCCAAGACCCTACAGGTGGTATGGTACTTTCTCCATCTTGACCGACCACTTGGTCTCCGAGTGCACTAACAATAACCCATGCAATATCACGCTTCAAACACCAGTCCAACAAGTCATGTTCTTTAGAATCATTATACTCTGGAACAGGAGGAGGCTCCTTCTTCTTCCCTATTCTGTATGTTCCATAATCACGTTCTTTTGACTCGGCATCAACGAGTGTAAGGTTTTCCTCTTCCTGCCGATATTCACCAGTAGGCATATTGTCATCTTCAAACAGAAATTTATTCTGAAACAAGGTTCCGTTTGTGCAGTGTGTTGTGTGTGAACCTGTCATGGTCTGCTGTTTCCCATCTGAATTATCTATTGTGATGTGCACGGCTCTTCCTTTCACAAATCCAGGTGGAATCTTTCGTGTAGATTGTTCAGTCACTTGCTGTGCCCATGTATTGTTCAGCAAACGCACATCAGAATAGGACACTTCATGACCACATTTGTTCAGAAGCTTGGTTACTTCCTTTGAGCCAGTCAATCGATGCACAGCCAGGCTCAAAGCAGTGCTTTTTGCAGAACTCTGATGTGTAAGCAAAGACTCCCAGTCACTAGCAACAGACCAAATCTTCTGAGCCGAAGATGTACTGGTAGTAAGCACATAGCCCTTGTCATTCTTTGGAGATTGAGGGTTCACAGTCCAAGCAATAGCATTATAAAGGCATGCCATGGGTCCGCTGGAGTCAAGCCTTGCAACCAGTTCTTCAGCTGTTATTGGCCATTCTTCACACGATTGCTTTTTCAATTTTTGCCTTATCATGTGTGCAAATGCTTTTGTCAGGTCGTCATCACGAAGCCCAGAACCTTTTAGTGTCGCAACAACATACATGCAAGGATTTATGGACGTTGGATGGACTACCAAATTTCTCCCTGCTTTGTAGAATGAAATTTGCTCTCCAAACTGGCCTTGTAATTTGTTTTTCAACTCATATGTGTACTTTATACAAGGCTCTTGCAATCCATTTTCAGCACTCATATTCTCAATATCTGCTAGCAAATCTGTCATTAGGTAAGCCTCCTTGTCTTTGATAACTTTCCTCTCAACCAATGTCAGAAATTCTTCAGTGACTTTATTCTTCAACAAATTTACCCTTGCCATTTCATCTTTATCCAATACAGTTTCTTTACTTTTGTAAGGACTAGCAAATAAAAGGTAGCAGCTTTTATGGTAGTATACGTCCACAGCAAACACATCAAATGACTGCCCAGTGCCCACTCAAAAGAAGCTCAAGTCTCTTTGCTGTCCCTTCATACTTGTCTCCAGGTACATTTCGTAAAGTTATTTGGTCATGCAGTTTCTTGAAGGACCTGTATTCAGAACACCGGCCAACACCACCTTCAGCATAGGGCTTTGTATCCTTACTTGTTTTGGTGTTGCAGATGAAACATATAAGATTTGTATCCTTGACCACACGTCCAGACGTTCTCTTTTCTTCCTGCTTGTTATACTCTTCTAATGCTGGTGTATCTGCATCTGTGACTCCAGTGTCCTCTTTGATTCCATACTCCTTTTGTTTCCTCTCTAAATGTGTTCTGAACATCAATCTGCATGACGAATGAGCCTGAAAACTTCTTGTGGTTGTACTCTTGATTCTTTCTTGTACACAGGTAAATTCTTGATGAGGCTCATCACCATCAGGTACTTGCACCATGGCCCAGAGAACTGCTTTTTCATCTATTGTGCTCAAGCCAGATGTTCCGATGGTCTGCTTCTTCTCTTTATCAGCAATAACTTTTGAACAAAGCAAGCACTTGGTGCTTGCTGTAGAATGAGCTGCCAGGAATGGTTGCGCTGCCATTGTCAATCAAACACCATCTGCAAACAAAAAAAAATCATAATTAATAAATAATTAAATAATTAATAATAAATAATTAATAGTTGTCACTACCCAACTTTTGTATGTGGATTCAAGGGTAATTTGATGTTTCTTAGTTTATGCAAAGTACATGGTTACCAACTACGCTCTCTTGCAAAGCATGCTTATATTTTAATATTCATATGGCTACTGTATATATTAGTTATTTATACATGAACTAAAACAGTTTATTTGTGTATCGGCCTGTTTAATGATCAATTGTGAAAGAATATGATGTAATTTGTGTACAGGAAGGTAAATGAACTAATATTGAACAGAATTTTACTGGTAATGTGTTTGGTTTCAGTCGTAATAAGCAATTTTGTTAAATATGCATAATTTATGCTAATTAATCGCCATAAATATGCCCAAATATTACCCTGCAGATATCATTACACCTTAAAAGGACAAAAGTTTCATTTATTTACCTCAAATGCTCACCAAAACACAACTACTATGGTATTTCTCATAATTTCCGTTAATTTATTCAAATATGCAAATTATCTCATTAAATATGCACGATACAAATATGCCCCAAGCAGAAATGGATTCTACAGGAAAAATTACCCTAGAAACCACTGAGAAAAGTTTGGTAGTGACGATTATCAAATAGTTCTAGGTTTAGCCATGTCTAAGATGGGTTGGGTGTGAGGGGGATCTACCAGGTGTGGGCCAATCGGCGTTCAGCAGACCCCCGTAATCTTGTGTTAATCCCTGACCATTTTGGTGGGGGCAGTACTCAAGGTATTAGTGAGTTGGGCCTATAATTGGGCCTTGTAATTGGGGTTGGGTGTAACAGGCATCTGCCTTGTATGGGCCGATCGGCTTTTTGAAGACTCCCATTTTCTTATGTTCTTATGTTCTTATATATAAGAACATAAGAACATAAGAAAATGGGAGTCTGCAGAAAGCCGATTGGCCTAAGCAAGGCAGATCCCTGTCCCACACAACCCCAAATCAATTACAAAGCCCAATTATAGGCTCAACACTCTAATACCCTGAGGATCATCTTACCAAAACGGTTAGAGATTAACGCAGGATTATGGGGGTCTGCAGAGCGCTGATTGGCCCAACCCGGCTGATCCCCCTTCACACCCAACCCTTCTCGTCCATATGCTTATCCAATTTTATCTTAAAGCTCCCTACAGTTTTAGATCCCACTATAGCACTTGGTAGTCCATTCCACCCATCTACAACTCTGTTACCAAACCAATATTTGCCTATATCTTTTCTGAAACGAAATTTATCTAATTTGAAACCATTGGTACGAGTTCTTTCGCTATCACTGAGCTTTAGTACATTTGTCATGTCCCCTTTGTTAATCCCACTAACCCACTTGAACATCTCTATCATATCCCCTCTAACTCTGCGTCTCTCTAACAAATGTAAACCTAATTTCTTCAACCTTTCTTCATACGGAAGATTTCTAATATTATGGATAATTTTTGTCATTCTACGCTGTACTCTCTCCAATGAATCTATGTCCATTCTGTAATAAGGACACCAAAATTGGACAGCATAATCCATATGGGGTCTCACTAATGACAAGTAAAGTTTTAAGATAACATCAGCAGTTCTGTTACTCACACTCCTAGAGATGAACCCGAGAATCCTGTTTGCCTTATTACGAACGCCTATACACTGTTTTCTAGGCTTCAAATCATTGCTAACAAACACACCTAGATCTTTCTCGCAGTCTGAATTTTCTAATTCTAAATTAGCTAGTTTATATTTAACATTTGTTTGCATCTTCCCTATCTTTAATACCTTGCATTTGTCAATGTTAAACTTCATCTGCCAATTTACTGACCATTCATGTAAGGTATCTAGATCCCTTTGGAGGCACTCTATATCGCTATCTGAATCAATTGATCTCCCCATTTTAGTATCGTCTGCGAATTTACTTATCTTACTAGTTATACCTAAATCTAGGTCATTTATGTATATAAGAAACAACAGGGGACCTAATACCGATCCCTGGGGGACACCACTTTTGACTGCTCCCCACTCTGACTTGGTACCATTTATGCTGACTCTCTGTTTCCTACCAATTAGCCATGACCTAATCCATCCCAACAACGCCCCACCTATTCCATGTGCCTCAACCTTTCTCATCAATCTCTCATGAGGGACTCTGTCGAAAGCTTTACTGAAATCTAAATATATAATATCGTATGCCTTGTCATTATCTACTGCTTCATATACCTCTGAGAAAAAACTAAGCAAATTAGTAAGGCAAGAACGTCCCTGAGTGAATCCATGCTGAGAAGAATTGATTAAGTTAAATATTTCTAAGTGGTTTCTCATTTTCCTAGCAATAATTGACTCTAGTAGCTTTCCTATGATTGAAGTGAGACTAATGGGACGGTAATTGGATGCTATTGATTTATCACCTTTTTTGAAAATCGGAACTACATTTGCAAGCTTCCAAGCTTCTGGAACTATACCTGTTTCTAATGAATTGTTAAAAAGAAATGTTAATGGGTAACTTAACTCATCTCTGCATTCTTTTAATACTCTGGCATATACCTCATCGGGACCAGGCGATTTCTGAGGTTTCAGTCTGTCAATTTCCTTAAGCACATCATTTCTACTTATAGTAACCGTACTTAACCTATTTTCTATACTATCGCTATATAACTTACGGACTTCTGGAATCTGTGCCAAATTTTCATTAGTGAAAACGGATAGAAACTGACTATTTAATGTACTGCACATTTTTAAATCATTTTCTGTCATTTCTCCTATCGAAGTTTTAAGGGGGCCTATTTTATCTCTAACTTTAGATTTATATAGCTGGTAAAAAGCCTTAGGGTTATTTTTTGAGTCATTGGCTATCCTGATTTCATAATTTCTTTTGTCTGTCCTTATACATGTTTTAACCTCTCTTGATAGATTCTGATAGTAAGCAAGTAGGTGAATTTCGCCTTTCTTAATTTTTCGATATATTCCTCTCTTTTTTCCTAGAAGGTCTAATAGTCTATTATTCATCCATTTGGGTTGGTTCTGTGTTGATCTAAATTTTCTTTTGGGGATATATTTATTTTGCGCATTGTGGAGTGAAGAAATAAAATTATTATATGTAGCTGTCAAATTATCCTGAGTTAAGACAGGTATCTGAGAGAGAGATGTTCATTAGCGCACCTGGGTCCACTTAATAGTTTAACCATAGGATCGACTCTTAAGGCTCGTCTTAATCCACCATAATTGGCTTTTCTGAAATCTGGGATAAGTGTCGTATTCTCTTTAGCCTTTCCTGTCCATTGTATGTTAAAATAAATTGATTTATGATCACTATTTCCTAGTTTGTCTCCTATCTCTACATTATTTATAATTTGTTCATTATTACTGAGAACTAAATCGAGGATATTATTACCTCTAGTAGGCGAGTCTATGAATTGAAATAAAAAACTATCCTGCACCGCCTCAATAAACTCTTTTGAATCTGAGTCGCCGATTTGATGCTGCCAATCAATATTCGGAAAATTAAAATCCCCCATAATACACACATTGCTAAACCTTGATGCTATTTTCACTTCCTGCCATAAAGCTGTACCTTCGTTTCTACTCATATTTGGTGGTCTATAAATAAATCCAATAATTATGGTCTCACTACCTTCGCTAACCTCAACCCAAACACTTTCGTTATCAGTATTTAGTCTAATACCTGATTTAATACAGCTTTTTAAAGAACTCCTGACAAACACTGCTATTCCGCCGCCCCTCCTACTTGTTCGGTCGCGTTTAAACAAACTATATCCTGGTATATGGAATTCTGCTAAAAAATGTCTTGATTCTGTATTAATCCATGTTTCAGTCAGTGCTATAATGTCTATATTTTCGTTGCTAACAAGTGCTCTAAGTTCATCCATTTTGTTACATAAACTCCTACAGTTTGTATAATATAATCGCAATGAATTTATTTTACTGGTATCGGATTTACCTTTATTTCTAACTGAATTCCCATCTTCTGTTACACCTTCAATATTTCTACTAGCAGTACAATTAAAATCCTGTGACTGATATTTTCTATTCCTATCTGATGTACCAGTACGGCAATTTACCCTATCTAGACAATTATTCTTACTCATATTCTCAGGCTTTATTTTCAGCGAAACCCCGCGACAATCCTATCTATTGACCTAGCTAAATTTGCCACCCCTAGCCGAGAAAGATGAACCCCGTCCTGTGCGTACAACTGATTTTTACCATAGAAACGGGTCCAGTTATCAAGGAATGGTATTGCATTTGCATTACAGTATTTTTCCAGCCGACAATTGATACCAATTGCCCTAGATGACCATTCCTTGCTGACCCCTCTCCGTGGCAAGATACTGTGTACTACAGGTATGCCTCCCTTCCTCCTAACTTTATCTAACACCTCCCTGTACTGCCGAAGCAGTACTTCCGTCCTACCTTTACCAACATCATTGCTCCCTGTACTGAGACAGATAATGGGGCTATCTCCAATATCTTTCATGATGTAATCAATTTCCTCTAACACCTTCCCAACCCCGGCACCAGGCAGACAGACAAGCTTCCTAATATCAGTACAGGTGGACCTAGCTAAGTGTCTGACCATGGAGTCCCCAACAATTGAGAAGGACTTGCCTCTCCTTGTCGATGACTTGGTAGCAGCTACGGCAGCGGCAGGAACTCCTGGGGCAGCAGTTCAAGGTACTCCTGGGGGGGGGCAGCAGTCACAGCATTCCCTGTTGGAGGCAACTTACTTACCTTTCTCCTGGTTTCCTCGCCGAAGGAATTATATTTATAATATATATATATATATATATATATATATAAGCAATACTCTCTTGTTGAGGGAAGCGGAGTCGGATGATAAAAATCAACACCAGCGCTGGTACGAACATATTTATTTTTGGTAACGTTTCGGTTTAAGCATAAACCATCTTCAGACCTAAAATAAAATTTATCTATTTATCTATCTATCTATATGCTCAGGCCCAATCCCCATTTTGGGGGTAGCCGACTCAAGACAGAGCAAGAACAGGGAAAACACAAAAACAACATAAAACAACAAATAAACACAGATAAAAAGCACAAACTCACACACATCCAGGTCACCCAGGAGAAGACCCAGAGACCAGGGTCACCAAGGTCGCTCCAGCACTCCCCCAGCCCCCGACCACCTGGAGAGGTTCCGATCTCGGCAGGCAGACATGCAGCGGAGCCAATGCCACAAGCCCTCCCACCACACTTCCAGGTGCACCCTTCATATTAATCATCTCCCCGGGCCAGGCGCCTGATGGACTATTATCTAGTCCAACTTGAGCCCGACCCCTTACTCCAAATAATAAAAAACCTATATAAGTGGCTGAGTAATTTTATAATGTTAATATTCTTATTATTAACTAAATTTAAGAACTCTAGATTAAAACTTTAAATTAATAGTTATACAAATAACCTTATATCATATTAGAATTAGTAAAATGAACGAATAAAATGAGAGACGTAGCAGAGTTAATAACATAAATTATATCATAAATACAAGAACCAACATATTAGAAACACAGTAGAGGAGTGGAAGAGTCGTGCACACCCAGGCTGGGTTTATGTGGGTGAGCAGGGACTCAGACAGGAGTCGTGTGACTGTGTTTGGGGCAGTGGTGAGAAGTTAATTAAAATAGGACTTCAGAGGCTATCAACCCTATTGGATTATTAAGCCAGCACACTGTAAATTAAGAATAACGTCAGGACTGGAGCCTCTCTGCGAAACTCTAGTCCCTTGACGTGGCGAGAATTGAAAAGTCGGAGGGTTTTATGGGGTGATCAGATGATTCTGAGTGGGTTCGAATGGCAGAAAAGGGAGGATTTGAAAGAGGTCGGTTAGTTCTAAATGACCTACCCCGTTGCTCCGAGATCCTGGCGGTGAGGTGTCTCTTGAACTGATCAATATAAGTCGTATTGCAGCGACTACATTTAAAAGAGTACACCACCGAGGACTGCAGAGAATCGGGGATTCGGTCTTTAAGTTTAATTTAAAGAAGTGAAACAGTGTTTCGGGAAATTTGAATACCACTCTCAATGATATTTGCGGGTAATGCTCGCGAATCAATTTAGTGACTTTATTTCGAATTGAATATGATTTGTTGCCTAGAAAAGGGATAGTGAAATATACAATTATTGATTTCTGAGCTGTAAGGATCGGAGTTGAGGAGGTTCTTAATTTATTTAGTTGCTTACCAATTAAGGTATTTGTGAAATTTATTGGAAAGCCATTAAGTTTAAGTGTTTTACATAAGAATTCAAATTCGAGGTAGACAGACATGAAGATGAACATATATGATAGGCTCTAGTGACTCAAGCAATAATTAAATTTGTCTTATATTGCATGGGAATACTAGAATTAAAGTTTGTTGTAAGTCCTGTAAAGGTTGGCTTTCTGTAAATAGAAGCCACTTATATTGGTTTTTATTTCATTTTAGGTCTGAAGATGGTTTATGCTTAAACCGAAACATTACCAAAATAAATAAATATATATATATATATATATTTATATACCGGTATATATAATGTTTTTCTTTCCGGGCTGTCTCACCCCCAGCTAAAAAAAAAAAAAATGGGTGGGGGGTTGTGCATGTGTCTGAGTAGATAAGTAGATATATAGATAGATAGATAGATAGATATAAGATCCATTCTTCAATGTTTTCACGTTCAGTAGCGCATTTTATTCTCAGTTAGCTTTACTGGAGACGCTTGCTTCTTAACCCCTACTGTACCTGAATGTATTACTATAACATTAATGTACCAGGCATTGTGGCAAAAATAGCTTCAGAGTCGAGAGGACAGAAAGTTGGACAGCTAGCTCCCACAGGCTTGGATCAGATCAGATGAAGGTATTGAGGGATAAGCCTTTACAACGGCACCTCGTATCTACATTCTACTTTTCCTACTTTTCTGAAGAGTGTATAGAGGGGAGATGGGGTGTTGGAGAGAGAGGAAGCTGTTGGAGTGGCTTTGGTATGTGTGTTTAGTCTATATACGTCGTCAGGATGTCTCCTGACTGGGTGCGAACATGTGAAACATGCTTGGATCCAGGCTGAGAAGTGTTGCCAAGGTCTCAGAGCAGTGTCTACAAGTCACGGTACCTGGTAGCTAGATACAGGCAGTTAAAAGGACCGCAAATTATGGACGAACGTCGTCCGTCGCTCGTACTGACGAATTACTTGTTTACTGTCTGCCAACGTACGTCGCTGGGACAGTAGGTGTTAATATTATTCATGTCAAGCATTTATTCTGTTTCTCTTCCCTTTCCTTTTGTCAGCTATTATCGTTGCACGCATCCCTTCTCGCCCAGAAGCCACGTGGGCCGAGTTACTGTCCTGGGGCGGGATACTCAAAGAATCTCATGGAGCTCCTATGGTGCCATATCTCCCGGATTTCACCTCAGCACCCCCATGTGCCCTTCTGAGCCCATACCCAAAGCTTTTCATGTGGGCGGCCATCTTGGAAAAGATGGCCGGATGCCGCCTTAGCTTATGGAACCTCCAGAGGGTTCCATAAGTCCACTAAGGTGAAATCTAGACTAAATAAACTGTAAACGGAGGGGTCGATAATAATTATGATAGCACCCATACCACCACTTGACTGGACCTGACAAGAGCAGCAGACGACGGACTCTGTGTTGACAACTTATATTCGCTAATTTAATATGAAAGTTCAGCGTAACCTTTAACCCCTTTTGTACCGGTAACGTCTTTGGAATTTGCTATATTTAGGCGATGTTGTGCAGTTTAAGAAGGATCTGTGGTAGTAAAAAGGGTTAAGTGAGATAGTTCGAAGCCTGTTAATTGCTGGAGGCCCTTTTTAAACTGAATAAAATCGTCTAATACTAGCCAGAGTAAAGTTAAATAGACGTCACCGGTACAGAAGGGGTTAACCCCTTCTATACCGGCGACGTATTTTTCATTATATTATGGTAATTATTAGATGATTTTATTCGGATTAGGAAGGACGTCTACCCATTAAAAGGCTACAAACTAATTTGTCCTTTTAGCTACCATTTATCCTTCCTGAGTTTCATAAAATCGTCTAAATGTAGCTGAAATCAAATAAATGATACGTGACCGGTACTGAATGGGTTAATATATATTGTCAGTTTGTCTTTTTAGCATGAAACTAGTTTAATAACCTAACCAAACAACTTAATCTTACTTAACCTAAGTACACTGGTTTGTTTAGGTTAGAGTAGGCTAATTCTATGATTATATACAAACACTCATAAAAACATTATAAAAGCCTAGCAATTCTAAAGGTTTTGGGGTCATGGGTGTACTTTCATCGCTGTTACCGGTATGTTTGCATGGACGTGCTGCGTAATTTTCTAAATAACCATAACCTAATTAAGTACTGTACTGTAGCGAAATACTACTATAATTACATTTCAATAACAAGTAAGTAATGAGCGCGTACAATTAAATATAACGGCACTAAGGATAGATAAACTCCTCGTGCGTGTGTTTACAATAATGGGAAATCAGCTGTTGCTGTGGGGGTGGTGGTCTTTCGTGATTAGCTGAATTCTTCCCTTTCGTTTCATTCCTTTATGAACACCGGGATAAAAGGAACGTTCATGATTGGCTGAGCGAGATCTGGCGCTATCTCACCATAGTGAGTTAAGGACCACTTAAGGCGTTTTATAAAAAAATTGAGTATGCGAGAATTTACCTTAACTATAACGCCATATCCATGCCATAGTGGAAGGCGCCAGAAGACCGCTATGGCATCGATATCGCCGTAATATTTGAAGCTCTTTGAGTATCCGGCCACTGTGTTGTTGTGATTGGGGAGTAGTCACGTGATCTATATTTTACCCAGGAGATTCTTATTTTTTCGTTTCTAGGTTTTGCACAGCATACTGTACATTTCTGTGATTACCAATGTTTAGGGAATGTTATAGCAAGCAGATAACACTTATATGTTTTGTATATAAATATGTTTGCTTGTGTCAAACAGCACCGAGGTAAATATAATTCTGGCTCTGTTCGGCACCTTTCTCCGTGCCTGCCATCAGTGCACTCCCTTGGCCAAGCTTTAAGAAGCAGATCTGCCTTCAACTTGCAAGTCGTTTGCATTGATCTTTGCATTCATCATTGATCTAATGAAAAGTAATGTAAATACTTAATTTAATTATTATGCGAGTCCTAGAGCATACTATATAGAACTGACTCCTTTGATCCTCTGATAATTCTAAAGCACTTTACTACCGTAATCTGTTCATGGTATAACTTGTTGCCATGCCTGCTGTAAGCTCGAATTCTGTGTTGAGTTGACGAGTTGACTATACTCTGTGGTGTTGGGGCATCATATATTGGCTGCTAAGTTATTAACATGCTCATTGTAATTCAAACATCACACATACACTACACATCCACTTTCGCACCCTTAGATCATTATTTACTTTGCCAGCCGCCTTTAACCCTCAATTCGCGGTGCCCGTCATATGACAGGAGAGAGAATATTGGCCACCCCTGCAGCGCTCATCATATGACAGGTGCCATTTTGAGGCCATTATGAGCCCTGAGAGAGGCATCGAGCATTGGAGAGACGATAGGCGGCCTTGGACCTCTCCCCACGGCAGTGCGGAGTACACTGAGACAACACCCAGACCTCTCTTTCTCACACACCCTCCCTCGCACACGGAAAACCGCCCAAATCCCCTAATTTTTTACCGATTTTCACCTTCAATTACACGAACGTTGCAAGATAACAGAAATTGTACACGGATGATTCAGGTCTCATTGGAAAGCTCTATCTTTGCACTTTCACAGATATTTAATTGTATTACACTCTGGCTCTTGCTTATGCATGAAAAAGAGCATGGAATGAAAGTAATTTACAGCAAATATACCCACCAGGCACTACCATGATACACCCTCTCCTACCCACTCGTAGGGAGTTAAACATGTCTACAACTGAACCAATGCATAAGGTTTCCCTCCTCCACACATCACTCAATCTTCACTACTAATCATTTTCTATATTAGATTTATAGGATATCTTTGATCAATGAGGATCCCTTTGGAGACTGTTTAAGAAGCCAGGAAGGTAGCTCTTTCTACGGGATCAAAGTTGACTAGAATTATTTGGCGTACTGTTAGTGAGAGGGCAGAAGCAATTTTTGGCCTTGTATGGCTCCAGTTTCTGGGCTAGCTGATATCTCTCAGGTTAACCAGCAGGACCCTGTGATGTGTTGCCATTTTAGGACAGCGTCTCATATTATTAGTTAGCTAATAGCCGGGTTTCACTGTGGCATGGTTGGCTCAGTGTGGTGTAAAGCTAACATGGTATGCTTGCGTGGCACTGTCAGAGAATGCAATGGCTTAAAGCGAATTTTTCAAACACACTGTGGACCATACAGCTTTTTAAAAAACAGGCAATTTGCTCCTAACAGACTTTTCATATTTCAATATATCTAATATAGAATCATAAGTCAGTGTAAACTTTGTTCATTTAACATTATTATTGCTTCCAACTTACTTAGGAACACATTTTTGTTTTCATTTATTCAAAATAATAAGTTTGAGCAATAGCTCTTCACTTTCAGTTGTCTAAGATTTTAATTGTTTCATTCTATTCCGCTTTTTCACTGCTCTGATTGGTTGTATCTGTCCGTCTGACGTCACCATAGCCCTGCCCCCCGACCGACCGTTGGCCACGCCCAGAGTGTATGGTAGTGTCTGGTCTTGACCAGACACTAGCAAACATTCTCGAGAGGCTGTATGCTTCTGTCTGGTAAAATCGCCAAATATTACCATACATTACCAAACATTAGTATTTTAGTATTCTGGCGTGCAGGTGTTGTCAGTGAAACTGTTTTATTTTACTATACTTTAAGATGAGCACTAACTATAGGACCATTTTGTTTTAATATCACCCCCAGCATTGCCATGTCAGATACTAAGGTAGAAAACATGGAGGGTGCGGGAGTGCTGCTCCACCTTACCAGTCAGGAAGATGCGAGAGTGTTACTTCAATATCAGCCTTGTCACGATGAAATACAGATAAGAAAGCTGGAAGAGCTACAGCTGGTTGTATCAGTCATTAGGGAGGGTGCCACCTCTCAAGAGTTCTAAAGAGGAGTGTCAAACTTCATATAGAATTGGGTGTTGGCTCTCGAAGGGAGTGAGCAGACTACAGTACAGGGGCCGGATACTCAAAACTATTTAGGACATCCTATCTCGTCCTATCTCACTTAGGAAGCCCTAACTGCTCCAGTACGCTTAAGACGGCATACTCAAAACAGTGAAGACGGCATACTCAGAAGCTGTGGGCAGCCATTTTGTGAAAAGTTAGGATGTCCTGACTTAGGGTAGGTCGGGGGCTACTCTAACTCGACCTAGGACACACAAGAGCGGAAAATTAGTTGATAGTAGGAGCCGTTATTTAGGGTGTACCTCCAAACATTGGCCGAGCCTCGGCGTGGATTAAATATGGCCGGCCTTAAAGTGACTCTAGCCTATTATAATTGTCATTTAAGGAAGCTATGGCAATAACTGGTGTAATTAATGGTTACAACGTGACATTTTGTAATGGAACTAGTGGTCTTTTTACCGTGTTGGTCGCTTTTTAAGGCTTGAGAGAATGTAGCCTATGTAAACAACCAAATAAAAGGATACTCTTCAAACTTATGTTTCTGTGATTTTACTTGATTAACCCTTTCAATAATGGAATTAATTGTGTAATATGTACTCAATATACTGGATTTAGGGGCTCATGACCTTTTTGAAGTAGCATAAACTATTGGTAACTTCATACACTGGGGTTTTGGCCTTTTGGGTGGTGGATATTGAGTTTAGCCTAGGTCAAATTAGGCTTAGCTTACATATATTTTTGTAATTTACAATCTTTACTTAGCCTACCTTATACGATGCTAATAATGAGTTAGTTGTTTCATTATGCAATTGCATGCATGTTTATTCATTTTCCAAGAATATTAATATACAACCCTACTAGCCTTGTGGGGAAGACTATAGCCTATGAAGATCGGGAAATGTGGTATTAAAATAAGCAAACATAAATAATATATACAGCATGGTGTCTAGGCCTAGAGATACTTTTCGATACATTTGATTTGATTTATGGAGAGATTAGTTAGTTACTGCTGCTGGTTGGGCGGCATAGAACGCGATAATCCCCCCCCCCCCCCGTTTGATACCTGTTGCTTTTCACTATGACCATTACCCATATCCGAGTAAGGCTTTCTACAGAAGCGCAAATGCAATTAAAGTTGAAAGAGTTGGAAATGCAAGAGAAAAGAACAGAGAGAGAAAGAGAAGACAGAGAAACAGGAGAGGAGAGAGAGAGAAGAGGAAGCTTTAATTAGAAAAGGCAAGAGTTGAAGTAGGAGGAAAATACCCAAGGGGGCAAGGTAATGGAGGGTCCTGTGACGAATTGTGTGAATTGCAGTGGTCTTGTAGCCTGAAACTTATATTTGCGTTTGACGAAGTAATGATCACAGAGAGGCTTCTTATGTTTGAACAGGCATTTATAGTGGCCGTGAGACTGATGGGTAGCGTTGGTGGCTAATGTGTTAAAAGGAAAAGCGTTGGAGGTGTATGACAGAATGCTTTTAGATGACTTGGAGGACTTGAGGACTGATCAGATCAGATGAAGGTATTGAGGGATAAGCCTTTACAACGGCACCTCGTCTCTACATTCTACTTTTCCTATTTTTCTGAAGAGTGTAGAGAGGGGAGAAGGGCTGTTGGAGAGAGAGGAAGCTGTTGGATTGGCTTTGTTATGTGTGTTTAGTCTGTATACGTCGTCAGGATGTCACCTGACTGGGTTCGAGCATCTAAAACATGCTAAGACGTACTACCACACCCACTAAATGTCCGCCGTGGCAGGGATTCGATCCCGGGTCTTGCAGATTCACACGTGAGCGTGCTCACCACTCGACCGCCACGGCTCTATGATGGGTTTAAGCAGGATATTCCCAAAGCCTATGAGTTACGGCCGGAGGCTTATAGGTTGTTGTTTAGGGGAGCCAGGAAGAGGCTCAATGATAAACATGTCGAGTATGCCTAGTATCTGGTTGACATATTAGACCTCTGGTTGTTGAGTGAAAACACCAGAACCTCATAAGAGATCCGGGAGCCAATTTTGCTAGAGTATTTCACCAACAATGTTGAGAAGGAGATTTGTCAAATAATTTGGTTCGGAAGAGGAGGGTCAGTAAGCTTCGTGATGCAGTTGTCTGAGCGGACGATAAAGTTCAGGCAATATAGGGGTATACTGAGCAAGGCAAGTTCGGTTCCTCTCACTCAGGTCGTGACGGGTAGGTCTGGCAGGGTGGGGGTGGGGATCCCTCAGCTAGTGCCTCTGGTCCCTCACGCCACTGTGGCGGTGGAGACAAACATCATGAGAAATCTGCATCATGGGATGGTTCAAGACAGGTCATAATTATATTTTGCATGTAAACAAACAGGACATAAAGAGTCCAACTGTCCTAACCTTGAGGCTGCAGCAGCTGCCAAGACCATGTCATTAGTTATGGGTACCTTTGGGGGAAGTGGTCAGACTAGTGAGCCAAGACAGGTGATAAGTGGTGCTGGGAAGTTAGGTGTGTGCACTACGCCGGCCCCAGCAAGGGAAGGTTTGTCCTTGGTGCCGACTGGTGATAGTACCGTACCAGACGCCACTCTGGAATGGTGCCAAGCTTTCGTGCATGAGTGCACAGTGGAGTTGCTGGGAAAAAGCTACCCTGTGAAAGTGTTGAGGGATTCGGGTGCACAACAATATATGTGCCTGTGGACGCTGGAGAAATTGTGTCATGCCGGGGCATGAACACGGAAGCTTTCTATAATTTAGTGCCAGTTCACCTTTGTTGTCCTGTTGTGACTGCCTCAGCTAAGGTCTCAGTAGTGGATGCTATACCGATTGAGGGAAGCAATTTTTTGCTCGGAGCAGATATGGCGGACAGTGTAGTTTTTCCTCCTCCAGTGGTGGTGTCGGAGTAAATACAGCCAGAGAGTGTACTGAGGGTGCTGGTCAGGTACTGGAATACCTGTATCCCATCTCTGCTGTAACCCAATCAAGGGCACAGGTTGCACACAGTGAGAAGGAGCCGGAAGATGTGTGTGATCTGGATGTAGGGATGTACAGCACAGAGATTGCATCACCATTAGATACGATAGAACAACAGGGTGCCAAGGGTAAAGATTATAATGAGGCAGGCGAGAAGCAGTGCCCCTCACCCGTTTCACCTGGTGCCAGAGGTAGTCCTGAAGAGAGTGATCAGACCCCTACGGGAGGGCCTAACCATCCTGCACTGCCGCCTAAGTCCAACTTAAGGGAGCCCGTGTCCGATCTGGCAGCCGTGGCATCAGGTGAGATTGGTAGGGCACAGCAGGAGGATATACAATTAAAGCCCCTGTTTACTAAGATTGGTGAAGAGATAGAGCAGCCTGGAGGGTGTGCAAGTTATATATTGCAAATAATGTACTGTATAGGCGATGGGTGCAAAGATCTGACTGAGCTCGGGCCGGGGGTGTGGAGCAGCTCGTAGTGCCACGCATTTATAAGCTGGAATTGATGAGGCATGCTCATGAGATTCCCTTTGGCGGGGCACTTGGGTATACGCAAGACTGTGGAGCGACTTTGGTATCAGTTTTGGTGGCCTCTGATGGTTGTCAAGGTGACAAGAGTATTTGAAGACCTGCCATACTTGCCAGATGTTTGGCAAGCCGAACCAGTGCCTCCCTGTTGCCCCATTAACACAAAAACGGCGAGCTGTGTGTAGTGAACACCATGTAACTGGGCGCCAATATTAGGCTCCATTCCCGCCTAAAATCGTAATTTTACGATAAATATAATTATTACTTATTCATATGCGCCTATTTTACGTTTAATATGAAGATAATAACATGTAACAATAAAACAAGTGGGAATAGTGTTTGGATGGTCAAAATTGCAAATTATTGCCGACCGATCATTCATGAAGTGTGGAGCCGAAGCGAGGCACACCCTCCCCTCGCGAGGCCTCAAGCCAGACCGACTCCCTCCCTCACACTCTCTGTCACACCACACACTCGCTAGTCACATGACCACCCCTTAGAACCGGTTTGGAGATATTGGCATGATAAATACACCAATAAATATGGGAATACGAGGACAAATAGGTGATTATTGAAGGGGGGGCGGGGGGCCAATGGGGGAAAGAGGGGATTTTGACACATGTGGAGGAGTGATAAAAGGTATGGAGGGGAATTATCCCACTTAAGCACCATTCCTTTTTTTTAACCCTTAATTAGCGGCTCACCACATAAGTCGAGTTAAATAAAGCTGGACTATGTGGCGGCGCTCGACATAACTCGAGTGGCAATTTCAGCACGTAATGTTGCTGAGAGAGAGAGACAAGTGGTGGCAGGAGAGTAGCGAGCGTATGACTGCTCCAGACCACCGCGGCGAACCTACTGACACGAATCTCACCTCCCTCCTACCTCTCTCACTCGCTATATAAGGAATTGTATGGGGAAAGTGCCTAATTACATGCTTTTTGCACTCGCGTTGCACGGTTATTGCAAGAAAACTAGCCATCATAAAAGGATCGTTATGGTGTCATTCGAAAGCTCTGTTTATGCCCTTTCAGGGATAGATACTTGTTTTACGTTCTGGGTCTTATTTAGGCATGAAAATGATCACGTAAACAGCCCTATTTTGGCTAAAAACACCCCGCTGGGCGGTACATATAAATAAACCGCATAGGCCGCTCTTAAGGTGTTAAAGTGCTACTGGGGCCTTTCAAAAGTTTTGTTTAGGCCTTGGCTCATATGAGGACGCTCGCCTTCACTCATTACAGACTCATATGAGGACACTCGCCGTTCATTGTTTAATCCCCATTCCTGCCATTGATCAGCCTTTCACTCAGATTCTGATTGATATGGTCAGCCCTATGCCTCCTACCAGTGCTGGAAAGAAGTACCTACTTACAGTAATGGATGTTACTACAAAGTATCCGGATGCTATACCTGCCACCAGTATACACTCAAAAAGTTCTGTACTGGCTTTGGGCTGCATCCGACCGTAGTGTCAATTTCACATCAAATCTTTCCAGTCAAAAATTAAAGGAGCTGGGAATTAAACATGTGTTGTCTAGTGCATATCATCTACATTCCCAATGTGCCTTGGAAAGACACCATCAGATCTTGAAATTTATGCTACAAAAGTTATGTTTGGAAAATGCCAAGGAATGGGACCTCGCAATACCCTACGTTCTCATTGCGGTACGTGAAGTGCCAACCGAGTCCATTGTGTTCTTCCCGAACGAACTAGGCTTAGGGGTCCCCTGGCGGTACTGAGAGAGGCATGGGAAGGTGATACTGCATGCTCAGGTGAATGGTTGCTAGATTGCTGCATTAACTTTATCAAAAGAACATCTTAAAGTAGCTCAAGATATAATGAAGGAACGCTATGATTAGAAGTCAAGAGCGAGGGAGTTTAATGTTGGTGACGAGGTACTAGTATTACTTGCTGTGCTGGGGCAGCTTCTGGTAGCCCGATTTAGTGACCCATATATTGTGAGTGAAAGAGTGGGGGCTTTTGACAATTTAGTGGACACCACTGATAGAAGAAAAGCGCTGAAGCTTTGCCATGTTAACATGTTGAAAACATACCACCGAGCTCCGTGCTCTGATGTTAAGCCACCTGGTCAGGTGCACCGTGATAGTGGTGCGAGCGAGAGGGAGGCAGTGTCGCCTGAGGTGGGTGGGGCTAAGCTGCTGGGTGCCGTTTGCATGTCTGTGAGTGAGTGCACAGCCAGGGCCGAAAATGTTATCAACTTTTTACAGGCGCATTTTTTTGCCAATGGTTGCCAAGTGACTGGGAGTTGGGATCCAGAAGTTAAGAGTGTGCCCGGACCTGGTGGACGATAGTTGGATGAGCCAGATTCCGGTGCCATGGGTTCATGCCCTCTGGGAGAGCAGGTGAAGGCCCTCAGAGCACGTCTCAACCTCTCTCTCTCTCCCCCCCCCCCTCCCCCTCCCCTTACACTGCCCCCCATCTCCAGGCTCCAGTGACCATGATGCTGTCACCCATTTCACTGTTCTGGCTGTACTAGGCACGAAAAAATGACAGGGAGTCTTCCCTGGTGAGGCAGTGCCGGCTGGAATGTGGGAAGGGCAACGGGTACTTGACGCAGGCGAGGTTAGACTTCGTTAGTATAAGATGTTATTAAAAAAACTTGAAAAACATACATACAAAGGACTGTTATTTATGCTCAGTGACTACAACATTGTTTTGTCCTTATAGTACAATGTTATTCTCCAATTGAGGGCGTCATTCCAATTTGGTTTAAGCATTGCAAGTGCATTTAAGTGTAAGTAAGAATTTGTGCATACTCGATCTAATTGTGTATTATTTATTTTAAATCAATAAGATTTCATATTTTATGTTTTCACGTTGAAATAGTCATTATATTCTCAGTAGGATTTAGTGAGATATGCTTGCTTCTAATTCATATTCATGTCAAGCATTTATTTTATTTCTCCTATTTTTCTTCCAATTCCTTTTGTAAGCCATCATCACTGCATGCGTCCCTTCTCGCCCAGAAACCGAGATACTGTCCTGTGTTGTGATCGGGGAGAGTATAGCCTAGCTATATATTTTGCCCAGGAAACGTGTTTCGTTTCTACGTGTTGTACACGGTGCTGTAAATTTCTGTTCATTACCAATGTTTGGGGTTTCACCGTGGCACAGTTAGCTCAGTGTGGAAGGAGCGTGATGCGCAGCTAAGACAGTATGCATGCATGGCACTGCCGGAAAATGCAATAACCTAGTGTTCAGGAGTGCAGGTGTTGCAAGTGAAACTGTTTTACTTCTTTAATCTACTATACCTGTAGATGAGCACGAACTATAGGACCATTTTGTTTGAATATCCGCCCCAGCATTGCCATTCAGTGCTGGTATTTGTTTTTGTGAGTGTTTAGTCAGTAATTATTAATTGATATTCCAAACTAGTTGAGTCAGGGTATGCCTAAGGGTAGTTGTTACACCTAAACCCCTAGAGAGCCTGGAGTGCTTTCTAATTATGCTCTGTCTGTTGTGCTACGAGGGCTGCTTTGAAAGGAGATATACTGTAGGTGCTGTCAGTTATTATATTTTGATTATTGTCTCCAAAGCAGTATAGTGCAAAGCGTGACAATGTATAATTATACTGTATGAATGTAGTGGATGCAGCTTGAAAGTAAAGAAGGGATTCAATGCCTCTGTTCTCTTCTAAAATTTGGACTTTAGCCTATATGAAACTTTCGAAAAACTATGGAATAGGTACATACAAGATCTTGTTTTTGTATTATGTGTAAGTAGGGGACAAAATACAAAACTGCCTGTAACGAGTGGTATGTGGTAATTTTGCAATTCTATGCAGAGTATTTAGGACTTCAATTGCACCTCCGACTATAGAGAAACATTATTACACTTGATATTAACCCTCTTCTACATATGACGCGATTTTGAGCCTATTAGGGATACTTTAAAACCTTTGTTACCATCAGGGGTATTTAGAAACCTTTAGTTTAGTTACTTCAACCTCTGCAATTGTCTTTGAGTTAGCTGTGGGCAGAAAACTAATTTTGGAGAGGTAATTATAAGTGAGAGAACTCTATTTTTTATTGCTAATCTGGCAACCTCTGCTTCATACGAGTCTGAAGGGGTTAAGCATTTCTGAAGCCTTTAATTACTTTAGAAACATCAGAAATCATGCCAAAACTGTATTAAACCTAACTAAATCAAACTTTCTCCACAAGCAGGCAAATAAACTTCTAAATAATCCAAATGATAACAAAATATTTTGGTCTACTCATTCAAATCCAACTTCACTACTGCTTCATTCATTCCACCATTAAAATTTCCGACTGGCAATCTTGTAAGTGACCCACGAGGTAAAGCTAACCTTCTTGCGGATATTTTCTCCACCAACTCAACCTTAGATGAAATAAATCAAGATGTCACTGTACTTAATTTTAATTCGCCCGAAATTCCCTCACTTAAGATCCACACCAGACATGTCAAAACTATTTTGCAGAATCTCTCAGTAGATAAGGCTCCTGGTTCAGATGAAATTCCTCCAATAGTACTTAAGAATTGCTCCTTGGTGTTCGCTCCTGTATTGGCAAATTTTTTCTGTCTGTGTACTCATACCTCGTGCTTCCCAGTACCCTGGAGAGAAGCAAACATCCATCCAGTTCCTAAAAAAGGTGCCTCTTCAGATCCATCAAACTACAGACCAATAGCTATAACTTCCACTCTTGGTAAAGTCTTTGAAATTATATTAAATAATCACATAATTAAGCATCTTGAGAATAATAAATTAATCAGTGATAGGCAATATGGTTTTAGACGATGTTGATCAACTGCAGACATTCTTTGCCTTCTTACACATCAAATCAACCAAGCTAAAGACCAACATGGTGAAACACATACAATAGCACTGGATATATCAAAGGCATTTGATAGAGTCTGGCATCAATCCTTATTGTCGAAGATGTCACACTACGGCCTTGCATCATTAGTTCCACTAATGTCTTCTTATCTTCATAATAGAAAAATACGTGTAATGGTAGATGGCCTTTATTCTCAATTTCACTCAATAAATGCTGGTGTTCCCCAGGGATCAGTTTTGGCCACAACTCTGTTCCTCATTCATATCAATGATCTCATATCTACCACTCATAATCCAATACATTCCTACGCAGATGACTCAACACTCCACAGTTCCTTCACATTTACCAATTCTTTCACCCAACCCGGTCTTATAAATTCAAAAATAAACACTGCAATTTCTCTGAACCAGGACCTTTCTAGAATTAATGAATGGGGACAAAAGAATCTAGTTTCCTTTAATGCACAGCAAACCAAGTACATTCAATTTTCTAACCGACAGAATCTCACTGACTCCCATATATTTTGTAATGATGTAAATATTCCCACTTCCCCTAGTATTGACATTCTCGGTGTAACATTAACTACTAACTTGAGCTGGACACATTATGTTAGAAGCATTGCTAAGAATGCCTCTAAAAAAATGGGACTCCTGTACAGAGTTCGAAAATTCTTCACTGACGAGCAGTTGGCCGTAATATATAAAAGTCATGTGCGTTCTCAGTTGGATTACTGTTCACCTCTGTGGAGTGGAAGTGGAGTGGTTGCATTGAGGCAGTTGAAAAAAATTCAAAATAAAGCTATTAGATTAATCAATAACCCTGCAATCACACAGTACCTTCCTACATTATCCATACGAAGAAACGTTGCATCCCTTGCATTATTCTACAGATATTTTCACAGCAATTGTTCCGAGAAACTTTCTTCAATTGTGCCGCCTCTCCACATCTTTCCCTGTAGAACTAGGGCAGCTGAGAGCTCCCATGAATTTACACTTTCTCCTCCACAATGCAGAACTTCTGTTTATCAAAATTAATTTATCCCTAGAACTACTACTCTTTGGAATTCACTTCCCTCGAGTTGCTTTCCACAAACTTACAATCTACAAAAGTTTAAATCCAGTTGTTACAAACATTTTATGAATGGAGGATGCCTTTAGGCACATGGACCTTTTTGTTTTATCTGTGTTTTTCCTTCCTCCGTTCATTGTCTCAAAAAAAAAAAAAAAAAAAAAAAAAAAAAAAAAAAAATCTTACTAAAGTATGTTTGAAGCATATATACTGTACTGTACATGGCGCTCCCCCTGTGATAGGGTTGTCTCTGGTATTCTTGGGTTTGTTCGTCTCTACCAGACTTTGGCTCGGTAGTTTGTTCGTCCCTACCAGACTCTAGCTCGGTAGTCTTCTCTGGTGTTAGCAGTCCCCCTGGTATCTGAAAGGGGTGTTTCCGGGTGGATGGGACTCGATAGCCTTGGCGGGCAACCCATCTAGGGGAATAAACCCTAAACAAATTACCGATGGGCGACATGCTAATCGGTGCCACTTACACGTGGCAATCTTTGTAACAGATAACAGATGGTAAAAATAATGTATAATGGTACGAAATTCGTTTGTATTTCGTTGGCTTTACATTATTTTATTGCTCACTTACATCTTATTCAAACACATTTTTCTTTTCATATATGGATTAGGGGCAGTATTCGGAGTAAATACGTGAAGACTAGGGATGTTGCCTCAGTATAATTGGATGCATAATTTTGAAGGGGGTAAAACCTCACTGACAATTGTGTAAATCAGGCTCAATTAAAATGGGTGAGGGCTGGTCCAGTCCAGAGTGAAGTTTGGCATCCTCTACCCAACCTTAGCCGTTTCTGTCCGTCTCTTTTCCTGTACTTCTTTTCCTACTTCGAGGGCGGGTGGCTAGGAATCTCCTCCCCATGTAAATTTCACCTACTAGACGAGACAGCCAAAGGGCGGAGGGAACACAAAAGTGTTCACTGACCCTGAGATTTGGAACTTCAAATGTTTCTGTTCGGGCTCTGTCTCGAGTCGGCTTCCCCCAGCTATGGGGTATGTGCCTGAGTATATTCATACATTAAAATTGGGATCATGACTAAATTACCAAAGTATTTCGTTATTGATGCAAATTTCATTGTCTTTGTCTCATGAATTACTGTGTAGAGATTAAACTTCAGGTCACCATGTTTTTTTTTTTTTGGAAATTATACTAATATTATATTAACATTGGCTACCGTAATAATACAGTATCATTGAAGTTCAATAAACAAGTCCTTGGGGTTATCACATCAAGAGATAATTATTTTGATTATTACGTTAGGGAATAATACCACATAGCTCTAAGAATTACATATTTCACATGTTTATATTATAATTATACATTTGGAGTTCCTATATATATATATGTGTGTGTCAGTGGTAGGCACATTTCCAGGATATCTAATTTTGTAGATGAAGAGTAGGACAAGAGCCACAGCAGAACAACTTCATCCAACCTATTATTGGTTAAAAGGATGAAGTTGTTCTTTTTGTGGTTTTTTTGTATTATTACTTTTGGAAAAAGTTAAGATATCCTAACAAGCTTTGTACTTAACATATATGTATACTAGGTTATTTCTAGGTTATATCCTAACAAGCTTTGTACTTAACATATATGTATACTAGGTTATTTCTAGGTTATATCCTAACAAGCTTTGTACTTAACATATATGTATACTAGGTTATTTCTAGGTTATATCCTAACAAGCTTTGTACTTAACATATATGTATACTAGGTTATTTCTTTTTAGGATCGTATGTTGAAATATAGCCTGAAGATGGATGTGTGATACGTCCGAAAATTTGCAAATAAATGATTCTCAACATGTATACTGTTGTGGCTCTTGTCGCACCACGGTTTGATGGTTAATGGGTTATAACTGAATATTTATTTTAATTGTGCGTCCTACAACAAACGAAGAGATCTTTCATTTTGAAAAGCCTGACAACAGATTTGTGTCACCCGATGGTGCTAGGTCACATACACATATTCTGGTGATTCACACAATAAAATTGTTTCCTCTAGTTCTAATAAAATTAAGTACAAAATATGTTCTTAGAAATAGTTTTTTTTTCTTCCCTATATCAATATTTATCAATATATATATAGTTAACTATCTAATAATTGTCCTCTCTTTCTCAGTAACAAAGTTAGTGGGCAGCGATCCAGTGGAGTTTCAGCAATCCGAGTATGACGTTGAAGTGCTGGAGAATACAAGTCAAGAATTGTTGTTGCGACTGATGCCAAGAGTCCAGCCCAAAGGTATGTCCACAGTCATGGATATGTTAAAGTCAACTTAATCTGTTACTTGGAGGGGTTTCGCAATGGACTTGTCTCGAAACTATGCCACCAGTTAAGATGTGTTGCTTTTACTTATATGAGATATGTCACGAGTCTGAGAGAGTTTACTGGAAGACTCCCACACTGGATTAAGATCAGAGTGTTATTGCTATTATTATTCGAGCTATGTCGCCATTTCTGTAATTCAATTGTAGGAAGCTATCACTGTGGATTATTATATAGAATATCATTTATTTGAAGAGTGAACTACGCGCCGTCTAGGTTATTATTTGTCTACTATAAGAAATACATCTCCAGTTCGCTAGGTGTGATGGTAAGAGGCCCTCGTAGCTGATTGGTCTTAGAGTGATGATGTCACCTAATCTATGTTCCATGTAGCTGCATCAGTATGTTTCTGTATCAGTATGGCTCACACTGGAGTATGTTTCTGTATCAGTATGGCTCACACTGGAGTATGTTTCTGTATCAGTATGGCTCACACTGGAGTATGTTTCTGTATCAGTATGGCTCACACTGGAGTATGTTTCTGTATCAGTATGGCTCACACTGGAGTATGTTTCTGTATCAGTATGGCTCACACTGGAGTGTTTCTGTATCAGTATGGCTCACACTGGATTATGTTTCTGTATCAGTATGGCTCACACTGGAGTATGTTTCTGTAACAGTATGGCTCACACTGGAGTATGTTTCTGTATCAGTATGGCTCACACTGGAGTATGTTTCTGTATCAGTATGGCTCACACTGGAGTATGTTTTTGTATCAGTATGGCTCACACTGGAGTATGTTTCTGTATCAGTATGGCTCACACTGGAGTATGTTTCTGTATCAGTATGGCTCACACTGGAGTATGTTTCTGTATCAGTATGGCTCACACTGGAGTATGTTTCTGTATCAGAATGGTTCACACTGGAGTATGTTTCTATATCAGTATGGCTCACACTGGAGTATGTTTCTGTATCAGTATGGCTCACACTGGAGTATGTTTCTGTATCAGTATGGCTCACACTGGAGTTGCGTTTCAGTTATGTCATCAGATAATGAATGTTGCATATCGTTGCCAAGAATATCTTTTAGTTAACAGTGATTGGGTGCTGATTTTATATAAGATATATTGTGAGGCAACCAGCTTACTTGCTGAATGGTACTCATAATGGCTTCATCTGACTAGAACTTGTGACTACAGCTACCATATATCACACGTGTCTGTTATGAGTTTGTCTCTATAGTTAATTGTCGGTGATCAGTCGAGTTATGACGCTAGAGCAAGCTTGCAGTTACTGTATATGCAGAGCTACATTTTGTGACTTGAATCTATTATAGGTAGGCTATAATTTATCAAGTTTTATGATAATGAGATGTAGCGAGTAATCAAAGTATGTTTGCTGTTGGGAGGCCTTCAACTGTAAATTGCACAGGCCGTCTAGGATTTTGCATGTGTTTGTCAAGTATATTATTGGTGAAGCTACTAGCTTATATATTGCCAATCAGGTAGGTCTGGTGCTTGGAGACGTGACACAGGATTTAGCTCGTAATTGTTGAGAGCTTGGGTATGTTGTTTGCATGTATTAGGATTGGCTGGTTGTAACTCTAAGGGATATAGCAGTGAAAATGTAATTATAGAGTAAAACATTGCCATCGTACATTAGTGGTACTATGGATCTGTAGCAACAAATTGTGAAGGTGTCTAAACAAGTTTAATTAATGGTTTATGTGCACCACATTGTCACCAGAAATATGGTTTGCTTTTAGTATATCATCCATTGTTTAAAATATTCTATTCATAACACCAAGAACAAAAGAAAATATTTTGAAAGTAAAAGCTACTGGATTCCTTGAAAAATATATATACTGTATACAGTAGGCTATCTCTCTCTCTCTCTCTCTCTCTCTCTCTCTCTCTCTCTCTCTCTCTCTCTCTCTCTCTCTCTCTCGCTCTCTCTCTCTCTCTATATATATATATATATATATATATATATATATATGGTGTCCCATAAATACCAGGTGTAAATCAGGCGATGTGTTCCCGAGACATAGATGAATGTATATTACTAAATGACTAAATCGCTTAAGCTGAATAGTCTAGGAGTTACAACACTTCCCTGGTCTGCTAGCTATGTGTTGGATTCAGGGGATTGTCAATGAAACACCCACCATTAACAGTGTCATTTATTTACACACAAGCTGTTATAACAATTAACAGTGAGATTTTTACAAATAACCTGTTACTAGGTATTTATCATCAACATTCATAGCAATTGTTCGAAATGCCGGCCTCATTGTTCAATGCATGCTGCAGCTCGTTGTAACAGTGACTCTCGCACATGGCCAAAAACTTCAGGATTGTTATTTATCCTACTTTATGGGACATTACAAACATTCGTATGTGTGTTTCTGTCTGACACATAATTACATTTTAACCAAACCACTCAATTTTCAAAGTGGTTTAACTCCTAAACTATTGAGAGTTGCCAATTTGGTCATTTAATACTTTATAATCATACATGCCTCAGCAACACTCCCCTTGATTTACACCAGGTATTTACAGGACACCCTGTATATATATATATATATATATATATATATATATATATATATATATATATATATATATATATACAGTATATATGTGTGTGTGTGTGTGTGTGTGTGTGTGTGTTATGGAAAAGTAGCCTTGATATAAACATGGTTCACTTTTGAAACATTTATTCTTAGCATTTGGTTATCACTCAAAATATAAATACAGTACATTGGTACAATAATACTGTAATAACATTGCTAGTTACTGTGGATATTTCGCTATTTTGCATTAATTATCTTTAGGATAACTTCATTTATATAAATGGTGACAACGTGTTTTTCGTTTGAACATACCTAGCTTACCGAGGTACTAAGCAGTCAACTCTAACATTACATTCCTCTCTAGTCTAGCTTAAAATATAACCACAGAACATTTGGATACCACTTTTATAGCCAAGCTTTCCTTTTAGTGGGGCAGATAACTGGAATAATCGTTCATTTCTGGAAACAAGCACCAAAATTGGCACACATACTCCTTGGGGATTGCTCTTTTGATAAAACCCGTTAGCCACCTAAAAATTCAAGATGGCGGCCATTTTTCAAGATGGCCGCCATTGAATATACAGAACCATTGCATTTCGCAATAAAATCGCAAAGACTTGTCCTATTTGAATGATCTTGGTGTCAAATCATACATTTTTCACTATGTAGAATCCGAATTTGGAACCATGGACTTACTCACTAGCTTCCTTGTACCATAATATCAGTCCCGGAATCATAATTAGGGTAAAAAGTGCCCATATCATAGGCACCATCAGTCCGATATATTATTGGATGTACATGTAGGCAGTAGGCCTATACTTGTTTGTCACTTATTGTCTTGCTGCCTGGATGAGTATACTACAACGCTTCTAAACCTCGCATCTGCAGCTGCACAGTGCCGTGCAGGTCAGACCAAAGCAGTAGCATTTGCATCGACCGCAGCATTCCGACTTGCATCCACACTTGGTCAGCTGCTGGCAACTCTCTGTAATGGGTGGGAGCTCTGTCCAAACGATCTGCCACAGATCTCCTTTCTTGGTCCAACCCCAGTTGGCAGGAGTCTGCGTTTCTGGTTGACGTACTGTTGACTGACTCCAGATGCAGCCCGCCTGGTAGGCAGCACGCTTCACATGCTGCTTCAGTGCTGCTCGGGTTGGAGGAATGGCTTCGTACGGCCTCTGCTTCCGAGCAAACATGTCCAACCTCGCATCATCGACAACTTCAGCTGTGCTGGATCTGTCGTACATCATGACCACGAACTTCTCCAAGGTCTCCAGGTATTCAGCATCAACTACCGGTGGGTACTGGCTGAGTTTGCTGAAGACACCGGAAGCCTCATCACAAACATCCCAGGTTTGCCAAGCAGACTTCTTCCCTTTGCCATGGAATGCTGAAACGACATCGCAGCCAGTGAAGGCATGGAAGAAGAGCATCCCTTTGCTTTTTTCTGCAAGAGTGCAACACAAGTCATGTACAGGAACCCACCTCAGGTTCTGTCCTTGGCCAAAGGCAACCCACAACTGCTGCAGACCTAGCTCCTGAAGAGCCTGCAGAACACTGACTGCGATGATGACAACATCTGTGTCGCTGGCTTTGACCATGATGACTTTGCTGCCTGCTTCTGTTGCATGCCTGGCATGCACAAAGATCCGCGTGTCAGCTTCTTCATGACTGCACGGTGCCACCCCAGCCAGATTGATAGTGCGGTTGCTGACAGCATCTTCTTCCTTGGTCACAATGACCACATTTGGTGTGGCCACACGTGCAATCTTATCAGCCAGAAAGTTGAACAGCTCGGCTTTGTTGTCATTTTCTCTCAGGAAGTTTCGCCAGTTTGAGGGAATTTTGCCCTTCCCTGTCACCCTGCGTCTCACCCCGCGTCCTCGCTTTGATCTAGTTTCAGCTTTCAGACTAGATGGCTGGTAGACATCAAACACAATGTCTGTTCTCTTGTACTTGGTAGAGTATGCTTGTATTCTAGGAAGGACATCGAGCATTGCGTACTCTTCGAACGTCTTTGAACTCCATGGGGGCAGACTGTTCACCAACGCTGCACCATCAATGATGATGGTGTCGGCGTCTGGCTCTGCCTCAGGGGTTGTAACTTGGCTCTGAAGA
The DNA here is from genome assembly GCA_032716605.1 of Paralithodes platypus. NCBI lineage: Eukaryota > Metazoa > Arthropoda > Malacostraca > Decapoda > Lithodidae > Paralithodes > Paralithodes platypus. The sequence goes on along the minus strand of CM064567.1, from coordinate 29,476,630 downwards.
ATGGTAGTGAGGTGGGATTTCTGACAGGTGTGGAGCTTTCCACCATCACTGAGGGCAGCAGGATGTGACTGGTTCTCATGACGGAAGAACTCCTTCAAGTCACACTCTCTGCTCTGGCATGATATGAACAGCTTGGAGAACAGTTGACAGTTTTCCTTCCGCACTTTTTTCTTTGAAGAGTCAACAGAGGCTGGTACCTGTCGGAAAAAGTCAACCCTGTTCTTCTTGATTGGTTCATAGAAGGTGGATTCTTCTTCCCCTTCCAGTCCCTTCATAAACTCCTGGAAACGGACCATGCCTTTCTCAAGGTGTGTGCCAATCAGCTCGGCAGCAGTGTGGGGAGCAATATCCTTTGTATCAAGCGAAAGCAGGTCCCGACTCTCCTCCTGGAAAGGATTGCACATATCTGTCATGGCTTGTGAGAGATTTTCTACTTTCTCAAGGAACACTCTTTGTGCTCGTTCTGTCTCCTCATGGTGGCTGGTGTGTTCAGTACCCTCTTTGGTCCCACATGCTGCCTCATACTGTGCAACCAAGTGGCTGACTTGAGGACCAGCTATCATCCATCTTCTCAGTGCTGATGGGTCTTCAGTCACGCCGATCACACCCCCGTCTGCCTTGATGACAGCGTTGGCCTGCTCGTGAGCTTGGTCAATAGCCATTGCTGAGAACTGTCGGCTCGATTTGTGTACAACAAAGTTTCCACTCTGGAACTCCTGAGCCAGCTGAGGATGCTTCTGTTCCAGGGTCACCATGTCTCTGTAGTGGATCAGAAGCCACCGTGCATAGTTTAAGAACATAAGAACATAAGAAAATGGGAGTCTGCAGAAAGCCGATTGGCCTAAGCAAGGCAGATCCCTGTCCCACACAACCCCAATTACAAAGCCCAATTATAGGCTCAACACTCTAATACCCTGAGGATCATCTTACCAAAACGGTTAGAGATTAACGCAGGATTACGGGGGTCTGCAGAGCGCTGATTGGCCCAACCCGGCTGATCCCCCTTCACACCCAACCCTTCTCGTCCATATGCTTATCCAATTTTATCTTAAAGCTCCCTATCGTTTTTAATCCCACTATAGCACTTGGTAGTCCATTCCACCCATCTACAACTCTGTTACCAAACCAATATTTGCCTATATCTTTTCTGAAACGAAATTTATCTAATTTGAAACCATTGGTACGAGTTCTTTCATCACTGAGCTTTAGTACATTTGTCATGTCCCCTTTGTTAATCCCACTAACCCACTTGAACACCTCTATCATATCCCCTCTAACTCTGCGTCTCTCTAACGAATGTAAGCCTAATTTCTTCAACCTTTCTTTATACGGAAGATTTCTAATATTATGGATAATTTTTGTCATTCTACGTTGTACTCTCTCCAATGAATCTATGTCCATTCTGTAATAAGGACACCAAAATTGAACAGCATAATCCATATGGGGTCTCACTAATGACAAGTAAAGTTTTAAGATAACATCAGCAGTTCTGTTACTCACACTCCTTGAGATGAACCCGAGAATCCTGTTTGCCTTGTTTCGAACGCTTATACACTGTTGTCTAGGCTTCAAATCATTGCTAACAAACACACCTAGATCTTTCTCACAATTCGAGTTTTCTAATTCCACATTAGCTAGTTTATATTTAACATTTGTATGCATCTTCCCTATCTTTAATACCTTGCATTTGTCAATGTTAAACTTCATCTGCCAATTTACTGACCATTCGTGTAAGGTATCTAGATCCCTTTGGAGGCACTCTATATCTCTATCTGAATCAATTGTTCTCCCCATTTTGGTATCGTCTGCAAATTTACTTATCCTACTAGTTATACCTAAATCAAGGTCATTTATGTATATAACAAACAACAGAGGACCTAATACAGATCCCTGGGGGACACCACTTTTGACTGCTCCCCATTCTGACTTCGTACCATTTATGCTGACTCTCTGCTTCCTACCAATTAGCCATGACCTAATCCATCCCAACAACGCCCCACCTATTCCATGCGCCTCAACCTTTCTCATCAATCTCTCATGGGGGACTCTGTCGAAAGCTTTACTGAAATCTAAATATATTATATCATATGACTTGTCATTATCTGCTGCTTCATATACCTCTGAGAAAAAACTAAGCAAATTAGTAAGGCAAGAACGTCCCTGAGTGAATCCATGCTGAGAAGAATTTATTAAATTAAATGTATCTAAGTGGTTTCTAATTTTACTAACAATAATTGACTCTAGTAGCTTTCCTATGATTGATGTAAGACTAATGGGACGGTAATTGGATGCTATTGATTTGTCACCTTTTTTGAAGATCGGAACTACGTTTGCAAGCTTCCAAGCTTCTGGAACTATACCTGTCTCCAAAGACTTGTTAAATAAAAATTTTAATGGGTAACTTAACTCATCCCTACATTCTTTTAATACTCTAGCATATACCTCATCAGGACCAGGCGATTTATGATGTTTCAGTCTGTCAATTTCCTTAAGCACATCATTTCTACTTATAGTAACCGTACTTAACCTATTTTCTATACTATCGCTATATACCTTACGGACTTCTGGAAACTGTGCCAAATTTTCATTAGTGAAAACGGAAAGAAATTGACTATTTAATGTACTGCACATTTCTAAATCATTTTCTGTCATTTCTCCTATCGAAGTTTTAACCTCTCCGCGGCGCACAGGGGGTTTTCTACAGGGTAAGACTGTGCGCACCTATGATGATTTTGGGACCTATTGCCAATTTCGATAAAAAGTACATCATCGTGTAGGGAATGTTTGCGTGCATCGGCCCATATATATTTGACCCCCCCAAAAATGTCTGGGGGGGGTAGGGGAACGGTCCGTAGTTGAAAAATGTGGAGCGAATGGCACCGCGCGGCTAGATTGTCATCGAGCGGCGAGATTTCCCTGCCGAATATTTACGCGCGCAGGGGATAGAAGGAGAGGGAGGAGGGGGTGGGTTACCGCGTATTATCACGTATATGTCCTTTTTTGAGCCCTTTTAGGCTATGTAGAGTATGTATACGTGTGTAGGGCACCCATATAACAATGAATATGCCTCATAGTGACCAAAATTTGCAATATATAAGGGAATTATAAGAGAATTTTTAGGCGGGAATGAAGATGTGTTGGAGGTTTGGCGGCAATTTATGAGCTGAGAGTGTGGTTTACGCCATACATATCACGTATATCTTGTACGTAGAGCACTGTCATGCTATAATACAGACTTGTACATATGTATACGTGCCATATATCAAAATATATACCGCATATAAACCAATGCATGCGATATTTACGCACATTATCAATGAGTTTCTATGCGTGAACCAAGGTGTGAGTGAGTTGTGGTGGGAATGAAAGGGGGAGAGGGTGTGTTACGCCATAAATATCACATCAATCTTGTATTTAGAGCACTCTCATGCTATAATAAAGACGTGTACATATGTAGGCGTCCCATATAACAAGGAATATACCGCATATAGCCCAATTGATGCGATATTTACGCAAATTGTGAATGTGTTTCTAGCAGACGGAAGCCTGAAAGGGTGGGTTGGGGGTGGGTGGGTGGGAGGGAGCCATGCAGGGGTGCAGTGAGTGAGTGAGTGAGTCGTGGAGAGATGGAAGTCAGGCAGATCTCTAGATAGATAACCAGCTTAGTGATAATTGTGGAGGCGCCCCAGGCGTATTGATGTTTGGTATTTTGACCCTTATGTCTACCAGATGGCTGGTGTTCGTTGCCATCAACAGGTCTACAATAACATGAGTCAGGAATGGAGAGAGAGAGAGAGAGAGAGAAACTGAGACATGCGTATGTCGTACGTATAAATGGACTTCAGAATTGCATTTTTATGCAAGCAGACATTGCATTTTAGACACATGTGAAGTACCACAGAAACATGTAGGCCATTGACTGTAAATAAAGTACTATATTTATAGACCACCAGCGACGGTGCTGAGTCAACACAGGCAGATTGCCTTTTGTGATAGAGGGCTAAATATAGACTGGTGTCTCCTTACACCTGCGAAAGGGTAGATTGCCACCAGAGAAACGTTTACTTATTTATTTCGAAGTAATATGCAATCTAAATGTATATTCGAGACCTACTGCAATTATTTGTATGACAGTCATGACTATGTATAATCCAATATACGCGCGTAGGCGAGACATAAGAAAGCTGGTTGAGCAATTTTCGACACCCACACAGTTATTATTCATTTTTATTTACAATATTATACAATACAAATGTATTTGTGAAGAGTATTTTATCCATTATTGTATTTATACCAATTTTGTTCCCAGACAGAGCTGCTGTAGCTGGAGCATCAAGGAGCGGCAAGGGTCACCTCGTGACCGCGTGACAATGAGTGGAGTCACACTGAGAGGGGCAATTTTGCTGAGTGTTTGGGCAATTTTTGACAGAATAAAGTTATATAATTACTAATTCTTGACAGAGACAAACTATTATAAACCTTGGCATGATATAATTGATAATCCCATCAATTTACAAACGTAAATTGGTGGGATAATTCATTTTTTTTGTATATTGTCATTTCGATTGTAGACACGAAGTTTTGAGTGATATTTGGTATGAGCTCCTGTGGCATGGTTGGTAAGGTCGCGGGCTGGAAAACTCAAAGTGTCGTAGGGTAGTGGGATCGAATCCAGGAGGGGGTTATGGGGAAGGTTTTATATTGTCTAGAAAAAAATTTATAAATTTTTTTTTTACAAGATCATGCCATTGTATTCAAACAATATGAAATATTCATAGAATATATCATATTGTAAGAATACAATGACATGACCTTGTTTTTTTTTTTTTTTTTTTTTTTTTTTTTTATTATCATAGTAGGTTTGACAGGATTTATTGAAACATATTTATTTTTGTACAATTCATTTGAGGTAAGAAAATAATTATATACACATTACTTTGGCTAATAACAAACATATATATTGATATACTAAAAAAATAAGGCATATTACATGTAAATCTTTGAAACTTATAAACTAAATAATGAAACATACAATTATATAATGTAAAAGCTATATCACAGGGACATCTTTGGAACTTATACATTATATAATATATATGTTACATTATGAGGTAGCGTGATCAATTAGGTCAGGTCAGGTAAGGTAGGGCGCGAGTCCAGGGCAGGGCAGGGCAGGAGGCGAGTCCAGGGCAGGGCACGGGGCGAGTCCAGGGCAGGGCAGGGCAGGGGCCGACACTCAGTAGTTCTTGAAGGTGTGGTAGTCCCTGAAGCAGTCACCCAGGCAGAGTGGAACTTTGCACTCGGCGCACATTGAGGTGACTCTTTTGGTGACATGGGGTTTCCTCACACTGGAGCTGCAGACGGTGCACTGCACCTGCCTGTGACGAGTGCCAATCAGCTCGGTGTTGGTTGGGTAGTGTCTTTCGACACCCAGCTGGATGCGGTCAGGAACGTGATCCCCACGCCATGCCGTACGTCTGTGAGTGGTGGTGCCATACTTCTCCAGGAGTTGGTAGGAGACGTTGTACACGAACTCCCGGAATTTCAGCTTCTGGTTTGGGGCCATATCCTTTTTCACCAACCACAAGTTGTAGGCGTTCAGCATCGTTATGTCAACTAGGTGGAGGAAGAGCTTGTGATACCACTTCACAGTCTTCCTCAGACACTCAACGCCTGACAGCTGACAGTCAGACTTGTCCACCAGGCGCATGTTTTTTGTGTAGTCCACTACCATGTCGGGCTTGTAGATTGTCTTCCTGGTTCTGTAGTGGATTTTGCCAGAATCCACCTGGGCACCTGTGTGGACGGTGGAAAGCAGGTGGACGTCTCGCTTATCCTTCCACTTCAGGGCTATCAGTTTCCCACACTTCTCGAGCTGCTTGTATTTCTGCCCCTTTCGTCGCCTTCTTCGCACATGCCTCTCGCGGTGTTCCTGGGCCAGGTCGTCTTCTGAAGGTGTGTCACTGGAGGAGGCATCTGTGAGAGGAATGACATCACCTGTGAACTTTGGCATAAACTTTCTTGTCTTTCTGACAGTCCCACATGACCCCGTTTGGTTGTCATAAAGAAACTGGCAGAGAGCAGGAGAAGTATACCAGTTGTCAGTGTAGATGATGTGGCCTTTGCCCAGGTAAGGTGCCAACATTTTCCTGACGATGGCACCTGACATGCCCATGGGGTCATTGGCAGCGGCTTTCGGTACGTCAATGTCAGTTCCTGTATACACGATCATGTCAAGCACTATTCCAGTTTCACAGTCGCACAACACGAAGAGCTTGATTCCGAACCTATGCCTCTTCAAGGGGATATACTGCTTGAAAACAAGACGTCCTTTGAAGAGCACGAGCGACTCATCAATCACCAAATTGAGGAAGGGGTAAAAGTATTTCCTATACCTCTCCAACAACATGGTGAACACATCCCGAACTTTCCATATCCTGTCAATCCTGTTAGGATTTTCGTTGTCTGCAAAGTGCATAAATCTTAGCAGCAACAAAAATCTGTCACGAGTCATGAACTTATTGAAAGTTGGGGTGGCGATGAGAGGGTCGTGCTTCCAATAGTGTTGCAACACATGCTTCTTGATCAGAGGCATGAGGAACAACAAGGCAAAGAACGTCAGAAATTCTTCCACAGTCGTATCCACCCAGCCTCGTATTCTCGCTTTTGGAGAAAGGACGTCCAATCTGCCAAACACCCACCTGTAGTAGGCGTTTGTTTGGGCAACGATGTACGTCATTACCTCCATGTCGAAAAAAGCGAGGAAGAAGTCGCTTTCGTTCGCTTGATCATCACAGGGCCAGTCGTCAGTTGTTCCTGACGTCCCAGGATTGAACTGGGGCACGTCAGGTACAAAATTGACCCCATCAGACCAATCGAACGAAGGCAGCTCAGGGATCGGAATGTCGTCTGCGTCTGCTTCATCGTCTGAAATATCGCTTCCATGGTCGCGATACAGCACTTCATCATCATTACCCTCCTCTTCACTTGACATACGATGCCCTTCCTCATTTTCGTCACCGACGTCGGACTCACTCCCACTGTCCACTCCCAAATCCCCCCACCCTTGGTCCCGTGCTAGGGCTTCGTCGTCGAAACCCGGGCTGCCAATGTCCTGCGAATCACCATCAAACAGCAGGGCGGCATACTTAGATGGTGTCAGAGTTTTCCGGGTCACTTTGGCACGTGCGGGAGTCTTATGGACAGGGACAGCAGAGGTGGTGGCAGGGGCGGCGGCAAGGGCGGCGGCAGCGGCGGCGGCAGGGGCAGCAGTGGTGCGTGGCCTTGATGGCAAGATGATGGTGGTGCCTGTCGCCCTTCTCTCTGTTCCTTGGGCAGGGGCGGCATGGGCGGCAGGGGCAACAGGGGCAGCAGGGCCGGCAGGGACACCAGGGCCAGCAGTCGCTTTCCCAGTCGCTTTCCCCTTCCCCTTCCCTGTTCCTTGGGCAGGGGCGGCAGGGGCGGCAGGGGCGGCAGGGGCAGCAGGGCCGGCAGGGACACCAGGGCCAGCAGTCGCTTTCCCCTTCCCCTTCCCTGTTCCTTGGGCAGGGGCGGCAGGGGCGGCAGGGGCAGCAGGGCCGGCAGGGACACCAGGGCCAGCAGTCGCTTTCCCAGTCGCTTTCCCTCTCCCTTTCCCCTTCCCCTTCCCTGTTCCTTGGGCAGGGGCGGCAGGGGCGGCAGGGGCGGCAGGGGCGGCAGGGGCAGCCGGGCCAGGGGCGGCTGGTGGTGTTGGTGGTGGTAGGGGCACGGGTTCTTTTCCCTACGCCCGTGCCTTTCATTTTTCCTGCCCCCGCAGGTAATGCAGCCCTAGGGCGGCCTCCTGCGTCGCTGGTACCGGTGGCAGGGGTGGCAGGGGTGGCAGTGGTGGCAGTGGTGGTGGTAGTGGTTGTTGCAGTGGCCTGGGTCGTGGTGGCAGTGTCCCGAAAGACCAATGACCTCTGTGCCATTGCCCTGCTTGCACGTGTTTTTCGTGCTTTGGGTGCTGGTGATTCGTCCTCTGAGCTGTAGGGCGTGTCGTACTGGTAGCTAGGGTCTTTGGCAGCCACCCTCTGCCTTCCACGGCGGCTAACACCACCCGAAGGAGGGCTGGTTGTGTCATCAGGGATCGAGCGTGAGGGACGTGTAGGCTCCATGACTAGTGCGTGGTTACTGGCGCGGTGGTTCTTGCACGAGTGCGGGGCGAGCGTTTGGCGGGGTGGTATCGAGAGTTGACATGTAGTACTATACCCACACCAATTTTCAGCCGCCTGGCTATAAACGCGCGGTTTTGGTACGTGTTCAAAGTCTCTGCTCTTAAGAGTCTCCCCGCAGTGCGCCGGGGGAACTCTTAAGAGTCTCCCCGCAGCTCCCGGGTTAAGGGGACCAATTACATCTCTAACCTTGGATTTATATAGTTGGTAAAAAGCTTTAGGATTATTTTTTGAGTCATTGGCAACCTTAATTTCATAATTTCTTTTTTCTTTCCTAATATCCTTTTTTACCTGTCTTGATAGATTCTGATAGTAAGCAAGTAGGTGAATTTCGCCTTTTCTAATTTTTCTATATATTCCTCTCTTTTGTCCTAGAAGATCTAATAGTCTATTATTCATCCATTTGGGTTGGTTCTGTGTTGATCTAAATTTTCTTTTGGGGATGTATTTATTTTGTGCATTGAATACTGACTTGATAAAATTATCGTATGTATCTACCAAGGTTGACGTCTCTTCCTGACTTAAGATGACAGGTGCCTGAGAAGGGGTACACTCATTTGGACACCAGGATCGACTTAATTTTTTGACCATAGGGTCAGCTAATAGGGCTCTTCTTAACCCACCATAATTGGCTTTTCTAAAGTCAGGTATTAATGTTGTATTCTCTCTGGTATTACCTTTCCATTGTATATTAAAATACACAGAATTGTGGTTACTATTTCCTAGGTGGTCCCCTATCTCTACATTATTTACCATATGTTCATTGTTACTGAAAACTAAATCGAGAATATTATTACCTCTAGTCGGCGTATCTATGAATTGAAATAAAAAACTATCTTGTACTACCTCTATAAACTCCTCAGAATCAGAGTCTCCTATTTGATGCTGCCAATCTATATTCGGAAAATTAAAATCCCCCATAATGCACACATTGCTAAACCTTGATGCCATTTTAATTTCCTCCCATAATGACGTTCCGTCATTTCTACTCATATTTGGCGGTCTATACATAACTCCAATAACTATGGTCTCACTACCTTCGTTAACCTCTACCCAAACACTTTCATTATCGTTATTTAGTCTAATACCTGATTTAATACAGCTTTTTAATGTACTCCTGACAAACACTGCTATACCGCCACCCCTCTTACTTGTTCGGTCATATTTAAACAAACTATATCCTGGTATATCAAATTCTGCTAAAAAATGCCTGGTTTCTGTATTAATCCACGTTTCAGTTAGCGCTATTATGTCTATATTTTCTTTGCTAACAAGGGCTCTAAGTTCGTTCATTTTGTTACATAGACTCCTACAGTTTGTGTAATATACTCTCAATTTACTTCTTTTCTTTATACCTAATTTACCTTTGTTTCTAACGACATTTCCATCTTCCGTTGCACCATCACTACTATCATTTGCATTATAGTCATCATTTTTAGCATGAGACTGAATATCCTTATCGCTTTCGCCTGACGCTAAAATTGTTCCATTTAACCTCTCATTTACACTCTCAATATTTCTGTTCAAAACCCCACAACCACCCTATCTAAAGAACTAGCTAATGTAGAAACCCCTAACCGTGAAAGATGAACCCCATCCCTTGCGTACATTGTTGTTGGCAAAGAAGTACGGTATCAGCTCAGCCAGTGACTGACAGTACAGGAAGAAGTTGGCTTCCCTGAATGATCGGATCATCAAGAGGATCACCAGTTCCATTGACAGCACCATATACCAGAAATGAAACTGGGGACTTTGCAGTTTGCGATGCTCTCACCAAGCTTCGAAGCTAGGCACCTCTTCGGGTTGTTCACATGTCTCTTTCGAGTAGTCCATGTGGGCTGCCTTCAGAAGCTTGTACAGACTGCATGCTGTTATCTGGTGCATCTGTCGTGTCCTAGTGATGCTCGAAGCTGTCAGAAATGAATCTGCTGTCCCAGGAGATGCTATCCCTGCCTCCAAGAGGGCTCATGTCCAACCACTGTCCTGGAGTAGAGTTCCAATGGACTTCAGTGCCGCCATCTCAATATGCAAGCCTCCGAACATTATGACGAACTTGTCCTCACCGTAGATTTCAGGCCAGTGCCACTGGGCCTGCTTGGCTACTGCATATATTGGCTGGTCAGCAGCAATGACTGGCACCTGACCGGGGTTCAGAAATGCCACTATCTCCTTGATCTTGTACATCACATGCTTGACTGTAGCAACCGAGTGGGCCTGATTTCGCAGCAGAGGCAAAAGTGATGTAATGCTGACCTCAAATGGCTTTCCTCTCTTCTGTGAAGCATGGTGGGCTGACCAAGTCACATCCACTGGCCCATCTGTCATAGTGACCTTCTCCAGCCACTCATACTCCATTGCCAGTTGAAGCCTCAGCAGACTGGTGTCTGGGTGTGTCACACCACTCTGGGGAGGAGAGGGTTTCTTCTTGGTGAAGAAGGCGGGCTGGACATTGGTGAAGGAGTCTGGAAGTTCTGAAACTGTCTTCACTTTCTCCTCTCCGAACTTCAGCTGTCCACGCTCTTCACCTTTGTCTTCTTTGGTTGGGTGCTGGAAAACAGAGACGCTGGTTCCATGGAAAGAAGTGGTCGCTGTCGTTGCAGTGGGATTGTGGTCTATGTTGTCCATGGCTGATGTGGTGAACAGCCCTTTTCGCAGAACTGGTGGACATACCACCCCATCCTCCACGTACTTGCTGACTGTTGCATCTCCCAGCTGTGTAGATATCTGTAGGACCCTGTCGTATGAAATGCTGATGCCATGCTCGTTAAGCATTTCCACCAACTTTCTCTTTCTGGTCTTTGTGTAGACGGACATCCCCATGTAAACAGGGAATGGGGTCTCTCTGTCTTTGGAGTGTCTGTGAGTTGCTGCTCCTTCTTTGTACCTTGCGTAGCAGTTGTACTGAAGCAGCTGAACAATTGCTAGATCTGTCTTTGATGCACCAAACCTCAGTTGAGATTTGATGTCCGCTCCGTGTTCAAGCATGGCCACAAACTGAAGAAGAGTGAGTGGAATGGCCTGCTCGATGCACCCCTCATGGAAGGTTCCATCAAATGTTGACTTGTGGTCCAGCATATGTCTTCGCAAGATGTTAGCTGCTTTGCCAAGGATAATAGCTTCACTATAATAGTCAGAGGCTTCTGACAAGACAAAGCCCACATCTTTCTGGAAAGCCAGAAGAACATCCCTTCCCTGCTTGTGCACTTCCAACTCAGGTATTTCTGACAGCAGTTTTTCCTTCAGTCTTGTGGAGTTGACAGCAGGTGCATCAACACCCAGCTGTACCAGGCGCTGGGCATACAGGTGAACTATGTCTGCAAGTCGGAAGACTGCAAGACCCTCGCCAGATCTGGTGGTCTCCACTAGATATGGACTAGCTCTGAGAATGCCTGTGGGTGGGCATCCTCTTCGGGTGCACGTTCCTGTTCCAGTCTCTTGGTGGCTCTGAGGTACGTCCTCTCTCTTTTGTACAGGTCTGTCAAGCATGCAAAATGGTATTTGAGCTCCTGTGCAATAGCATCTCCACCGCTGAGTCTTGCAAGAAGTTTTCCGTCATTTAAAGTTTGGGCACATTCATTAAGTCTGTTATTGAGGTTCATCGTCATAACTTGTCTTAGTTCAGAGGATGGGGCTTCTTTGTCACATATGAAACACGTTTGGCCTTCAAGGCTGGTTCTACGCAGCTTGGTCTGGCATTCTACTGGCTGAGCACTCTCTGCTCTTCTTTTTCTGGCTCTCTCCAGTTTCGTGTTGTTGAACATAAGGCGACAACTTTGGTGATACTGTGCCTTGTTCCTCCTCAGAGTTTCTTCAATGCCACCACCATCATCAAGTCTGGCTGGATCCAGAACAATAGGCATCTCATCATGTTCTTGTGGTTGTTGTGCACGTGGTGACCTGAGCTCTTCACTCTTCTTCTTCTGGCAAAGACAACACTTGCTCCAGTCAGTCCGGAATTTAGACGGTCCTGGATCTGTATTTGCCATCTTGGTGAATACAGTATGATAATTATCTGTAACACAGATATAATAGATAACAGATAATCACGGTATATAACAGATAATCACAGTATGATATAACACAGTATGTTATATGATAACAGATATAACAGATAATCACAGTATGATAATTATCTGTATTCAGTGAATCAAGGCCGAGGGGTTATCCTTTTACCACCTTGATCACAATCATGCACAATAAGGTATGGGATACGACTAGGTTCGGGAATAAAAATATTTGACCTACACCTAGCCCGATCGTTCATCCAGTATCATTTAAGTCCCGTGCGATCTGTACACCATCCAGGTAACTACATGCAAAGCAATGTAAAGCCCCGTTACCCTTGGCTCGGCTCTCCCGCGCTGGCACACCCTGTCAATTCAGGTGCGGCTATCTAACTAAACATCTATGTTAAACTACATGTAATCTACAGTAGCTAACTGATGCGGGGCTTATTAGACAGCATTTGGGACACTAAACTAATTATTTAGCTACACTAAACTAATTATTCAGCTAATACTGAACCCCATGCTGAGTTTCATAGCAGCGGTGCCACCAGTGTGCCCTGGCTGTGCGTTGACATCCGCTCTGTTGAGCTACTACTCTACACCTTCCGCTGCAAGTCTCTCAACGTCCCCCCCCCCCCCCCCACCGCATCGTGTCATGTCCAGTTTGGAAGCCTTGTACAGGAAGATGCTACACATACTAAACCTCTAACACTACTACGATATACACTACCATGCATTTTAGCCGAGTCAGACGTAACATGAACCTCTAATTTAGCAGAATATTAGGATTCCGGGACTGATATTATTGTACAAGGAAGCTAGTGAGTAAGTCCATGGTTCCAAATTCGGATACTACATAGTGAAAAATGTATAATTTGACACCAAGATCATTCAAATAGGACAAGTCTTTGCGATTTTATTGCGAAATGCAATATGTCTGTATATTCAATGGCGGCCATCTTGAAAAATGGCCGCCATCTTGAATTTTTAGGTGGCTAACGAGTTTTATCAAAAGAGCAATCCCCAAGGAGTATGTGTGCCAAATTTGGTGCTTGTTTCCGGAAATGAACGATTCTCCTGAAATTTGCAGTTATCTGCTCCACTATTTGTGGTAATTTAAACGTTAAGAACCTACCCTTAGCTATAGTTTGCTACAACTCTTATCTCCGTGTTTTTGTTTTGTGGTAATCTAACATTTAAGAACTTACCCTAGACTATGGTTTGCTACAACTTTCATCTCCGTGTCTTTACCTTTTGGAACCTGTGAATATCCCAACGTGATACGCAGAGGCTAATGCAGGATGTATATCGGGTTGTACGCTTGTGCACAGCATTGATCAAATATTGCAAACAATAAAGACATTCCTTTGTGTATAAAATCGTAACCAATTCAATCGAATTATTTAAGTTCCGTAAGTTACTGTTTTTCTTCAAAAAATCCTTTACGATAGGTTCATGCAAAATAATATCCGGAACAGATAATAACAATTTGTCCACAATTTGACAATACCAAAAATACTAGTTTGCATTATCATACGGTTTATATATATATATATATATAAATGACCATCAAAACATGCTTGCAAACAAGCTAACATTCCTAAGACCAAGCGTACATATAAATAAGTAAAACAATACCTTGAATTAAGACCAAGCGTACATATAAATAAGTAAAACAATACCTTGAATTAAGACCAAGCTTACATATAAATAAGTAAAACAATACCTTGAATTAAGACCAAGCTTACATATAAATAAGTAAAACAATACCTTGAATTATGACCAAGCTTACATATAAATAAGTAAAACAATACCTTGAATTAAGACCAAGCTTACATATAAATAAGTAAAACAATACCTTGAATTAAGACCAAGCTTACATATAAATAAGTAAAACAATACCTTGAATTATGACCAAGCTTACATATCAATAAGTAAAACAATATTTTGAATTAAGACCAAGCTTACATATAAATAAGTAAAACAATAACTTGAATTAAGACCAAGCTTACATATAAATAAGTAAAACAATACCTTGAATTAAGACCAAGCTTACCTATAAATAAGTAAAACAATACCTTGAATTAAGACCAAGCTTACATATAAATAAGTAAAACAATACCTTGAATTATGACCAAGCTTACATATCAATAAGTAAAACAATATTTTGAATTAAGACCAAGCTTACATATAAATAAGTAAAACAATACCTTGAATTAAGACCAAGCTTACATATAAATAAGTAAAACAATACCTTGAATTAAGACCAAGCTTACATATAAATAAGTAAAACAATACCTTGAATTAAGACCAAGCTTACATATAAATAAGTAAAACAATACCTTGAATTAAGACCAAGCTTACATATAAATAAGTAAAACAATACCTTGAATTTCCGTGTTTCCATTACTACGTGAGAATAGAGAAACTTTAGCCCCTTTTAGTGTTGCTTCCTTGGAACTATACACGTTCTAAGGTCATTAAATATAAGAACTTGTGCCATTGCGAAACTCTGAACCAATGCAGGTGCAAAATATCATTCGGAATGTTCTCAAACGCAAACACGCAAATTAATTCAATAAAACCACTGATTAGGCCCTTCCAAAAGTGTTCTCTTTTTTCAGACAAGATATTTACAACCGTACTCGAACAAGATTTTTTGTTTTCCTCCAATTAGTCTACCTGGATTTATTTGTTTTCGGTTCACAATTAACATCTTTCGCTAAGGGCAACAGTTTTAAAAAGAGGCCATGTCAATTTTACCATTTCTATCGGTGCGGCCAAAAAAGGTTGTAATTAATTGTTTCATTTGAATTAGATTTTATAAATTATTGGAGTGTGTTGAAACTAAGACGACAGCATTATATAATGCTTATATGAAGCAAAACGTGTTTCGAATATATTTGTTTAAACACAATAAAGTTACTGTTCTATATATATAAACACAAAATGGTTAAATTATCAAATACATAGTAGCCCATATCACTGCTGTTAGAAGCATTTTAATGACATAGGTTTTTTGTTCAAGGCTTTGCAATATCAGATGAAGGTACAGTCGGTAAAAGGTCCAGCTGGCACAGGGACTCTTATATTTATGGTATTTAAACTCTTTATATATAAACAAATGAGTACCGGATAATGCAAAATATATAAATGAACAAACTAGCGGATTTAGTCTGTATATTTTGTTTGCCATAGTTCTACTGTATTAAGGAACACCCCGTTCTTAACATTAATCATCCATTACAAACCCCAATGTACTTGAATTAACTAATGTTAGCATATGGTCCTCCCGAGATTCTAACTCGGGACACCACACCCAGAACATAAGCATCTAAACCATTACACCACCAACACAGTTATACCATATAATGCCATAAAACAATTTTCACCGGTCCAGTTGGAAACCTTGCCCGGCGTACCTAGTCAAAATATATAGATATTAGTAAGTCACTTATGAAACTTCATAAACCCTTTTCTGTATTAATTATGCAACTAAAATTATCGGTACCTATTAATGTATACCATTTAATATTCATTAATATAGGGGAGGTTTGATGGAGTGGTCTTGCCCCTGGACTGGTAATCCAATGGACCCGGGTTCGAATTTCGATATGTCAATGGGAAGATATTATTGAGATGGAATTTGAGCTGTACCTAGTATCAGTGCATTACCAAAAAGCCCACCGAAACGCCAAATAAATACCCTCATTGTTCCCTGATTAAATAGCACTGTATGAATATTCCCATATTCAAAATATGCTACAGGGGGACAATGCCTAGCGAGTTAATTGCTCAATAGGTGGAGTTCTGAGAGTGAGGGTCCGAATCGAGGAGGTGAGACAGTGAAGCACTGAAGTGAGGCAGCTTCAGAGATGGGGCTGCTTCGAGCCGTCAATGGGCAACTAAGCCCCAAGCCCTAATGCATCCTGCGAAAGCTGGTTGCAACTAAAAGTGCTGGAATGAGACCTCACAGGCTTCACCGTTCAATGCTTAATGGCTGAATGTACAGTACATGCTCTCAGCCTATGCCCAAGAGGAAGTAGTTGGAATATAGAAGAAGAAAACAAAATGCATGTCTATAATAGGATTAGATAGTTGCATCCATTTGTAAGGCTAAAAAGTAAACTTTGGGGCTAGTCTGTGTGTTATGCCAGGTTTTTGTTGGGGTTAACTGGACTATTTAAGTAGGTTCTTACTCGACTGGAGAAGTTGAAACCACATGAACACATGCACAAAGGTAATAGAGGATAAATATAATACGGAATACAAGCATAGAGTATCTTATTCAATGTAACTATAATATTTATACAGAGTTACAGTCAGACATGGATAGGTATATACACAATTTTCTTAACACGATCGAGGATCCACAATAAGGTCCAGGGGGATGACACTATGCACTTCCTGTGATGACACTAGGCACTAACGGTGATGTTGCGCTTCCGTGGCACTTCCGACGAGGTTCTTGGGCCGTGGTGGTGTTCCTGTCGTGTGGTGATGACAGCAGAATGGAAGATGTTGTAGAACTCTTGAGTTTGGGGTCTTGAGTATGTTACATTCTACCAGTGTTATACATAAAATATCATCGGATTAACGTGAGGAGAAGTTATACTGGTGTTATACTGTCTCTTTCAACTATCCTGACCTTTATAAAAGTCGTTAATCAAGAACCTTTACAGTACTTTTGGGTTTGGGGTCTAAAATGAATACGAGTCTGTTCTGCCAATGCTATACATATCGTATCATAGGACTAACGTAAGAGGGTTGGGATGCCTGTGCTCTCCAACTTCTCTTAACTGTCCTTACCTTTAGAAGAGTCTTTCAGGGACTTTGGATGGGTTTGTATTTGGGCCTTTTACGAATACGTGTCTTATTGCCAGTGCCTGGGACAGCGTACCGCAAGGACTCTATGCAAAGTGACGTTATGCCAGTATTACGGTATCTCGCTAGCCCTGACTTAGAAAAAAACTAATTGCCAGTGTGTGAACTTATAACAAGTCTTACTGAGGTTTGGTTTACTACCACTAAAGCGCATGTCAGTACAGCTTTCTTTACCGACAGTAATTCCTGATGATCGTGGCGAAGAATTTATATTGAGTGGCCACCATGGTGATTCAATAACAATTCCTGTGTAGAGCCAAGATCTAAAAATCGTCAATAAACACTTATTTGACAGTGCTTTAATAGTTTATTGAGTATTAGCCCAAATCTTCCAGCTCTTAAAACACTTTCCAGTGAAGTGAGTTTTTAGGAGCTTTCCAACTGTACTGATCTTTATTTGTCTGGCATAGTCTTACCGGTGGCGTCTTTTCTCCTGGTGCTCCTTCTCAGTGCAAGAAGGGAGGATGTGCTGGGATGGCTGGGGTAGCCCCTCTGGTTTTCCCTGTCACGGCAGTGGTGTGGCTTGGAGCATGAAGGGCACGTGGTGGTGTAGGACTTATGCAAAGTCTTGCTTGCTTTTCCTTCTTTCTGGTCCTTCTTGTTCTTGTCACTGCCAGGATTCCTGATAGTGACTATGATGTCCTTTCCTGGTGTTGGGGGAAGTGGGGGTGTGATGGAGGCAACTCGGGCGTACTCTGGTGGTGTGCCGGTTGGGACTTCTTTCCTCGGGGGTGAGGTAGCAAGGGTGGTAATGTTGGTTCTTTGTGGTGTTGTGTTTCCACCCTTTCCCTCCCCAGGATAATATCCACGGCCTCGTGGCTGTATTAACCGACGGTGACCGTCATATAACGGTAGAGAGAATATTGGTCATCCCTGTGGTGCCCGTCATATGACTGGTGCCTTTTTGAGGCCACTATGAGCGATGAGAGAGAGAGTGAGCATTGCAAGGACAACAGGCGGGCTCGGTCCGCTCGCGGCAGCGGCGAAACCCGAACTAGGACCTACTGTATCTCCTCCATACCTCCGTACCTCTCAAAATAAGGATAAATCCGGGGAAAATTCCTCATTTTAGGGTATTTTCACTTTCAGTTGCACTATTGTTGCAAGAGAACCCGTTGTCGTACAAGGATGATTCAGATGTCATTGGAAAGCTCGTTGTTTGTTCTTTCACGGATATATAATTGTATTACGCTCTGGCTCTTGCTTATGCATGAAAAAGAGCATGGAATGATGCTCATTTTCGGTAAATACGCCCGCCAGGCGCTACCATGATACACGCCCCCCCCCCCCCCCCCCTCGGGTTGGGAGTTATGAAACACCAGGTATCGTCCTGTCGAGAGAAAGTTTTGTACTGATCGACGTATTCCCACCATTTTCTTGAAAGAGCGTTTGCAGGCATCGAGGTGTTGGCAAACACCGTCAGGTAGGAGTCGCCGTTAGTGTAGGACAAGGCTGTCTCCAGCTCGTCTAAAAATCGAAGGGTGTAGGAAGACCCCTGAACTTCACCCCACCTGATCTTGATGAAGGGGATTTCTATGGCACTGAAGGTGCTGGAGTCGGTCGCAGGAGCTTTAACAGGGGACGATATGGTGAGTAAATTTAGAGAGGCGGCTTGAGGAGGTGTTGGTCCAGTGGTGGTTGAGGAGGAAGTGATGGTGTGACCTTCGAGATGTCCTGTTTTATGCATGCGTGGGGACGCAAAAGTTCCTAGTGACCTCACTGAGGTGGAAAAAGGTTTAGTTGTGGTGTCCAGAGTTGGTAGTTTTGTGTTTCTTAAACACGCTATTCTTAATGCTGGCGCCCTCAATAATGCAATTTGTGGTTGCAAAGTATGTGCAAGTAAATGGGAGGGAGAGGAGCTAGGGGTAGGAGAAAAAATGGAAGAGAAACGAGAAGGGGGTTGAGAGAGACGGCCAGATCTAGTGTGAACGGAAGAGAGGTGAACAGAAGGTGAGTCAGTGAGAGGTGAGGGCGACGGGAAAGGGGGTGGTGAGGGAAGGGGGGAGGGGAAGGTGAGGTACTGGGGGGAGGTGAGGTTGGATGGTAATAAGAATAGAAATATATGATTTAGGGCTGATGGGGGAATGCTGGAGGGATAGGGTTGAAGGGGTGGGGCTAGGCAACGGGGAAGGTTAGTGGGTGGGTGAGAGGGGGTATTGAGGTTTGGAGAAGAGGAAGAGGGAAACAGGTATTTGTCTGTGAGAGGAAGATGGATTAGGGGGTGAGTGGGGATTTGAAGGGGATGAAGAAGTGGCTGACAAAGGGGGTGGGGTGGAGGAGGAGGGTGGTGTATGTTGCGGAGTGGGGGGGACGGTGCTTGGGGTAAGGAGGGGGAGTGATGGAAGGGCGTCAAGCTATAGCATGGCGTGAGGGGGTGGGGGGAAGGCGAGGGCGAAGGGAATAACTTGGGCGAGTAGGCGCTAAAGAAGAGAAATGGGTCTGGGTGGAGGATGAGGGATAGAATTGTGACGAGGAGGATGAGTAGGGATAGTGGTAAGGGGGGAAAAACGTGAGAATAAGGTGGGGCAGGTGGGTGAGGAGAGGAGGAAGGAGTAGGTACTGAGGGTGAAGAAGGAGGAGAATAGGGCAACTCACAAGGGGGCCCCAATGTATCTGGGGCCAAGTTTGTTGGACACTGGTAGTTTGGCCACCATTACCAAATCGTTGACTGCGTAGGGCTTTGCGGGGGCGTGATGTCCCAGGCTGTGTCCTGGCAGACTTGGGCATAGCCATACTACGGAAGGGTAGCAACAACGTAGAAGAGAACGTTACCTAATAATATACACGTGGAAAATCACAGAGGGTTTAGTACCAAACCTACATACTCCGATAGTCATGAAATTCAGTGATAGGAGAGGCTAGGAATGCGAAATCCCCCGGGTGAATAACAGGGGTGCTATGGGCTCTCTGCGAGAGGGCTGGTTATCACACAGAGGCCCACGTCTCTTCAACAAACTCCCACGGCGAGTAAGAGACATGAGGGACATCTCGTTAGACAACTTCAAGAGAGCCCTAGATGTCGAACTGCAAAAAGTGCCAGACGAGCCCATCCTCGCAAGGGAGCGAGCTGTCGCTTCAAACAGTCTACTGCACCAAATCACCACCCATAACGAGGGGCGTCGCGCTCCTTGGTGCCGCTAGAGGAGCGGCGAACACATCCAAAGAGAAGAGGGGTGTCACGCCATCTAGTCACTCGTGCGGCGTGATGCCGTCTTCCCTAGGGCACGAGTTCATACCCCACTGGATCAATTTTACCTGGGCTGGCCAGTCTTGAGTTAGTAAGGCGAATGAGCGGAGTCCTTAGTTGATTATTTATTGCTTTTGTGGCTTCTTTCACAAATGGCGTTTCCTTGAGGCCAGTAGGGGGACGAGTGGGACACCTTGATGCCACATAATCGTGAAATTTTTTCCCATACTTGGCCAGAGAACTCGGGGACGTTGTCAGACAGCAAGTATAGTCCAAAGTTGGCGAAGACTTCGGTGGCAAAGACCTCTGCCACGGTCAGAGCGCTGTGTTCCTTAACGGGGCAGGCCACCAAGAACTGGGAGTATACGTCGACGAAGGTGACTACGAATCTCTTGCCTTGTTTTATGGGGAATTGGCCCATGATAACGAGGGACAGTGTCTGCCAAGGTTTGAATGCAACTAATTTCCCGGCTGGACCTAGAGTTCTGGTTTGGTTTTTTCCTAATCAACAAGGTCTGCAAGCTTCTGCAACTTTCCTGGCTAGGCTGGTAGGGCTGGTAGTCCAATAAATTTGTTGAAAGACTTGCAACATTTTTGCTTGGCCAAGGTGGATGCCATTTCCTTCATGGATTATTATTAGTATTTCCTGGGCTGTTTGCGGGAGAATGGCGATGTTTCCTGACTCAGTATAGAGTTGATCCCGTACACGATGTAAGTTATTAAAAACATCCTTGGGAATCTATTTTGGTTTTATTTTAGTTAGCCATAACATTAGTAATGTGGGGTTGGCGTTTTCTTGAGGGTGCTCTGGCTACATTTTCGTCGTTGAATTTTAGGGGGTAACTAAACTAGTTGAATTTGATGGGTTAACTAAACTACCTGTAGTTGAATTTGATGGTCTAACTAAACTAGTTGAATTTGATGGGGTAACTAAACTAGTTATTGTGGGTAGGTTATTTATACTAGCACTCGTGACGGGCAGGTGAGAGAAAGCATCAGCGTTTGTGTGTAGTTTCCGTGGACGGTATTGAATTTCGAAGTCGAACTCCTCCAGGGTTTCTCGCCAATGAACGAGGAGGGCACAGTTCGTTTCTGGTCTTTGTAGCCATTGTAGGAATTGATGATCCGTAATTATGTTTACTTTTGTTCCCAGCATAAAAGATCATAAGTGGTTTAATGCTCAGATGACACCGAGGCACTCTCTTTTATTTGGCAGCATAGTTTTGCTGTGCGGCGTTCAACGTGGCACTGGCGCAAGCGATTATGTGCTCACGCCCTTCCTGTACTGGAGCCAGAATGGCTTCGATGGAGTACAGAGATACATCAAAATATAACCAGAATGGTTGTATATAATCGGGGAAAGCGACTGTGGGGGCTTGCACCAGGTGTTGTTTGAGGGCATTGAAAGCCTTGTCCCTTTCCGAGGTCCATTTGAAGGGCTCGTCTTTCTTGGTTAATTCATGAAGGAGGCGGGCCAGGGCAGCAAAATACTTCACGAACCTTCTGCAGTAGGTGGCTAGGCCCAAGAAGGAGCGAACGCCTTTGACGGTGATAGGGGGAGTCTGGGCTGTTATTGCAGAGAGCTGACGAGGATCTGGTGAGATGCCCTCGGCCGAGATGACATGGCCGAGGAAACCCACAGTTGTCCGGACTACTGAACACTTCGAGGGCTTCAGTTTTAGTCCGGCTTCCCTGATCCGCTGGAGTACCTGACGGAGGCACTGTAAGTGCTCTTCCCAGGTTTTCCCGTAGACAACGACGTCATCCTGTACGCTAAACATATTTCTCAGGTGAGACCCTTGAGGACAAATTCCATTAAGCGTGAAAAAGTAGCAGGCCCGTTGCAGAGACCGAAGGGGAGTACATTGAACTAAAAAAGGTGTCCCTCACTGGTGGAAAAGTCGGTCTTCTGTTGGTGATCTTATTTGATGGGAACTTGCCAGTATCCAGCCTGTAGGTCCAGAATGGTGAACTATTTGGATCTATGCAAAGAATCCAGGGAGTCATCTATCCTGAGTAAGGGCATGGCGTCGTTGAGTCGTCGGTAGTTCACACAGAACCTAGTAAGCCCGTTCTTTTTCTTGACTAAGATGACGGGGGAAGACCAAGGACTGATGGAGGGGGTGGCTTTCCCTGCGTCGAGCATTTCCTGCATTTGGCGGTCTTCCTCCTGACGTTGCAGAGGATTTTTTTCTCCAGGTGGTTGATGGATGGGGGGCCCTTCGGTGTGGATGGGGTGTTTGAAGATTTTGGTTTGTCTGATTTCTGTGGACGTCTCGGCGAACACATCAGCAAAATCGTGGAGGACTTTAAACAATTGTTTTTTTCTGTTGATTCGTTAACTTCTCTGGCATGGAGAGGAGGATGAGTGGGGCTGCAGTTGTATGAGCTGAGGGCGTAACATTGTCGAACGTTTCCAAATCACCAATGATGAGGCCCTTGGGTAGTGTGAGGGGCTTGTCAGAGATATTGGCGACAAGGGCAGCACCTCTGTTAGGGGGCACCTTGGCAGGTTGTATTCTGCACCTGTCCACTCGAGATTGATCAAGTTGTGGTGTGAAAATCATAGGCCTGTCTGCTGTATGACGTAAGGGCACCCATTGTTCATGTCGGGCAGGTATCAGTACACGCTGCGAGGTAACTGCGGGAGCCACTACGGTGATGGAGGCTGATGGCGAAGATTTTGGGAATTTCGGGTAGGGTAGGTGGTCTAATTTGTGGTGTCTTGGAGGCGGTCCTAGTTTTGGGGGGTGGGGCGTTCGGATGGTATTGGGGGGCTCCTTGTCTTCTTCAAAGCTTTGTTCCCCGGGATGAGTTTAGGTGAGGTTACAGGAAGTTGAATTTGATTTGTTTTTAAAATCAGACTTCGTTAGCCGCAATTTAATTGAGCTTGCAGCCGTTGCAATACGTTCAGTCCCATGAATCCATCGTATTGGGTGCACTCTGAATAGAACACCACAAAAGGATGACAGGAGGAGGCTTCTGGGTCTGGTTTGGTAATATGCAGGGGCGTGGTTTCTCCTCGGATGAGTAGGGAAGTGTTGCCTGCACATGGTGGTGGTGTGCAACATTCCAAGCTTGTGGAGATGTTTGTTGTAAAAAGTGTTTGAACAAACAAGATCTCTCAGCTCCGGTGTCAATCAGAAGGCGGACTAATATGCCTTCAATTTTTGCCAGATGTTTTGCTTGATCCCTTATGAAATGCAGTGGACAAGCTGAGTTAAATGCCTTGAAATCAAAAGGGTTAAAGGTTATGATAGGGCTATCCTGGCTTCTCTGTGACGGCATACTTCGTTGAGGACCTCTGTTGGGATGGCTGGTAGGTGGGTACACTTGGCTATGAGTGTTGTGGGTGGGGCAGATCCGGTTACCCGAATGTGGGGGGCCCTGTGAATAGGGTTGAGGGCGGCCATGTTGCACATACGGTGGCTTGATCCGTAATTGTTGAAGTGCCCGGGTATTCTACCTCCTTGTGGATGTGTAGGAAACCTCTTAATGGCTCCCACTGTGGAGGTCTTAGGCCGGGTGGGTAACATCTTAGGAATCGTAATAAGATCCCTGTTGTAACCGACGGGATCATGGATGGTGAAATGCTCCTTAACTCCCAAAGAGCGGGCATGCTTGTTGACATGACCTTATTGCTGGGCGGGTATATTTACCGAAAATTAGCTTCAATACTTGCTCTTTTTCATGCATAAACAAGAGCCAAAGCGTAATACAAGTATATGTCCGTGAAAGGGCGGTAATGGAGCTTTCCAATGACACCTGAATCATCCTTGTACGACCAAGGGTTCTCTTGCAGCGTAACCAGAGGTGAAAATACCCTCTCTCTTAGAGCTCATAACGTACTTAAAATGGCACCCGTCATATGATGGGCACCGCATGAGTGGCCAGTATTCTCTCGCCCGTCATATGACGGTCACTGTCGGTTGAGGGTTAATAAAGGCAGGGAGCACTCTCAACAGCACACTAAACACTTGTAGTTGTTGTTGTTCGGAGGTCGGGAGAGGATATGCGGACTTCACTTGTTGGGTTCAGAAGTCCTTCTATAATTGATTTTGCTTAGGGCGACGACAAAGCCCAATGAAGGTTGCACCACATTGATTACGATGTTCCGGAATTGATCCCATGTAAGTTCAGGGGTCACTTGTCCGGCTACCAGGGACACAGCCTTTCCCAGGTGTGTTAATAAAACTGCAATCTTTTCACGATCAGTTTGATATGCCAGGCTATGTACTGGATTAACCATAACCAGGTATGTACAGATATCATATGTGTCTGCCTCATACTTTGGTATGGGTATGTGTGAACGAGTAGCCATGATAACTTATATTATATAACGCTCTATTTCCTTTGATGTTTGTGCCGAATGACTTCTTCTTCCCGAATCAAGAACCACCGTCTGCCGCCAATGTTATGCCAGGTTTTTGCTGGGGTTAACTGGACTATTTAGGTAGGTTCTTACTCGACTGGAGAAGTTGAAACCACATGAACACATGCACAAAGGTAATAGAGAATTTTTTGTTTATTTTGGTTGAAGGGCTGGAGGATCCGAAGACCCCTTTTCACCCTGCCGCGTAACCTATTTTACTGTCAGGCGAAACAGAGGCAAGGGGTGTGAGGAGATTTCTCAAACATATCCACCAGCCGAGAATCGAACTCGGTCCTCCCTGTTAGAAACCGAGCACTCTACCAATGTCGCTACTGGTCACCCCCTGTAATAGAGGATAAATATAATTCAGAGTACAAGCATAGAGTATCTTATTATATGTAACTATAATATTTATACAAAGTTACAGTCAGACATGGATAGGTATATACACAATTTTCCTAGCACGATCGAGGATCCCCAATAAATTCCAGGGGGATGACACTATGCACTTCCGGTAATCACACTAGGCACTTCCAGCAATGTTGCACTTCCGACGAGGTTCTTGGGATTTGGTGGTGGTCCTGTCGTGTGGTGATGACAGCAGGATGGAAAATGTTGTAGAACTCTTGGGCTTGGGACCTTAAATGAGTATGTTACGTTCTACCAGTGTTATACGTAACATACAGTATCATCGGATTAACGTGAGAAGTTATACCGGTGTTATACTGTCTCTCTCAACTATCCTGACCTTTAACCCTTATTTAGCGGGTGGTAAGGTATTTTACACTGTACCGCTCAGCGGGCATAATCCCGAAATATTCGCTCAATTTCACTCGCCCTAGCGCGATTACTATAGCTCCAATGCGAACGAAACGATCATTTTTGGAAAGAGCAACTCTTCGTCTCCCCATATAAGTCTATTATGGATGTTATGAGGGAGTGTGGAGGGTGGGAAGAGGTGAGGAAGAGGAGGTACTTTTTGGTCTATTTCCCGGGCGCGTTCGGTTGCGTTCCCTTTGGCTTGACTTCGGCCTCTCACGCGTCTACTATTCCTTCAGTAATCGGTCTTATTTTTCTCTTATTTCTGTATTCTCCGTATTCTCTCTCTCTCTCTCTCTTTCTTTCTCTCTCTCTCACTCCTGTCTGTCTGTCTCTCTCTCTCTCTCTCTGGCTCGATCGCTTTCCCTCTCTCGCGCGCTCTGTCTCTCTCTCTCTTCCTCATCCGTATATGTAATTCTAATTATTATTTTCTCTAATCTCTCTCACTCCTCCTGTTTGTCTGTCTCTCTCTCTGGCTCGCTCGCTTTCCCTCTCTCGCGCTCCCTTTCTCTCTTCCTCATCCGTATATGTAATTCTCATTATTATTTTCTCTAACTAATCCCTCTATTTCATTTATTTGCTTGTAATATTTCTGTATTATTATATCTTTTTCACTCTTTCTTCAGTTCAGTTTCTGTATTCTCTCTATACGGTGGGAATGGTATTTCGTATGAGGGATGTGCAGCACAAATATTCAATCTTTCGTTGTTTGGTTGTTTGTATTACTGTAAGAAATTTACTGAACGCCTGCAAATAATACGCTATAAAATGCTTGCAATCAAACTCTCAAGCAATTTCAAGGTCACATGCAATTATAAATGTATAGGTAGAACCAGAGAGGAAGAGAGAGAGAGAGAGAGAGAGAGTGTCGTGATAGTATAACAATGTTACATATGTATCATATATAATGAAAACAATAATATATACGGTACATCTGTTCCCCACAATCATATAATGCCAAGCACAAATATTCAATCTTTCATTGTTTGTATTACCGTAAGAAATATACTGAACGCCTGCAAATAATACGCTATAAAATGCTTGCAATCTCTCTATTTTCTCTAATCTCTCTCACTCCTCCTGTCTCTCTCTCTCTCTCTCTCTCTCTCTGGCTCGCTCGCTTCCCCTCTTCCTCATCCGTATTATGTATTTCTCATTATTATTTTCTCTAACTAATCCCTCTATTTCATTTATTTGCTTGTAATATATCTGTATTATTATATCTTTTCACTCATTCTTCAGTTCAGTTTCTGCATTCTCTCTCTCTCTCTCTCTCTCTCTCTCTCTCTCTGTTTCGCTTGCTTTGCAGGAATTTTGTTTTTGTTTTATATATAATATATAATAATTTACTTATCATTACTTACTATATCGTATAAACAATAGTAGGTAGCCAACTTACCATAATA
This sequence comes from Paralithodes platypus, assembly GCA_032716605.1. Lineage (NCBI taxonomy): Eukaryota > Metazoa > Arthropoda > Malacostraca > Decapoda > Lithodidae > Paralithodes > Paralithodes platypus. The sequence goes on along the minus strand of CM064567.1, from coordinate 29,449,766 downwards.
CCGATACACCAAACCGATACGCATGCGGTTTTGTTTATCACCTGTTTACTAAAGTGCCACCATTATCGATTTTCTTGGAGCCGACTCGAGCGGGAGGGTTACCAATTGAAGTTAAATCCGCTAGCATATATTGTTAGATGTAAGACATGATAATTACCACTAGAAGTATGAATTGGCAAAATCCATATAATATCACTTCGAAATTGTTCTGAAATTTCAAAACAAAACCGCTAGTGTAAGTCATTGCTGCTAGATCGAAGTAAAGGTCTCTAGATCTAGCGGAAGTCGCTATACGTATTGGCAGTACTGCACACTCATTCATTTCATTCATTCATTTTCTATTGAGCTCGTCCTGGAATCTTTACGACTCTGAATCTTACGATGACGGCGATACGTTGTTGACATTGTTGTTGATGTTCCAGTGGAGGGATGAACAAAATATTGTCCTTGTCCAACAATAGCTATTTCATAGTCCCACAGGACTTATTTTGATATATTTATCAAATTTACTGAACGTCCGAAAATAATACGCTATAAAATGCTTGCAATCAAACTTTCAAGCAATTACAAGGTCACATGCAATTATAAAAAGGTATATTGTAGACCACAATCTTCGCCAAGCTTCGTTGTTGCTTGTATTATCGAGAGAAATGTACCATACACCCTGGTTATCGTGAAAAATTTACCGAACGCCTGCATATAATACGCTATAAAATGCTTGCAATCAAACTCTCAAGCAATTTCAATGTCACATGCAGTATAGGTAGACCCAGAGAGGAATAGACAGACAGAGAGAGAGAGGAGGTCAAGAACATCTGCTAGGTGTGATTTCCCCTGGGAGGGAAGAGAAGATTAGTTAGGGGCGTGCCCTGGCCTACATCAGACAAAGAGAGTACAAAGGAGTACAAACAAAGAGAGTGAGACAGAGAGAGAGAGAGAGTGTGTCGTGATAATATAACAATGTTACATATGTATCATATATATGAAAAAATAATATATACGGTAGGCCTACATCTGTTCCCCACAATCATATAATGCCAAGCACAAATATTCAATCTTTCGTTGTTTGTATTACCGTAAGAAATTTACCGAACGCCTGCAAATAAATACGCTATAAAATGCAAAGGAAATTTCTTGTAGAGTGCAATTTTGAGGACGTAATGTGCTCTGAGAGAGAGCGGAGCGGTGATTAGGAGAATAAATTACCTCAAGACCGCTCGCCACACAGGGAATTATATAAGGAAATTACCGTATTTTAGGGTTTTTGCACTCGTGTTGCACGATCGTTGAAAGACAACCAGTGATCGTAGAAGGATGGTTCGGGTGTCATTGGAAAGCTCAATTTACGCCCTTTCAGGGATACATACTTGTATTACACTCTGGGTCTTGTTTATGCATTAAAAGAGCACGGAAACAACCCCATTTAGGGTAAAACAAAAATCCGCTGGGCGGCACAGTGAAATATACTCCACCAGCCGCTCGTAAGGTGATAAAATGCTTGCAATCACATTTTCAAGCAATTGTAAAATGTAAATTGTACTTACCAACACCCACAATAGTATGTTCTTCGCCAGGAACGTCTCCAATTTGCTCAAGGGTCTGTCCAATATCAACCACAACATCCACCCCACGCATATTATGCTTGGGGTGAAAGCCTATGATCGGGTTATTTTCGTCTTCCGAGTCATCCACACTACCAAAACTCTCACCCAGACCTTCGACGGTTTCATCCAACAGCTTATTAGAAAGTTCTGAAGAATTCAGCATGATATCTAGTTCCTGGGTGGTAAGCCGGGCGTGGTTAGTAGGGTGGCGCGACGCACTAGGGATGGCGGCCACCGAATCGAACACGGGCAAATCTTGACCTTCCATTATGGCTGCTTGAGGGTCACTGAGTCACGGTCACGCAGTGGGGATGTGTGGGTGGGCCCTTGTAGTACACCGCCTGACCACCAAGTTTCGCTTTCCACCTAAATTAGGGCGGGAATACGCCCACGGACTTAAGTCCGATCCCGCCATTTAGTCCAATTTTCTCGTATCGGACTTAAGTCCGACCCCGATCTTTAGGGGTTAAAAGAGTTATTAATCAAGAACCTTTACAGTACTCTTGGGTTTGGGGTCTTAAATGAATATGTGTCTTTTCTGCCAGTGCTATACATATCGTATCATCGAACTAACGTAAGAGGGTTTGGATGCCTGTGCTCTCCAACTTCTCTTAACTGTCCTGATCTTTATAAGAGTCTTTCAGGGACTTTGGATGGGTATGTATTTGGGCCTTTTACGAATATGTGTCTTATTGCCAGTGCCTGGGACAGCGTACCGTAAAGACTCTATGCAAAGTGCCGTTATGCCAGTGCTCTCGCGAGCCCTGACTTAGAAAGAAACCAATTGCCAGTGCGTGCACTTCTAACAAGTCTTATTGAGGTTTGGTATACTACCACTAAAGCGCACGACAGTAAAGCTTTGTTTAGCGACAGTAATTCCTGATGACCGAATTAATATTGAGTGGCCATGGTGATTCAATAACAATTCCTTTGTAGAACCAAGATCTAAAAATCCTTAATAAGGATACAAATTTTTTAAGATACACATTTTTATTTTTACTTCCAGATACAGATTAATACAATTGTTGTGATTCTTATACATATCATTGCAGAAGCTAGGGTTCATTAAGCCGAATCTTTTTTATGAACCCGAAACATATCATGGTGAGCCTTTCATAATATGTATTTCAATTTGTCTGGTAACTCATGGTAAAATTTAAGTTTGATTATATATATATATAGGCTATCTATCTATCTATTGCCTGACGCCGTGATCTCCGAAGGTGTGGCCACGAACGAACCACCCCCATGCATCTCTGTCCCCAGTCAGTCGACTCCCCTCCCCCCAACCAGCACCGCCTTCGTATCCATTTCTCCGTTCGCGCTCTCGCTCTCTCAATCACTACCGTACTGTATACCTTCCCTACTACGCTTAGAAGACATATTCCTCGGTGGTTACCACACACTACTCTTTCCCCTTTGCCCTTATATAGGGGGACTATTATGCCAGTTTTCCAGTCATCGGGTGCACTCCCCTTCTCCCAAGCTAGTTTGCACATTTTCCACACCCATTCGATCACTATCTCACCACCATACCTCAACATTTCCCCACACACTCCATCTGTTCCTGGTGCTTTCTCCAACTTCACTCTTTTCATGGCTTCCCACACTTCTGACCTCCAGATCCCCACCTCCTCCTCCACTAATTCTCTTCTTCTCCCTTCCATACCATATACAGCTGTGTTTGCTGGCTCTTCATTCCTTACATTTAGCAACTCATTGAAGTACTCCCTCCATCTTTCGACTCTCTCTTGCTTCTCAGCTAGCATTCCCCCATTCTTATCTTTCATACCCTTACTGTTTCCCTTGCTACCTTCCCTAACTTTCTTGACTTCTTTCCAGAACAGTTTCTTGCTCTCCCTCCATTTTACACTCAGATTCCTTCCAAATTCCTCGTCTACTCTTCTCTTACTTTCCTTCACTACTCTCTTCACCACCCTCTTATTCTCAATGTACCTCGCTCGTTTCTGTCTCTCGAAATCTTCATTCCCTCTAATACCCAACCACTCTCTATATAACCATCACTTCTTCCTCTGACAAAGCTAAACTCTTCGCTCAAACTTTTGCTAGAAACTCCACCTTGGATGATTCCGGTGCTATTCCTCCCTCTCCACCCTCCTCTCTCTTACTTATGCCTAATATCCTTATCTCTTCTAAAGATGTACTTTCTACCCTCTCTGGGCTTAATACTAATAAGGCGTACGGTCCGGACGGTGTTCCTCCTGTTGTTCTCAAAAACTGTGCTTCCGTGCTGACTCCCTGCCTAGGCAAACTCTTTCGTCTCTGTCTATCCTCTAACGTCTTCCCTTCATGCTGGAAGTTTTCTCACATTCAACCTGTCCCAAAGAAGGGTGACCCCTCTCAACCCTCCAACTATCGTCCAATTGCTCTCATCTCTTGTCTTTCTAAAGTTTTTGAAAATATTCTTGCTTCCAAATTTCATAAGCATTTCTCTTCTCATAATCTGCTCTCAGATCGCCAGTATGGCTTCCTTAAGGGTCGCTCTACTGGTGATCTTCTTTCATATCATACTAACTCTTGGTCATCCTCCTTTCGGGACTTCGGTGAGACTTTTTCTATTGCACTAGACATATCAAAAGCCTTCGATAGAGTCTGGCACAAATCTTTAATTTCTAAACTACCCTCCTTCGGTTTCTACCCCTCCATCTGTGCCTTTGTCTCTATTTTCCTTTCCGGCCGTTCCATAGCCGCGGTTGTGGACGGCCATTGTTCACTTCCTCACCCTATCAACTCCGGTGTTCCTCAGGGCTCTGTCCTATCTCCTATTCTTTTTCAAATTTTTATAAATGATCTCCTCAACTGTACCTCAATTCCCATCCATTCATACGCAGACGACTCAACCTTACACTACTCCCTTAGTTTTTCAGAACGCCCCAGCCAGCAATCCCTCAACGACAAACGTAATGAAGCGATAGAACTCTTAAATTATGATCTAAATACTATCTCCAATTGGGGTAGAGAAAACCTTCTTACCTTTAATGCTTCCAAAACCCAATTTCTCCGTCTATCTACCCGTAAGGAACTCCCAGCAGACTATCCCTTATTCTTCAACAATACAAAAATCAATCCTTCATCTTCTCTCAATATTCTTGGTGTCTCCTTTTCTTCTGCTTTCAGTTGGAAGGACCATATTACCAGTCTTGCTAAGGCAGCCTCCCAGAAGCTGGGTGTGCTCATCCGCCTTAGGGGGTTCTTTTCCCCTGCACAGCTTCTTGCTCTGTACAGGGGCATAGTGCGTCCTTGTATTGAGTATTGTTCACAGGTGTGGGGAGGTTCCTCTCACACCGCTCTCCTAGACAAATTGAAAGGAAGGCCTTTCGTATCATTAATTCCCGTCCACTCACCAACTCTCTGCAATCTCTCTCTCTCCGCCGCAATGTTGCATCTCTCTCGCTATTCTATCGCTACTATAATAATCAGTGTTCCTCAGAGCTTTCCCAGTGTATACCACCTCCTTTACGTAGGGCACGTGGTACCCGTCTTGCAACTCAATCCCACCCCTACTCTGTGCAACTCTCCAACCCAAGAGTGAAATGTTACTCTCGAACTTCCTTCTACTCAACAGCTGAGGTCTGGAACTCTCTCCCAGAGTCAGTCTTTCCCTCTTCCTATGACTTAAATTGCTTCAAAGTCAGTGTGTCCAGGCATTTTGGCTCGAACGTCCCTTGATTTTGGCCCTGTCATTCTTTCAACTATGGGGGAGGCACTCACTATAGGCAGTTCTGCCTTTTGCCTCCCTCAATCACATAGAAAAAAAAAAAAAAAAAAAAAAAAATGCTTTCTTCTTCTCTTCCACAGCTATTCTTACCTCTTCTGTCCACCATGCTGTACCTTTCACTCCCTTTGGATACCTTTGGATGTGTTCGCCGCTCCTCTAGCGGCACCAAGGAGCGCGACGCCCCTCGTTATGGGTGGTGATTTGGTGCAGTAGACTGTTTGAAGCGACAGCTCGCTCCCTTGCGAGGATGGGCTCTTCTGGCACTTTTTGCAGTTCGACATCTAGGGCTCTCTTGAAGTTGTCTAACGAGATGTCCCTCATGTCTCTTACTCGCCGTGGGAGTTTGTTGAAGAGACGTGGGCCTCTGTGTGATAACCAGCCATCTCGCAGAGAGCCCATACCACCCCTGTTATTCATCCGGGGGATTTCGCATTCCCAGCCTCTCCTATCACTGAATTTCATGACTATCGGAGTATGTAGGTTTGGTACTAAACCCTCTGTGATTTTCCACGTGTATATTATTAGGTAACATTCTCTTCTACGTTCCAGTGAGTACAGATTCAGTGCTCTTAAACGCTCCCAATAGTGTAGATGTTTTATCGAACTTATATGCGAAGTGAAATTTCTTTGTACACTCTCTATGTCATTTATTTCACCTGCTTTGTATGGGGATGTTAATACGCTACTGTATTCAAGCCGCGGTAGCACTAGAGATTTGAAGAGCGTTATCATAGGCAATTCACCGCGTGTTTTAAAAGTACGCAGAATCCAACCCGTTAGACGTTTCGCAGCCGCCACTTTGACCTGGTTATGTACTTTGAAACCCATATTTTCAGACATTAATACCCCAAGGTCTTTCACACTGTCTTTCCGTTCTATTATGTGGTTAGATTCTGTTAAGTAATTTGTAATTTCTTTAACACCATTATTATCTCTGTACCGTATTAATTGGTATTTTTCCTCATTGAATTGCATGTTGTTTTCCCTGGTCCACTGGAACTCTACATTCATGTCTTCCTGCAGTCGGCCCATGTCCTCTTGTGTGTTTACTATCTTGCTTAATTTTGTGTCATCAGCAAAAGACGACACCGTACTGTGTCTGGTGTTGGTATCTATGTCGCAAATTAGTATGAGGAACAGAAGGGGCGCTAACACTGTTCCTTGGGGCACTGAGCTTTTGACATCCGAAGGCTCAGAAGTGACTTGGTTTACTGCTACCGATTGTTTTCGGTTTACGAGGAAATTGTATATCCACCGTCCGATTTTCCCAGTTATACCTTTTGCTTTCAGTTTGTGGGCTATTATACCATGGTCACATTTATCAAATGCCTTAGCAAAATCGGTGTAAATGACATCCACGTTTTTCTTTTCTTCTAGCGCTTTAAGAATTTTGTCATAGTGTTCCAAAAGTTGTGAGAGACATGATCTTCCCGCTCTGAACCCATGTTGACCGGTGTTGTGTAGTTCATTTATCTCCATGAATGTTGAAATTTTGCTTCGCAGGACTCGCTCCCAAAATTTAATGATGTGAGAGGTTAGAGCTACCGGGCGGTAGTTTTTTGGTAGTGCTTTACTCCCTCCTTTATGCAGTGGGGCAATTATTGCGTTTTTCAAGCTATCTGGTATGTCACCAGTGTCTAGACTCCTTCTCCACATTATAGCCAGGGGTTTTGAGAGGTTTTCCTTACATTTTTCATTAGGATCGAATTCCATGAGTCCGGGCCTGGTGCCGAGTGGGATGGCATGTTGGAAATGGCCTATTCTATGTCTTTTGGACCGAAATCAATATCCAGCATCTGAGGGGTTTCCGTGGGGGAGGTTTCCATGAAAAATATATTTTGGTCTCTGATGACTTTTGTTTCATCAGGCTCACTGAATGCCATTTCATACTGCCTGCTTAAGAGTTCGCTCATTTCCTTTTTGTCCCCTGTGAAAGAGCCGTCCCCTTTGCTCAGTGGGCCGATGTTTGATGTTGTTTTAGCCTTTTGTTTGGCGTATGAAAAGAAGTATTTGGAATTTTCCTTTATACTTACAATAGCTTTCCTCTCCTCTTCCATATGTTGTAGTTCATATGATATTCTTAGCCTTTGTTCAATTTCCACAATTTCTCTATCTATTTCGACCTTTTGCCTATCCTGTAGATTTTGATGTGTGCGTCTTTGTGTGAGTAATTTTCTTCTTCTGTACAGCCTCCTCCTTTCCCGATCTTGTTTGCTTCTTCGTTTTGTTTGTCTTGCAGGTATATGGTGGCTACAGATTTGGGTCATGGTTTCTGTTATTAAGACTAGACATTCTGCTGGTGTCAGGTTATCCATTAAATCTTCCCAGTCTATTTCCTCCATTTCTTGATTTACCTCTTCCCACCTAATGTTTTTGTTATTGAAGTTAAATTTACTTAAGGGGCCAGTTTTTGTTCTCGATTCTGAGGTTGTCTGTACACTTTCTAAGGTTGTTTCGATCTCAATTAATTTATAATCTGAGTATGTTGTGTCCGATATGTTAATGCTGTGTACTAGAGAGTCGTTGTTAGTGAAGACCAGGTCTAAGATATTGTTTTCCCGTGTGGGTTCAGCAATATGTTGGGTAAGACTAAAAAAATCACAAAGTTAAAAAAGCTCTCTCGTATTAGTATTTGCTTCTCCGGTGTTATTTGCCACTAACTGGTTTTCTAGTTGTCTCATTTAATGTTTGGTAGGTTAAAGTCTCCTAGCCATATAATATTTGGTGTTGGGTTCCCCAGGGTTTCCATTTCTGATTTTATTTTGTTGAGCTGGGTTTTGAATTCTTCTCGGGATGAGTCTGGAGGCCTGTATGTAACAATAACTGCTAAATTTAGGGATTCTATTTTAACTCCAAGTATTTCCACCACTTCATTACTGTTATTTAGGAATTCAGTACATATCAGTGAGTCATGTATGTACAAGGCTACACCTCCATGTGATCTATGCGTTCTGTCCGCCCTATGTAGGTTGTAACCAGGAATCCATACCTCACTATCTTCCTGATCTTTAATGTGAGTTTCTGTGAGAGCCGCAAATATAGCGTTTCCTTCTTCTAGCAGGCCCCTAATAAATGGTACTTTGTTCGTGGTTTTATTTTTTAGGCCTTGGATATTTGCAAACAAGATTGGGGAGGGATTGTTTGGAGTACTATGTGTACCTAATAGTCTTCGGGATGTATTGGCCACTCTTGGGAGGCCAGGAGGTGCTCGAGGTGTTCTATGTGCTCTTCCATCTCCCTCAGTCTCTTCATCTTCATCTGCCCTTTCCCTCCTTGCCTTTTTCCTCTGTCTCGTCCTCGCATAGCTAGAGAGTTTTTTGGGCTACCATTCGTGTTAGGTCTAGCATATCTCCAAGTCCCTTTAATATGAAAAGCTGGGCATTTCATATTGTAGCAGGTCTTGCTCTCAAGTGATGTCTTGCAAAGGGATGGGTGGTGGTATTTGCAGGTTTCACCAAATCTACATTTTCCATGACTGGTTATGTTGTTGCAAATTTTGGGATGAGCAAATCTACATGAATTCCCATTATATTCGCCCTTTTGACCAAAGTAGCACCTTCTTTCCAGATAATATCTGCACACTGGTGTAGACAACCCCAGTAGGTGTGGCTGGGGCTGCAAGGGGTTATGTGGTGAGCTAAGTGTGGTTGTGGGTGATAGTGGGCTTGGTGTATGGGTGGGTGAGGCCTGCAGGGGGGTGGAGTTACGGGTCGGTTGTAGGTGGGCAGGTGGCAGTGGTGAGGGGGGAGACGATGTGGAAGGGGAGCCTGATATGGGGGCTTGTTGCATTCTACATTCATCCTGCAATTGTATTTGATCAACAGCAGTAGGGTGGTCAATGGCCATAGATGGGATTAATGTGGGTGTTTTCTGGGTCTGGGGAGGTGTGGGGAGATGTCCGGCAGGGTTTGTGTATATATGTAGGGTGCGAAAGGTTGTTGTTCGGCAGGCGATGTGTGTTGATGTGCAGGAGGCAATGTGGGCATTATCATGGGAAGGTGTGCGTGTGTGGGTTGTGATATTTGTATGGGCCCTGAGGCCCCAATAGTTCCCCATTTTCTGTGAAAGGTAGCTATTTCTTGGCTATATTTCAGTCTATCTTTTACTTCTGTATTTTCTACAGTCTGTATGACTTGCCATGTGATATCGAAACAACTATCGCAGAAATGGAGGTTCTTCCCTCTTGTATTGTACGCCTCATTTATTGGTGTCAATCCTATGCAAATCCAGTGGTATCGTTGCTTGCATATCCGACATGCGGTGCCTTCATGCATGTGTAAATTCATCTTACAACTCGTACAGTTGTCTCTGGTAAAAAAAAATTTTTTTTTGTTTTCCCACCCGCCCTTACATGGGGGGGAGAGAGAGAGAGAGGGGGGGGGGGGGGTTGGAGAACAAGGAGGTGTTTGTTACGCGGTTTGTGGGGAGTGTGTGGGGGGGGGGGGGGGGGGGGGAAGTGCCACTCGTTTACCCTCGTTATGTTTAAACTTTAAGTAACTTTAAGTAACACTTTCAATAATTATCTTATGAAACAGAATTCTCACTGCCCTAACCACTTTTCCCGTTTTTGGTCGACTGTTTAGCGGAATATATGGCACTCTAGGAAAATAACGAACTTTCCAGGCTACCTACAGTATATATAGTATCTATTATAATTTTCATATTTTACCTATCAACTTGATTCAACACTGCTCAGGTTCGAATTTTCACCACATTTGAGAGAGAGAGAAAGAGAGGGGGGGGGGGGGAGCTTGGAGGACAAGGAGGTGTTTGTTACGCGGTTTCTGGGGAGTTTGGGGGGGGGGGGGGGAGTGCCACTCGTTTACACTCGTTATGTTTAAACTTTAAGTAACTTTAAGTAACACTTTCAATAATTATCTTATGAAACAGAATTCTCACTGCCCTAACCATTTTTCCCGTTTTTGGTCGACTGTTTAACGGAATATACGGCACTCTAGGAAAATAACGAACTTTCCAGGCTACCTATACCAGTATCCCGCGGGATAGTCGAAAAATCCCGGACCGCGACGGATGTGACCCTCCTCTCTGACTGACTCTGACTCTCCCCTCCCTCTTCTCCTCGCTCCACACACCTCCTCACATGCTACACAGATTTCATCCTTAACCCCTTATTGGCGGCGCTCGACTTAAGTCGTGCACCAATTTGCAGCAAGTTAGGAGCATTATTAAGGCTTTTAAAGGGTTAAAATCGAGTGCAAATGGCCGGGAGCGCAGCGGGCCAGACAGCCGACTCCCAGGGCTTACCACCGCCCATTAACTCATGTTCCCTGTGTTCTCGAGAGGCCGGCAGTGTAGCCAGTTGTTGTTGTTGTTGTTGTTCCCCAAGCTGCCTGGCCGAACAGCCCCAAGGCCCCGAGTAAGGCCAAGGCCATAAACGAGCGCCCCCACAGAACCCTCCCTGCCGACCACAATAAAGCCTGGGTGACCGAAGCCACTCCATGGCGGGGAGCTGAGAGGGTGCGTAAACGCCGGGGAAACCAAAGCCCTACCCAGGGCCCTGTGCCCCTCAGCAATTATGAAGAGAAAGTTGAGGGGCAAAGGAATAATGTGACGCTTTAGCTTCCAATCTTGGTAGATTGGGAGGTCAATCCACGGAAGAGACGCCGTCACTTGAGATCTAGAAAATGTATAAGTAAAAGGAACAGTCAGAGTAAGCTATGGGTATGGCAGAGATCGCTCAGGTCACACTCTGATAGACCAGCCCATCACCATATGTAGCCAGTAGTGAGCATAGCTGGGAAAAATATACCGATATATGCTAAACTCCCATGTTCGTGGCATCACTGCAAGAGAACCACGAGTGCTACGTAGCTCGTTCTGGTCTCATTTTGAAGCTTTTAGTGCCTATTTGTTTTGCTAAATAATGTTTTGTTCATGCAGATGCTTGATTTATCATGCAGGAGGGCCTGAATATGCCCAAATGAGCCCAAAACACCCGGCTAGACAAGGGTTAAACATCTTGCTCATCTCCTCCACTTCCTCCATAACTTCCAGGTCGAACCCACCTAGTCGTCTTTCCACTGCTCTCCTGTACTCCTCCCTGACTTCCTCCTCCTGCAACCTCTCCACCCTCCTCACCATTCCACCCTCCTCTCGCCTCCCTCCAGCTCTCCTCACCCACTTCTTTTGTATCCTAACCTTAGCTACCACTACATAATGATCAGACAGACCCCCTCCAATATTCCTATACACCCTAGCATCCATCACAGATGTCTTCATTCGTTCATCCACACATACATAATCAATCAATGACTTTCGTTCCACCACTGTCTTATCCTTCATCGTCAACATCCGTTTCCACGTGTACCTGTGGATCATTCTGTGTCGGAAGGTGTTGGCTATATATAGGCTACTGTATATATATAAAAGAGAAACAAAAATATTGATTACAACTACGAATATTAAAGAATGATAAGAAATACAATTATTATAAAAAAAAAAAAAATAATAATAATGTTTTACATACAACACTATATACATACAATAGTTTTACATAGACGTGCGGCCGCTTGGCCAGGGAACGACCACTACACAATCCAAGTATATTATACAGTATATTATTATTTGCCAGTGCTTTAATAGTTTATTGAGTATTAGCTCAAATCTTCCAGCTCTTATAAAACCTTCCAGTGAAATGTGTTTTCAAGAGCTTTCCAACTGTACTGATCTTTATTTGTCTGGCATAGTCTTACCGATGGCGGCGTTTCTCCAGGTGCTCCTCCTCAGTGCAAGAAGGGCCTGGGGCGGCTGGGGTAGCCCCTCTGGTTTTCTCTGTCATGGCGGTGGTGCGCCTTGGAGCAAGAAGGGCTCGTGGTGGTGTAGGACTTATGCAAAGTCTTGCTTGCTTTTCCTTCTTTACAGTCCTTCTTGTTCTTGTCACTGCCAGGATTCCTGATAGTGACTATGATGTCCTTTCCTGGTGTTGGGGGAAGTGCGGGTGTGATGGAGGCGAATCGGGCATACTCTGGTGGTGTGGCGCTTGGGACTTCTTTCCTCAGGGGTGTGGTGGGAAGGGTGGTAATGTAGGTTCTTGGTGGTGTTGTGTTTCCACCCTCTTTCTTTGTTATTTCACTGTGCATTACTATGGCGTTCATCTTCGTGTCTTGTAAGTTTTTTGGAGCCTGTGGTAGGTAAGTTATTCAGCTTGGTACAGAAAATTGACTGCACAATAATTTACCTCCCCATATATTAGGTAAGATATGTCCACTAACTCCAAGTTACTCTTTACTGTTGGGAAAAAAACAAAATTTGATATGACTTTCCCAGGCGAAATATATTTGTCTAGTGGTAGGAAGAAGACAATATAGTAGAGGGTACATTTCTTCGCATTTGAAAAAATAAAATAAAATACACTGCATATTTAACATTGCGAATATATTTGTCTAAACAAAGGTCATCATGACGTCCATGTTTAACTTTATTTGATGAAATATAAGTATATACTTGAAAAGATGATATTTAGATCTTACCCCATGACTAGATAAATACTTTGTCATGTATGTTCCAAACATAGTAACTAAATTCAACAAAAATGTATTTGTCAGTTCAACTGAAATGGAATTTCTCTATTTTTTTTTTTTTTTTTTTGGCTTTTGACCTTAGCAAGTGGAATATTTGTACGAAAGTCGGTCAAACACGTTACTTATGTAAAATCAATTAACGTAGTGAGTTGGATAACCTTTATAGAATTGTGTTTTCTATGTCAGTGAAGGAGACAAAAGGCAAAGCTCCCTGTAACAAGTGTCTCCCCCAAAGTTTAAAGCAGTCTAAATCATGAGATGATGGAAAGATTGAGGGAGAGAGTTCCAGAGTTCACTTGTTGAGTAGAAGAAAGACAGAACATTTGTAAATTCGTGGGTTGAAGAGCTGAATACAATAGGAGTGGAATTGTGTTGAAAGGCAGGTGCCTCCCACTCGCCGTAAGTGAGGGGGTATGCACTGAGAGAGCTCTAAAGAACAATGTTTGTTGTAATAGTGATAGAAAAGCGAGAGATGAAACATTGCGCCATGTAGAAAGAGATTGTAGGGAACTAGTAAGAGGAAGTGAATTGATGAGGCAAAATGTTTTTGTCTTTACCCTTTTGAGTAGTGCAGTATGGGCGGAACCTCCCCAAACATGTTAACAATACTGATACATGTGCGCACTGTGCCCCTATACAAAGCATGAAATTGTGTACACAGGAGTACAAAGGAAATCAAACAACAACATAATTGGGACCCCTCTAGGCTACTTGTCATCCAAAACACTGAGGATCAAGTGTCCAAACAGTGGCTTAGAATGGGTAAGGGAAAATTGGAAAAGGAAGTTCTGCCCTGGAACTAATGTCCGTGGCAGGATTAGATGTTAGTAGGGGATAGTTGGGTTAGTAACATAAGACAGTGTAACATCTTAGTAATTTGTAAATGCAATAATCCTTGATGAATCTGAGGGGGGGGGAAATAAAGTTAGTCATTTACGAACGCAGTCAGTCGCGGGTTTGAGGCATGATGTTTGTCTATGCGAAGTTTAAAAGAATCAATGGTGCTCCAGTCTATAGCGTCTCGGGGAAGCCCATTTCACAAGTTGACAACTCGATTGAAGAAGACATTCTTAGGTGAAGGTATTGAGGGATAAACCTTTACAATGCGATCTGGTAGTTAGTTTTTACCTTTTCTATTTGTTTTTCTTTTTCTGAAGAGAGTAGAGATGGGAGAAGGGGTGTTGGAGAGAGAGGAAGCTGTTGGAGTGGATTTGTTATGTGTGTTATTAGGCTGTATACGTCGTCGAGGTGTCCCCCGACTGAGTGCGAGCATGCATGATACACACTAGGACGTACTACCACAACTACTAAATGTCTGCCTTGGCTGGAACCCAGGTCAAGCAGATTCACACGTGAGCGTGCTCTACACTCGACCGCCGTGGCTCTCTTAGACTCGTGGGAGTTAAAAGATTTACAAATAATTTTGCAACAATATCCCTGCGTGTAATTAGCATGGTCGATAGTGAAGTACTTTCTACAGTTCATATTGTCGATGCCTTTGATGATTTTGATTACTTGTATTAAGTTACCTCTTAATCTGCGATGGGTTAAATGAAATATATTTAATTCACTAAGAAGCTCCTCGTATGGTTTGTGCTTTAGTCTAGGTATCATTTTGGTAACTATACATTGAACTCGTTCTAGCTTTTATATATAATTTTGGTTGTAAGGGCACCAGGATTGAACACAATACTCTAGAAGAGGGCGGACTAAGGAATTTTAAAGAGTTAGAATTACATCTTTCGATTTATGCTCAAATGACCTGCCTATAAAGCCAATTATTTTGTTTGCCTTCTTAACAACTTCTGTACATTGTTGACTGAGTTTTAGGTTACTCGATATTGTTACTTCCAAATCAGTTTCCTTGTCTACATTCTTAAGCTGGGTACCATTCATCGAATAGTTTGGTTTCTCATTTCGGTATCCGATATGTAGTACTTTACATTTATCTGCATTGAAACTCATTTGCCAAATTTGAGCCCAACATGACAATTTATCTAGATTGTGTTGCATATCTTCAACTTGTTCATTTGAGAGAACACTATTTGCATTTGTTGTACTGTCAGCAAACTTCGAGATTGTACAGGTGACCTCTTTATCTATGTTGTTGATGTAAACTAGGAAAATAATTGGTCCTAGTACCGATCCCTGGGGTATCCCACTACTTACATTGATCCCTTTGGATGCCTTACCGTTTATGACTACCCTTTGCTTTCTGTCGTTGAGCCAATTTGTTATCCATTTCAACACACCGTCTTGTATTCCATGCACTTTCAGTTTTAGCAGTAAATGTTTGTGGGGAAATTTGTCAAACTGCCTTTTGAAAATCAAGGTGTATAATATCTACAGCTTTACTCTCATCATATAGGTTGAGAATATCGTGGAGGAAGTTTAAGAGGTTTGTTAAGCAGAAGCGTTTTTACGAAAGCCGTGTTGAGTATCTTTGCGTATGTTGTTTTCCTCTAAGTGATTTACGAGTCTGTCTCTTATGAGTGTTTCTAGCATTTTACATACAACTGAGCTTAAGCTAATTGGACGATAGTTACTGGGTAAGGATTTGCTGCCTTTTTTAAATATTGGTGTTACTTTGCCGAGCTTCCACTGGTTAGACAAAGTCCTAGACTGCAAGGATTTAGTAAATAACAATGTCAGTGGTTTAGAGAGCTCATCCTTCTTCCTTTAGAACTCTAGGTGAGATTGTATCAGGTCCAGGCGATTTATTTACCTTGAGTTTATTTAGACATTTCAATATTTCTCTCTCTGTAATTGTGATATTGCTTAGAACGTCAGAATTATCTATCTGAACCGGCGATGCTGTAGGGATATTACTGTACTAAGGTTTTCTGTTGTAAAGACTGATGCAAAGAAGGTATTGAGGGCATTACTCATTTGTACTTCGTCTTTGGTGTATTCTCCATTTTCATCGACTAACGGTCCAATAGTTGAAGTACCGTATATAACTACTTTTTTTGTCTGATGTCAATCGGGTTTGTTTTACTTTGATTCGCAACATGTAACTCCAGGGTCATTTTACTTTGTATAATTAACTAGTTCTACGAATTTCACAGGTTCTTCGTCATTTTGTGAGGATTTTAATCTAGCATGAGCGATCTCTTTAGCATGCAAACCGTCTGAAATCTCTTTATTCCACCACTTAGGCTTATCATTATGGTCTGTACGCCGTATTTTCAATGGTATGCAGTCTTGCATTGTTTTTAGTTAAGTGGTTGCGAAAATGTCCCATGATGTATTTATGTTGTTATTGTTAATTAGAAAGCTCAAGTCAGATTCTTTAAAAATTGCCCTAAGTTTACGAAAATTTGCTGTCTTGAAATTAAGGACTGTCTCGAAGCTGGTATTTAGTTCGTTACAAGTAAAATTTAAACTGAAAGTTGTCGTACGATGGTCGCTGTTACTGAATTTATCACCGACAATCAAATTATCTATCAATTTTGTTGTTGTTGCAAGTACAAGGTCAAGGACGTTATTTCCACGGGTCGGAGATCTAACAAAATGAAAGAGCGAATTCTCTTGCAAGTTTGTATACAGGTCTTGTCTAGATTGTGAAGTAAGACTATTTCCCCACTTGGTCACAGGAAATTTGAAGTCGCCAAAAATTACGGTATCTTGCGAGTTAATTACATCTGCAATTTGTTCATAAATTGGTCGGTCAGTGTGCACTGATTGAGCTGGAGGTCTGTATATTAATGCACGTATTATTTTTGTACCTTTATTATTTTTCATTAGCACAAAGCATTGTCGACTTTCACAATTTTAGGTTTTGAGAAGAGGGTCTGGTTAAGACTTTCTTTGATAAAATCCATTTTTATTAATTTGCTTTTCTCAAACATTACATAACCGGGAAGTGAATACTCTGCTAAAAAGTCTCTGTCTTCTGTATTGAGCCAAGATTCTGTTATGCCAATAACGTCGTAATTTTCTGTAAACAGTAGTTCCTCTAAATCTGAAAATGTATTGTGCATGCTACGAGCGTTTGCATAGAAAAGCTTTAAAGTTGTATTTTTAGAATTCACGGAACGCTCACATTTTTGGTTCTAGTCGGATCTACAATTACGTCCCTGTCTGTCCTCGGTCATTGCTGTCCTCTATCCTTGTTCCTGGTGGTCATCGGTTGGCTCTGCTTCTTTTCCAAAAATCCTTTACTGCGTCGTGAAGCAGGCGGCCAAATCTTACTGCTCCCAACTGGTTCAGAACAACTCCATCCGCTACAAACAGATGATCTTCACGGTAGAAGGCATCGCAGGTGTTTATGAATCCAACTATTCTTCCCTGCAGAGGTTGTGCGGGGGAGAAGAACCCACAGAGACGGTTGAGCACACCTAACTTCTGGGAAGCTGTTTTAGCACGAGTGCGAATATGATCTTTCCAAGATAGGTCTGAAGAAAGAAAAAAAAAACGCCAATAGAATGTTGAGAGAAAATTAAGGATTGATTATTTTGTGTACTGTTGAAGAGTATGGGATAGTCGTGTGGAAGATTGTAACGGGTAGATAGATAGAGAAATAGGGCTTTGGAGGCATTGAAAGAAAAAAGATTCTCTCTGCCCCAATCAGATGTAGTTGATAGATCAAATAGAACATAGGTGTGCTATGCCTTCATTGTGTGAGATTTGAAAGTAACTGCATTGCAGGCGTTGTGTAAATCTAGTTGAATAGAGTAAGTATAAGAGTGGACAGGACTAGTGGTACAGTTGAGAAGTATGTAGATCAATATTCAAATAAATAACTGGATACAGGACAGAACCCTGAGGAACGTGATAGGTTACGGAAGTGAACGATGGCTGTCCACAACCGCTGCTATGGAGCAGTCAGAAAGGAAACTAGAGATAAAGGCACAGATATAAGGATACTAACCGACAGTTGGTAGTTTAGAAATTGAGATTTTTTCTAGACTTTATTGTTGGCTTTTGATATGTCTAGCGCAATAGAAAAGGTATCACCGAAGTCCCTAAAGGAGGATGACCAAGAGTTACTAATTAAATAAGGAAGGGGATCACCAGTAGAACGGCTCTTAACCCGGGAGCTACGGGGAGACTCATAAGAGTTCCCCCAGCGGACTGCGGGGAGACTCTTAAGAGCAGAGCTTTTGAACGCGTACCAAAACCGCGCGTTTATAGCCAGGCGGCTGAAAATTGGTGTGGGTATAGTACTACATGTCAACTCTCGACACCACCCCGCCAAACGCTCGCCCCGCACTCGTGCAAGTATCACCGCGCCAGTAACCACGCACTAGTCATGGAGCCCACATGTCCCTCACGCTCGCTCCCTGATGACACAACCAGCCCTCCTTCTGGTGGTGTTAGCCCCCGTGGAAGGCAGAGGGTGGCTGCTAAAGACCCTAGCTACCAGTACGACACGCCCTACAGCTCGGAGGACGAAACACCTGCACCCAAAGCACGAAAAACACGTGCAAGCACGAGAAAGGTACAGAGGTCATTGGTGTTTCGGGACACTGCCACCACGACCCCGGCCACTACAACAACCACTACCACCACCACTGCCACCACTGTCACCCCTGCCACCCCTGCCACCGGTACCAGCGACGCAGGAGGCCGCCCTAGGGCTGCAGAACCTGCGGGGGCAGGACAAATTAAAGGCACGGGCGTAGGGAAGAGAACCCGTACGCCAGCCACAGTGCCCCTACCACCACCACCACCACCAGCCGCCCCTGGCCCGGTTGCCCCTGCCGCCCCTGCTGCCCCTGCCACCCCTGCCACCGGTACCAGCGACGCAGGAGGCCGCCCTAGGGCTGCAAAACCTGCGGGGGCAGGAAAAATTAAAGGCACGGGCGTAGGGAAGAGAACCCGTACGCCAGCCACAGTGCCCCTACCACCACCACCACCACCACCAGCCGCCCCTGGCCCGGCTGCCCCTGCCGCCCCTGCTGCCCCTGCCGCCCCTGCTGCCCCTGCCGCCCCTGCCGCCCCTGCCCAAGGAACAGGGAAGGGGAAGGGGAAGGGGAGAGGGAGAGAGAAAGCGACTGCTGGCCCTGTTGTCCCTGGTGTCCCTGCCGGCCCTGCTGCCCCTGTTGCCCCTGCTGCCCCTGCCGCCCATGCCGCCCCTGCCCAAGGAACAGAGAGAAGGGCGACAGGCACCACCATCATCTTGCCATCAAGGCCACGCACCACTGATGCCCCTGCCGCCGCCCCTGCCGCCGCCCCTGCCGCCGCCCCTGCCACCGCCTCTGCTGTTCCTGACTCCCGCACGTGCAAAAGTGACCCGGAAAACTCTGACACCATGAAAGTATGCCGCCCTGCTGTTTGATGGTGATTCGCAGGACATTGGCAGCCCAGGTTTCGACGACGAAGCCCTAGCACGGGACCAAGGGTGGGGGGATTTGGGAGTGGACAGTGGGAGTGAGTCCGACGTCGGTGACGAAAATGAGGAAGGGCATCATCTGTCAAGTGAAGAGGAGGGTGATGATGATGAAGTGCTGTATCGCGACCATGGAAGCGATATTTCAGACGCAGAAGCAGACGCAGACGACATTCCGATCCCTGAGCTGCCTTCGTTCGATTGGTCTGACGGGGTCAATTTTGTACCTGACGTGCCCCAGTTCAATCCTGGGACGTCAGGAACAACTGACGACTGGCCCTGTGACGATCAAGCGAACGAAAGCGACTTCTACCTCGCTTTTTTCGACATGGAGGTAATGACGTACATCGTTGCCCAAACAAACGCCTACTACAGGTGGGTGTTTGGCAGATTGGACGTCCTTTCTCCAAAAGCGAGAATACGAGGCTGGGTGGATACGACTGTGGAAGAATTTATGACGTTCTTTGCCTTTTTGTTCCTCATGCCTCTGATCAAGAAGCATGTGTTGCAACACTATTGGAAGCACGACCCTCTCATCGCCACCCCAACTTTCAATAAGTTCATGACTCGTGACAGATTTTTGTTGCTGCTAAGATTTATGCACTTTCCAGACAACGAAAATCCTAACAGGATTGACAGGATATGGAAAGTTCGGGATGTGTTCACCATGTTGTTGGAGAGGTATAGGAAATACTTTTACCCCTTCCTCAATTTGGTGATTGATGAGTCGCTCGTGCTCTTCAAAGGACGTCTTGTTTTCAAGCAGTATATCCCCTTGAAAAGGCATAGGTTCGGAATCAAGCTCTTCGTTTTGTGTGACTGCGAAACTGGAATAGTGCTTGACATGATCGTGTACACAGGCACTGACATTGACATACCGAAAGCCGCTGCCAATGACCCCATGGGCATGTCAGGTGCCATCGTCAGGAAAATGTTGGCACCTTACCTGGGCAAAGGCCACATCATCTACACTGACAACTGGTATACTTCTCCTGCTCTCTGCCAGTTTCTTCATGACAACCAAACGGGGTCATGTGGGACTGTCAGAAAGACAAGAAAGTTTATGCCAAAGTTCACAGGTAATGTCATTCCTCTCACAGATGCCTCCTCTAGTGACACACCTTCAGAAGACGACCTGGCCCAGGAACACCGCGAGAGGCATGTGCGAAGAAGACGACGAAAGGGGCAGAAATACAAGCAGCTCGAGAAGTGTGGGAAAGTGATTGCCCTGAAGTGGAAGGATAAGCGAGACGTCCACCTGCTTTCCATTGTCCACACAGGTGCCCAGGTGGATTCTGGCAAAATCCACTACCGAACCAGGAAGACAATCTACAAGCCCGACATGGTAGTGGACTACACTAAGAACATGCGCCTGGTGGACAAGTCTGACTGTCAGCTGTCAGGCGTTGAGTGTCTGAGGAAGACTGTGAAGAGGTATCACAAGCTCTTCCTCCACCTAGTTGATATAACGATGCTGAACGCCTACAACTTGTGGTTGGTGAAAAAGGATATGGCCCCAAACCAGAAGCTGAAATTCCGGGAGTTCGTCTACAACGTCTCATACCAACTCCTGGAGAAGTATGGCACCACCACTCACAGACGTACGGCATGGCGTGGGGATCACGTTCCTGACCGCATCCAGCTGGGTGTTGAAAGACACTACCCCATCAACACTGAGATGCTTGGCACTCGTCACAGGCAGGCGCAGTGCACCGTCTGCAGCTCCAGTGTCAGGAAACCCCATGTCACCAAAAGAGTCACCTCAATGTGCGCCGAGTGCAAAGTTCCACTCTGCCTGGGTGACTGCTTCAGGGACTACCACACCTTCAAGAATTATTGAGTGTCGCCCTGCCCTGCCCTGCCCTGGACTCACCCCGTGCCCTGCCCTGGACTCGCCCCCTGCCCCGCCCTGTCCTGGACTCGCGCCCTACCTTACCTAACCTGACCCAATTTATCACGCTACCTCATAATGTAACATATATATTATATAATGTATAAGTTCCAAAGATGTCCCTGTGATATAGCTTTTACATTATATAATTGTATGTTTCATTATTTAGTTTATAAGTTTCAAAGATTTACATGTAATATGCCTTATTTTTTTAGTATATCAATATATATGTTTGTTATTAGCCAAAGTAATGTGTATATAATTATTTTCTTACCTCAAATGAATTGTACAAAAATAAATATGTTTCAATAAATCCTGTCAAACTTACTAAGATAATAAAAAAAAACAATAAAAAAACAAAAACAAAACAAGGTCATGTCATTGTATTCTTACAATATGATATATTCTATGAATATTTCATATTGTTTGAATACAATGGCATGATCTTGTAAAAAATGTGTTTTATCAAAAATGTTTTAGACAATATAAAACCTTCCCCATAACCCCCTCCTGGATTCGATCACACAACCCTACCACACTTTGAGTTTTCCAGTCCGCGACCTTACCAACCATGCCACAGGAGCTCATACCAAATATCACTCAAAACTTCGTGTCTACAATCGAAATGACAATATACAAAAAACAATGAATTATCCCACCAATTTAAGTTTGTAAATTGATGGGATTATCAATTATATCATGCCAAGGTTTATAAAAGTTTGTCTCTGTCAAGAATTAGTAATTATATAACTTTATTCTGTCAAAAATTGCCCAAACACTCAGCAAAATTGCCCCTCTCAGTGCGACTCCACTCATTTTCACACGGTCAAGCGGTGACCCTTGCCGCTCCTTTATGCCCCAGCTACACCAGCAACAGCAGCTCTGTCTGGGAACAAAATTTGTATAAATACAATAATGGATAAAATACTCTTCACAAATACATTTGTATTGTATAATATTGTAAATAAAAAAGAATAATAACTGTGTGGGTGGGTGTCGAAAATTGCTCAACCAGATTTCTTATGTCTCGCCTATGCGTGTATATTGGATTATACGTAGTCATGACTGTCATACAAATAATTGCAGTAGGTCTCGAATATACATTTAGATTGCATATTACTTGGAAATAAATAAGTAAACGTTTCTCTGGTGGCAATGTACCCTTTCGCAAGTGTAAGGAGACACCATTCTATATTTAGCCCTTTATCACAAAAGGCAATCTGCCTGTGTTTACTCACCACCGTCGCTGGTGGTCTATAATATAGTACTTTATTTACAGTCAATGGCCTACATGTTTCTGTGGTACTTCACATGTGTCTAAAATGCAATGTCTGCTTGCATAAAAATGCAATTCTGAAGTCCATTTATACGTACGACATACGCATGTCTCAGTTTCTATCTCTCTCTCTCCATTCCTGACTCATGTTATTGTAGACCTGTTGGTGGCAACGAACACCAGACATCTGGTAGACATAAGGTTCAAAATACCAAGACATCCATACGCCTCGGGCGCCTCCACAATTATCACAAAGCTGGTTATCTATCTAGAGATCTGCCTGACTTCCATCTCTCGACGACTCACTCACTCACTCACTCACTGCACCCCTGCATGCCTCCCTCCCACCCACTCACCCCCAACCCACCCTTTCAGGCTTCCGTCTGCTAGAAACACATTCACAATTTGCGTAAATATCGCATCAATTGGGCTATATGCGGTATATTCCTTGTTATATGGGACGCCTACATACGTACACGTCTTTATTATAGCATGACAGTGCTCTAAATACAAGATTTACGTGATATTTATGGCGTAACACACCCTCTCCCCCTTTCATTCCCAGCACAACTCACTCACACCTTGGTTCACGCATAGAAACTCATTGATAATGTGCGTAAATATCGCATGAATTGGTCTATATGCGGTATATATTTTGATATATGGCACGTATACATACGTACAAGTCTGTATTATAGCATGACAGTGCTCTACGTACAAGATATACGTGATATGTATGGCGTAAACCACACTCTCAGCTCATAAATTGCCGCCAAACCTCCAACACATCTTCATTCCCGCCTAAAAATTATCTTATAATTCCCTTATATATTGCAATTTTTGGTCACTATGAGGCATATTCATTGTTATATGGGTGGCCTACACACGTATACATACTCTACATAGCCTAAAAGGGCTCAAAATAGGAGATATACGTGATAATACGCGGTAACCCACCCCCTCCTCCCTCTCCTTCTATCCCCTGGGCGCGTGAAAATTCGGCAGGGAAAACTCGCCGCTCGATGACAATCTAGCCGCGCGGTGCCATTCGCTCCACATTTTTCAACTACGGACCGCTCCCCCACCCCCCCCCCCAGACATTTTTTGGGGGGTCAAATATATATGGGCCGATGCACGCAAACGTTCCCTACACGATGATGTACTTTTTATCGAAATTGGCAATAGGTCCCAAAATCATCATAGGTGCGCACAGTCTTACCCTGTAGAAAACCCCCTGTGCGCCGCGGAGAGGTTAACTCTCTTAACTTTGAAGGAGCGTCCACAGACTCCACACGGGCGACAAAACACGTCGGCAACATCAAATACAACATACAGAAGTAGTCAAACAACCTGTTAAGTTGTTAATGATAGTGTTGTAGTCATGTTGGTACTAATGTGTAGGTGATATGTTGGAAACCCTGGTGCAGACGAGTCAACGTGATTGGGGGATATATGTGGGCAGACACACACACCAACATCAATTTAAATGGATATATTTGCATAAAGAAAATTGCAAGAGCTCACAAACTGTTGTCAACAGCTGTACATGTGATGCAACGTTCTTTATGTATAATTAGTGAAGGTACTGATTCGATTATGAAATGTTTGGTTGTAGGGGGTTTACTGGCATTAGTATATAATATTAAATGGTTTTCAAGGTACAAGTATAATTATCAAATTGATCATAATTCTTTAGTAAGCTACAATATTATATGCGGTTCTCATACCTTAGTGTACTCACTGAGAGCTGTAATCAATGCAGCACAGACCTCTGGCACTATCTGACTGATTCTTTGCTTGGAAATTTTGAACGTGCAGCTGAGGCTGCTGTAGGAGTCACTAGACACAATACTACAGAAAGGTGGTCTGTTGCCGATATTTGGTACCAATGTTTTGTGCCATGTTTGTTTATAGAAGTATATAGGTGCCAATCATGCGCAACAAATGATCAAAATATCATCTGGATATCCAAAAGAAATTATGGAACACACATTTTTCTTGTACTGATGGTGGCAAGAGACAGGCATCTTCCTCTGTTAAACTGCATGGGACCCAGCTGTCCTGCACTGTTCCTGTTATGTTATGTCTTGCCCAGTCTCTACGTTGGCATCTCCTCCGATGCCTACACAAAATAACTACAACAGCAGCTGCCGCCAAGTCGTCCTCGCACCCCGACATGACCTTCACATCTACACAAACAAAGAGTGGACGGCCTCACCAAGTCGACTCTTGTTGCCAACATATTGACAATATTCTTACAAACACTGTTACATACATTGTTGTACATATGTATCCAAATGTTGACCGCGGTGTTTATGGCAGTGTTTTCATCTTGTATGGAGACCAATTGTCGCCAGTGAGGACGCACCTTTACGGTGCGGGAATATTGGCCTAAATTCACCTTCATATCCTGCATATTTTCATGCATAAGCATGAGCCAGAATGTACTACAATGATAAATCTGTGAAAGTACAATACTAGAGCTTTCCAATGATACCTTAATCATCTCTGTACGACGTCTGGTTGTCTTGCAACGATCTTTCATAGGTCCGCCAAAATTGCTAAAAATGATCGGTTTTGAGCTGTTTTCGTTATGTGTAACGCTGCAATGGTGCAAGAGAAGACTCTCTCGCACGTCAGTGCGTGCCCAGGCTTGCAACGGACGAAGCCCTCCCGTGCTGCCTGCAATAGCTTGCCTCGTTCCCAGGCTACATAATAGGCAGATTTCGGTGTCCGTCTGGTGACGGGCGCCGCAGTAGGCTAATTGAGTTAAGGAAACCATACTGACGATCTCAAAGTAGATCATGGGAAGAAAATTACGCTCACTTTCCAACAACATTTGCTAGCTTCTTTCCACCTGAGGTCCCATGCCATGACTGTCCATTCCAAGAAGTTCTCGATATGATTGCTCAACTTTCATTAACTGTAAGTCACGTGGACTTCCCTCTAGTCTCCAATCATGAAGAGGGTCAATTACAAGGAGGCGGGCCACGTACCTATATAGTCGAAACTGGTGCCTATGAACAATGCACCCGAAACGTCACAAATAAAGTTCAAAGTGTATATTTTGGGTTGATATGTGGTTATAGCAACAGTGGTTCATTATCTTATGTAGGCAATTGGTACCCACGGATTTGATGCGTCTTACCAAATCAATTTTTCAAAACAAAAGTCAAATTAGGAGCACGAGTGTTTTGAAAATTCACAACTTATTACTTATGCAGCGGTATTGAGATCGTCATGTAATCTTGTTGAATCTACAACTCCAAATACTAGACCGAGGCAATAAACAACATCATATTATGGAACCCACTACCATGATAAGTGAAACTGTAATGCTTGAACTTTAGGTTTAATTCAATAGACCATTATGCTTAGGAGTGAGCGTGAGAATGTCCAGAGACTGCAACACTGCACTATCAACAAAGTCAGGATTCGTATCTTTGAAATTACCGACCGATGCACTGACTACATCTAAGGACCTGGCCTAGAAACCAATCTATCTAAGTAATGCAAAGTGAGGGTGCCAGCACACGCCCATGTCGCACTCCTGAGATCACGGGGAAGAAGTGGAACACTTGACTACACTCTCTATTTATGTGTAAAGTCTGAACACCTATTTCATAATCGCTGCAGTATCACATGGAGTTAGAGAAGCTTCCATAGTGTCTGTTTGTCGTACCGAGTCAAATGCCTCTTTGAGACCAACATAAACTGCAAGCTGTCCCCTTCAAATCTCAAGCCAGCATTTCATAAAGGTCCAGAGCACCAGAATTAAGTAAATGGTTGATTTCATGGGTGCAAAGCCAGATTGCTCTGGTCTGTCATTTTAGCATTCGACACCAAATTAATTTCCGTAAGATGTATGCAAATATCTTACCAAGCACACTGAGCAGTTTAACACCAGGCATTTGTTGCAGTACTACCAATCCCATTTCCTTTCTCTTTATCAGTCAAGGAAGTTTATCAGTTCGCCAAATATAGTTCAGGACCTTACGTAGCCCATGAAAGTTGGACTCACCCTTGGTTATCAGTTCTCCAGAAATGCCATAGATATCAGGAGCCTTCATGCTCTTCAGCCTAGCCACAAGCTTTTTTAACTATAATTACCTAGGAAGATTGGGTCTTCACTGACTACCAAATCAGTATATGATGGTTAATCTGTTACTGGTGAATTTTTTCTATTGGGAGAAGCAGCCTTACAGTTGTTCAAAATACTTAGCCTAGTGAACCCTTCACTCATTATTATACCATGCGACCATGCAGACCATATCCCATTTTGCAGAAAATGGCCCTCAACCTTTTCTACAATTCCCCTTACTTTGATGCAGGAAAACTCTTTCTCTGCAAGGACAATGCTTTGTAATGGACCTGGTTTTCATTTAGTCAGGAAATGTTTCAGCAGATAAAAAAAAAAACATCCTCGACTTTGGCTTAGCTCATAACCACTCAGCAGATGAAATAAATGACTCACATTTAAAATTATTCCACAGTTCCCTTGGGTATACCAAGGAATCAAGCATTTCAAACCGATATAAGAAGGTCATTGCATATTGCTTTCACACTCTTCATCCTTGAGCTTATCAGATGTAAATTTTGATGGTATAACTTTGACATTTGTCTGTTCTTGAGGCAGAGCTTTAGGCGAGCATGTGGTTGGAAATAAAGAATACAGCACTCCTCTTGAAGTGACCTCGTAACGGCACCATACTATTTTTGCCGACTTTACAATGACTCACAATTACAATTTACAATTTTTACAATCACATCCGAACTGCGTCTGATGCGGAAACACGCCTCAAATGTTTTTAGGCGCGGCCCGGCCGATATTCGGTCTCGGTCCCGCCACGTGGGAGGCGAGCGCTCTAACCACTACACCAAGAGAAGTACTGCACTTGGCATGATAGCTCAAGCAGATTTCCGCATCTAATTCAGTTACAGACACTTTGCCACAGTCCAGGCATTACATAACATTATCGTCCATGTAGCGAAGACTCCGAGCAACTACAAGTAGCGAGGAACAAGTCTGAGCGCGTCAACTGTATGAGGCTCCCGAGATAATGGACACCATCGACTCACACGGCATGGTGAATCTGTTGGCCCGTACCAAGTGCATCCCTCACCCACTCACCATGCCCGAAGTTGCTAGATCAACATCATCCCTGGGAATTTCTGAGAGCTCTAGACTTAGCAACTGTTGTAGCCAACCAGTTAAGGCAAGCCAGTACACCATGGGGATTTACTTAGCCTATATGTACAGCACCTCAACTAAGCCTCGCTGATATCCCTTTACCGCTGCCACCAGTGAAGTGACCTCGTAGTGGCACAATACTACTTTTGCCGACTTTACAATGACTCACAATTACAATTTACAATTTTTACAATCACATCCGAGCTGCGCCTGATGCGGAAATTCGACCCAAATATTTTTAGGCGCGGCCCGGCCGAGATTCGAGCTCGGTCCCGCCACGTGGGAGGCGAGCGCTCTAGCCACTACACCAAGAGAAGTACTCCACTTGGCATGATAGCTCAAGCAGATTTCCGCATCGAATTCAGTTACAGACATTTTAACACAATCCAGGCATTACACTCTGAAGGATTCTGCAACAAGTGTCTACGAGAATGATCAATCTCTTTCATAGCATTGTCAGCATTGGAGTACCAAATTCATAATTATTTCTGGTCTGTGGAACAGGATTGCACACTGTTCAACTTCCTAAGCCTTGCAGAATTCAGTACCATTCTTGTATCAGAGCCATGAGGACTTACAAAGGTCTCATTGCCAGCCCTGTGAGTGCCTTTAACTGTGGTGTAGTCCCCTAGGACAAGAAAGAGTGTCCCGAGCAAGTCACTGGTCGAGTTTGGCATAGATCATCTCTTTGTTATCAAAGTCAGTCTTCCTAAAAGGAACATAACTACAGGAAAAGATATAAACCTTAACATACATCAGTCTCACCAGCTGCATCTACTTATTAACTGGACTAACTCCTCTATAGAGAGGAAACTAGAAACGACAATGTTGGCACAGTCACCCTAATTAATGTGGAAGGAAACAAATATTCTGAAGGAAAGGGTATACCCATATCAGTTTTAACCTTATGCTATCTTGAAACTGCACCAAAACTAGAAAAACTAAATATATAGAGACATTGTGTTGTAGGGCTTGATTAAACAATGACAAATTGAATATCTATTTACATAACATACATTAACATTAACAAATTAAACCCAGTCATTCAATTTGTCTAGCTTAACCAGTTTCTGAAGATTATGCCTATCAATTGTATTAAAATGTCCTCTATTATAGGGCGCATTCTATTCCTAAATGGATCATTAGATTCAATATTTCGATGACGATAAATCTGATGATAATCTAGTTTCTTAAGTATGTGGGGATGGTAATAAAGAGCCATTTCATAAAGCTTTTATGATTTGAAATAAACTATCCGTCACTGCTTTGGGCTGGAGACAATTCCAATAAAGCGGGCATGGTCTCCTGGAGCAGAATTTACACTTTGTGAACTCAAGGGACAAATGTGATCCATATTTTTCAGTATAACTTTCACTCGGAAAACTTGTGAGATGGAAACTTTCGGCAAGTGTGAAGAACGTGAGACGATCAACCTTATTCCGTCTTGTCAATATTTTCAGGAAGAAGCACTGAAGACAAGACCCCAGGGCACGCGGAAATATGACGAACTAGAAACACAGGCAAATGTATAAATGCAAAATGTTTTCATTTATTGCATTACTGAATGGCATAAACTATATATGGCAAGCAAATCTAGTGCACTTTATTTATCCAATAATACATACGAATAAAACAATGCCAAAAGACAAAAATTTAAATTAATCTGTTAAATTTGTTAAATGTATTACATCCGTTAAAGAAAAAAATAACAGGTTCAATAAAAGCTCAGAAAAAACTAATGTGCTTTTTCTCATTCATCATTTGGATCGATGTATGCTAAATAATCAGCTATTGTAATATTATATTCCAGAAATATTTCATATCTAGATTCTCCTCCATTTCTTGCATCGTTGAATTAAACAAAAATGGACAAAAGAAGAAGTGGGGGTTTTGATGAAGGTGTGGGAGTTGGGAGGGGGTCTACAGCAAACTGCATGCGAATAAAACTGGGGCAATATTTTTGAAGAACGTAAAGAGGACAAAAGCGTTGGTGACAATGTTACAAAAGGTTACTGAGAGAAGGAGGTAGTGGCGAGCCCTTACAACCTATTACCATCTCCTATTCTTTACTTCTTCTTTTCCCCTCCTCCTGCCTGTATTAATCTCTTTCCTTCACCTTCTTTGCCAATTCCTCCTGTTCCTATTCACGTGTTTGTCCTTTTTATAACACTCCTTTCCTTTCCCTTCTTCCTCAACTCGTTGTCTTTGTCCTTCTATTCCTATTCATGATGCTTATGCTCCTGCTACCTTTTTCTCCTCGATTTTCATCTGATTTAACCCTTTCTGTGCCGGTGACGTAATTTTCATTATATTCTAGTAACTTATAGAATATTTTATTCAGCTTAAGAAAGGACGTCTACCATTGAAAGCTACATACTATCTCAATTAATCCTACCATATATCCTTCCTAAACTTCATAAACTCGTGTAAATATAGGTACAATAAAATACAAAAGACGTTGACGGTACAGAATGGGTTAATCCCTCCGTATTTTCCTTTCCCGGTTCCTTAATATCTACTACTCATTCTTTCTACTTCTCCTCCCACTTTTTCATGCTCCACAATTTTCCCCTCCATTCTAACCTCGTCTTCCCTTCCTGTTCTTTCTCCTCTTCACCTATAAATGAGTCCAGGGTTCGGTCTCGGGTTTGGTTTTCTTAAATGCTGTTTACTCGCCATGCACTGTCTTGTGCTTGTTTTAGCTGAAAGTGGTGGAGTGTGCTAAATGCCACAATGTTTTTAATCCTCATAATTGCCCTAGTATGGATTTTAAACTTGCGATTTTCAAGCAAGTCTTTCCGATAACTCTAATCTGAGTTATGGGCTGGTCTATCAGAGTGAGAGCTGAGCGAACTCTGCCATACCCATAGCTTACTCAGAGTGAGATCTGACTGTTCCTTTTACTTATATATTTTCTAGATCTCAAGTGACTGCGTCTTTTCCGTGGATTGACCTCCCTACTGCCAATCTAGAGGTTGGCAGATTGGGAGCCAAAGCGTCACATTTTTCCTTTGCCCCTCAACTTTCCCTTCATAATTGCTGAGGGGCACAGGGGCTTGGGTTTCCCGGGCGTTTCCGCACCCTCCTCAGCTCCCTGCCTTGGAATGGCTTCGGTCACCCTGGCTTTATTAGTTGTAAGCAAGGAGGGTTTTGTGGGGCCGCTCGTTTATGGCCTTGGCGTTGCTCAGGACCTTGGGGCTGTTCGGCCAGACAGCTTGGGGAACAGCAACAACAACAACAACTCTAATCTGACAGCTTCAATAACTTTATGACAATTGTTTCACCTAAAATAATTCACCGTAAGTTTAGTCGACCACACCAGATATAACACTCCCGAGATGTTGCCAAAATAATAGTGTCATTCAAATGTTGCCTAAAAATCGCTTTGTTCGAATTTATCACAACAATTGCCTTAGCCTGAGTACATTTTCCAGTTGATCCATCGACAGATTAATTTATACTTAACTTTTTTTTTAGCATGATATTTGAGATATATGATTAAATATTGATGGGTATTAATTGGTGATATTGGAAGGAACTGCTATTTGGGAAAACATAGAAGTAGGTAATGAAGTGAAAATGTGTTCTAGCAAAGTTGAAGATTGTATAATTTAAGGAGAGCAAAAAGGAGGACAATGTAAGTCTTAATCCATCCTGGTGGTGAAGGTAGAGAGAAAATTTCGTGATAAGAGTGTTAGCACTAATATAAACATTTACGTTTGAAACACTATCTTGGCAACATGGATAACAATGAAAATCAAAAGCCGTTGATGTAATTGCTAAAAATATTATATCACATAATGAATGCTTAAATCGGATTAGATACAGATAATATACTGGAAGAATGTAAGTTAAAGGCCGCGTCACATTTAACTATATTTTTCCCCGTATTGCCCGAAGTGCACGTGTGACGCACGGTGTACGCACCCGTACATACATCGCCAGTACGCAACACGCAGGTTGACGAGCGTGCAACACATAAGTCGATAATGTAAACGAATCGGGGGCAAATAATGTACGTATATGAAGCACATTACACGCATGACACACGTGAATGACAGACACCACACACGCATGACACACGTGAATGACAGACACCATACACGCATCAAGCACAAGAACCCTGCCACATATATAAATGAGGGCACATGTCCCAGACAGCACTACTATTCTTCCAGCTCCTGCCAGATAGACATGGACTACATGGGCCTTGAGGAGATCATAACCACTGACGAAGTGGCTGAGGCCATGGCCATACTCAGCAGGTTGCAGTCATTATATACTACAAATTGTCTCAATTACTTGGAGGTAATAAGGAAACGATGTAAGCAACAACGACGATAAATAACCTGTTGGGTGAGGGACTGGATTGCAGAATGCTCTCAATATGGACACTACAATACCTTGCTTGTCTCTCTTATCAAGAAGGACAAAACAATCTACAAATATTACATGAGGTTGGACGAAGCTATTTTTAAAGAGATCCTGGAGCGTGTGATACCACACCCAGGATTGAAAGGCAGGACACATTTATGAGGAAAGCCCTGGAGCTTGGGTTACGTCTTGCCATAACCATCCAGTACTTGTCCTCTGGGGAAACCTATAAGAGCCTGGCCTACAACTTTCGGGTGGCCACAAATACCATATCTCTTATTGTCGCTGATACATGTGACGCCATCATTCAGGAGTATATGGAAGAAGTTATCGTCTGTCCAACGACCCCGGATGGCTGGAAGGCGGTTGCTGAGGGGTTCTCGAAGAAGTGGAACTTCCACCACACAGTGGTTGCCATCGATGGCAAACATATTGCTGTCAAAGGTTCCAGTGGTTGTAGATTTTATTACTACAACTACAAGGGGTTCCACTCCATAGTCAACCTGGCACTCGTTGACACTGCCTATAAGTTCATGTACGTGGACATCGGTGCCAATGGGTCATCCTCTGATGCAGAGAACTTTGGTGTAACTGACCGTCGCCTTGCCCTTGAGGAAGATGCCACTGGCCTGCCACCAAGGGAGCCACTACTCTGGGATGCTGAGCCAATGCCCTATTTCATAGTTGGGGATGATGCATTCCCCATGAATGAATGCTGCAGAAGGCATTCCCCAACGTGGACTGACAAGACGGGAGCGGAACTACAACTACCGTCTGTCCCGAGCCCGGAGGGTTGTGGAGAACACGTTTGAAATTCTGGCCAACAGGTAAAATCATATTTGCATTGCAGTGCCAATACCAGGTCATGCTATAAATGGTATAGTTTGTGTGCAACAAGTCAGAGCAAGTGTTGGTAATAGCGCCCAATTCCTATAATTTATTCACACAAGTTCCGATGTATGCTGTCAACCATGGACATGGCACCCAAGAAGGTGGAGAAGGCAGTCCTGGCCTGCTGCTACCTGCACAACCTACTTGTATCAAACGCCCTACCTGCAACGCTGCCACTGCCAACTACGAGAACCCTGACACCCACGAAGGCACAGCGGGCGCCTGGGGGGCAACTTGCACCCTCACAGTTCTGGAGCCACGTCGGAGGCAGATGGGACCCGGAGCTGCAAAGAATGTCAGACAACATCTCATGGGGTACTACAGCAGGCCAGAGCAGGTGCTTCCGTGGCAGGTTAATGTGCCTTGAGACTGGTAAGAAGCCTCATATTCTTATGTAATAGTAATCACTTATTTGAAAAAAAATCTCTTTCATTTAAATTGTTTCCTTTTAACTCACTGGACCCCTGCATCGCTTATGTATGTAATGCACAGTCCTCACTGGACCCCTGCGTCGCTTATGTATGTAATGCACAGTCCCAGCGACGCAGCACCTGCGT
The DNA here is from genome assembly GCA_032716605.1 of Paralithodes platypus. NCBI lineage: Eukaryota > Metazoa > Arthropoda > Malacostraca > Decapoda > Lithodidae > Paralithodes > Paralithodes platypus. The sequence continues at coordinate 29,416,368 of CM064567.1, read as the reverse complement.
CCGGATTTTTGCCCTTATTTACTCCTGCCGTATGTCACCTAGAGGGTTCAGATTTCTATGGGAACTACTTTATGATATGGCGAAACGATAGCAATAGCTGGCTATTCCCCAAGTCCAGCTGCGCGGGTGTGAAGAGGACGCCAGTTTACCCACTTATCTCGCAAGTGTTGCACCATGTCGGACCGTTCTCTTCGCCACCCATGCAGGGGTGTTAGTATTCAACAAGCACTTGCAATGCTGGAGGAGAGTATTGCCGATGATAATGACACTGAATCATGTGATGAAGATTCAGGGGAGGAGCATCACCCATCACTGATGGAGATGGAGGAGCTGAGAGAGGAGCACCCCATTGTACCCATCTCTCGTCACCGCGTCGCATCTCAGGCGCGTGGGAGGAGGGTGTTTTACCCCCCCCCCCCACCCCACCCCTCTCCCACTGCTCCGCAGGACATCATAGACTCGCCAACAAGTGAGGAAGAGGACGAGGATGACCTAGACCCCATCGCATTCCTCAAAATTCCTGCATGGGAGCGTAGGGGTGAGAAGAGACCAGCTTAGGAGGACGGTGATGAGGAGGATGAGGAGAGTACTGAACCCACTCCTCCCCCGCAACACGTGCATCCTGCCTTCACCACCACCTCCCACTGTCTCCCCACTAAAAGCTTCAACCCCCAATACTTTTTATAGGTTGTGCCTTGGGGCAGCAATATTGGCAGCACAGCCATTGTCTTCCTCAGAAGACGAAACAGATGTGGAAATGCCGGCCCTAGAATCATCTCCCCCACGTTACCACCCACACCGCCTTTTCACCCCCTTATCAGCGCCAGATGACTCAGCGCATTCTCAGCCTCGCCACCATACTCCTCTCCTGCCTACTCTCCACCACCACCATCACCCCCCGGCCCACTGCCTTACTCCCCCATCAGGCGTTCTGTGTCGCCTCATATTCTAACTATAAAATATACGATAAAGTATCAAACCAATAAACAAAGTGCGTGGGAGAGAGGCAGAGAATGCTAGTGAAAGTGAAAGGGAGTGGTGTCATGTGTGCGTTCTGTTGTGGTCCCAGGCAATGGCCGCCCGGCGCCATGGTAACCAGAACGCGCCTGACAAAGATGCCCGCCCGTCGCCATGGTAACCAGGACGCGCGCGACCCTTGCCGATCGTTGGCATTTATAAATCTTGACTATATGCACTTATCACACTGTAACTTCACTTACAATGACATTATGTGATACATATTGCTAATTGATGAACTATGAAGAAACACATGATGCTCGGGTGGTGTAAATAAGTAACACTCGAAAACTGGAGGCATCGTACATCAGCCATGCTGCTTCGCCCAGCTGTCGTCTGCAGGTTTGATGAGTCGGCCAGCAAAAAAAAAAAAAAAAAAAAACCCACCCCGAGGAACCCCAAATGACTTAGGTGAGTGGTATTTTTTTTGTTTTCCTTAATTTCTCAGCTATATTAGGTGTTTTAGGGGAAATAAAATTGGATTTTCTCCTGGTCCCTGAGTGTACTTTTTTTTATCAAATCAGCTGGTGCTCTGAGGGTTAATAGTTAATGAATGTTAGCATTATACTTATATACTACTTTTTACTTCATAAGACTGTTCATTCAAATATTACTTCTGTTTTCCTTTCATTATTCATATTTCCTTGTATATTTTGTACTAATATTATTAGCTATCTATTCATTTATAATGTATTCCATCAATATTTCTAATTAATTTTTTTCATTTGTGTATTACTTGATTAGTATAATTAAACTTATACTTATATAATAGTAATTACTAATTTAAAGAGTATATATTGCATTTTAATTCTTATTTATATTTCTTGAATATTTTCGGGTAACTTATTCATTGTTTGCCTTTCATGAATATTATTATTATAATTATATTATACCGGTATATATTTATTTTTATATATTATACTTATACTCTACTTTTTACTGTTCCTTATGACTAAAACATTCACATGAATAATAAAACCAAGATAACAGATTGTATTGTTCATTTCACATTATTTTATAAATTTAGCGTGTGGCTCGTTGGGTGTTCAGCTCGTGGGTTGCTCCTCGGTGCCTTTATTGTCGTCTTCAGGAGGGAAGAGCAAGGGCTGGCTGGTAGTGGGACAGTTTGGGGAGCCTCCTACAGCTTCCTTCTCGTGCTCTCTCGTGCTGAATATGTCCTCCTCAGCGGGAGGCGTACGGGTTGTGGTAGTCTTTCGCGCAGGCCCCTTGCCTTTGATGGATTTATAGACCTCTCCCTTCATCGTGGATGTAGAAGTGGGTGATTGGGTGGCTGGCGATACGGAGCGGTGCGACGTGCGTTGAGGTGTTGGTGATATTGGCAGTTCGCGGGCTCTGCGGGCTGCATTGCCACATCTTAAGCGTTGCTGTCACCTATCGGGCTATACAGGAACCATGCTGGCGCGCTTCTCAAATGCTTTGGCGCCATGCGTCCCTTACGCATGCCGTGCAGCAATGATTCGTCAACTGTACAAATGTGCATCGGCGACAAGTGTCATTATACATTTATCATACGCATTACATTCGTACTCGATGCGTACTTGATGCGTCCATTGCGTACGTGACTCGTCACTTTCATACAGTACGTGCGTCATACGTGCATGTGGCTTTCGGAACGTACACAACTGAACATGGCTGTATGTCATGCGTATGCCAAAAATATCTTACAAGTACTTGTACGTATTTCCCGAACCTCGTGCGAACGATTCATGTACGCCACACGAAAAAATAATTCTTGGGTGTTTCGGCCCAAAACTAAGAGACTCGCTATCTTTCAACGAACTTGCCGTACACTGCCGCACTGTGCCGTACTGAAAATATGGCTAAGAATGATGTGACCTTAACAATATATATTATTAGATAGGAAAACAAATATATATCCCCAGATGGTTTGGTCTCATAATGAAAGCGTAATTTAATGGTAGTTTCAAATATATATTAAAGTAATGCAAATGGATGAGTGACTAAAAAGATAATGAAATTATTTGGTGTCTCCCAATATGTCCATAGATAACAAGCTCAGATATGAAGAGAGTGATGTAATTGATATGGATGAATAGCAAGAGTATGTAAAAGGTAACACTTTATGGTTCACACTTTAACTGTATAACATTGATTATGCAATGACGGAACTTGGTTGTGAAAACTATTATTTATTTTAATAATAATACGATTGTTACCGAAATGTAACTGAAAGAAGTTAAGATACCAACTTCTATTAGAGTTGAGTAAACTAAACCGTATGAGGGGGAGGTGTTGAGAGAATACAAGAGTAAGGTGTACAAGTTTATTATTTAAGTTTATTTTGGTTAATATGCATATTTATGCTTACAGACAAAAGACAATGCATGGATAATCATCAACGTATATATAAGGTATAATTGCTAGTAAAAAGTATCAATAGAACACACAAAATATAATACATACACTGAGAGACAACAGAATGATGAATGAACTAGATAGATTCAATTATGTGGGGGAATAGGTAGCTGGAGTTTAGTATAATGTGCGTGTTAAGCAGAGCTCTTCACCTATAGGTATGCAGCGGTTTGGTGACTTATAAGCCAGACAAACGTATAACAATATACCTATATAATTATTAATAATTGCGTTATGGGTAGCGTGTGAGGGTTTAACCCTTTCACGCACAGGACGCGATTTGAGCCTATTCTGGGATACTTTAAAGCCTTTGTGACCATCAGGGATGTTTAGAAACCTTTAGTTTAGTTACTTCAACCTCTGCAGTTGTCTTTGAGTTAGCTGTGGGCAGAAAACTAATTTTGGAGAGGTAATTATAAGATTGAGAGAACTCTATTTCTGATTGCTAGTTGGCAACTCCCGTATCCACAGGATAGCGAGAAGTTTAATAGGCAAATTGATATTAATCGCTAACAGTAAAGGGGGCCTGAAAGCCAGGCCTCAACTATTGAAGAGCATCTCTTAAATATCGTAGTAATGGCTTTCTTTTAGTAGGTTAGAAAGTTACCAGAGGTCGGAAAACACTCTAGGTCTCTACCTGAACAGAATTTACTGTCAGGAGATCTAGGACCGGGCAGCGCCTAGATTCTTACCTGTTCGGGATTACCCGTTGCAGGTAAGATAATGCTGCAGGTCAGATAACACTCAGTAGGGCCAGAGAGTACCTATAGAGCCAGAAAGCATCGAGATCTCAGGAGGTGAGGTGAGATACCTTCCCTTACCTGGTCTGGATACTTATCTACTTTCTAGGTGCCCTCTGTCCTTTAGGAGGTACAGGTAAAAAGGACAAGTTTATAGGTGGTATTAATAGGGCCGATGTGCCATTATGGTCTCAGCGATGGGGGCAGGGGGGAGAGTAGTGGAAGGGCCCACCTAATTTGCTGCCAGATGCCTTCCAGGGACTAATCCGAAGAGGGGTTGGTGGGTGACATCACGGCATCCTGATTGGTGGGGGCAACGGTCGTGTTGGCTGGGCCGAGCTGGGCTGGTGACGTCATGTCCGGTTTCTCTGCTAGGTGCTACCTCTTAGGTGTGAGTTTTTTTTGGGGGGATCTGCTCTTTTGCAAAGGGGAACTGAACTGTTTTGGGGCCTTTCTCTCTGGTGGTTCACTGGTTTATTTTTTGGGGGGATAACTGGCCTAGTTTGTGATGGAGGAGGAGTTACTTGCCCCCATTGCGGTATAACAGAAGTATTGTCCTATTTTTCATTTGTTATATTCTGACGCCTTTCTCCCCTATATCTTATGATTTACTCATGCCACCTTACCATTCATAAACATATTGGTAATGGCTAGCGAATGACTGGAGAGAATACCTTGGATATGCTTCATAATCAAAGTTATCTATATTAGACATAAACATTTATTAATTAAGGTAATTATTTGCATATATTTTGTTATACTTAAATACAAACTGTTTTTATATTATTGGTTATATACAGTTATGCTACGTGGTTTAGAAGTATATTATCTAAATAACTGGAGAGATGAAAACTGTTAAAAAGGGTCCTGCCACATGCATGTAAATATGCAATTTTCAGATTTTCATGTTCATGTATTTTTATATTTGAATGCCTCAGCCTGAAAACAAAAACAATCCAGATCATGTGTCGTACTATTCGTTTATGTTTACATGGGAATATGGAGAAGTGACAGGGCAGGAGAAGTAATGGGATCTGACACAAATGGGCATCTTGAAGACCTCTTCTGCACTTTCCGGTTTCCACTGTTAGCTCGAGTAACTTTCCCGTCTTTGTATATAACATGTACAAAGAACATTTCATGGTTAGGTATATCACCGTTATCCTCATTCGAGAGCAATATGGAAATTCCTTTCTCGTCTCCTAGGAGCTGAACTATATTACGACTGCGTTATTCTGAAGTTTGGGTGGTGAAATATAAACCAATCTATGTTGTTAAGAAAATGTAAATGTTGTTATGTTATTTAATCATGCAGCATTCACTTCTATTACTTAAGCAATGAAAATAAAATTGTTTTTAATCGGATCAAAAGAACACATGTTATTTGAACCTAAATTATATCGAGTTTTAACGATGTTGCCCACTAATACTTGAACACTTTTTGATATTTAAAAACAAAACGAAACAAAGTAATTAATCAATTATAAATGACAAGACCTTGAGCAATTGAAACCCATTAATTCCATTGTCTGTTTACAAAGTTCTTTATCGGGGTCTCGTATTAACTCCTCTAAACCTTGCATTGACACATCGACCTCCATGGTGACCGTCGGCCATCTTGCTCCCTGACTATAATAAAACGCACGGACGATCGTACACACAGCCTGCCTCCACCGCATGACTCTCACACTCTCTGTAGCTCTGTGTACCCCACAATGCGTATAATAACAAGAACTATCACTGAAAGTCATTGTGAGTGTTGATAGAGTGTTATAAAGTGTTTATAGTCAAGTGTTTACAATACAAAGCCTCGAGCATCCTGGTTGTCATGGTGACGCCCGGCCATCATAAAATACATGTAAGAATGCACGCTACACCCACCCCAACACAACTCTTGGCTAAGCCTAATGGCTAGCTTACTTTCACTTTCACTCTTTCACTGTTACTGCATAATATTTCTGGTACGATTATCGTATTGTGAGTGTCACTGTCACTTATATTAGGCGATAATTTATAGGCAGCTTGTAAATGTTCATGGGTGTGATAGTCCCTGAAACACTGTGTCAAACACAGGGCCACATCAGTCTTGGGAGGGGAGGGGATGTACGCAGCCACATATACCTTACCCTCTACGCATGCGCAAAAATGTAAGCCTCCCTTGGCCCCGCCCCCCGTTTCCCGCGCTAAAATATACCCTTCAAACCGTTACTGCCAGCTCGCTCTGTAGCTCAGTCAGTAGAGCTCTTGCCCGCCACCCAGAAATCCAGTGTTCGATCCCACTCGAAATTTATTGTATTTTTATATTTTTATTTTGTTATTTGTGTTATGTTATATTATACTATATTATATTAGGGTTAGGTTAGGTTAGGTTAGGTTAGGTTAATCTAATGTAATATAATATTTGTACATTTTGGGCAGTGGGCGGGGCCGCGCATGCGCAGGTGGTAAGGTATGTGGCTGCGTACAGACCCTCCCTCTTGGGAGGGGGAGGTTGAGAAACGAGTCTACGAGAACACATGTATGAATGCACGCTTGACTAATCTTCATGGCTAGCTTACTTATCTTTCACTCTTCCACTTTATAGGCAGCTTGTAAGTGTTCAAGGGTGTGATAGTTCCTGAAACACTGTGTCAACACAGGACCACATCAGTATGTGGAGGGGGAGGTTGAGGAACGAGTCTTAGAGACACTGGCCATGGCGCCATATAAAATACATCGATATTGCCTCCTCAACACTCACTTTACGGTGTGAGGTGTGAGGTGAGAGCTATGGCGTCGGACATGATGTGTCATTGGCGAGGTATCATGTACTGGCGTGCCCCACCTAACACACACTCACGCCCACGCCCAGCTGTATTTGGGGAGTTGCCAACTACTGTTATTTTTGCGCAGAAAACTAAAGCAATTCCCATATGAATATCAACCCTCTACATACCCTATAACAGGGGTAAGTAAGGCCGATAATAGCCTCCGAGACATGTTTTTTTTCTTCTTTTCTATGTGAGTGAGGGAGACAAAAGGCAGAACTGCCTGTAGTGAGTGCCTCCCCCAGAGTTGAAAGAGTGACAGGGCCAAAATCAAGGGACGTTCGAGCCAAAATGCCTGAGTTTGAAGCAATTTAAGTTGGGAAGAAGGAAACACTGTTTCTGGGAGAGAGATCAGCTGTTGAATAGAAGAAAGACTGAGAGTAATGTTTCACTCTTGTGTTGGAGAGTTGCACAGAGTAGGGGTGGGATTGTGTTTCGACGAAGATAGAGAGATTGCAGAGAGTTGGTGAGTGGACGGGAGTTAATGATACAAAAGGTTTTCCTTTCTACTTTGTATAGGAGTACGGTGTGAGAGGATCCACCCCACACATGTGAACAATACTCAATATAAGGATGCACTGTGCACCTGTACAGAGCAAGAAGCTGTGCAGGGGTAAACAAAAAACGAGGCGATTGAGCACACTCAGCTTCTGGGAGGCTGCCTTAGCAAGAATGGTAATATGGTAATTCCAAGTGAGAGCAGAAGAAAAAGACACACCAAGAAAATTGAGAGAAGATGAAAGATTGATTTTTGTATTGTTGAAAGATAAGGGATAGTCGTCTGGGAGTTCCAAACAAGGATTTCTCTGCTCCAATTGGAAATAGTAGTTAGATCAGAAGATAAGTGTTGTATGGCTTCATTTAGTTTGTTTTTGAGGGATTGCTGGCTGGGGCGTTCTGGAAAACTAATTGAGTAGTGTAAGAGTCTGGCGTATTAATGGATGGGACTGGAGGTACAGTTGAGAAGATCATTTATGAAAATTAGAAAGAGATTGGGAGATAGGACAGAGCCCTGAGGAACACCGGAGTTGATAGAATGAGGAAGTGAGCGATGACCGTCCACAACCGCAGCTATGGAACGGCAATAAAGGAAATTAGAGACAAAGGCACAGATGGAGGGATAGAAACCGAAGGACGGTAGTTTAGAAATTAAAGATTTGTGCGAGACTCTATCGAAAGCCTTCGAAATGTCTAGCGCAATAGAAAAGGTCTCACCGAAGTCTTGAAAGGATGATGACCATGAGTTAGTAAGATATGAAAGAAGATCACCAGTAAAGCGACCCTTAAGGAAGCCATACTGGCAATCTGAGAGTAGATTAAGGGAAGAGAAATGCTTAAGAAATTTGGAAGCAAGAATAGTTTCAAAAACTTTAGAGATACAAGGGATGAGAGCAATTGGACGATCGTTGGAGGGTTGAGAGCAGTCACCCTTCTTTGGGACAGGTTGAATGAGAGCAAACTTCCAGCAAGAAGGGAAGACGTTAGAGGAGAGACAGAGACGAAGAGTTTGCCTAGGCAGAGAGTTAGCACAAAAGCGCATTTTTTTAGTACAACAGGAGGAACACCGTCCGGACTGTAGGCCTTCTTAGTACTAATCACAGAGAGAGTAGAAAGTACATCTTTAGAAGAGATTAGGATATTAGGCATAAGTAGGAGAGAGGGTGGTGGAGAGAGAGGAATAGCACCGGAATCATCCAAGGTGGAGTTTATAGCGAAAGTTGGAGCGAAGAGTTTAGCTTTGTCAGAGGAAGAAGTGATGGATGTGCTATCAGAGTGGAAAAGGGGAGGGAAAGACGAGGAAGAAAAATTGTTGGAGAGGTTTTTGGCTAGATGCAGAAAGCTTGGGAAGAGCTAGAGTTGGATAGTTCAGTGGATTTATTATTGATGAAAGAGTGCTTAGCAAGTCGAAGATTAAATTTGGCTTGATTCCGGGCAGAAACATAGGAAGAATGAGATTCTTGAGTTTTAAGGCATCGGTATAGTTTGAATGCTTCCTCCTTGTTGCGGACAGCAGTAGAACAAGCGTGAGCAAACCAAGAGTTTTTTGCATTAGTCTGAGAGAAAGAAAATTGAATGTATGCTTCCATGCCCGAGATAATTACATTGGTAATGCGTTCAGCACTCTCCGAGGGTCCCCAGCCACGGAAGCAAAAGTCGTTCCATGGTAAATCAAAGAAGTACTATCGAAGAGCCTCCCAGTCGGCAGCGCCAAAGTGCCACAAGCATCGCCAGTTGGGAGGATCGGGTGGCCGTATTGGGGAGGTAGGACAGATGACAGAGATAAGTTTATGGTCAGAGGAGCCCAAAGGAGAGAAAAGATTGACAGTATAAGAAAGGTTAGAAGTTAGAAACAAGTCAAGAATGTTGGGCCGATCTCCGAAGCGATCCGGGACACGGGTTGGTTGCTGAACCAACTGCTCTAGGTTATTTAGGATAGAAAAGACGTAGGCTTGTTCACCAGGTTTGTCATAAGTATGATAGGAGAGCCATTGGCGGTAGTGAACATTGAAATCTCATAAGATGAAGATTTCTGCGAAGGGAGAGATGGTTAGAATGTGTTCCACTTTAGAAGTTAAATAGTCAAAGAATTTTGGATAGTCAGTAGAATTAGGGGAGAAATAAACAGCGCAGAAATATTTATTTTGAGAGTGGCAAAAAAGCTTTAGCCAGAGAGTTGAGAATTCAGAAGATTCAAAGTTGGGAACACGAGAGAAAGCAAGATTGTTGCACACATACACAACATCCACCTTTGGCTTGAAACTGAGGATAAAGATAGTAGGAGGATACAGAGAAGGATTTTCTGTCAGTAGTCCCAGACACCTGAGTTTTGGTAAGAAAGAGAAGGTCAGGGTTGCAGAGGAGTGGTGGTGTTCTACAGAGTGGAAGTTAGAGGAGAGGCCACGAAAGTTGCAGAAGTTAATAGTAAGAGTAGTGGTCCAGGGCATTTTGGGGAGTCGTTGCCAGGGGTCAGTCGGATGGGGGCATATATTCAAAGATGTTTTAATATCACTCTGTCCAAAACATGTGACTTATAAATCAGGTTTTGCGATTTACAGTAGGTGAGGATAAAATGAAGCAACTAAAATATAGAAGCTCCACTGTCGACTTTCAACGCAATACGAATGAAGCAACCAACACATCGGAGCTTCATTCGATAATTTCGGGGCCACATAAGAGTTACAGATCTCTGTATAGCCTACTCCCAAGAGAGTACAAATTATAGAGGAATTATTTAACTTTGATTCTTGAATTAACCCATTCTGTACCAGTGGCGGCAATGAGCCGTCAGTAGATAAATCACTCCCCAGTCCCAGCGACGACAGGGAGCCGTCAGTAATGTACTTTCTTTGTAACTGCCGGTATCAGGCAGTGCCTGGTACCACGACCGTTTGAACACTGCTCTAGAGTTGGCAATACTTCTCAGCTTATATTCAAGCCTCTGCAAGCTAGGAGAGCCAGTATTCCTTCAGCTTTTGAGGTGAGAGGTTGTTCTATCTTGCCATTTTGGCCACATTGCTTGGTACTGGGGGTGACTTTTATTACCGTACCCTATGGTACAGTAGGGGTTAAGGGATGTGTGGGCAGGCCCAATTAACCCTGTCAATGCGTAGGTCTGGCTGCAGCGGCCTCAAAGGAAGGAGGCCAAAGAGTCAGTGATTCAGGAGGAGCTGTAAAGAGGCAGCAATACACCAAGGACAAGAAGGATGTAAGGAGATTGTGAAGCGATAAACTATGATACCCAACAGGAAGAAGATGCTTGGTGAAGAGAAGAGCCGAGGATGGTGGAACCAACACAACCCTTATAGGCTGAAGGCGGCCCAGGGTACTAACGGGGAAGTTGTGGCCCACGAACAAACTCCAAAGAAAGGGAAATATTGTGCCAGGACCAGAGCTGATCAGCATGGGGGTCATGTCCCTTCAGAGAGGAACATAGATGGCGCATATTGAAGAAGCCGGCACAGATGGATGAACAGAAGACAAAGCAGGGCAGCATGGAGGAAGGGGATGAAACTGGGGGAAGAAGCCGCTGGATCACTAATGCAGGAGACGATCACTAGGGCAGACTAATGCGCCCCATACAAAACTGCAGATTTGTCGGACTCCACATGAACGTCCACACACAACCACGGCCCAGGAGCAACTTGGAGAGGAATTTGGTGGGTCACATGATCACATAGTTCCACTTGCATCCTAGGGATTTGGTGACTCTAGGGTCTTAGCTAGTCTGCGCGCCTGGCTTGTCTGCAGCGTTGGCAACGTTAGGAAAACTTCCCCATAATGAGTACTCGTTTCAGTAATGAGGAAACTCTTTGAGAGTGAAATAATATGGCTAAAAACACTTGTGAATTAAAACGAAGCATGTGATCAGAGGACTGCATAAGATACTTATATATGTTGGAAATATAACTCCAAGCCACACAATAATAATATAATGGTCCTTACGATATATATTATTATCTATCACATTGCATCTAAATGTTAAATTGTAAAGGTGTATTTAAACGGGCCCTTTTAAGGAAATACATAAGTTAGGGTATAATTACGGCAGCTATGGATATTTTGTTGGGGGAGAGATCCCAGCATGTTTGATGTTGGCAACTTCGAATCTCACCACAACGACGGCGGTAAAGGATACTTTGTTCCTGTACCACTTGTTAATTACACTAATTTCATGATGATCTGGCCTTCTCGGTATTTAGATACGTCTATTGACTCGGTAATGTTTAAAGAGTCCGTGGTTAACATTGGATTGCTTGTTCATAGCGTTCATAGTACAAGGTGGGGAATATAATGAATTATTAGGTACTCTCTCGTTTTCGCTTGCAATTATGCTGCCATAGTTCATGTACGCAGATCACTATTTAATATGTTTGTGATATGACCCAGCCAGGGCTCGAACCCAGGCCAGTAGTGCAGCACTCCAACACCTTACTCACTAGGTAACCGAGAATCTTAAAAGTAGTGGCTTCATTTGGAATCGGATTCCATCCACCAGCACCAGCTCCGACTCGCGGTCACGTAGCTTGATGCCATACACACATACACCTCACACACAAGCCCTAGCAGCTAAGTACTAGAGAAGGATATTTGTAATTTGGGGCACATTTAAGGCCTCTCTGAATAAACAAGTAGAGCCCTCATATATTTAATATTTTTAGAACTGTCGTCAATTCTTCCCCTCTTTACTTGTACTCTCTTTGGTCTACACTTCGGTTTGTGAGAAAGGGGAATGCAAGCACGTTCAATCTTTTACTTACTTTTTAGTTTACTTTTATTCACATTAAAAACAATTTCATATTTGCACAAGTTTCATTACCGCACACAGAGTAAAATGTGGCAAGATGATTAGATGAATATATAGAACACACACCCAAGCACACAGAGAGAGAGAGAAGAGTGATTTCTAGGTCGAGGGGAGAGTATATATGAGCAGGGAAGCGGAAACGAACCAAAGGAGTGTGAGAAAAGAAGTGATGGCCAGATTCAAAACAGTGAGCCTTTTTTGCCATATTAATGGAGTTGATAGTCTTCATTCAAAATGGAAGAGTCAACTCCCTTGCCATATCGTTAACGTCTTCAATTTGCTGAAGAAATCTTCAGCAAATTGAAGACGTTAATAAATAAAGGAAAATCTAATTTTAGGATAAATGTCCAAGAGTCTATTTATCTATTGCCATACGCTGTCATCCCCGAAAGGGTGGCCACGAACGAATCGCCCCATGTACATCTTTCCACAGTCAGTTGACGTCCCTCCTCTCATCCAGCACTGCGTTCATGCATATACTTCTTAATTCCATTCTTCCACCTCTTTCTCGGTTTACCTCTCCCTCTTTGTCCTTCCACCTCACTCTCGTACACTCTCTTAGTCATTCTCTCGCTTCCCATACGTTCCACATGGCCAAACCATCTTTAGGTGTTCATTTTCACACTTTCTAGCACATCTACATTCACACCACACCGCTCTCGTACTTCCTCATTCGTCTGTCTATCCCTCCTTGTAACTCTGCATGCATTTCTCGAGTAGCTCGTTTCCACCCCTCTCACTCTTGGTTTGTGTCTCTCCAACAATGTCCATGCTTCACTCCTGTATGTCAATGTCGGGATTACTACACTATCATTTCAAGGACTTCTTTACTTCCATGCTGACCACCCTATCTCTTGTTACTGCTTTCAGCGTTCCTACAACCCTCTTTCACTGTTGCACCCTCTTCAGCACTTCTTCGTCCATACTCTCATCTTTACTCAACACACTGCCTAAATACTTAAATGAGCTGACATTCTCAAAAGCCTGACCGTTCAACCTCACCTCACACTCTATGATTGCACCCCTTTCAAAGACCATAACCTTACTCTTTCCTTCATATTGTGTATTTCACACACTGTTGCAAACATATTTATCACACCCTGCAACTCCCATTCACTATCGCTCATCAAAACTGTATCATTGGCAAACAGCAGTACAGGCAACTTCCACTTGATTACTTCCCTTATCAGCGGTACACCAAGTTCCACTGCTCTACCTTGTATTTCTTTCATGACTCCATCCATGTAATTATATATTGAACAACCATGGGGACATCACGCACCCTTGTTTTAACTCGACATTCAGATCAATGAACTCGCTCTGTTCATTCTCCACACGTACCAACGCCTTTGCACCCTCATATATGCTCTTCACTGCTTTCAGCAACTTGCCATCTATTCCGTATATTCTTAGTACTTTCCACAGACCTTCTCTACCATAGGCCTTCTCCAAGTCCATAGAGGCAGCATACAACTTTTGTCCCTTCTCCAGATATTTCTCCACAACACATTTCAAGGCAAAAATCTGGTCTACACATAATCTTCCCTTCCTAAACCCGCCCTGCTCGTCACAGAAATTAAATAGGAAAATTCAAGATTTTGTTTTTGATTGTCTAGAGGTTTCTGGACTGTTATACCACCTTTAAAAATACCTAATTTTCGGCGATTTTCCCATTAGGTTGCACTATCGTTGCAAGACAACCCAAGGTCGTACAAGGATGATTCAGGTGTCATTTTAAAGCTCTATCATTGCCCTTTCACGGATATATCATATTATCAAGCTCTGGCTCTTGCCCATGCAAGAAAAAGAACATGGAATGAAGTTCATTTTCTGTAAATATACCCGCCTGGCGTAGCGCTATGGTGATGTTAACAAGACAGCCCAAAATAATTGAGTTAAAGTATCTGCAAAGTTTCTATTATAACAGCTACTGAGAGAATGTTACTAAAAACATTTTGCATATGATACTGCCTTAAAAAGGTGAAGGTGTTGGTGAATAGACGAGGCTACGAATACGGGATAGTTATACTATGGAAGTGAACGAGCTACAAGAAATTGGATGAAATTGCTAGACCGAGGGGGAGGGAATACCAAGGTAAAATGGAAACGTATGGTATATACAGTATATATATATATATATATATATATAGAGAGAGAGAGAGAGAGAGAGTAGATAGATAGATAGATAGATAGATAAATACTTAGTGTTGCAATTATATGAATCGGTCAGGTACACATGTTAGATGTCAAATTATAATTGAAGATTAAATAACACAGTTATGAATATATAATAGTTATAATAGAGATTAGTTAAGATTAATAGCACACACATTCATATAAGTACCAGCAGTTGTAGTCATATGCTCTGTAATATAGTTGTTATTATTATTATTATTATTATTATTATATGATATGCCGAAGTCTTCAACCAGGGTGCAGAAACACCAGCGAGATGAATCCACACAAAACACCTGGAGGCACTGGAGAGAGACTACGGCAACTTAGGAAAAATAAATAAATAAAAAAAGAACATATAGGCCTACTGTATACTGTATATATACATATAATAAACACAGATAAAATTAATAATACAATATTATGCAGTGAAGGATACCAAATATAAATATAATACAATAAAATAGAATAAAATAAGTTTAAAAATTAGAATTAATGCTGCAAAAAAGCATTAACTCTAGACTTAAAATGAAGATATGAGCTGAATTGACTAGCTCATTTGGCAACTTATTCCACAAGTCAACCATGGTCGGCACAAAACACCGTGAAAACATCGTGAAGACATGTCCTTGGTCCAATGAAGATTGCAAGTCATGGGTGAGAGTGAGAAGCGCATCACATGTACCCAGTCCCTTACGAAAACCAAACTGTGAGTTTGGTATCAAATTATGACTATTACAATAAGTAAATATATGTGGATTAACAATCAGTTATGTATTCATTAGTTTCATTGATATCATTGAGTGTATTTGTAAGTTAATTGGTGGGTTGGTGACAATATGAATATGAGTTATATGTAAGATTAATAATGAGAACTGAGTGAGTGAGAGTATGACTGGGCTCAACTATAGCCCTGGTCATAATGGTGTAGCCCGAAATGAAGGTGTAGAGAGCATGGCTGGACAGATGGTATCCGCTTGACAGTCAGCTCATGAGTGATGATCTCCCTTCTCAGTACACTCCGAGGTGTGTACACCAGGAAGTAACTACCGGAGAGGAGTAGCTTAGTTAGTGGTATCTGGGATGTCTTGGAGCATGAAATGTAGTTAAAGCAGGATATTTCTCAGACATATCAAGTATAAACAATTAAGATAATATAATCAAGAAAACACCCCCTATATCGTCACGAATTCATAGCATAGAAGATGCCCGACCATATTCGAAGATGCTGTGAACGATCGTACAGCTGCTCTCTCCAAATCCATTGACGTGTATAAATATGGTGTCGTCATCTAGTATGGCAGAAAGAAGCAACCAACACCTTGAAGCTCTACTGAGACCATCTAGTGCGACACATATGAAGCACATCTTGAAGCTTCAATCGATAATCTCGTAGCCTCGTAAGAGTTACAAGCTACTGAACAGCCTACATTCCCGAGGTTGAGACATAGAACACAAAAATAATATATATATATATATATATATATATATATATATATATATATATATATATATATATATATATAAAATTCACTTATTCATATTCGTACCACCGTTAACAATTCACCATTATGTAACCTATTCCTAATTATTTTCAAAATATTTTCCAAATCCCGGACATCATGTAAATGCCGAGGAACAATATATATATATATATATATATATATATATATATATATATATATATATAGTATTATACAGTGTTATATTTTCAGCATAAATTTTCCAGAAATATTATCCATTCGTATTATCTATTGAAACCATTCTCAACGAAATTCATAACATTTCTATATGAGAGTAGTAATAATGTTTGCATATATTTCCTAAGTAAAACGTGCAATAACTACAGCTTATATATATATATATATATATATATATATATATATATACCGGTATATATATATATATACAGTATATATATATATATATATATAATTATATATATATATATATATACATATACTGTATATATATATATAAAAACAAATATATATATTTATTATATATATATATATATATATATATATATATATTGTTCCTCGGCATTTACATGATGTGCGGGATTTAGAAAATATTTTGAAAATAATTAGGAATAGGTTACGTAATGGTGAATTGTTAACGGTGGTACGAATATGAATAAGTGAATTTTATATTCAACAGGATAATACATTTTATAGAATAGATGACATGAAATATGAAGATGGAGTATTTAAGAAACATTTAGAAGATATTACCGGTACCCATATAACTCGAGAATTATGAATGGAATACATACGCAAATATTTTGATAAAGGTATATGACAGAAGAATAAGGTGTTTTACGGACGTAATGAACATAAATAGAATAACACAGGTAAGAGGGTATGGTATACATATAGTAATTACTTTTAGAGAAGAATATATATGTATATTCATTGGATGAATAATGAAAATAATTTTACCGTGGTAACTGCAGAAGTATTGAAATTAGATACTTTACTTTTCGAGCCGAAGTATTTAATATATATATATTTTTTTTTAAGAGACAATGAACGGAGGAAGGAAAAACACAGATAAAACAAAAAGGTCCATGTGCCTAAAGGCATCCTCCATTCATAAAATATTTGTAACAACTGGATTTAAACTTTTGTAGATTGTAAGTTTGTGGAAAGCAACTCGAGGGAAGTGAATTCCAAAGAGTAGTAGTTCTAGGGATAAATGAATTTTGATAAGCAGAAGTTCTGCATAGTGGAGGACAAAGTGTAAATTCATGGTGCTCTCAGCTGCCCTAGTTCTACGGGGAAAGATGTGGAGAGGCGGCACAATTGAAGCAAGTTCCTCGGAACAATTGCTGTGAAAATATCTGTAGAATAATGCAAGGGATGCAACGTTTCTTCGTATGGATAATGTAGGAAGGTCCTGTGTGATTGCAGGGTTATTGATTAATTTAATAGCTTTATTTTGAATTTTGTCCAACTGCCTCAACGCAACCACTCCACTTCCACCCCACAGAGGTGAACAGTAATCCATCTGAGAACGCACGTGACTTTTATAATTATATTTCGGCCAACTGCTCGTCAGTGAAGAATTCTCGAACTCTGTACAGGAGTCCCAGTTTTTTAGAGGCATTCTTAGCAATGCTTCTAACATAATGTGTCCAGCTCAAGTTAGTAGTTAATGTTACACCGAGAATGTCAATACTAGGGGAAGTGGGAATATTTACATCATTAAAAAATATATGGGAGTCAGTGAGATTCTGTCTGTTAGAAAATTGAATGTACTTGGTTTTCTGTGCATTAAAGGAAACTAGATTCTTTTGTCCCCATTCATTAATTCTAGAAAGGTCCTGGTTCAGAGAAATTGCAGTGTTTATTTTTGAATTTATAAGATCGGGTTGGGTGAAAGAATTGGTAAATGTGAAGGAACTGTGGAGTGTTGAGTCATCTGCGTAGGAATGTATTGGATTATGAGTGGTAGATATGAGATCATTGATATGAATGAGGAACAGAGTTGGGGCCACAACTGATCCCTGGGGAACACCAGCATTTATTGAGAGAAATTGAGAATAAAGGCCATCTACCATTACACATATTTTTCTGTTATGAAGATAAGAAGAAATTAGTGGAACTAATGATGCAAGGCCGTAGTGTGACATATTCGACAATAAGGATTGATGCCAGACTCTATCAAATGCCTTTGATATATCCAGTGCTATTGTATGTGTTTCACCATGTTGGTCTGTAGCTTGGTTGATTTGATGCGTAAGAAGGCAAAGAATGTCTGCAGTTGATCGACATCGTCTAAAACCATATTGCCTATCACTGATTAATTTATTATTCTCAAGATGCTTAATTATGTGATTATTTAATATAATTTAAAAGACTTTACCAAGAGTGGAAGTTATAGCTATTGGTCTGTAGTTTGATGGATCTGAAGAGGCACCTTTTTTAGGAACTGGATGGATGTTTGCTTCTTTCCGGGGTACTGGGAAGCATGAGGTATGAGTACACAGACGGAACAATTTTGCCAATACAGGAGCGAGCACCAAGGATCAATTCTTAAGTACTATTGGAGGAATTTCATCTGGACCAGGAGCGTTATCTACTGAGAGATTCTGCAAAATAGTTTTGACATGTCTGGTGTGGATCTTAAGTGAGGGAATTTCAGGCGAATTAAAATTAAGTACAGGGACATCTTGATTTATTTCATCTAAGGTTGAGTTGGTGGAGAAAATATCCGCAAGAAGGTTAGCTTTACCTTGTGGGTCACTTACAAGATTGCCAGTCGGAGATTTTAATGGTGGAATGGATGAAGCAGTAGTGAAGTTGGATTTGAATGAGTTAAGAGTAGACCAAAATATTTTGTTATCATTTGGATTATTTAGAAGTTTATTTGCCTGCTTGTGGAGAAAGTTTGATTTAGTTAGGTTTAATACAGTTTTGGCATGATTTCTGATGTTTCTAAAGTAATTAAAGGTCTCATGTGATTTTGATCCTGTGTATGCATTGTAGGCTATTGCTTTTTGTTCAGTTACTCTAGCACAATTATGGTCAAACCATTTAGGTAAATTAGATCTTTTACTGTACTTTTGATGAGGAATAAAAGTTTCCATTCCAATTTTTACAAAATCTTGTATGTGGCTCAAGGTGGAGTGTGCATCATTAGAAAAGAAAGAGGTCCAGGGAATATCAATAAAGAAACCTTGAAGACCCTCCCAGTCTGCCCTATCGTAATGCCATTTAGTCACCAAAACAGGTTCAGAGTGGGAAGGTGTGGTAGGTGATAGACAGGTGGCCTGTATCAGACAGTGATCAGAAAATCCAAGTGGGGACCTCACTGTAACATAATAATTTTCTGAATTGGTTGTTAAAAATAAGTCCAGTAGGTGGGAATTATGATTAGGATTATCTGGTACACGGGTGGGTTGGTTGACTAGTTGAGTGAGATTAAATGAGTCTGCAAATAGCTCACATTCAAGACCAGCATCATCAGTCCTGGCTGAATGAGTGAGCCATTCAACATTATGGACATTAAAATCACCCAACACAGTGATTTCAGAAGAAGCATTTAAGTTGAGGACACTGAGTTGTGAGGACAGAGAATCAAAAAGACTTTGCTCTGGAGGAGTATTTGGGGAACGGTAGATGCAACATATGTATTTAAATTTACCAGCAGAAATTAATTTGTATATATAATAATCAAAATAGGGACAATTGAAACTAGTAACCTCCTCCAGGGCAATTTCAGATTTTGCGAAGCAACATACACCTTCTTTAGGTCTGAAATTTTGGAGCAGTTGATAACCTGGAAAATTAAATCTAGACGTGTCAGATGTGGATGCTACTTGAGTCTCTGTCAAAAAAAGGAGAGTAGGGGATTCTGTTTGAAGAAATTGGTGTACAGAATTGATGTTAGAGTGAAGTCCCCTTATATTGCTAAAGAAATATAATATAATAAAGAAACTTAATATTTTACATAGGAATGGAAACTATTAGTAATGTTTTCTTTTAGTATTTGCTTTTGCATTGCGTTTTTTATAACATGTCTTTGTATATTTGATTTGTTTGATTGTTTTGCATCTATTGTATATATTTATTCCATGTTATATCTAGTACATGAATATATATGCTTTTCTATAAACATTTTAATAACCCTGCCACTAATTAAACAATTAACCATATATTCCATTTTATACATTTTTCTTTTTTTTTTTTGTTTTACACTTACACAGTTAATTTGTTATGTACTTGCAGTGGAAGGAAGTATTTAGGTGGAGGCATATTACATGTTATACCTAGGATTATAATATGGAAACAATACTACTCTCATAACAGTTTAAGTAATATACTTACAGTGGAAATATTGATGTCACATGTAATTTAGTAGGCAACTGTACGCCCCTTTAAGGTTATGTGGATTTTAAAGCCGTCTCTATTTCACTGTGTCAGCCTTATACAGCAATCTTAGGTCACGTTGCATTAGGTCACATGGACGTATGTAACCATCACATCAAGTCACTGAGCTTTGAGATAGAGAGAAGGTTAAGCTACACTTCAGCACCGACTTCTGTGGTGTCAAGGCAGTCCCAGAGAGTTCTATTCCTGATACTTATGAAGATAGTGAATATATACAGTATAGACATTGTTCCTGTAATTCATATTGATCCTGTAAATGAAGATTGTTCCTCTATATAAAGTTATTAATAATATCAAAGATTTGTTCCTGAATATATGTGGCTGGCTTATGACAAAATATACTTTATCACTACCAATAAAAATTGAAGTATATGTAATGTAAGGAGATGGTGGCAGCAAAATATATTTACCAGAGTCTATAATCAACCAAGTACTACATCTACAACCAATAACCCACACCTTCATCTCCAGCACGGTAAATAAAGCGGGTTTTTAACTCTCTCACTCACCAGAAGACGCACTTGCGTCTACCCATACCACCCTCGATTCACTTCTTCCAAAACAAAATATTTTGCATAAATCACCAAAAGGCGGACCTGTAAATTTCAGGACACGCTGATTATATGTGCAATTTGTGTCTATATATGATTGAAATTAATGTATATAGCTTTGAAAAGGACATATAAAGGCTTGAATATCGTCACTGTGTACATGCTCAAGAAATTATCATCCCAGACACGATATACTGTAAGCTAATGAATATTTATTCCTGTTCTAACTGTCACTGGTATATACGGATACAAAAATATTTGTATACAATCAGGACTTAGCTTCAGTGGTAGAAACTTGGTTCTTGTGTTCAGAGCTTCCATGTTCTTTTCCGTAAACGATAATAATTCGAAGTTTCAATATTTTTTTAACAGAAAATTATAGAATACCTTTTCCTCGTTTTTTATATGTATAATATAGTCTATAAAAAGGTCATTCTTATGGTAAAACACCGACCGAGATTGAATATTTTCGGCCCAACGGCCATAGTGTATAAGTGGAAAACGATAATTTTTGAATATTTATATAAAATCCAATATTGATGATAGAATACTTCTGAATACACCATTGAAAAGAGCGGAAAATATACTTGTGATTTCGGAATACAAACACATACAGTATACTTATTAAGTGAGTTTCCAAAATATCTGGAGTTTGAGTGCGGAAAATCCCTATTAAATTTCGGAAACATTCCTAATATTCATTATTAACGATAAACATTAGAGGTTTCATGGTTTGTCTTACAGTATTATAATAGTATTGCCTTCCCTCTATCTTCCAATGCATATTAAAATACGGTTAAGGGGATAATTGTGGATGAAACACAAGCGATAAACTCTTTTGGTGGCGCGATTTGGGAATCTGGTGGGATAGACGATCTTATTAACCCCTTCCGTACCGGTGAGGGTTAAGTGAGATAGTTCGGAGCCGGGTAATTGCTGGAATCTCTTTTTAAACTGAATACAATCGTGTAATAGTAGCCAGAATAAAGTTAAAAGAACGGCGCCGGTACAGAAGGGGTTAATGATAAAGACAAAGTTTCCGATCAAAACTTCCATAACTTTTGCCCGGATACTGAGAGGGTTAAAACAGTCTATTGATATAATTGATGGTGGAAGTGTATATAATTAATGAGGGCAATTATGAGGGTTATATGTGTCCCTACGAAAAATTGTATATTCAACCAACAATTACTAGTTATGTCAAATATTTTGATTAGATATTATATAGCATAAAACAAAACAAAACATAGACATAGTATAAATTGGAATAGAAAGTAAAGTTATAATGATTGGACTAAAATAATGTATGAATTAAGGAGTTTCATATGTGTCTAAATTATAATACATTTATGAGTATATTTATGATTATATTCTAGAAGAGATTAGTTTCATAGTGAATGTCTGGAGGTTGGGACCGGGAATCCCACCTCCAGAACTGCTAGGAGGAGGCTGTAGGCACCAGCCGAACAGGGCGGTACTCTGGGGGAGTGCTAGGTGGTTGATAAGGACAGCTGAAACTCCTGTTTCACCACCTCGCCTTCCTAACTGATCCTTTCTTTGCCTTTTCAACATTGAAGGTAGCCCCAGTCTGCCCTCCAAAACACCTTCTCCTATCAATACTCTATACCAAAAATGCCCCCATTGGTCTGTCCCCTGGAAATGACTCGCCAAAATGCTTTGGACCACCTCCTTCTACTCTACAACTTCTAAAACATTTGCAGACTTTCTTCTAACTTGCACTCTGTGAACACCACCTCTCGTCTGCCAACTCTGATCTTCTATTTCTCACCGAAACACAGTTGTCTGGGACTACTGACAGCAAACCCTTCTCTGTATCCTCCTATCTCTATCCTCAGTTTCAAGCCAAAGGTGGATGTTGCGTGTACGTACGCAACAATCTTGCTTTCTCTCTTGTTCACAACTTTGATTTTTCTGAATTCTCAACTCTCTGGCTAAAGCTTTCTTGTCACTCTCAAGCTAAATATTTCTGCGTTGTTTATCTCTCCCCTAATTCTACCGACTATCCAAAGTTCTTTGGCTATCTAATATTTAAAGTGGAATACATTATATTTATCTCTCGTTTTGCAGAAATCTCCATCCTAGGAGATTTCAACGTTCACCACCGCCAATGGATCTCCTTTCTTTCCACTGATCAACCTGGTGAACAAGCCTTCATCTTTTCTATTCTAAATGACCTAGAGCAGTTAGTCCAGCAACCCACCCGTATCCCGAATCGCTTCGGAGATTGGCTCAACATTCTTGACTTATTTCTAACCTCTATCCCTTCTGCTTATACTGTAAATCTTTTCTCTCCTTTGGGCTCCTCCGATCATAAACTTATCTCTGTCACCTGTCCTATCTCTCCAGACAGCAGCGCTTGTGGCATTTTGGCGCTGCCAACTGGGAGGCTCTTCGGCAGTACTTCTTTGATTTCCCATGGAATGACTTTAGCTTACGTGGCCACCCCGGCCACGTAAGAGAGTGCTGAACGCATTACCGAGGTAATCCTCTCGGGCATGGAAGCATACATTTAATTTTCTTTCTCTTAGTCTAATGCAAAACAAATCTTGGTTTACTCACACTTGCTCTACTGCTGTCTGCAATAAGGAGGAAGCATTCAAACAGTACCGTCACCTTCAAACTCAAGAATCTCATACTTCCTATGTTTCTGCCCGGAATCAAGCCAAATCTGTTCTTTGGCTCGGAAAACATTCTTTCTTCAGTAATGAATGCACTGAACTATGCAACTCTAACTCTTCCCAAGCCTTCTGGCATCTAGCCAAAAACTTATCCAAAAAAAAAAAAATCTTCGACTTTTCCTCCTCTTTTCCACTCTGATGGCACCACCGTCACTTCTTCCTCTGACAAAGCTAAACTCTTTGCTAACACTATCGCTAAACACTCCACTTTGGATGATTCCGGTGCTAAGCCTCCCTCTCCACCCCCCTATCTCCTACTTATGCCTAGCATATCATAATCTAGCCCAAGGATGTACTTTCCATCCTCTCTGGGCTTAATACTAAAAAGGTGTAAGGACCGGACGGTGTTCCTCCTATTGTACTCAAAAACTGTGCTTCCGTGCTAACTCCCTGCCTAGGCAAATTCTTTCGTCTCTGTCTCTCCTCTAACGTCTTCCCTTCATGCTGGAAGTTTGCTCTCATTCAAGCTGTCCCCAAGAAGGGTGACCGCTCTCAACCCTCTAGCTATCGTCCAATTGCTCTCATTTATTGCATCTCTAAAGCTTTTGAAAATATTCTTGCCTCAAAATTTCTTAAGCATTTATCTTACCATAACCTACTCTCAGACCGCCAGTATGGCTTCCTTAAGGGCATCTCTACTGGTGACCTTCTTTCTTATATTACTAACTCTTGGTCATCCTCCATCCGGGACTTCGGTGAGACTTTTTCTGTTTCACTAGACATATCAAAGGCCTTCAATAGAGTCTGGCACAAATCCCTTATTTTTAAACTACCCACCTACGGTTTCTATCCCTCCATCTGTGCCTTTGTCTCAAATTTCCTTTCCGGCCGTTCCATAGCTGCAGTTGTGGACAACCACTGTTCACTTCCTAAACCTATCAACTCCTGTGTTCCTCAGGGTTCTATCCTATTTCTAATGCTCTTCCTTTTATTCATTAATGACCTTCTCAACTGCACCTCCAGCCCTATGCTGATGACTGTACATTACACTATTCAACTAGACTTCCTCAACAACATATACAGCAGGAACTCCAAAACTCAAGTAATGAAGCCATACAACTCTTATATTCTGATTTAACTATTATCTCCAGTTGGGGCAGAGAAAACCTTGTTGCCTTTAATGCTTCCAAAACCCAATTTCTCCATCTATCTAGCCGTCGTGAATTCCCAGATGACTCTCCCTTATACTTCAACAATACAAAAGTCAACCCTTCATCCTCTCTCAGTGTTTTCGGTGTCTCTTTTTCTTCTGCTCTCTCTTGGAAGGACCTTCTTACCAGTCTTGCTAAGGTAGCCTCCCAGAAGCTGGGTGTTCTCAATTGCCTCAAGGAGTTCTTTACCCTTGCACAGCTTCTTGCTCTGTACAGGGGCACAGTGCGTCCATGTATTGAATATTGTTCACACACGTGAGAAGGATCCTCTCACACAGCACTTCTAGACAAAGTAGAAAAGAAAGCCTTCCGTCTCATTAACTCACGTCCACACACCAATTATCTGCAGTCTCTCTATCTTCGCCGCAATGATGCATCTTTCTCACTATTGTGCCGCTATTACAATACTCAGTGTTCCTCAGCGCTCTCTCAGTGTATACCAACCCCTCTTCGTAGAGCATGTAGCACCCATCTTGCAACACAATCCCACCCCTACTCTGTGCAACTCTCCAACCCAAGAGTGAAACGTTATTCACAGTCTGTCTTCTATTCAACAGCTGAGCTATGGAACTCTCTCCCAGAATCAGTCTTTCCTTCTTCCTATGACTTAAATTGCTTCAAACTCCGTGTGTCCAGGCATTTTGGCTCGAATGTCCCTTGATTTTGGTCACTCTTCCAACTCTGGGGGAGGGACTCGCTACAGGCAGTTCTGCCTTTTGTCTCCCTCACTCACATAGACAAAAAATGATCAGGATATCAATGGGAGAATGGCATGACCTTATAAATTCAGAATCATCTAACCGAACATGGTAATTCTCAGAAGTAGGGATGAGTAGGTTGTCCTTTCTATTGTCCAGAGATACCAACATGTCATTTAACAGCATTGAGAATGCAAATAATCATATAATGAGTGAAGGTTTTTCATGATGCAAAGGGGATCAGAACCATGTACAAATGTTCATACATGTGGACTTCAAGACAACCTTACTGAAATTTCAATTTCTCAAGTGGGACAAGTTGTGAAAGTTTAAACTGATCTGCTGCTCGATTACTGAGCAAGTTTAATTTGTCTATAGGAAAAAGGTCCATAGTGACAAGACCATTCTCTGCATTGCTGAGGGCATTTGTAAGGTGATTCTAATCAGATTCCAATTTTATACAGATGAAGATATTTTCTGTGTGTTGAAATGTCTATAGGCCTAATCTGTAAGAACGTACCTTGAGCAGATATCTTGTTAATCACAACTTCAACTTGAGTCATAAGGATCTGCAAGTTATTTACAGGATTGGCTATTGTATTTACAGTTTTCATTTCCATGTTGAAAACCCTTTAATTGGTAACTAAGAATACCTGCCAGGGCATCTAATCTATCTGAAAGAGCATGAATGTCGCTACAAGTGGTGGTACCAAATATGCTACTTAATACAGTAGATATCCGCAAGCATTGATGAAACCTCCTTTGCCACGTTGATGCTGAGGTGTGTACAGGTCCTTGGTGTTTGATTGAGTATACACGTTCTCTAGTGCGTTCTATTATCCTAACCTTCCAGTTCAACTGTCTCGTGATGTCGGTGTTGAATTAATGCTAGACATAAGATTTACTAAGGTAGGCAGGAGGTCGCAAAGGTTTATATTCTCGAACTTTTCTTCAACCACATTGGAAACCAAGTTAATTTTTCCTACCTGGAGGAAAATTGCACCATGGCACTAACTCTGTGTATGTTGTTTGTCGGGGTGCAATTGGTGAGTGTGGTGTAACGTAGGCAGAGAGCAAAGCACGGTTCAACAGTCTTCCTGAAAGGACTTTGGTGATATAATGGGTGGAGTAATGATAATGAATTAGGATTAGGTTATCCTAAGTAACTAAATATACATCATAGACATAAATAATAGGTGTATAATATTATGGTTGTTTACTTTTTTCTAGACTTAAGCGATAATTAGCTAGATTGAAGTGTAAATAATATAATACATATACTATAACTACTTTTTTGTTTTAGTATGTACAGGGTGACCCAAAAAAAAATCCCACATTTCAAAAGTAAATGAGACAAAAATGGTTAAAGATATTCAAAATATTATTTGCACACATGAAACTTCATTCAATACCATTTTTATTCATCATGTATTAAAGATGACATCCTCCAAAAGGTGGCCGTCATTGTTTATACACGCTTGGAGGCGATTTCTGAAGGCTGCCATGGCTCGATGGATCATGTCGGGTGGAACAGCTGTTATCTCCTGCTGAATAGCAACCTTAACGGCTTCAAGAGTTTGGGGTCGAGGAGTATACACTCGTGATTAAAGGTAGCCCCACAGACAACAAAAAACAAGGGGCGAGGTCAGGGGAATGGCTGAAACCCCGCATCGATTATTGCAAGTGCTTAGGGAAATGTTTCCAGATCGGGTGATCTCGTTGCGTGGGGATGTTGTGTGGCCGGCCCATTCCCCTGACCTCGTCCCTTGTGATTTTTTTCTTCTGTGGGACTACCTTTAATCACAAGTGTATACTCCTCGACCCCAAACTCTTGAAGCCCTTAAGGTTGCTATTCAGCAGGAGATAACAGCTGTTCCACCCGACATGACCCGTCGAGCCATGGCAGCCTTCAGAAATCGCCTCCAAGCGTGTATAGACAATGACGGCCACCGTCATCTTTAAAACATGATGAATAAAAATGGTATTGAATGAAGTTTCATGTGTGCAAATAATATTTTGATTATCTTTAACCATTTTTGTTTCATTTACTTTTGAAATGTGGGAGTTTTTTTTTGGGGTCACCCTGTACTTTTAGAACACCTTCAAGTGTAAAATTAAAGGATGCCCATCGCAATAGTGTAACCAAGTTTACATATTGTATTAGTGTAACTAAATTTACATATTATATGTAAATACATATTATAATTAATAATGTTATATAATAAATTACATGATAAATGACTAATGAACTTCAATAAAGTGGCCAAAAAGGTACATTACACAAATTCATAACATTTATATATAGATAATTAGTGATTTAGGACAGTGTAGGTGTTATGACTGAACAGATTAGGTGTGATATTTCTATGTGTCATGAGTTTGTCAATGGTGTCATAGTTGTTATTTGCAACAATATTAGTTACCGCTTCTAGATCTAAGGTTGTATTCATAGATTTGAATATAAAAGGCAGGTTGAACAGGTGTGTTAGTGCTAGTGTTCTCTTCAATTTGATCACTGTTCGGGTTTCTAGGGACAAGTTTGAGATGATTTGTATTAGTGTTTACCTCGTTTTCTTTGTGTACGTGTATAATATTGGCAGTGTTAATGCGCATGCTAGCAATATGATAGGGTCCTTTGAAAAGAAGGTCTAGTTTATCGGCCCTGTCGTGTATCCTAGCAAACACAATATCTCCTATTTTTAACCTGTGTTGTCTATTTTGTTTATTGTTATAGTTGCTCATATTATCTTTAGTTAGTATTAACCTGTCTCTAACCTGGTGGTGAATTATTATTATGGTGTGTGATAAAATCATGTGTGTATAAAAGGTTTGTTTTGTTGATTAATCATGCGTAAAATACAATGAAATGGGGAGAATTCGTCCCATAGTTCATGTTGTTTTTTTGTTTTTGTTTTTTTCGAAACAAATGCTCCTATGTTCCTGCAACATTTTCCGGTTGGTTCTTTCCAGTAATTCAGTACTATGTGGCGAATATGGAGCAATTGGGACTTGACTGATACACTATTCACTACACAGGTTGGCCATGGTTTCATTTACGAATGTTCTACCGTTGTCTGAAAGAATTGTTTCATGTTTTGGGTTTCAGCAAGTGATGTCTTTGACAATTACTTAAGATATGGTGTTACCTTCTTTATCTTCTATAGGGAAGAATATGAAGTACCTGGAGAAATTATCAGAAGCTACGAAGAGATAGTTCATGCCACTGTTGGTTTTAGGCAATTTCAGAAGGTCAATGGCAATCAACTGAAATGGTTTGTTGCAGACAGAATAGGTGTTAATATTAGCTATGTGTGTGTGTGTGCTTGGGTTTGGTTCTAGCACAATCTTCACAGGAGTTTATGTGTTTGGCTATATCAACTTTCATAGATTATCAGAAAAACAATGTTTCTGAGTTACAGGCTTTCCTTTTCAGGATGTCCAGCAAATTTGGACATATAAATAATTATAAAGAAGGATTTGTTTTACTTAATATTAGGGACAACCAGTTTAAATATTTTCCTCTCCAATTGTGTTTACTTTTGATCTCTCTAGTTCTATATAATGTGTTATATATTTATGTGAATTATGATGGATTTACTTTAGCCTTTTATATTTTATCTTCATGATTAGTTTCTAAGGCAAGAATTATCTCTCTTAGTCCAGCATCACTTCTCTGGGCTGAAATGATGTCTTCATTGGTTAGTGAAATGATGTTTAGGTAGGCCACAGATATAGGATTACGGGAAAGATTATCTGCAAACAAGTTCTTATGACCCCTAATATAATATCCTAGGGTTGAAGCTTGGCAATATGTACTTCCACCATATGCTCTTTTACCTGACTTCTTGTTATCCTCAAACACATTGACTAGAGGCATGATTGTGATCTTGATGTTGTAAGAGGATCTTATCTTTTAAGGATTGGATTATCCGTATTAGGCCTGCATCATGCCAGTTACTGAGTAATTAACTTCAGCAGGTTTTAGAGTCCTGCTAGCTTATAACAGTGGTTGGAGTTTGCCTCTGCAATCCTTTTGCATCAGACAAGCACCAAGAACACTACTTATATTGATGTTTAAGCCCACATCTTTTTGTTTATGAAAGATCTTTTCGATAAACCTTTTAAGTGTGAATCTACAGTATATAGGGAGACATAGTGATAATGCCGTCGATATAGATTTGGATATAATTCCCTAAATAACATGAAAGAATGTGACACATGAGCCTTTGAAAGAAGGCTGGGATGGTTTTAAGTCTTTGGGACAACGTATTAAATTCATAGGTTCCACATGTTGTGCTGAAGACTGTATATTTACGAGAGTCATCATTCAAAGCTATATGATAAAAAACACTACCCAGATCATGGTTTGAGAATATCTGGTTCCTACAATTTAGATTGCTCTTAACTTCACTGATTGAAAGCATTCAAATTGTTCATTATATATCTATATCTTGCCCGACGTTTAACTCCCGTTGAGGGTGGCCATACACAAAATGCCCCAAGTGGACCTAATCCCCATGAGGACAATCCGTATCAGTTTATGAAGGACTTACAGAACTGAACACTCAACTTGGGGACCATCCGACTCAGAGGCCTTTTATGTATTTTTAGCACATTTTCTACAGTGGTGAGCGGCTAGTTTATCCACCAACCTGCTTCACCCTTAGGGAAGCAGTAAAGATTAATTTAAGGTTGTCTCCCCTAAATGGTTTACCGACCAAGGCGGACGAGTCCCATCCACCCGTTCAATATATATACAGTATATATATATATATATATATATATATATATATATATATATATATACCGGTATACATATACTGTATATATATATTGTCATATATATTGTCATTCTCATAGTTCATTAATTAACCTTTAATCACATAATTTGCCTTAATGGTCTATGTTATCATTAAGTATTTTTCTGTACTTTAATTTTATAGTAATATATTTCGTAACTATGTTCATTTAAAGCTAAGTCTTAGACAATTTGTATCTCTCATAGGTCTGATGATAATTCAAGTTTGAGATCGAAACGACACAAATAAAACAAATGTATTCCCTGGCATTGTCTTTATCATTATCAACTCCCTCCGTTTCCCGAGTCAGTGGCTTCAGTTATATATATATATATATATATATATATATATATATATATATATATATATATATATATATATATATATATATATATATATATATATATGTATATATATATATATTTATATATATATATATACTATATATATATATATATATATATACAGTATATATATATATATATATATATATATATATATATATATATATATATATATATATATATATATATATATATATATATATATATATATATATATATATATATATATATATATATATACAGTATATACTGTATATATATATTGTTACGACCCTGGCGGCCACGAAGCACTTGACTCGCTTGACCAGAGTGGTAACAGTGAGTTTTATGTTTCTCAAGTCTCTGGTAGGATTTTGGCTGTCTGCTGTTGCTTGATTTTCTTTCACTTCGAATAAATCAGACAGCTCAAGAAATATAGGCTGGTCATAAAGGAAGCTTACCTAGATAAATAATCATGCGCAGAAGCACTTGGAGATCTTATTTAGGTTTGATTAGGAGTTTATCATTACCTTATATTATCAACATTATATAGTATTAATTGTTATCCATTATTTTTATTATGTTTTTATTTCCTTGGATAATGTATTATTTATTATCAATATTTATGATTGCCTCTTATTATATATTATTTTTCTTTACAAGTACTATTATGGAAGGGAAGATATTTACGTCACCAATTCACCAACAATTAATGTATTTACAAAGCCAATAAACAAAAGATAACCTTTGTAAAAACAAAAACAAAACATATAAAGATTAATAAATATCGAGATCCAGGACGTATTACATTATCCAATCGTTCACTGCTCGCTAGTTTATCAAATATTTAAGTATTTCAATGCTTAATCAATTAGCACTGATATTAATAGAAATTATAACATGGATGCAATTCAAGTTACTTAAATACCAAAATTAAATGCGCATGACAAATCGATGATGAATAAACAAGACTAGTTTCACTGATCATTACTAAATTTACCACTAAACCCCTCAATCGTCAAACCGCACCATTAACTTTATTAGATTCACAGAACAAATACAATTTAACAAGCAAGGTGGTACGGTACAAGGGGGTCCTGGTAGAATCCGGGGTGAATGTAGATGGCATGATCCTTCCAGACTGGTTGCTCCGTCTATCACAAAACAAAAACTGAAGCCATTGACTCTCTTCTCGGGAAACGAAGGGAGTTGATAAGGATAAAAAATAACAATGCCAGGGAATACATTTCCTTTATTTGTGATGTTTCGATCTCAAACTCGGATTATCATCAGGCCTATGAAAGATACAAATTATCTATTCTATCTATCTATCTATTGCCTGACGCTGTGATCCCCGAAGGGGTGGCCACGAATGAACCGCCCCCATGCACCTCTGTCCCCAGTCAGTCGACGCCCCTCCCCCCAACCAGCACCGCCTTCGTTCATGTACTTCCTCACTCCATCCTTCCACCTCTCATTCGGTATACCTCTCCCTCTCTGTCCCTTCACCTCGCTCTCGTACACCCTCTTAGTCATTCTCTCGCTCTCCATATGTTCCATATGGCCGAACCATCTCAAGTTGTTCCATTTCACACTTTCCAGCACATCTACCTCCACACCACACCTCCTTCTTACTTCCTCATTAGTCTGTCTATCCCTCCATGTAACTCCGCACGCACTCCTTAAGTAATTCATTTCCACTGCTCTCACTCTT
The DNA here is from genome assembly GCA_032716605.1 of Paralithodes platypus. Taxonomy (NCBI): domain Eukaryota; kingdom Metazoa; phylum Arthropoda; class Malacostraca; order Decapoda; family Lithodidae; genus Paralithodes; species Paralithodes platypus. The sequence goes on along the minus strand of CM064567.1, from coordinate 29,384,098 downwards.
GGTCTGAGTCTCTCAACCAACGTCCATGCTTCGCTTCCGTACGTCAGTGTCGGGATTACCACACTGTCATGCAAGGACTTCTTCACTTCCATACTGACCACCCTATTTCTTGTTACTGCTTTTAGCGTTCCTATAACCCTCTTCCCCTGTTGTACCCTCTCCCGCACTTCTTCATCCATAGTCCCATCTTTACTCAACACACTGCCCAGATACTTAAAAGAGTTGACGATCTCCATAGCCTGCCCGTTCAGCTTCACCTCACACACTGTGACTTCACCCCTTTCGAAGACCATAACCTTGCTCTTCCCCACATTTACCTTCAAATTCCGTTTCTCGCACACTGTTCCAAACTCATTTACCAGACCCTGCAACTCCCATTCATTATCACTCATCAGATCTGTATCATCCGCAAACAGCACTATAGGTAGCTTCCACTCAATTCCCTCCCTTTTCAGCGATACACCAACATCCACTGCTCTTGATAGTATTCCTTTCATGACTCCATCCATATATACAGTAAACAACCACAGGGACATCACACACCCCTGTTTCAAACCAACATTCAGGTCAAAGAACTCGCTCTGCTCACTGTCCACACGTACTGCTGCCTTTGCACCCTCATACATGCTCTTCACAAATTGTCTATTACTTAGCTTTAAATGAAAATAGTTATGAAAACTATATCTATAAAATTAACCAATTGGCTGCTGGAGACGTTCCAGAACGCACATGGCAATTTATAGCCTGTGAAGATGAGTCCGAGTGAGTGGGAGCGCGGCAAGCCCAAGTTCGCTATCCAGCCAGGTGGCCTCGGCACTATGGGATATGAGCCATGTCCCGCTAGACATATGCAGCGGTACCAAGCAAATGTAGCTCGACATTAGCGATATTCGCTTATTATTAGCAAATGGTAGCGCTACGAACCTCGTTCTGGTATCATTTTCAAGCTATTTTCTTCTAGTTTTTGGCTGAATACATTTAATTTCATTCAAACACTTGCTCAATCATTCAGGAGTGCCCGAATGAGCCTTAATATAGCGGAAATATGCCCGCAGCGTAAGTGTTAAATTACAGGAAAAAAATTAAGGCAAATTATATGATTAAAGGTTGATTAACTCCTTGCGACTCATATGACGCGATAGCGTCATATGGAATTTATGACCAAAAACTCATATGACACGGTCGCGTCATATGGGCTTATCTACATGCCTCTCCAATAAGTTTATGACGCGATTGAGCGTCATATGGAGCTCAGTAAGTCTGGTAAGTTAGATGAAGATCTGTCGGTTGGTGGCAACCCCAGGTTTCTCCGACAATTCTAACCGTCAGCAGTGTGGTTTTGACAGTTGTGCGGTGCAGTGGCAATGATACCGAGCTCCCGCCTCCGTGGACTTACTGGAACATAATATGTCACAAGGAGTTAATGAGCTATGAGAATGACAATGGTGTACCTGAACAGAGTAAAACTGCTATGTATACACAATGTGAGAAACTAAATACCTTAAACACAGTTAAAAACATAGTAGTGGCGTGGAGGTCTCGTGAGTGCCAAGGGAAGGGTGAAGATGGTGGGTGAGGAGTGACTGCTATCACTCTCGTCTTAATTGTCTATGCTAACATTAACCCTTAATTAGCGGCGAGCAACATAAGTCGAGTTAAATAAAGCTGGACTATGTGGCGGCGCTCGACATAGATCGTGTGGCAATTTCAGCACGTAATGTTGCTGAGAGAGACAAGTGGTGGCAGGAGAGTAGCGAGCGTATGACTGCTCCAGACCACCGCGGCGAACCTACTAACACGAATCCCACCTCCTCCCTCCCTCTCTCACTCGCTATATACGGAATTGTATGGGGAAAGTGCCTAATTACATGCTTTTTGCACTCGCGTTGCACGGTTATTGCAAGAAAACTAGCCATCATAAAAGGATCGTTATGGTGTCATTCGAAAGCTCTGTTTATGCCCTTTCAGGGATAGATACTTGTTTTACGTTCTGGGTCTAATTTAGGCATGAAAATGATCACGTAAACAGCCCTATTTTGGCTAAAAACACCCCGCTGGGCGGTACATATAAATAAACCGCATAGGCCGCTCGTAAGGTGTTAAGTATGTACTGTACTTTAAATTTATAGTAATATCTGTCCTAATTATGTTAATTTAAAGTATTTAAAGTAATTTAAAGTAAAGTCTTAGACAATTTGTACCTTTCATAGTTCTGATGATGATCCAACTTTGAGATCAAAACGTCACAAATAAAGAAAATATATTTCCTGGCATTTATTTTTATTCCTTATATATATATATATATATATATGCAGAGAGAGAGAGAGATTTGATTTTGCCCCGAGGGGCGAGTTTATTGAGCAGCGCCCCCATCCTGTGAGGGGACAACCACTAGTAAGGCGATACATACTGCTCAAAGAGCCATTATTCCACTGAAACAACAGCATCGTCGTCTGGTTACATTCATATTTGTGTTTATAAGTCAGGTTGGCATTATTCAGATGTGTTATTATAGTTTCCTCATTTAATTGTCACATGGTCTGTATTAAAAAAAAAAAAAAAAAAAAAAAAAAAAAAAAAAAAAAAAAAAGCAAGCAACCTTGTAGTGACTGAATTATTAATTGACAGGTTGTAAATAATAGCACTACAGAACTAGTGCAATCGTATGAGGAGACTTCATATTTTCATTACATCAATGATTATTGAGATCATAGTTAGCTGAATACAATTATTACAAAAATAGGGAATGGTATAAATCAACATAATACATAATTTAATACAGGCGGACATAATCATGATCCGGTTCGTTGTGCACTGGGAGCTAAGGTGTCTTGAGATCGCCTCGTACCCATACACAACGAACGTATTATAGTCTGCATGGTTGGTATCTAATTGAATATACTTAGTGGGTATTTCAAGAATGTCAGGGGGTAAGGAAATGTGATTTGTATATTAGAAGACTGTGATTAACGAGACGTGTAACATGTGGAGGGAGGTGGTAGAAAGAGAGGGATCTCGTTGGGGGTGGAAGTTTCGCTCCCAGGAATTTTCGTTCCTGTGGTATTTCAATAATAATAATAAAATAATAATAATAATAAGGGGACAACCACTGGTAAGGCAATACATACTGTTCAAAGAGCCATTATTCTACTGTAACAACAGTATCGTCGTCTGGTGTTATTATAGTTTCCTCATTTGATTGCCACATGTGCTGTATATACGTGCTCATGAGAAAAAAAAAAAAAAATGTGACTGAATTATTAATTGACAGGTAAATAATAGCACTACAAAACTAGTGCAATCATATGAGGAGGCCATTCATGTTTGCTTACATCAATGGTTATTGAGATCATAGTTAGCTGAATACAATTATTACATACAAGATGTGACTAATATTTCGAACTACATTAATTATTATGCAATAATAGTACCACAAATATATTACAATCATATGAGGGACACTTCACATTCTTCATTACATCAACGGTTATTGAGGTCATAGTTAGCTGAATACAAGAGTCACATACATAATGTGACTAATATTACCAACTACCGAAGTTATAATGGAATTATAGTAATACAAATATTTTACAAAGATGAGTTACATGGTTCAAATTCTTATTACAATAATGGTTATTGAGGGGATAGTTAGCGCAATATGACCAGTGGAGAAGTTTACATGCCGATAGTAATATAATATTTAGTAGGGTGTGTGGTTATGGGAGAGAGGGAGGGGGGTTGTAGGAGGTAGAGGAATGGGTGGGAGAGGAGGAGGAGTAGGGGGGGAGGGGGGGGGGGGGAGGAGGAGGTAAGGTACTCCAGGGAGGAGGAAAGTGTGAGAGGGGAGGTGTGTGTGTGTGTATGTACCTTCTTAAACATCCTAGAGGGACCCTACCCGTCGTGACCCAGTCACCAGACCCCAGCCAATGCCTTCTCTATACATAATTATGTATAGAGAAGGCATTGCCCTAGCACCCAAAACACACAGCCATACAGATTCAGATTCAGATTCAAATTATTTTATTTCCATAAAATAATATTCGGAGGGAAGGTGCAAGTGGTCCTCCGGGAGGGACAGTGCCGCATATCCGGAGGTACTTGTACATCAAGCCATTAGTCGAGAATATTAAGGACAATACAGCAGTATGGTTAGGGGTTTTGTAGGAGGTAGAGGAATGGGTGGGAGAGGAGGAGGAGTAGGGGGGGGGGGGGGGGGAGGAGGAGGAGGTAAGGTACTCCAGGGAGGAGGAAAGTGTGAGAGGGGAGGTGTGTGTGTGTGTATGTGTTGGGGAGGGTGGGACATACTACATATAAATAAGTTGTTTAAGGCCAGCGATAGTACTGAAGATAAATATGGTAGTACAAAAAAAAAAAAAAAATCTTAAAAGGGAAAGTTTGAATTTCAACGCAAGTCTACAGATATCAGCAGTATCGCTTCATCGTACCTGACACAACATATCAATAAGTAGGGAAGGCAACTGTATACGTGCAAAGATCAAGATTCAATTAAGTTTAGTAGCAAAACAATATTCAGAAGGAAGATACTAGTAGTCCTCCGGGATGGATATGCCGCATATCCGAAGGTACTTAATTGTAGATCAAACCATTAGCAAAGAATATTGAGGACAATTATGTTGCTTACATATGCAAGGGTCATGTATATTGGCTTGCAAAAGGATATGAATTGGCACTTAACAGATTATTTAAATAAAAGCTGTGTTAGAGGCTCAGAGGGATATGTATATACTGTACATTGTCAATCTATTAAATGAGAATAGCAGTGATAAGTAAAGAAATACTGACTGATATTATAAGTGTGACATGATCAATGAAAATATGAAATCGTGTAGAGGGCGTTACAAAAGGTTTAAGTGTGACCTTGTAAGAAAGAAGAGATGTGTGGAGGGCAAGGGGTGCATACTTATAAGGTTCATGTTTCATGTTTACAGTACATATTATTGTGGGGGGGCAAAGTTCTTGTGTTTTTTTAGTATGTTATTGATTACGTTATTCTTTAGCATGTATATTGCTTGATCCTCAATTGTGGTTAACTGATTATTCCTGTATTCCCTAATCATTGGGCATTCCAAGATATAGTGCTCGAGAGAGTGTTTGTTGGGAGCTCTGCAAACCCTACATTGCCTGTGCTCTTCTTCTACCTGCCAATTCAGCTGCCATGGATAACAATAGTCAAGCCTTATTCTTGCATGTACTGAGTCTACCCACCTACTCGTTGTACGTTTACCATAGGTGTATTTGGTCGTAAATGCTACTTTATTGTAGTAGTTTATAGATCGGCTGGTATTATGATGTCTAGCTCTGTCTTCATCCACTCTTTCTTCTTGTGTCTTTTTAATTATAGTTCTCATTTGTTTCAATGACAGTTCAAGATCAGGTTCTTCTTTCTCTGAGGCCTCCTTGGCAAGCTTATCTGCCCTTTCATTGCCTGGGATGCCTACATGTGAAGGAATCCAGGCAAATTTGACCCCTAGCCCCTTCTCCCCTACACATTTTATCCCCCGTCTGATATCTTGTACAAGGAAAGGATAGGTGGGTTGGGGGCTGGAGATAGCTTCCAAGGCCACCCTGCTGTCAGATAGGATAAGAATATTCTTTCCCCTTCGAAAGATACTCCCAATTCCCATCGCTATTGCCACCAGCTCAGTTTGAGTGGAGGAGGCCCAGTCCTGTAGCCTGGATAGTTCATCGTCTTCCTGAGCAAAGTTGCCACCACTCATAATAGTGATGGCAGCTCCTGCCCTCCCAGTTACGGTGTTAAGTGAGCCGTCACAGTATAGCTGATCAGTGTTCTCATCTGTCATATCTTCTATTAGTGACATAAAGTTTGTCTTCAGAGCGTAGGACGGGATCTCAGACTTTTTTGTGTCGAGTTGTGTCACTATAATCTCAATAGTGGCCTCTTCCCAGGGCGGAAGGGGGACACTCAATTGCCGGTCATCTGGATGGTAGTCTGTAAGCTGGGTGGGCGGGGTGGGGTCAGTCAGTTGCCAGTCACCGATATAGTAGTCTGTAAGCTGGTAGTCAAGAATGTCAGCAGCAGTTACATGTGGCCAGTCCCTGCCTTTTAAGTCATCTATTCTAAGTAGCTCCATTAGTGCAGTCTTAGGTCGTGTTTCTCTGTCGTCTCTCAGTGTTCGTATGCCTATTATCATATTTGTTTCTTTTATTCTATCAGTGATGGACGATAGATTTAACTCATATCTAAGATTTTTTACCTTGACATTTCTCGGACATCCAAAAATAAGTCTCATGGCCTCATTTTGCAGTTTGTCAAGTTTTTCGATCTGATTAGCAGGTAGACAGGAGAGAGCAGGTGCATGGTAGTCAATTACTGATCTAATATAGGCAATGTACATGGTCCTGAGGATAGTGATGGAGGCACCCAAGCCTTTCCATGACATTACTTTAAGGGGCCTTAGTCGTCTTTTACAGGTGGTCATTACATGATTAAATTCAGCATTATTACCCTGTAGTCCCCCAACATACACTCCCAGATATTTATAATAGTCTACCCTCTCCAGTACATTACCATGGAGATGTAGAGGCTTGTTACGATTCCAACCTTTTGTTATGGCTTTTGTTTTGTTTGTTGATATTACCAGGCCTAATTGGTCACAAGCTTCTCCTACCAAGTCTAGGGCACGTTGCATGTCCCTGTGACTATCGGCCTGGATCAAAATATCATCAGCATAGCTTTCACAGATCACTCCTCTGGGAAATTTGAGTCTAACAATAATGTGCATTAATATGTTGAATAGTATTGGACTTAATACTCCCCCCTGTGGTGTACCCAGCTCAAGCTTACGTACTTCAGACTTTTTACCTGAGAGAGAGAGAGAGAGAGAGAGAGAGAGAGAGAGAGAGAGAGAGAGAGAGAGAGAGAGAGATGAGAGATATATATATATTGGACGAGCAGATATAATGTAGGTAGGGATACAATATTCATAATTCGGTGAATGAGTTGGCATACAAAATCTCATTCCAAGTTGGGTAGCAAAACAGTTACGATTAAAAAACAAAAATCAACTTATCACTATGATGACGGTATTTGGACTAAAATAGATTTATGCATATATTTGTACTATAGGCTTCTACGATCATAACCTTATCTCTGCTACCTGTCCTTTCTCTACAACTACGGCCATCCGATCCTCCCAGCCAGCAGCGCTTGTGGAACTTTTGCACTGCCAACTGGGAGGCTATTCGGCATTACTTCTTTGATTTCATATGGAAGTATGTTTGCTTCCCTGGCCTCGGAGTGTGCTGAATGCATTACCGAGGTAATTATCTGGGGCATAGAGGCAAACATTGTGTTCTGTCTATCAGTCTAATTCAAACAAAATCTGAATTGAGGCACAGAGAATCTTGTTACTTGAAATGTTTCCAAAACGCAATTTCCTCATCTATCTACCCGTCACAATCTTCCACATGACTATCCCTTACTCTTCAACAATACACAAACGAATCCTTTGTCTACTCTCAATGTTCTTAGTGTATTTTTTGTTTGTTCTGCCTATTATTGGAAAATTCACGTTACCACTCTTGCTAAAACAGCTTCTCAGAAGTTAAGTATGCTCAACCGTCTCCGTGGGTTCTTTACTCACACACAGGTTTTTCCTGCTCTGTACAGGGGCACAGTGCACCCATGTATCGAGTAATGTTCGCATGTGTGGGGCGGTTAAACTGATATAGAGGTCCGATAGAGTGAAAAGCATTTTGTCTCATTAAGGAAACCGTACTGGCGATCTGAAAGTAGATTGGCCTTAGACTTACTATTGCATCAGTTTAGGAGAAATTATAAAAAAAAACAAAAAATTTAACCTTGGCCACTTGACCGTTGATATTTTTTTTTTTGACAGTTAGTAACAATGGATAAACCATCACAGCAAGTTTTGATGAAATTGAAAAAATATGTACAATGCTGTTTGAAAATTACCCTTTTTGGTAACCAGAACAATAATATGTCTAATGTATGTGCTTCTGAGAAATATTAACTGACAGATAAGGAGAATTGTGAAATAGTTATTCTCGATTTTTTACTTCAATTATGATACTTATTGTCACCAGCATGTAAAGGGCTACTATACCACTATTCTGACAAAAATTTGATCTTTCTGGGCAGATCTCTTACTGTACAGAATAAACCTTTAATACAATCCAATACTAATATAACGTGTCTATGGTGCACCATAACCGGTATTGTGTACCGCCTTACCGGTCAGAACTCATTATAGGAAACAACTGATAATATGGTGCAAGACACTCTCCATAAACCTCATTACAATCCAATACTGACATAACCCGTACATGGTTCACTGTAGCTGGTACAGTTCGTCCCTCTGCCAATAGTGTAACCTCCGAAATGGTAAGATCCCTGATGCTGATATTATGATGATATGCCCTCATATAATTTTCAACACGATCTATTATTGACATGTAACTCATATACCATAGGCGGTACAGAGCCGCCATTTGCCAATATTACGACGTTCCCCAGAATAGCCAATTGGGGCTTGTACCGAAAGGCGAATATAATAATAATAACTTATAATATACTGCGCTCTACATACATCCAACCCAAACATGCAGAGGTCTCACATATGTTCAGACGAAACGGGATGGCCCAGTGATCCAAGGTGCCATGCACTAATCACCAACGCTTAGCACTGAGGGTTCGAATACCCCAAAAGTTTTTTCGGCTGTTCCGATGGAGAAGGAGTGTAGCGTGGTCCTTTACTAGCAAATTTGTTCAAGTAATACCTTGTGTTAGCCTACACATTTGTCCACCAGTGCATCTGCATATGTACTATTGTCTATGGTCAGAACTCAGCCACCTCATACTCGCCCAAGGACGCATGTGAGCTCGTAGTTAAAGTAGAATAAACATTGTACTATAATTAGGTAAGAAAAACTAGATGTTCAGCCTCAGGGCTCCAAGTGAACAATAAACCAACAATTACTATACTATTATTTTATATTACACAGGTATACAGTATATTGACACTCAGAAGCACATTTCCCTTCAGCAACAATGTTCCCCATAGTGTTTGGGCTTGTATTGATTGACGAATTAAGACGAAAGAATATTTTCTGACACAACATTAAATAAATAGTGTGTTAGTGAGTTTGTCACTTATTAGGGGTGTCACATTGACACCATATTATGAACTTGTTGTTGTTGCATTTATTTATTTATTATATTTTATTTAGTTTTTCTATTATTTTTGTTTTATTTTGTGAGGTGGTTAACGCAAGGGTTCTCCTCCTGACTGTCCATGATTAGATCCTGGGAGGGGATAGAAAACATTTAGTTGTGTTAACTCACGCATATAGCTTTCGTACATTTGTGAGATACACTCAATATAATTATATGATAAGGCGCAACTACTGAAAATTACAATTGAAAAGCCTTCAGCACCTACGGTCTGAAGAGGATTCCCCTTCCACCCTAAAGGAGTTGGCAACCAAAGCCTCGTCCCCTTCTCTCTCTTTTTTTATATATATATATTTTTTTTTTTTTTTTTTTTTTTAGGAAGGAGGGAGAATAAGTAGAGGGTTTTGTCAGGAAGGTAAAGTAGGAAATTATAAAGTACAGTAGAAGGGAAAAAGTTCGTGGGCCGGCCACTTTGCTGTTTTCATTTATTAAGTCTTGTTATTGGGCAATTTACATAGTAGCTGAGGGTCTAACTGAAACAAATAATATTCATAACTAAGAACATTTTATTTTTATAAAGTTATTATGCTATTTTATCAGGAGGTAATGTTTGCATGCAATATAGTTTCTGCATCTTAATATTGTTATAGATTTCTCTCCCTGAAGGCGAAACTGCAAAGTCTATGTTATCTTCAGGGTACTTTTCCTTCATCATAGCAGGAGTAAGAGTTTCAAGATCTCTCACGAATTCAGTTGTGTCTTTTGTGATGTTCTTCTTCTTCACAGCAACTTGTGTCTTGGTAGTTGAGTCTTTGTTGATTTTCTCCTTCTTCTTCACAGCAACTTGAGGAGTTAGAACTGCCAAACAGTCTTCAACATCCCTTGTTATGGGAATTATCCGCTTTCCAGATCAAAGAAGAGTTGGTGGGCGAAGCCACAGCTTCTGATTGGCACAGCCAGACAATCAGCTTCCCAGGAGCTACATTCTGGGGATTCCCCACTTTCCAGAACAACCCTTGACCTTCGTTCTGGAGCTTACCCACATTCCAGATCACATAAGAGATGGTGGGAGGAGCAGCAGTCTCTGATTGGTTCAGCCAAGACATTGAAACAAGCTTCCTGTGACAGGCAGGGCATCCCGAATCCACCAAGGGACAAGCAGAACATCTGGGAATCAACTGGAGCTCAGACTTGGAATATTCCAGCAGTTCAAAACCTCCCTACTCCAGATACAGCAGTAGCATCGGCAGCAGCAACCCAGTTTTCCCCTTCAGAAGACACAGCAGCTGTCTTCGAAGGATAGAAGGACCCCAGTATGTAAAGCCAGCTTGATGGACAGCACTGGTGACATAAGAGTAATTTTGAAAATAAAAAGTAAAGACGAAATGGCTGACAACCCTTGTATTGAGAACAAGCATTTGACATAGTCCTTTTGCCTGCCGCAGCCACCACTGGACTCTGGTGTTTGAGTGTCCTGAGGTTATGTACATGAAGAGTTTGATCTGCTGTGGTATTAAAATCAATACAGACAACTCCTTTGAGCAGCTCAGTCAGCACTGAAAGGACAAGCCACCCAGACACTGGCTACATGGGCCAAGGACTCTCAACCCAAAATCCCCCACATGTATCTAAGGAAGCAACTGTCCTGACGAAAGAGAACCTACACACCGAGACAGCATCCCAGTTCAGATTATATTATATATGCTATTCATATTTGCAACTTCGTATCTTTGTATGTATTTTTGTAATAATTTTGGAACGATTTTACTATAGGGACACGCATTTGACAGGTACCACCAAGGATTTAATACATCAAGCTACACCCTTTTCTGGTGTACGAAACACTAAAAAAACCATGGGAACACTTTAATATTAATAATATTAGACAAAACATAAAGATAACTCGATGGAAAAGTTGCTTTTGCGGGAGTAACGTCGATCGTTTGTTGACATAGCGCTCGAGGTTGTAGTAGGCTACTTCGCGCATCCAACTAATTTACCAATATTGGCGGTTCAATTAATATTTAGGCCGCGGGATACACTGTATGTCTTGAGGGGGAGATTTGCCCTCCTTCACTTCCCCTAGACTTATTGTCATCGTCATATATATTGCCAACAGGGGGCCAACAAACACAACCGCAAACGTAACTAACGTTGAGCGTCGTGTCAACAAACCGACAATCGGAAGAGGCGGTCAACTCCCAATTTTCGGCCCAAATGCGCTTCTTTATTCTCGTCGAAAACCACATTAAAAACCTTATTATATCGTTCCTATTACTAGTATCAGACCAGAAAAGGGTGTAGGTTGTTGATGGAGGCGTGGAAACCTAAATTAAATCTCCGATAAATACGTGGTGGTACCTGTAAAATGTGTGTCCCTTTAGAAAAATTCTACCACCATTTCACGTGTCTGTTGCCTATATAAATCTAACCATTTATGTACATTTGTGGTCTTCCTCTCAAGTCAGGTTCCCTGATAAGCACCTTAATAATATTGGAAATTATCTCTCTCTCTCTCTCTCTCACTCTCTATATATATATATATATTAGGGTGTTTAATTAAAGTTAACCAAAACAAATCTTCAATTTTCTCTTGCTGTCGAATGCTGCCCCAATTTCAGGAGGGAAAGAGGTTCTAAAAAACGACCAATGATGGAAATTGGACAGTATTTAGAGGTCAATCAATTTTAACACTTACTTGTATTTAGGGGAAAAAAAACTAAATTCCTAGCATTATTTTATTCTCTATATTTCCAAACAAAAAACGTTAATTGAAATAAGCGGGTATAAATGGACTATTTTCATGATCAATCTGTCCTACACTACTTGATTTTATGCTTCAAGCTCTTCTTCGTCTTAACGGGGATCAATGCGGTCATAAAAAAAAACAAGCCCCACGAGTTCCTCTGAGAGATTACCACAGGTGCCTTTTCAAGGCCGTGGATGTCGTGTGGCGGATTCCTTGTCGGGGTAGGCCTTGAGCAAGCGGAGGAACTCCAAGTCGTTCAATGGAGCTCGATTCGAGACCATTGCCTCGTTCCACTGTTTCACGTACGCGAGGAGGATTAACAAACACAGCCGCCGAAGTCCTCCTTCTTCCCTGGCAGTCAGGTCCAGTTTGTGACGGAACATGAAAATCTTGAGAGCATAGATGGCTTTGGCTATCCATCTGGCAAGGTGATATGCCCCAACCTGACCGCCAAAGAAGCGGTAGGAAAGGACGAGGAGTTCACATTAGTCTTCTCGGGGATATGTACTATGGGAAAGCGTCTGCTGCAGGTATTCCTTCATGGAAGACACTTGATTTGCCCAGTAGTCAGTTGTTGGGTGGTTGTTTTCGTCACTAATGGACAAGAATGACCCTTGGACGATGATGGCCCACTACTTTTGAAATCTTATGAAAGAGGTGTGACGCTCCTGCATAGTAGCCACGTGCGGGCATGCGATAGAAACCGGCTGGCGGCAGCCGGCCGGTCGGCTTTGCCTTAGTATATATCCTACGACAATGTAACTAATGTCTGGGATATTCTTATGTTGTTTCACAGCTTGAAGCTGCCCTTATTCTTAACCAACACATCTTAGTATATTTTATTCTCGATAGTTGATTATTTCATTATAATATATAAGATGTAAGTCTAGTGAGAGTGGGAGGAGACGAGCGGGAGAGAGAGACCGGTTGGGGGACGTTGCTTTGCGCGTGCGCGGAGAGACTAGCTTGGGACGAGCCTGATGTTGCCACGTGCATTTGATTTTTAGGCTTAGTTTCGACTCACGCAAGGGGTAGAGGATTTTGACCCAGCAACCGTGTTGAGTGTTGCCAGCATGGGAGGTATTTGCATGCCTAGGGTGGGGTCCAGACAGATTCAAGACTCAGAGCTCACCTCACTGTCGTACCCTTCGGACCCCCTTGATATCTATCCCTCTCAACCCCACTTAGAAACTTTCTCTCTTACTTTGTATACCTTCTTTCCACTACTTCACCAATCTATTTAATTATCCCATCCCCTTGATAGACCTTATATCTATTATTGTATTAACGACGAGCTCTCAGATAACTAGATAGGATTTAGGGCCTTATGCAGAGATGTAATTGTTAATGAGACCTAGGAAGCTTTTTTGTTGTCTCATATTTGGTGGTTTCATGCTTGCTAGTGTGTTCTTGTGGCAGGTGAGCAGGGGCTAGACCGGAGGGGAGGCTTTTTGTGATTCTTTAAGTAAAGTCTGCTGGTGCGAGTCCTGTGGACCCGCACGGCTTTACTAGGATACCCGTGGGAGTCTGGGGGCATTTTCTTGTCTGTGTCCCTGTGTGTCTAGTGTTGTGTTGTGTGAGGGCCCTTGCCTAGTCCACTCAGCACTATACTAGCACGTCTTGCTTTTGTTTTAGGGTCGCCAGGAGAGAGTCAGATACTTGGGATCTGAGTCTCTCAAGAGAGCACCCTTTCAATTAGAGTAATTTGGCGCACAGACTTGGGAACGTCCCTAGGCTAGAGCAGGTGGCTCAGCCCGGGTATCCGAAGCCTATATCCTTCCGGCTAGACCTCTGCCACCTGGCAGATTAACAGCTAGCGGTTTATTATATCTGTAAGCTTGTTATTGTGCCACAGTTTACCGTCTTTGTGAGCATTGTGAGTCAGGGTGTGGCTGAGAGACTCTGTCCGAGCAGGCTTGCCTGATTAAGAGTGAGAAACACACCTGTATGTGGTTATGTTGCGAGTTGCTGCCTTTATTTAATTATACCTATGCCATTATACACTGTATGGCCTATCACTAGTATTTATTCCTGCTTATGAGATAAGAGTTCTCTAAATCCGTAACTTACTTTCTTTGCTAAGCATCAGATCCTACAGTAGCCGCATGCAGTTTAGAAACCTGCATCTTGTCTACCTGTACGATGTTTTGAGGACTGTTTGCTTTCACCTTCTTTCACGCAGGGGTGATTAGTTGTATTAATTAACGTAACGTTAAATGTACTTTCTTCTAGTTTGTTATTAAATTGTTTCTGCAATTTAATTCCGTTATCTATCTTTTCCTTGAAGCTTTAAGTCAACTTAATTGTGTGATCTTTTATATAGCCTGCTTGACTATCAGCAGTCTATAGTGCGTGCACCCTGTAACCGAGTCGTAGGATACCTCGTTGTCCAGGCAGGACTCTTGACGGTTTAGGGTGGTTTGTTGCCTGGGTTTATAGATAAGGGTTGGATCTAGCGTTTTCCGTTGTTGCTTGTTGCCGCATACCTAGTCCAATAGAAAGAGCCCAGTGTTTATATATCCCAGGACGTAACAAATGGCGACATTGCATAGGATTTACTGAACCGAGGAATATAGTTGTCATTTGTTTTGAGATTCCTTATGATTAGAGAGGAATACAGTGGACATAGAGTTTTTTTTGGGAGCAACCAATATAACACATTAACACCTTACGAGCGGCCTATGCGGTTTATTTATATGTACCGCCCAGCGGGGTGTTTTTAGCCAAAATAGGGTTGTTTACGTGATCATTTTCATGCCTAAATAAGACCCAGAACGTAAAACAAGTATTTATCCCTGAAAGGGCATAAACAGAGCTTTCGAATGACACCATAACGATCCTTTTATGATGGCTAGTTTTCTTGCAATAACCGTGCAACGCGAGTGCAAAAAGCATGTAATTAGGCACTTTCCCCATACAATTCCGTATATTGCGAGTGAGAGAGGGAGGGAGGAGGTGGGATTCGTGTCAGTAGGTTCGCCGCGGTGGTCTGGAGCAGTCATACGCTCGCTACTCTCCTGCCACCACTTGTCTCTCTCTCTCAGCAACATTACGTGCTGAAATTGCCACACGACCTATGTCGAGCTCCGCCACATAGTCCAGCTTTATTTAACTCGACTTATGTTGCTCGCCGCTAATTAAGGGTTAAAGACTTTAAATAACATTAGTATATACATACTTGCATAGGAGATAAAGCACATTCTATAACCGTGATAATTACTGCAGTGCACAAACATGTCTAATACATCAGAACACAGTGGTGGGTCAGGTCACGATACGGGCTCGGAGGGAGAAAGACCTGTGGAGTGGCTAGTCGATAGCGAGGAGGGTGCTAGAATATGTTTAGAGGTGCCCCTTACCAATGCCAGGGTGTTGAAGCTGAATAAGTATGGCTTAAAGTGTGTGGCAGGTCTTCAGGGTCACCAGGGTTTAAGTGGCATGAGGAAAGATCAGCTGAGGACTTTGATATTGGGTTTAGAAGGGAGAGACCTGGGTGGAGAGGCGACTGGGGGCCCCGGTCCCCAGCCCCCCCTCCACTCTACCCCCATATCAAACGTCAGGGTGCCTGAATTTAGTACATACCCCCAAGTTGATGGTCAATGGCAGGGTGGAATTCAATCACAGGGACCCTCTCCATTAAATGCACCTTCCCCTCCTCAAGGATTGACTCCAGATTTGTTGGTTCGGCTTGAGATGGCCAAGGTTGAGGCTGCCGAGAGACAGGCTAGAGCTCAGGTTGAGGCTACCGAAAGACAGGCTAGTGTGCAGGCTGAGGTTGCTAGAGCTCAGGTTGAGGCTGCCGTACGAGAGGCTGAACTGCAGGCAGAGTCTACTAGGTATCGGGCTGACAGGGAGCTGGAGAGATCTCGAGTGGAGGTAACAGGGCGAAATAGTGGGTGGAGGTAACAGACATCGGGACCAATCATTGTCGCACCTGCTTAAACTAGTTCCTGTGTTCGATGAATCATGTGTGACTGAGTTTTTTATGCGATTTGAGAAGAAGTGTCAGGAACACCAGTGGCCTCAGGAAAAGTGGGCAGCATTAGTTTCATCAAGACTCCTAGGAAAGGGTCTAAAAGCGTATGATGCACTACCTTTAGAGTACTGTGTAGTTTATGATGAGCTAAAGAAGGCTGTGCTACGGGCCTATGAGTTACAACCAGAAACTTACCGCTTGAAGTTTCGGGGTGTTACTAAGGGCAAGGATAGTACCTTCCTAGAACACGCCAGGGACTTGTCTGATGCACTACGACATTGGCTGCGTTCTGAGAGGGCAGCTACTTTTGAGGAGTTGAGTGAGCTGGTTCTCTTCGAGCAGTTCTTTAACCCTTATTTAGCGGCGAGCAACATAAGTCGAGTTAAATAAAGCTGGACTATGTGGCGGCGCTCGACATAACTCGAGTGGCAATTTCAGCACGTAATGTGGCTGAGAGAGAGAGACAAGTGGTGGCAGGAGACTAGCGAGCGTATGACTGCTCCAGACCACCGCGGCGAACCTACTGACACAAATCTCAGCTCCCTCCTCCCTCTCTCACTCGCTACATACTCAATTATGTACTGAAAGTACCGAATTACCTGCTTTTTGCACTCGCGTTGCACGGTTATTGCAAGAAAACTATCCATCATACAAGGATCGTTATGGTGTCATTCGAAAGCTCTGTTTATGCCCTTTCAGGGATAGGTACTAGTTTTACGTTCTGGGTCTTATTTAGGCATGAAAATGATCACGTAAACAGCCCTATTTTGGCTAAAAACACCCCGCTGTGCGGTACACATAAATAAACCGCATAGGCCGCTCGTAAGGTGTTAAGTGCACAGGCGGGGACTTAACATTAAATATAAAGGAAAAAAATCCTAGAACTCTCCAGGAGGCAGCAGAAATGGCTGACCTCCGACTGTCATTAATTCGAGGGTGTGGAGCAGCAGCTAGGAGTGAGTCGGGTGCAAAGGATCGTACCCCTCCCCCTCCCAAGAATTTTGATACACATAAATACACAAAACCATCTAGCACTGACAATAAAACTGAACATAAACCAAATACCGTCCCGTATAAGAAGTCTAATGGTACCTCCCACTCTAAAGGGAAACCAAAGAGTAAAGAGTGTTTTTCATGTCACAAGGAGGGTCACTTTGCAAATGCTTGTCCGAACAAGCCACCAAACAAGGTTGTGTCATTGGTCCGCAGCATAGGGGTGTCGCCTATATCTTCTGAGTTTGCCAAGGGTAGTTCGTCAGAGGTTGGGACACAGCCTGTGTTCAAGAGTCCGGATGGCTCGAACCCTGTCCGCGACGTCTTTGGGGGTCATAGAGGGCATGGTTTTGTGAGGTGGGCTGGCGAAAGGCGAGGAGTTAAGCTATTGCGTGATACCTGGGGCTTCTCAGACCTTGTTAAAGAACTTTACTGGTAGGCCGATTAACGCTGCTCGGGTGGTGGTAGTTCAGGGGATCAATGCTACGAAGTCCTACCCGTTGGTGCGGATGGAGCTGGAGGTGGGTGGTGTGGCGAAGGAACTGGATGTCGGAATTGTAGAGAACTTGCCTGTTGGGGGCGTCGACCTCCTCCTCGGCAACGACTTTGCGGTGCCTGCTTCTAAGGTTTCACCCTTGGTCGTTGCCGAGAAGGCGGCCGACGTTAGTAGGGAGGAACAGGAGTGGGTTGAGAAGTGTAGCGTACAAACCATGGCGTGTGTTGTGACGCGTTCTCAGACATCCGGAGCCTTGCAGCCACCACCGCAGTCTATCAAACCGCGGAAGAAAGGTCACAAGAAAACGGGAAGTGTTGGTCAATTGGAGAGTTTTGAGCCGGCAGTGTTTCTTGGTGACTCATTATTGGCACCTATGTTAGAGTCTGGAGAGGCCCCGGGGCCTGTCACCGCTAGTGCAGGTGCAGGGCAGGAAGAGACTCTGCGACAGCATCGTTATGCGCAGCGTGAGGAAAGGATGGCTCAGCGGGACATTGGAGGTGGAAATAAATTATTTAAGATGAACTTGGATAATCTGGCACCTGCTGATATATGTTCCTTGCAGCTGGAAGATCCTGAAGTCAAGGCGTGTGGTAATGGTGCTATCGAACTGGAGAGCGATGGAGATGCGCAGCCTGGTGATTTTTTCTTGTCCGAGGGGATCTTGTATCGGAGACATCAGGATCCCAAGAAAAAGTGGGATGGCGGGTCAGGATTAGTGGACCAGTTAGTAGTACCGAGGGTGTGCCGTGAGAGCTTATTGAGATTAGCTCATGATGTGCCTTTGGCAGGGCACCTGGGGGCACGTAAGACGGAGGCAGCTCTCAGCAAGCTTTTCTGGTGGCCTGGGTTAAAGGCGAGTGTCGTGTCATGGGTGTCACAGTGTCACACTTGTCAAGTTGTTGGGAAACCCAATCAGGTCATCCCGAGAGCCCCGTTACAACCCCTCCCTGTCATTGGGCCGCCCTTCAGCAAGGTAGTTATCGATATGGTTGGCCCATTGCCCCCCACTAGTGCCGGCAATAAATTTGTACTAACTGTAATGGATGTAGCAACACGGTATCCAGATGCTTACCCCATGCGCAACGGGATGGCTAAGACTGTTGTCAAAAACCTACTTGTCTATTTCTCTCGTTATGGCTATCCTCAGGAGATCCAGTCTGATCAGGGATCCAATTTTACTTCTGCTCTGTTTAAGCAGACCATGCAGCAACATGGGATAGTGTCTGTGGTGTCATCTGCCTACCATCCCGAGAGTCAGGGAGTTTTGGAAAGGTGGCACTCGACTCTCAAGAGTATGTTGCGGTGTTATTGCATGGAGAATGGGAAGGACTGGGATCTAGGTCTCCCATACGTTTTATTTGCTGCGAGAGAAGTACCTGGGGAGAGCTTGGGATTTAGCCCGAACGAGTTGGTTTTTGGACACAGGGTCAGGGGGCCCCTCCACATAGTCAAGGAGATCTGGGAGGGAGTCACAAAGCCATGCTCGCTTCTAAAGTATGTAGTTGAAAGCCGTGAGAGAATGCTAAAGAGCTTGGAGGTAGCAGGTCGGAACCTTAAGAGTTCACAAGCTCAGATGAAGGACAGATACGACCAGAAGGTGAAGCTGAGGGACTTTGAAGTAGATCAGGAAGTACTGATACTACTGCCTCTGGTGGGACACCCCTTGTCTGCCAAGTATTCTGGTCCGTATCGGGTTGTAAGGAAGGTTTCTGATCTCGACTATTTAGTAGCTACTCCTGATCGTAAGAAAAAGAACCAACTTTGCCATG
This sequence comes from Paralithodes platypus, assembly GCA_032716605.1. NCBI lineage: Eukaryota > Metazoa > Arthropoda > Malacostraca > Decapoda > Lithodidae > Paralithodes > Paralithodes platypus. The sequence continues at coordinate 29,364,940 of CM064567.1, read as the reverse complement.
TAAATCTGATGAAAGAGTATGTGAGGCGCCCCTCCGAGCCTCTCACTGTCCCGGTGTTGATCTGCAGCGATCGTGGTGGAGAAGGAGGAAGGGACAGTCAAGCTGCGGGGGAGGATAATTGGGACTGTCATGTTTCCGCGGATCAGTGGGCGGGGAATTCTAGACAAGTGGCTCACGAGTTGATATTGCACCTGCCTGAGCAACAGCGTGTAGCTGTGCAGCACTTGTTTGATTCAAACCCAGCTGTTTTCGCGGAGCATCCTGGCCTCACTACACAAGCGGTGCACGATGTCGATGTTGGGGACCACCCGCCCTTTAAATCAGTGCCATACCGTGTTCCCCCTATTAAATTACCAGCACTTAGGGAAGAGCTGGATTATATGCTGAAACGTGGGCTGATTTCTGAGGGTGCAGTAAGGTGGACTTCCCCCGTCACACTGCAGCCCAAACCAGATGGCAAGGTGCGGTTTTGTATAGATTTCCGCAGGTTGAATGGTTTAACCCCCACAAATGCCTACCCTCTCCCTCGCGTGGACGACACTGTGGATAAGATAGGAAAGGCCAAGTTCCTCACTAAGATAGACCTTGTTAAGGGGTATTGGCAAGTGCCCTTGTCTGAGCGAGCGCGAGAGGTGTGTGGGTTTGTGGTGGACGGTGCCACATATCGTTGCCATGTTATGCCATACGGGCTGAAAAATGCCCCTGCAACGTTTCAGAAATTAATGAACGACATTGTAGCCGACATTCCCAACTGTACAGTGTACCTAGATGATGTCATAATATACGACGATGATTTTAACAGTCACTGTGCTCACATCGGACAGCTTTTTAATAAACTGAATGAAGCAGGTTTGGTGGTAAACCTGGGTAAGTGCGATTTTGTCAAAGCCACAGTTTTGTACCTGGGGTTCGAGGTGGGGATGGGTCAGGTGTGCCCTCCACAGACAAAGATCAAAGCCATCGATCAGTTTCCCCAGCCTACGACTAAGAAACAAATCATGCGGTTTCTAGGTACGATAGGCTATTATCGTCGCTTCATCAAAGGCTATTCGACTGTACTTGCTGACCAGGTGGTCACTCATGCTTCAGGAGTATAATTTGGACATACGCCATATTGCCGGTTCTGATAACGTGATCGCGGATTGTCTATCAAGGGTGGATGATGTTGGTTAGACTGCTACAGGATTGAGGGTTGAGTGTGGAGGAAAATAGGCTGTCACTGTAGTTCAGCCGAAAAAAACAAATTAAAAAAGCAAAAAACCTTATAAAAACTCTTTATTTTTATAACGTGTAGAATTTTGTATAAGATGTTGTAGCAGTATCTAAGTTGAATGTTTTCGCTTATTGTCGCTAAGTTAGTTGAACTTGCTCGGTGGAGTGCAACAGTCTTTATTTTGTTTTTACATATAGTGCCTTGTGTCGCAACAGTGTGTGGTACTATGAGAAGCTTTCTGTTAGATATGAAGAACTTAGTCAAGTGTCTTATATCTTGGGGGAGGTGTGACGCTCCTGCATAGTACCCACGTGCGGGCATGCGATAGAAACCGGCTGGCGGCAGCCGGCCAGTCGGCTTTTCCTTAGTATATATCCTACGACAATGTAACTAATGTCTGGGATATTCTTATGTTGTTTCACAGCTTGAAGCTGCCCTTATTCTTAACCAACACATCTTAGTATATTTTATTCTCGATAGTTGATTATTTCATTATAATATATAAGATGTAAGTCTAGTGAGAGTGGGAGGAGACGAGCGGGAGAGAGAGACCGGTTGGGGGACGTTGCTTTGCGCGTGCACGGAGAGACTAGCTTGGGACGAGCCTGATGTTGCCACGTGCATTTGATTTTTAGGCTTAGTTTCGACTCACGCAAGGGGTAGAGGATTTTGACCCGGCAACCGTGTTGAGTGTTGCCAGCATGGGAGGTATTTTGCATGCCTAGGGTGGGGTCCAGACAGATTCAAGACTCAGAGCTCACCTCACTGTCGTACCCTTCGGACCCCCTTGATATCTATCCCTCTCAACCCCACTTAGAAACTTTCTCTCTTACTTTGTATACCTTCTTTCCACTACTTCACCAATCTATTTAATTATCCCATCCCCTTGATAGACCTTATATCTATTATTGTATTAACAACGAGCTCTCAGATAACTAGATAGGATTTAGGGCCTTATGCAGAGATGTAATTGTTAATGAGACCTAGGAAGCTTTTTTGTTGTCTCATATTTGGTGGTTTCATGCTTGCTAGTGTGTTCTTGTGGCAGGTGAGCAGGGGCTAGACCGGAGGGGAGGCTTTTTGTGATCCTTTAAGTAAAGTCTGCTGGTGCGAGTCCTGTGGGCCCGCACGGCTTTACTAGGATACCCGTGGGAGTCTGGGGGCATTTTCTTGTCTGTGTCCCTGTGTGTCTAGTGTTGCGTTGTGTGAGGGCCCTTGCCTAGTCCACTCAGCACTGTACTAGCACGTCTTGCTTTTGTTTTAGGGTCGCCAGGAGAGAGTCAGATACTTGGGATCTGAGTCTCTCAAGAGAGCACCCTTTCAATTAGAGTAATTTGGCGCACAGACTTGGGAACGTCCCTAGGCTAGAGCAGGTGGCTCAGCCCAGGTATCCGAAGCCTATATCCTTCCGGCTAGACCTCTGCTACCTGGCAGATTAACAGCTAGCGGTTTATTATATCTGTATGCTTGTTATTGTGCCACAGTTTACCGTCTTTGTGAGCATTGTGAGTCAGGGTGTGGCTGAGAGACTCTGTCCGAGCAGGCTTGCCTGACTAAGAGTGAGAAGCACACCTGTATGTGGTTATGTTGCGAGTTGCTGCCTTTATTTAATTATACCTATGCCATTATACACTGTATGGCCTATCACTAGTATTTATTCCTGCTTATGAGATAAGAGTTCTCTAAATCCGTAACTTACTTTCTTTGCTAAGCATCAGATCCTACAGTAGCCGCATGCAGTTTAGAAACCTGCATCTTGTCTACCTGTACGATGTTTTGAGGACTGTTTGCTTTCACCTTCTTTCACGCAGGGGTGATTAGTTGTATTAATTAACGTAACGTTAAATGTACTTTCTTCTAGTTTGTTATTAAATTGTTTCTGCAATTTAATTCCGTTATCTATCTTTTCCTTGAAGCTTTAAGTCAACTTAATTGTGTGATCTTTTATATAGCCTGCTTGACTATCAGCAGTCTATAGTGCGTGCACCCTGTAACCGAGTCATAGGATACCTCGTTGTCCAGGCAGGACTCTTGACGGTTTAGGGTGGTTTGTTACCTGGGTTTATAGATAAGGGTTGGATCTAGCGTTTTCCGTTGTTGCTTGTTGCCGCATACCTACTCCAATAGAAAGAGCCCAGTGTTTATATATCCCAGGACGTAACAGAGGCGAATGTCAGGGGAAGAGGACAGCCCCAGACATCGCACGAAGCCATCCTTGAATAAGACCTCCAGGATGTGGTGACGGCAAGCCAACCACAGCATTGTGAACGTAAGCACCTTGGATCATCCCTGTGTTCAGGTTTCAAATCCCAGTCCAACAATTTGCTCCAAAATGCCAAAATCCTGAACTTACTGAAGTACGGATTCAGCCTGTTCTCGTTCAGTGCCGTCCATTGCAGAGGGTACACCAAGAAGCTCATCGACTCCATCACCCGTCATTACATCCGCAATCCGGTCAACCTCCTTCTTTTCCTTGGCGATATCTTCCAAGAGTTTCCCATCCCAGTGCAAGACTAATGGATCTGAAGCTTCTCCCATCTCCTTTCGGATCTTGTTCCGGGTTCTATGAACAGTTGCAGGCGAGAATACCAACTCATCCATGTCATGAACCAAACTCTAAGCTGGTGCTGCAAAAGACGACTTTGCTTGTCTCATGGACAAGTTGTCGAGATCCTAAGCAGCGATGAGATTCAGGTCCGCAAGGGCCTTCCTTCTCCTCTTCTTTGGAGTCTGGGCCTTGGTGGTGTTGGGCACTTGGTACGTCTCGTCGGCATCATCCTTGTCTTCCACGTTGGTTTCAGTGCTGCTACCATCCGCCGATTCCGCTTCCAAAAGCACCACATCCCTGAGCTGTGTCACCTCAGCATCTGATTTCTTCTTCCTAGCCAGGGCTGCAAGATCCCTCTTCCGCTTTTCAGCATTCTTCTTCGCTGTCTTCTGGTCCATCCCCGCAAGACATGACGACATCCGGTCTTCCCTCTGCGAGGGAGGTAATCCTTGTTCATCTGAGGCACCTTGGAGGAGGATAACACGGAGGAGTGCACCAGATCAAAGAGAATAAAATGTTGTATAAGTGAAAACAAAAAGGCCAACTTGAGTGACCCCTCAAAATCTTCATACAGCTGTCAAATTTTGTGTGAACAATTCTTTATAAAGGTGTAATACGGGCAAGAGTCACCCTGACCCGAAATCCTCCATTCCTACATTTGAGACACCCTAATATATATATATATATATATATATATATATATAAATATATATATATATATATATATATATATATATATATATATATATATTTGGAAGAGCAGTAAAGGCAACAAGGTTTTCTCTGCCCCAATTAGTAATGGGGCAAAAGTTCTCAAATTGGCCAAACTATTGGAACGAACGTCTTAAAATCTCAATACTAATATGTTTAACATGACTGAAAAGGGGGTCCAGAACAAGCGACTACCTCCCCCTTAAAGGTGGGGGCTCATGGGTTGAGATAAACATGGAATGATAATCGCCAAGCTGTACATAATTATCTTGCAAAATGCAATGGCACTGAAATAATTATTAACAATGGTATAAAGGATTTTGTGGATCGTCTATACCGGGCCTGTGACGTCACAAGAGTGTAAGTCCACCATCCAGTCTAGGCTAAGGATACTGGTGTGACGTCACTATGACGTCACTGGCCCGGTATAGACGATCCGCAAAATCCTTTATACCATTGTTAATAATTATTTCAGTGACATTGCATTTTACAAGATAATTATATGCAGGTTGGCGATTATTTGTCCATGTTTACCTCAACCCATGAGCCCCACCTTTAAGAAGTCGGGAGATCTTACTTGGAGAAAGTAATCCATGTCATATGCAAGTCGTAAAATCCATATTCCTGGATACCATACACGGATTTCTACAAATATTCCCACGCAACTCGCGCTGAACTGATTTGGGTGAGAATTAAATTAAATCATATAAGATATATTATATATATATATATATATATATATATATATATATATATATATATATATATATATATATATATATACAGTAGATATATACAGTATATATATACTGTATATATATATATATCCTATATGATTTCATATCATTCTCACACAAATCAGTTCAGCGCGAGTTGCGTGGGAATATTTGTAAAAATCCCTGTATGGTATCCAGGAATATGGATTCTACAACTTGCATATGAAATGGATTACTTTCTCCAATTAAGATATCCCGACTTCTTAAGGGGGAGGTAGTCGCTTGTTCTGGACCCCCTTCTCCGTCATGTTTAACATATTCTCGGAGCAGCACGCCTAGGCAGACTCCTACATGATGCAGTCTGCACTTTCGGATAAAAAAAACGACAACCGAGCAGGGGCAGCAGCAGCGACATACACTACCCCATATCAAATGTAAACCCTATCCAAAATAATATCACGGTCTGCTACGTTAATGCACGCAGCTTACGCAACGAATTTGAAGACCTGGAAGCACTTGCATGTATGGAGGAATGCGATATAATCGGTGTTTCACAATCTAGGATCAACATGGAAAAGCGTGATTTTTTAGCGGAATACGCATTACCAGGTTATACTCCCTTCAGCTGCGAAAGGTCCCATAGAATGGGTGGGGGCGGGGGTTCTGTGATATGTTAAAAGTAATCTTCACCCAATCGAGGTAACCAAACCTGCCATAAATAATATTGATACTAGTTACGTTCAAATAAATATTCAAGCAAGCAAGATAATAATTGGCCTCATTTATCCTGCACAATCACCCGATACTGACGAGAAACTCTATGATCAAATAGCAGAAATAAGTTGTCAGGAAGAAGCAGTAATATTTGGCGATTTCAATCTGCCAGTCACAACATGGGGCGAACCATTAAATGCTCACGCGGGACATGATCTATATGCTAATCTTCAGGAAAGTGCCCTTTATCAACACGTAGAACACAACGAGGAGAAATAACATTCTGGATATTATTCTAACGACAAATGAAAGACTGGTAAATAGCGCTAAAATCGGACTGGAATTTAGCTCTAGTGACCATAGGATAGTGTCCTTTAACATTAAAGTAAATAATGACAAAGAAAACGAGAGCACGGAAAAAGTACCAGATTATCGAAGGGCCTTAGAAGGCATCTTGCTAATACTGACTGGAGTGAAATGACCGAAACTCATGATGTAAATCGATTATGGAACATATTATCTAATAACCTAAACACAGCCATAAATACAAGCGTCCCTCTACGAAACCGGCGCCCAGCAGGCAAATAGAAGCCAAAATGGTGGAATAATGAAATACAAAAACAGCCTCTTAGTAAAAAAGCAGGCATACCAAAAATATAAGGACACTCAGAATAATAGCGATAAATTAGAACGCGATAGACTGTGTCGAACAACCAAGAATCTCATCAAACGAAGCAAGACAAATCTGGAACTCCATATTGCCAGCCTCAGCAAGTCCAATCCGAAAGAATTTTTCAGCTACAGTATTCTATTTTTTATTGATTTCACCACACCACCAAACATCGCCAATGAAATTAATGAAAGCATATATGTGATCCACCGGGATTCGAACCTGGGTTATCACACACAGATTTGTAGACACCTTAACCATTACACCACCAAGACGGTTAAAGGTTTATGCACACGCCTACGACTTATTATCCTTTCTAGAATACTGGATATTAATCTAATCATGTTCATATTCCCACCGCACTATGGTAGCCTAATGTTTAAGTGAGAGGAAAGAATATTCATGGGGCACAGAACATATAGAACGGCCTCGCTATGAATTATCCCTGAACCCACTGATAATCTAATCTATATATTAATCTATATAAGAAACAGACAAACGGTAACTTCAACAATAGGCCCACTTGTTGCGGAAAATGGAGATCATACAGATAACAAAGTACAAATGGCGAATATCCTAAATAACTATTTTGCATCAGTCTTCACGTCGGAAGATACTACCGGTAGCCGACCTACCCCTACGAATCAATCAAATGGCACTGAGCTCGAAAACTTTACGATTTATGAAGACGATATCCTGTTCGCAATCAACAATTTGAAAGTTAATAAAACCCCAGACCCTGATAAAATATCCCCAAGGATTCTAAAAGAAGCAAAACACGAATTACTAACCCACTCGCAAATCTGTTCAACAAATCATTGAATGTTGGGATAGTTCCAAACGAGTGTAAACTAGCTAACGTGACGCCCATATACAAAAAAGGAAATAAGTCTTCTCCCGGCAATTATCGACCAATTATCTTAACATCAGTAACTTGCAAATTAATGGGAGCCATTATAAGGGACAAAATAGTAAAATATTTGGAAGAAAATCATTTAATAAAAGATTCCCAGGATGGTTTTAGAAATAAACGTTCATGCTTAACAAACTTACTCGATTTCTTCATTGACGTTTCCAAATCATATGATAAGGATAGAACAGTTGATATAATATATCTCGATTTTCAGAAAGCTTTCAATACCGTACCCCATAAGCGACTAATTGACAAAATAAAAGCTCATGGCATAACAGGAAAAGCTCTGAAATGGCTCGAAAATTGGCTCTCAGACCGTAAACAGCGAGTTGTAATAAATGGTGAAGAATCTGATTGGTGCAAATTAAATAGTGGCGTTCCCCAGGGTTCGGTATTGGGTCCCATTCTTTTTATAATTTATATAAATGACTTAGACGAAGGAATAGAATGAAAAATTCCGAAATTTCCTGACGATACAAAAATACTAATACAATAACCTCAACAGTACATTGGCAAAAACTACAAGGTGACCTAGACACTTTAGTTAACTGGGCAGAAAAATGGCAAATGAAATTCAACATAGAAAAATGCAAAGTATTACACATCGGTAGTAACAACGCTAAAAATGATTACTCAGTGAACAACATTCAACTATCAAATACAAATAATGAAAAGGATCTGGGAGTTATAATATCAAGTGACCTGAAGCCGAGTAAACAGTGTACAGAGGTAATAAAAACTGCTAATAAATTGGTGTGTTTCATTGGCAGAACATTCAAATTCAAATCAGAAAAAATCATACTTACTCTATTCAACTCATTGGTGCGTCCCCATCTCGAATACTGCATGCAATTCTGGTCACCGCACTACAGAAAGGACATAAATAAACTTGAAAAGGTGCAACGCAGAGTCACTAAAATTATACCTAGATTGCGTAATAAACCGTACGAAGAGCGCTTAAAATAACTACATTTGTTTAGCTTAACAAAGCGAAGAATGAGAGGTGACCTAATAGAGGTGTTCAAAATCTTCAAAGGATTCAGCAACCTAAATGTAAGCGAATTATTTATGATCAATCAAGCAAACACGAGAAACAATGGTTATAAGATTATAGGCAAGCGTTTTCATTCTCACGAGGCGAAGCATTTCTTCTTCAACTGTGTTGTGAATAATTGGAACAGACTACCCTCGAACATTGTAAACTGTAATACTGTCGAAACATTCAAGAACCATCTGGATAAACACTTGGCAAATAACCCCCAATTATCACAGTTTCTTTCAGAATAACGCGCAACGAAGTGTCAACGCATGCTGTAATGTATAAAGATAGTCATACATCTGTTCCCTTTAGAATTGTAGTAATAGACATAGCTTAGATTACAAATCAACTTCTTTTTCTCCCTGTTCTATCCGAATTTCCGTGTCAGTTTGTCCATACTACATGGTATTTTTCCAATCTGTTTCCATGCCAGCAATAGCTGGAGAGAGTGGTGGGTGGGGAGGAGCCTTCTTCTTTGCTATCCATTTCTCTACCTCGTAGTCAATAGATTAGTAGTCTTAGATATCCAAACTAACCCGTAAGGACCAATTGGTCTGTTGCAGTTTGTTCGCCTTTGTATTTCTTTGAATATTAGTATTGAGATTTTAAGACGTTCGTTCCAATAGTTTGTCCATTTTGAGAACTTTTGCCCCATTTCTAATTGGGACAGAGAAAACCTTGTTGCCTTTAATGCTTCAAAAACCAAATTTCTCCATCTAACTCTCCTTCAGGAGCTCCCAGAGGACTATCCCTTATACTTCAACAATACAAAAATCAATCCTTCATCTTCTCTCAATACTCTTGGTGTCTCTTTTTCTTCTGCTTTCTCTTGGAGGGACCATATTACCAGTCTTGCTAAGGCAGCCTCCCAGAAGCTGGGTGTGCTCAACCGCCTCAAGGGATTATTTACCCCTGCACAGCTTCTTGCTCTGTACAGGGGCACAGTGCGTCCTTGTATTGAGTATTGTTCACATGTGTGGGGAGGATCTTCTCACACCGCACTCCTAGACAAAGTAAAAAGGAAAGCCTTTCGTATCATTAACTCCCATTCACTCACCAACTCTCTGCAATCTCTCTCTCTCTTCGCCGCAATTTTGCATCTCTCTCGCTATTATATCGCTACTATAATAATCAGTATTCCTCAGAGCTCTTCCAGTGTATACTACCTTCCCTTTACGTAGGGTACGTAGTACCCGTCTTGCAACACAATCCCACCCCTACTCTATGCAACTCTCCATTCCTAGAGTGAAACGTTATTCTCATTCTTTCTTCTATTCAACAGCTGAGCTCTGGAACTCTCCCAGAATCAGTCTTTCCCTCTTCCTATGGCTTAAATTGCTTCAAACTCCGTGTGCCCAGGCATTTTGGCTCGAACGTCCCTTGATTTTGGCCCTGTCACTCTTTCGATTCTGGGGGAGGCACTTGCTGCAGGCAGTTCTGCATTTTGTCTCCCTCACTCACATAGAAAAACAAAACAAATGTTTGTCAATATTATGACCTTTCGTGCCCTTTAGGTTTCGGTTTTTTACTGGCGGAACATTTTTATACTGACAAATTTAATATTTTATCTTGAAAGTGGGTCTAGTGGGTGTTATTTCAAGCTTGGTGGAGTACGAGGATACTCAAAAATAATTAAATAATTAAAAACAAAGACCAAAAAACAAGCACTACCCCCTTAATATAAATAGGAAAAAGTTAAGTATCGATTATCTCGCCGTGATAGAGCATGTACACTCGTCCTGACTGTCGGTGGTTAGAAATACTAGAATATATATATACAGTATATATATATATATATATATGTGTGTGTGTGTGTGTGTGTGTGTTTAACCCCTTCTGTACCGGCGACGAATTCCTGTTTTCTTCTAGCTATAATTAGACGATTTTGTGCAGTTTAAGAAGGATTTGTGATAGTTAAAACGGTTAATTGACATAGTTTGAAGCCATTAGTTGCTGGAGGCCATTTACAACTGAATAAAACCGTCTACAATTTGCCAGAGTATAACGAAAAGGACCTCACCGGTAATAAAGGGTTACACACTCCCGGCCGGGATCGAACCTCCGTCATTCAGAACGAGTGTCCAAGCTCTTCATCTACTACACCACGGCGCAATAATGTAATCTTAACCTTATCCTAAATATATTAAGGAGATTGGACATCCTACTTTGAGAATGTATTTCAATTCATGCACAGGTCTCAGGATCTATATTCCAGGATACCATACAGGGATTTTTACAAGATTACCTACGCAACTCGAGTTATAGAAATGTAATTTTAATTAGCGCCCAGCCAAACACGAGTCATTAATATCAAATGTATCTCCTGCGACTTGTGCATGAATTAATATACATTCTCCAAGTAGGATTTCCCGTCTCCTAAATATATATAGGAACACGTTAAGATTACTTTATAACGCCGTGGTGTAGTGGATTAAGCGCTTGGACAGTCGTTCTGAATGTCGGAGATTCGATCCCGGCTGGGAGTATTTAAACATATATTAGCTCACGTGTATTTGTGAGATATACTTTATATATATATTGTGTGTGTGATATTTTATTATATGAAAGAGACACAAGGGAGCTTTCTGCAATAAACATACGTGGAAGTTAACCTTTTACTTGCGGTTGAAGAAAATTTGCATGTAAAATTGCAATGTCAGATATGCAGTACATTTTCTGTCGAGTAATATGTTTCCGGAACTTTTTTTTTAACAAGAACAACAAAACAGGTCAAGCCCCCAGAGGATTGTGCAACAGGTAGGAATAGCTCTACAACCTGAGTGAGAGAGAGAGCCTACATAGATACACAGACCACACACAGAGAGAGAGAGAGAGAGAGAGAGAGAGAGATGAAAGTGGAAACAAACATAATTTAGGAACAACAGTAATACAGGATAGAGATAGAAAAATATTGTAGTTTATTGAATGAATGCCATAAAGAAAGAACGACAAAACGAAAACAAAGCGTTAAAACGTTTAAAGGATACTAGCACCAAGCAATAAAAGTGAAGCAGCATAAAAAGAACGAGTAAAATGTGTCAGAACAATATAAGAATAGAAGCAAAGGGAGCAAAAAATACATTTCCTGACCATGTCAAGAAGGCTACAGTGTTGCTGGGGACATAATGCCAGAAGGGATGTGAGAGACACAATGTAAAAGCGAGAATAAAGAAGATAGAAAGGCAAGGGAAGAAAGACATAAAACACAAGGAAAAATTACATTCAAGAAATGATAAATAGATAAACCAACACGAAATTACACAAACAAAAGACAAAAATAAACCAACACGAAATGACACAAACAAAAGACAAAAATAGTAAAATAACAAAGGAATGTAAGCAAACGACGAACGTATAAGAGCATTACGTCAAAACAATATACACACTAAATATTTGACAACAACAAGTCTGGAAGACAGGGACAATAAAAGAGACTATTCCAGCTAAAGAAAATAGGGGTTGCTGGAGACTGTAAGGGACATACTGCCACGGGGGGCGTCAAGGAGAGAACGTAAAAGAAAATATACAACGAAAAGGAAGGAATTGTTAAGAGAAAGAACAAATATACAATTTCAACATGAAATAAAAAGGAAAACACAACTGACAACAATTAATGCCTGACAAGGAAAACCATTAACATAGAAAGTACCAACCAAAGAAAGCTATGTAGAAAAACAAACGACAATTAACCAGCAAAATGTGATTGCATGATAGGAAGCAACATATCATTAATATTGAAACTATAAATAGTTAACAACAGAATGTTGAAACCACAAAAGAAAGAAACGAAGAAATATGTGAAATTGATAAAGTAACAACGAAAACGTGAAATCAGGTACCCAAGTGTGAATTATAAAGTGAAAGTTTGATGAAAAGTAACAACGAAAGAGTGGAAAACGACAGAAAGAAACTATATGGAAGAGAAATTTCAAAGCAAGTTAACCCTTTAGATATTATTATGTTCTCTCCACCAACCAACTTTACTCCTAAACTCGATCAATGAAATTAACAAACACATGTGGCAGTCCAGGGATTCGAACCCAGGACGCTCACACCGAAAATCAACACACTTATGCATTGCGCCACGAAGGCAGTTAAAAGAATGATGCACAAGCCTACGATTTATTATACAGTTTCGAATCCTGCATACCAATCTTAGCATGTACATTCATTCCAACTGGACAATCGGAGGCTATGCATAGGTGAATGGAAAGAGTAATTAATGGGATGCTTAATCCTAGGGAAGGCCTCTCTATTAACTACTCCTGAACCAGAATTAATTATCATGTTCTCTCCACCAACCATCTTTACTCCTAAACTCGATCAATGAAATTAACAAACACATGTGGCAGTCCGGGGATTCGAACCCAGGACGCTCACACCGAAAATCAACACACTTATGCACTGCGCCACGAAGACAGTTAAAAGAATGATGCACAAGCCTACGATTTATTATGCAGTTTCGAATCCTGCATACCAATCTTAGCATGTACATTCATTCCAACTGCACTATCGGAGGCCAAGGATAAGGATGTCCTTGTTTTCACTTGGCTATTATTGGACGATTATATATATCTTAAGAAGAATTATTATGTTGGACTCAGGGTTAATTAATCTCGAATATCTTCGATTCCTAGAGCCTTCCAAATTGGAATAATATCGCCTACGGTTACCCAGAATAATAGGAAAAACTCCGTCCTAATCCTAAAAGGGTATATATATATATATATATAAAAATATATATATATAAATAACCTTATACAAATCCGGGCGGATGGGACTCGTCAGCCTCGGTCGGCAACCTGTCTAGGGGAGTAAACCTTATACAAATCAGTACTGCTATCTTAGGGTGAAGCAGGTTAGTGGATGGATTAGCCGCACACCACTGTAGAAAAATAGTGCTAAAATATACATAAAAGGCCTCGGAGTCAGACTTCAGTGGTCAATCCTGTAAGTCCTTCAGTAAACTGGCATGGGTAGTCCCTCTTACAGGGGATAGGTTCGCTTGGGGACATTTTGTGTATGGCCACCCCCGTTAAGGGGAGTAAGGCGTCTGGCAATATATATATATATATATATATATATATATATATATATGTGTATATATATATATATATATATATATATATATATATATACATATATAGATATATGGAGGTTAAATCACCAATACGTGTGATCAAATAATGTAGTAAATTTCGTTAGGCAAATTGAAACAATGGAACACCAAGCTTTCGTCTATTCTCTCAAGACATATTCAGGGTAATACAAGAGAACAAAATTGTTAAAAAATATGACTTCAGAGGCCATCAACCCTATTGGATTATTAAGCCAGCACACTGCAAGTCAAAAAGAACGTCAGGACTGTAGCCTCTCTGCGAGAACTCCAGTCCCTTGAAGAGAACAGGGGGAGAGTGAGGCTTAAATACCCGTCCTAAATCATCTGTGAGTTGCTAATTAACATATAAATACAAAAAGTGTTGCCATCCGACTGCCTTTTGCCATATTTTTAGGAACATACTTCTTTTACATACAAAATGAATGTCTTACAAATTATATTTAGTTATACAGATATGCATTTACATTGAACTATGAATAACAATACAATCTAATATATTATGCTTTGCATTGTTCTGATTTTCTTAAGTTCATTGATATGTATCAACTTGTATAATGATTAGATTAGATTGTATTGTTAAGACATATTTCAATGTATATGCATATCTGTGTAAGTATATACATAAACCTCAGTAGATCTGGACTGGACACGAAAATGGAACTTTGCAGTAAGGAACCCAAAATCGGAGAACGATCCCCCAAGTTTGAACCTCGAAACCGTGAAAATTACAAATTTTCGCGGTCACGAGGTTCGAACTTGGGGGTTCGTGTGCCGATTTTTGGTCCCTTACTGGAAAGTTCCATTTTCGTGTCCAGTCCAGATCTACTGTAGTCTATAGTATATATAATTTGTAAGACATTAGTTTTGTAAGTAAAATAAGTATGTTCCTAAAAATATGGCAAAAGGCAGTAGGATGGTAAAACATGTTGTATTTATATGCTAGGTAGCAACTCACAAATGATTTAGGACGGGTATTTAAGCCTCATTCTCCCCCTGTTTTCTTCAAGGGACTGGAGTTCTCGCAGAGAGGCTCTAGTCATGACGTTATTCTTGACTTACAGTGTGCTGGCTTAATAATCCAATAGGGTTGATAGCCTCTGAAGTCCTATTTTAACTAACTAAAGCTCGGGTTACACATACACGTTCTAACGTCCCGTACGGCCCCGACCTCTTAATAAAAAGCGCCTAGGCGGCGTCCTTTTTATGCATGCATAAAATGGTCCGTGTGGGTCGGGGCAACTGCCAGAAAACGTGTTATGCCGGGACACCCACAGGACATACACGGACACACACAGAAGTTATTTTCTTGGTCGGGGACGGACGGGACGTTAGAACGTGTATGTGTGACCCGAGCTTTACTGTTTTCTTGTATTACCCTGAAGATGTCTTTAGAGAATAGACGAAAGCTTGGTGTTCCATTGGTTAAATTTTCCTAGAGAGTTTTAATATATATATATAAAGTAGATCTCAAATACAGCTACTAAACATTTGTATACTCTCAGCCAGACTCGAACCACCAACAGTCAGGACGAGTGTCCATGCTTTAATCCACTACACCACGGCGTGATATACGATGTTTAATCTTGTCCTATATATACAGGTATATATATATATATATATATATATATATATATATATATATATATATATATATATATATATATATAATTATATATATATATATATATATATATATATATATATATATATATATATACCCCTTTTGCACGATAACGTCTTTTTTCCCTTGAATCTGGCTAACATTAGACGATTGTATGCAGTTTAAGAACAATTTATGTTATTCGAATGATAGTGTTTACCTCTGTAACTCCTAGAGGTAGATTATATAATTATACGAAACAAAAATCGTCTAATGGTAACCAGATTATAATGGAAATTACGTCATCGTGCTGAAGGGGTTAAGGAAAATGAAAATCCTACTTGGAAAATGTATTTCAATTCATACACAAGTCATAGGATGCATATCCCAGCATACCATACACGGATGTTTACAAGTACCCCCACGCAACTCGGGTGAAGTAATTTAAGTTATATCTCGCCCAGCCAAACACGAGAATCATTATTATCAAGTGTATATCACAAATACACTGTGCTATTGAATGTTTTTATACTCTTAGCCGGACACGAACCACCCACAGTCAGGACGAGTATCCATGCTTAAACCACTACACCACAAGCATTTCTCTTCTCATAATCTGCTCTCAGATCGCCAGTATGGCTTCCTTAAGGGTCGCTCTACTGGTGATCTTCTTTCATATCTTACTAACTATTGGTCATCCTCCTTTCGGGACTTCGGTGAGACTTTTTCTATTGCACTAGACATATCGAAAGCCTTCGATAGAGTCTGGCATAAATCTTTAATTTCTAAACTACCCTCCTTCGGTTTCTATCCCTCCATATGTGCCTTTGTCTCTAATTTCCTTTCCGGCCGTTCCATAGCCGCGGTTGTGGACGGCCATTGTTCACTTCCTCACCCTATAAACTCCGGTGTTCCTCAGGGCTCTGTCCTATCTCCTATTCTCTTTCTAATTTTTATAAATGATCTCCTTAACTGTACCTTAATTCCCATCCATTCATACGCAGACGACTCAACCTTACACTACTCCATTAGTTTTTCAGAACGCCCCAGCCAGCAATCCCTCAACGACAAACGTAATGAAGCCATAGAACTCTTAAATTCTGATCTAAATACTATTTCCAATTGGGGCAGAGAAAACCTTGTTAACTTTAATGCTTCCAAAACCCAATTTCTCCATCTATCTACCCGTCAGGATCTCCCAGCGGACTATCCCTTATTCTTCAACAATACAAAAATCAACCCTTCATCTTCTCTCAATATTCTTGGTGTCTCTTTTTCTTCTGCTCTCATTTGGAAGGACCATATTACCAGTCTTGCTAAGGCAGCCTCCCAGAAGCTGGGTGTGCTCAACCGCCTTAGGGGGTTCTTTTCCCCTGCACAGCTTCTTGCTCTGTACAGGGGCATAGTTCGCCCTTGTATTGAGTATTGTTCACATGTGTGGGGAGGTTCGTCTCACACCGCTCTCCTAGACAAAGTTGAAAGGAAGGCCTTTCGTATCATTAACTCCCGTCCACTCACCAACTCTCTGCAATCTCTCTCTCTCCGCCGCAATGTTGCATCTCTCTCGCTATTCTATCGCTACTATAATAATCAGTGTTCCTCAGAGCTATCCCAGTGCATACCACCTCCTTTACGTAGGGCACGTGGTACCCGTCTTGCAACTCAATCCCACCCCTACTCTGTGCACCTCTCCAACCCAAGAGTGAAACGTTACTCTCAAACTGTCTTCTACTCAACAGCTGAGCTCTGGAACTCTCTCCCAGAATCAGTCTTTCCCTCTTCCTATGACTTAAATTGCTTCAAACTCCGTGTGTCCAGGCATTTTGGCTCGAACGTCCCTTGATTTTGGCCCTGTCACTCTTTCAACTATGGGGGAGGCACTCGCTATAGGCAGTTATGCCTTTTGCCTCCCTCAATCACATAGAAAAACAAAAAAAAATATATATATATATATAGTCTCTGCCGTACTTGAACCATCGACAGTTAGGACGAGTGTCCATGTTCTAGCCTACTACACCACGGCCTGAGAAAGGATACTTAACCTTTCCCTATCTTTATTAACCCCTTTTATACCGGCGACGTCTTTATATTTTATTCTTGCTATATTTAGTCGATGTTGTGCATTTTAGGAAGGATATGTGGTAGTAAAACTGGTTAAATGAGATAGTTCAAAGCCTATTCATTGCTGGCGACCCTCTGTAAGCTGAATAAAATTGTCTAATATTAGCCAGATTAAGTTAAAAGGACGGCACCGGTACTGAGAGGGTTAAGGAGAAGGTAAATCCTAATTGGAGAATGTATATCAATTCATACACAACTCGTATGATCCATATTCCAGGAAACCATAAAGGGATTGTTACAATTACCCCTACGCAACTCGGGTGAACGAATTGGAATGCATTCTCCAAGAAGGATTTCCCTTCTCCTTAATATATAGGAAATGGTTAAGTATCCTTTATCACGGCGTGGTGTAAGTGGATTAAAGCATGGACACTCGTTTTAACTGTCGGTGGTTCGAGTCCGACTCATAGTATGATAACCATTACTAACTCACATGTATTTGTGAGATATATACTTGATATTAATGACTCTCTTGTTTGCTGGTCGACACTTAAAGGAAATCTCTGTAACCAGTGGGGGTACTTGTAACAATCCCTATATGGTATCCTGGAATATGGATCCTTCAACTTGTGTTGAATTGAAATACATTCTCCAAGTAGGATTTCCCTTCTTCTTAATATAATCAGGAAAAGGTTAACATCATTTATCACGCAAGAATAGTTTCAAAAACTTTAGAAAGACAAGAGATAAGAGCAATTGGACGATAGTTGGAGGGTTGAGAGCGGTCAACCTTCTTTGGCACAGGTTGAATGTGAGCAAACTTCCAGCATGAAGGGAAGACGTTAGAGGATAGACAGAGACAAAAGAGTTTGCCTAGGCAGGGAGTCAGCACGGAAGCACAGTTTTTGAGAACAACAGGAGGAACCCCGTCCGGACCGTACGCCTTATTAGTGTTAAGCCCAGAGAGGGTAGAAAGTACATCTTTAGAAGAGATTAGGATATTAGGCATAAGTAAGAGAGAGGAGGGCGGAGAGGGAGGAATAGCACCGGAATCATCCAAGGTGGAGTTTCTAGCAAAAGTTTGAGCGAAGAGTTTAGCTTTGTCAGAGGAAGAAGTGATGGTTGTGCCATCAGAGTGGGAAAGGGGAGGGAAAGACGAGGAAGAGAAATTGTTGGAGAGGTTTTTGGCTAGATGCCAGAAAGCTTGGGAAGAGCTAGAGTTGGATAGTTCAGTGCATTTATTATTGATGAAAGAGTGTTTGGCAAGTCGAAGAACAGATTTGGCTTGATTCCGGGCAGAAACATTGAAGAATGAGAGTCTTGAGTTTTAAGGCGTCGGTACCGTTTGAATGCTTCCTCCTTATTGCGGACAGCAGTAGAACTGGCGTGAGTAAACCAAGATTTTTTAGCATTAGTCTGAGAGAAAGAGAATGGAATGTATGCTTCCATGCCCGATAGGATTACCTCGGTAATGCGTTCAGCATTCTCCGAGGGTCCTCGGCCATGGAAGCAGAAATCATTCCATGGGAAATCAAAGAAGTACTGCCGAAGAGCCTCCCAGTCGGCAGCGCCAAAGTGCCACAAGCGCCGCCGGCTAGGAGGATCGGGTGGCTGTACTGGAGAGATAGGACAGGTGACAGAGATAAGTTTATATATATATATATATATATATATATATATATATATATAAATATATATATTCTCTTTTAAACAGACGAGGTTAAAAGCAATAGAAGTTTCAGCATTCAGGATTTTATTGTTACAGCTTTCAATAGTTCTAACAATTTTCCTCTGGGGTTCAGAGATGAGGTACAAAAGGTTAGCAAAATTCATGGTGGATCCAACGTTTCACAAGTAAACATCTTGCATCTTCAGGGAATGGAGAGGTAATGATTAGAATAGGGACAAAGCATCATATTTATACAAAATTCGAGGATCAAGTAGAGGGAGGTGGGCGGAGCTACTTGGTGTGTGGTGGCTGTTCATTGGTGGAAGGCAGTCTATTCGCGAGATGGGCACTAAATCTTATCGGTGGTTGGTTGTTGGCTGTGGGTGGCTGTGATTGGGTGAGCCTTTCCAGTTCATTGTGTGTGTCATTCCAGGTGGTGCAATGGGTGAGGGCTCTCCTGACATAGGCGGCGATGGTGGACTGTAGGTATCGTTTAGGGCATTCACTTTCCCCATTAAGACATTGGCCATTGTTAGTAGGTTTGGTGTACACTGTAGTTTTGAAGCCGTGGTCATGGAGGGAGACAAGGAGGTCGAGGAAGGGTAGATGTCCATCGGTGGTTTCTTCGTATGTGAAGTTGAGTCCGGAGGCGGCCATGAAGCGCTGCTGGAGGTCCCTGAGTTCGCCCAGGTCCTTCACCCGCACGAAGTTATCATCGATGTACCTGCAGTAGACAGTGGGCCGGTGGGCAGCCAGGAGTTCCTCTTCGATAGTTCCCATGAAGAAATTGGCGAACAGGACCCCCAGGGGGCTTCCCATCGCTACACCGTCGATTTGCTGGTACATATTCCCGCGGGGGCAGAGGAAAGGGGACTCCTTGGTACATAGTTCCAAGAGTGTCTTCAGGGCCTTCTCTGGGATGTCCAGGGGGGGGCGTATTAGGGCAGTGGTAAACTCGACGTAGGATAAAATCTATGGTCTTGTCAACGGGCACGTTGGTAAACAAACTCTCTACGTCGAGGGAGGCGATGATGTGGTCGTTAGCTGGGGGGGCATCTCGTAGAATTTCTAGGAAGTCATAAGCAGAGTTGAGGTTGTATTGCCGTGGAACAAAATGGGTGAGGAGTTTGTTCAGGGCCTTGGCGGTCTGGTAGGTAGCAGTAGGGATCTGTGATATGATGGGGCGGAGGGGGTTCCCAGGTTTGTGGGTTTTTATAGTACCGTAAGCATAACCTGGGGTGAATTCGCCGATGAGTTTCTTCAGGTGTACGCCATCGGCTTTGGCGTTGATAGCAGTGATGGTGGTGTTGGCTTTCCTTTTTATTTCGTCAGTAGGGTTGCGAGTGATCCTTTTGAATTTGTTTTTATCACTAAGAATGTCGTCCATTTTCCGTAGGTATTCTTCTTTTCCGTGTATCTAACCCTCCACCTTCAATCTGGTGCTATAAAAGATCACTATCAAGCCCCCCACCATCTTGCCCTAACTCGCGCCGACCTAGACAAACAAACCACCATACTCGCCAAAGAATCAGACCCCAGAAGACTAGCTATTTTAGAAGCTCTATACATCCAAACACTCAACCCCAGCATCAACAACCAAACACAATACCTTCAAATTCTTCCTTTAGGCAAGCGCTACAGGCATGCTGCCCCCCTTCCTCTCGCCCCGTGCCCCCCTCCCTTACGCTTCCGCGCTCAGCACACAACTGACAACACCAACCAATCACAGCCACCCACAGCCAACAACCAACCACCGATAAGATTTAGTGCCCGTCTCGCGAATAGACTGCCTTCCACCAATGAACAGCCACCACACACCCAGTAGCTCCGCCCACCTCCCTCTACTTGATCCTCGAATTTTGTATAAATATGATGCTTTGTCCCTATTCTAATTATTACCTCTCCATTCCCTGAAGATGCAAGATGTTTACTTGTGAAACGTTGGATCCACCATGAATTTTGCTAACCTTTTGTACCTCATCTCTGAACCCCAGAGGAAAATTGTTAGAATTATTGAAAGCTGTAACAATAAAATCCTGAATGCTGAAACTGCTATTGCTTTTAACCTCGTCTGTTTAAAAGAATATATATATATATATATATATATATATATATATATATATATATATATATATAGCATACAACACAACATAAAATGAAGGAGATAAAAAACGTCATATAGTTAACAAAATTACAACGGACATAAAAAAGATAACACAAATGAAAAGGAAACAAAGCACCAGATACATACAAGTATCATTCTGGGACCATACTGTACTGTGGGAGAGTTTGTCACATACTAACTCAGGAAACGTGAGGTCAACAAAGAACAGGAGAGAAGAGGGGTGGTCACAGGTGGTTTAAAGTGCTATAAGCTCTTTCAGCCGAGATTTGTCAACAGTTCTGGTCTTACAATTATACACATTTGGTTTATTCAGAATACAGTTACTTTATGATTCAATTTTCCGCTTAGTCATGATGTCAATGCCATGGAACAGTGAAATGTTTACTCGGAGAAGATTATAATATGAAATTGTTGGATAAGGCCCCCGTGTTATTGTACAGCAATAATATATTTAGCGTGTCGTAAGTAACAAGTAACAAGAACGCAAATAATACATGCATACTGTATATTGCACCTACTATAAGAAATCTACATTTTCATACGGCTCACATAATTATTTATCAACTGGAGAAAACCATATTGATATGTAGTAGAAATAGTCTAGGAGATATGGAGACCAATCAATATATATTACGAATAACAAGAAATGCAAAGGGTTCATACAAAACCATATTGATATGTAGTAGAAATAGTCTAGAAGATATGGAGACCAATCAATATATATTACGAATAACAAGAAATGCAAAGGGTTCATAAAAAAAACGACATACACAAAGAGAGAATGATATACGATCGGAAGAAAAATAGACAATAGATCACAACATAAAATAATGAGCAGAGTCAAAACAATAACCAACCCTTTGCAGCTACCATTGCACATTTTGAAGACAGATACAACACTCGAAAAACAAAATTAATACAAACATAAACATATACACATTTTCGGTAAAGAACAAGGGGGTTACTGTGTTGGTGGAGATGGATACAAATGTCACAAGCGATGCTATTGTATACGACATTTGGAATCATATACGAGCAATGCAAGTAAATATAAATTATTCCTACTCTCCTAATAATACCAAGTTATTACAAGGTGCAGAATTTATACAGTCAAAGTCATAATCAAGATGCACGGTAGCCATACCTAGAAGTCAGAGGTGGGAAAGGATTTATGGTGGTTTCTGGTCCTCTACGGTGTCCTGATCATGAAACTGGCGGGTGCCACCCCGGCACCCTTGGGTAATTTTTGTTTACAGCTGCTTCAAAATACCGCATTTGTACATACAGCTACGTACAAAATGTAGAATCATATTCACTATTCTCAAATTAAACTCATCAAAGTCTAAATTAATGCTCTTTATTTTGGTTATCTGTTCAACAGGGATCTTTTGGTTGCTTAGGAAAGTCCACTAATAATACCAAATTATATAGTGTTCTTACTAATCTCCATACTCTTCCAAGTTGCATTTTCAATGAAAAGAATATATCTTACCTTCAAATTCAATAATATTTCATATATTAATTTTACCACACTTTCCATAGCAGTATGCCATGAGTAATATATCTAAAGAAAGACTAGTAATAAGGGTGCATGACATGTATTTGATAATACGAGATGTGTGAAAGTGTGACCAGGATATGCTGGAAACAAGAGAAGTGGAATATGAATAGGATTGAATGAGAAAGGTTTGCAGTTGAGTATGTTTGAAGGTTTCATGCATCTACTGTATACCTTCACATACATCAAAGATTTGTTTATCCTAGATCGTTTCATGAACCAACAGTGCTTAGGATATTAAAACTATGTGAGGAAAAGGCAAAACTCATGGAGGTTAATGGATTAATGTCGATATTACGAGGTATTACCAGCATTTGGTGGGTGTCATACCATTGCGTTGTCTTCTGCTTGGTTTGTATTCATTCTGTTAGGACTTATAGCTCCCTTCTTATCCCTATTAGGAATTCTGAGGTTGGTTACTGACTGGCTACTTGAACATTAAACCAATACCAGTCATGAAAGCTCCTAAACGAATGTATGAAAAGCGGGGCGAGACAGATGGTCAGTCTCCTTACACCCTATGTATCTGTTCACTTAGCAGTAAATAGTAAACATTTGTGATGTTCCATCCGGATATGCAAATTGAGGGTACATAGATAACAAGCTGTATCCGCTGTGGCGAACCAAATCTCCAAAGGGGAATGGTACAAAGACGAGCTCCTTGACCAAGCATAATCTAGCGTAATCCCAGAAAATGCACAATGCTTACTCTATAAATGGATATTTTATCGCTATAGTACCTCTACTTTGTTGTTTTGCATATAACAGGATTGTTTTCAAATGTATGTATGTATGTATGTATATACTCAGGCACCATACCCCGTAGCTTAGAGTGGCCGACTAGGGACAGAGCTCGAATCGAAACAACAAAATAAAATATAATACAAATTTACACACATCTAGGTCGTCCAGGAGAAGACCCACACACCAAGGCCCATTTGGGATCCCAGCAAATGATTCCCAGGTCGGAGAGGTTCTGGTCTCAGCAGGCAGACACGCAGTGGAGTGCACCACAATGCCCGCCAACATCACTTCCAGGCATGGCCCTTCATATATACACCAGTTCCCTGGGCTGGCCGCCTGACTAACTATTATCTAATCCAACTGGTGCCCGATCCCCACTCCCTATGACTGAATTATCACACATCTATTCACAAACATTTTCCATTCATTCCTATTCATCACCACTTTTCTTGCCTGTTCTTCAGTCATCTCTCTATCTGCCAACTCATTTTTCACACCATCTCACTATCTCCTCTAGGTCTTCCTCTCACTCTGTTTCCCCTTGTTTCTGACTAACATATTCTCTTTGTAAGCCATTCATCTCCCATTCGTTCAACATGTCCATACCAGCATAGCACCCTTCTTTCAAATAAGAACAACAATTATTCATGCCAGATCTATGTATCTGTTAGAAAGAGAAAGAGAGCCGTAGCGAAGAACGTTAGAAAAGTGAGTCAGGAAGAGGGGTAGAGAGTAAACGATATGCAGAGAAAGGAAGATAACTTGCCAGAAACCTGGAAGTGTGAAACGAAGAACTAGGAAGTGAAGACAAGAGAATCTTGGGAGGAGGACAAAAGACTGGTAAGAAGCAGATTACCAGCGTGTATATGACAAGCAAATGTGGAATGTAAGGACACAGGAAAGCGTTTTGAAGGTTTATAGGAGGGGAGAGATTAGAGAGAAGAGACCTAAAAATATAATTGTATCCTGAAAAACAAGATTTTGTTTTTCTCTTTTACTATGTGTATGAAGGAGACAAACGCCAAAGCTGCCTGTAACAAGTGTCCCCCAAGATATGTAAGAGTCAAAATGTCTTGACGCACAAAGCTTGAAGCAATTTTAATCATTGCATGAGGGAAAGACAGATTGAGGTAGAGAGTTCCAGAATTTACTTATCGGGTAGAATAAAGACTGGGAAAATCGGTTGACTCTTGGTGTAGAGACTTGGACAGAATAGGGGTGAGAATGTATTAAAAGGTAGTTCGCTCCCACTCTCCATAAGGAAGGAGGTATACACTGAGATAGCTCTGAAGAACAGTGCATTTTGCAATAGCAGTAGAAGAGTGAGAGAGATGCAAAATCGCGCGTGTAGAGAGAGAGTAGGGATTATATAAGAGGAGGTGAATTGATGAGACGAAATGCTTTTGATTCTACCATTTCGAGAAGTGCGGTATGAGTGGAACCTTACCACACATATGGACAATACTCATGAGTGCATCGTGCACTGTACAGAGCAAGAAGCTGTGCAGGGGTAAAGTATCCACAGAGACGGTTGAGCACACCTAACTTCTGGGAGGCTGTTATAGCAAGAATGGTAATATTATGTTTCCAAGAAAGGTCAGAAGAAAGAGAAATACCAAGAATATTGAAAGCAGATGAAGGGTTGATTTGTATATAAGACGAAGGGATAGTCATGTGGAAGATTGTGACGGGTAGATACTGTAGATGTAGAGATTGGGTTTTGAAAGTAACAAGATTCTTTCTGCCCCAATTGGCCATAGTTGATAGATTAGAAGATAGGCGTGCTATAGCCTCATCAGCATTAAGATAAATGGGAGGTAAAAATATTTTGTGTAATCACCAAATTAATTAAAATTTAAAGCCTCTCACACACACACACTCACACTCACTCTCTCTCTCTCTCTCTTTCAATATATACAGATAGATATATTGATAGATATATGGTATACATAGAAAATGTCGCACTGAAAGGATAACATTAAGAATAAAGCTATATGAAAACATGTTGATATAATTATAATGCCGGATTATGCATCATCCTGCAGGATAGCTACCATCGCCACTTGGCCTGGAATCGCAACAAGCAATTCCAGGCCACCCCCAACCAGCACTACTGGTGCCCTTAGCCTTCATCACGCCCCTACCAGATACCCTGTTCTTGGTGTCTCATTCCTGCCGAACACTATGAGAAATAACGCCCAGAAGAACCACCAAAATACAAGTTTCCCCAGGCCCATCACCACCAAAGAGAATGGAGGAAAACAGTCTGACCCTTCAATCCAGCCAGAAGAAAATGTGAATTTATATTACCTGCCCCACCACTCGCCTGAGACCTCCATGACAGAAGGACCCAACTCTGGCCCCATTATCAGGACCATTATAGCACATCTTTCTCGGAAACCAGTTTCCAGCGAGAGGCACAATCACTAACTAGAGGTCAGGAGGCAGCTACTGTTCTACCACTTACCAGCTTTAGCGCTTATCCAGGCTGTAGGGCGTTTGCTTAAGTACATGCACCCTAGCTCCTCGCTTACCCAGGTGGAATAACCAGTATCGCTTAGCCAGGTTACTGCAACAGTGCTGTTCACCAAGCATGCTGCCCACTCTCTTGCCAAGGAGACGGGGCTTATCTATACGGAAGTCAAAGTGGCTTCTTCGACGAGACCACCACCTGCCTAGTAGAGATTGAATGATTACGACCCAAGAGAAGCAGGAAGACAGAAGGAAGCTAGTGGACCGGAACCAGGATCTGCTAGAGATGCCTGGAAAATATAGCTTTCTGTAATAGAAGAAACAGAGTACTTTGTGCTAATTGTTGTACTATATGTCGAGATCCATGCCTAAATATTGTATTCATCAATGCACACTTCTATCTATTGCGTGTTTAAGTATGAATATACTGTATATATTCTAAGTGTTATAGGTCAGTCTATCTATAAAAATAAAGATATACTGTGTATAGTTCAATCTGAACAATCATAGTTTACCAACAACACCACTCAAAAAACATATTTGCTACCTCACATGCTCCTCCTCTCCCTTCCATATCTATGTTCTGCTTATTTCAGGTTCTTCCTTAATTTGACTTGTATATACAGTATATGTATGTTATCCAGTATCAGTAACTTCTTCATAACATATATATAATATTCACTACCTATGATTGCTCTCGGTTTGTAATTGATATATATATATATATATATATATATAGTATTATATATATTAAATATATATATATATATATATATATATATATATATATATATATATATATATATATAAAAGGGTGTATTGAAATTACTGTTACAGACTATGACGAACACATTGTAAAATGGAAAATGAACATATATTGTTGTATCACATTTTCCCCAAAAACGTGTTATTAAAGAGATATATATATATGCTTATTTACATATGTAGCAAAACAGGGTTACGAATAAAGCACTAAATAATTGATACATGATTAACATGTTTACTATGGACTTAACTAAAGGGAAAGTATAGGTTTACCTATTCACACATTAGAAATTACGAAATCAAAGTACAGTATCTTAGAATATGGTGATGATATTAGGTAGTTAGCAGAAAAATACTAATTATTTGAAACAGATTAGCGTAAACAAATATGTAACATTTGCAACTATGGTCAAGGGGTATAATGCTGATGCCCAAGTCTGGGTCGAGTATCCAAACGTAGTTGAAGGAAATGCAATCGTTTATGAAGCATAGTTCTTGATTCATAGATTCATTGCGGGCTGATCGTTCCTATCTTGAACGAGATTCTGAAAATGTTTTACGACTCGGTATAAAGATTCCAAGATTAAAAATATTGGGTATGATTGATTTCTGTAATATATCAGTTGGTGGTAATTAAAATTAGTTCAATTAATCTCCTCTTATTACACTGTAATGACCATGTACAGTAGTGGTAATTAATTCTGATCGATTTTGAAGTCTCAAACATATTAAACGAATGTCTGAAATGCAAATGCTCAGTAAGAGTTAGTAAGGAGATTCAATTCAACCCGAAACCGCTTCGAATAAGTTTGTGTTAGAATTAATATTCACTACTATACAATTAACTAAATAACATTAGGCAATTACTTTGTAATGCCCACATTGTTTGGGTATTTTTTATCATTCAGCATTGCTTTTTTATTTATTAACATATGACAGTAGTGTCTGCAGACCACTTGAGGATCGTAATTTGTTTCATCCAAGATGCCTTTGGTCTTTCCTATGTTGAAAAAAAAATGAATTAACATAAAATAATTTGAGTTGTAAACGGTGTATAAAGGGAATATTACTTACATTGCTTCACCCTGAAAACTAATAATGTTTATAATTCAATATTCCTGGGTATAAACTAGGAGATGAGGGGGGGGGGGGGAGAGAGCATGAAAGGGGAGACCAATGCCAGTGTTCCGATTATAACCCATGCTTGGACGACACTGAATATTTTACTTTATATCCTTTAAATCAATAATTAATAATCATTTGTTATTTTGTTATATAATAAAGTGAACTTGTTTTTGTATTCGGTACTTAGCACTTGAAGTCTGTAAGCGTTTGTTTTAATATACCCTGTATATATACAGGGTGTTCCAGTAATGCTTTTCATAAATTATATGGTGGACTCATCAGACAAAAATAAGAATACATTACTCTATGAACATGAGGTTGAGTATTTATAATAACGGAGTTATTACACGATTTAAGTTAACGATAGATACAATGCCATTCAGTCCAAGGGGTAATGTTGCCATTTTAGTGGATTATTATCCATTTGGCCTTCGCTATCGCTTCCTAGCCTCAAGATAGTGAGCAGTAGCGATCTGACTTTTCGGTAGAAAAATATGTTCGGCTTCGCCGGATTTTATTTTTCTACCGAAAAAATCAGCTCGCTAGCGGTATTTTTCTACCGAAAAGTCAGATCGCTACTGCTCACTATCTTGAGGCTAGCAAGCGATAGCGAAGGCCAAATGGATATAATCCACTAAAATGGCAACATTACCCCTTGGACTGAATGGCATTGTATCTATCGTTAACTTAAATCGTGTAATAACTCCGTTATTATAAATACTCAACCTCATGTTCATAGAGTAATTTATTCTTATTTTTGTCTGATGAGTCCACCACATAATTTATGAAAAGCATTACTGGAACACCCTGTATATATATATATATATATATATATATATATATATATATATATATATATATATATATATATATATATATATATTTATACTACAGAGAGAGAGAGAGAGAGAGAGAGAGAGAGAGAGAGAAACAAAATTAACTTAACTAAGGATTGCTAACATAAATTCATTTTGGCAAAACAATACATTAAAAGTGCTACACAGGAGTGGGAGACCTGGGAAATATCTGTTAAGTCAATATTGGCTAGCCACAAATGCATTGTACGGTGATATATGAGAAATTGCAAATCCTATATGCAAAAAACGGAAGGCAGTATCACACGAACGATGTTTCCCTCAACTTTTATCGGCAGCTCTGGTCTAGAAGCTTAGGAGTTTAAGTTTTATAAACATTTGATAGCCTTTATCACTCTACCTTCAGTCTAGTTTCCGAGATGAATACTAAGGACCTTGAAATTGATGGCAATCGAAATTTGACTATAAAGAGCTCTCTTGTGATACAAACTTTAATCACAAGAACAATATTTATCGGTAATTATGGTTTAGCAGATGTTTTGGAAGGAGGTAGATAGAGTAAGGAAAGGAGGACAAAAGAGGGAAGAGTCAGTGAAAGATGCAAATGGAGAATTA
This sequence comes from Paralithodes platypus, assembly GCA_032716605.1. Classification (NCBI taxonomy): domain Eukaryota; kingdom Metazoa; phylum Arthropoda; class Malacostraca; order Decapoda; family Lithodidae; genus Paralithodes; species Paralithodes platypus. The sequence goes on along the minus strand of CM064567.1, from coordinate 29,335,748 downwards.
CTAGTGGAAGGAGTTGAAGTGAGGAAAAGATATGCCGAGTATTTTGAATCTCTGATAAATGCAAGAGATGACAGACGCAGTGGTTGATGGAGATAGGTTACTCAGGCCACCCAGGTGGCAGGAAATGAATGAATGGATTGAGAAAAATTAGGTGAAAGAAGTAGTGAAACGAATGAGCGCGGGAAAAGCAGAAGGTTTGGATGGTATTGCTGCGGAGTGTATACAGAAGGGTGGAGATGTGATAATAGATTGGTTGGTGAGACTTTCCAATGTGTGCTTTGGTGTGTTAATATTACCAATAGACTGGAGGAGTGCATGTATTGTGTCGTTGTACAAGGGGAAGGGAGATTGGCAGGAGTGTTCAAGTTATAAAGGTATTAGTATATTATCAGTGGTTGGAAAGCTGTATGGCAGGGTGTAGATAGAGAGGATAATAAAGTGTACGGAAGTTGCAATATGAGAAGAACAGTGCGGTTTTAGGAGGGGAAGAGGGTGCGTGGATTAGATTTTTGAAGCAAGACAGTTATCCGAGAAGTATTTAGAGAAGTATAAGGAGATATTTTGGGCTTTTATGGATTTGGAAAAAGCATATGATTGAGTGGATCGTGAAGCAATGTGGAAAGTGTTATAAGGATTTATGAAATTGGAGGAAATTTGTTAAGAACAGTTAAGAGTTTTTATGAAGGGAGCAGAGTGTGTGTTAAAGTAGGACATGGTTAGTTGAGTGAATGGTTTGAGACAGGTTGTGTAATGTCACCATGGCTGTTTAATATGTTTATGGATGGTGTAGTGAAGGAGGTGAAAATGAGAACTATGGGAAGAGGATTGGGTTTAGTAGGAAAGAATGGTAAAGATTGGGAGTTGAATCAGTTGCTGTTCGCTGATGACACAGCGTTGGTGGCGGATTCTGAGGAGAAACTGCAGCGGGTATTCAAAGAGTTTAGTATGGTTTGTGGGAGGAGGAAACTGAAGGTGAACGTCAATAAAAGTAAAGTAATGGTGTGTAATAGGGGCGATCGTAGGGTGAATCTAGATGTGAGGCTTGATGGGGAAATATTGGAAAAAGTAGAGTGTTTTAAATATCTAGGAGGAATGATAAGTAGGTGTGGAGCTATGGAAGTGGAGGTAAAACAGGGGGTGTGTGAAGGAAGGAAGGTTGTCGGAGCAATGGGAAGATGATAAATCTCGGAATGAAAGTAAAAAGATCAATGTATCAAGGAATTGTTGTGCCAACAGTGATGTATGGGGCTATGACATGGGCTCTGAAGGAAAAGGAGAGAAGAAAGTTGGATGTGATGGAGATGAGCTGCTTGAGGAGTATGTGTGGAGTTACCAGTAGAGACAGATTGAGGCATGAAGAGATACGTAGGAGAGTGGGGCAGCAGGAACATTTGTCGGCCAGTGTGGACAGAAGGGTGCTAAGCTGGTATGGTCATGTTGAACGAATGGAAGATGAAAGGCTTACAAAGAAAATATGTGTATCTGATAAAAGGGAAGAAAGAAGGGCAGGAAGACCCCCATTGAGATGGAGAGACTGTGTAAGACAAGCTTTGGATGATAAAGGTATGTGTATAGATCAGGCAAGGGATGTGGTAATAAACAGGAATGAATGGAGAATGCTTGTGAATAGATAAATGAACATGTGATCATTTAGGGGAAGAGGTCAGGCGCAAGTTGGACTAGATAATACTCCATCAGGCGCCTGGCCCGGGGAGACGGTTTATATGAAGGGTGCGCCTGGAAGTGTGGTGGGTGTGCTTGTGGTTTTGCTCTGCTGCATGTCTGCCTGCTGAGATCGGAACAACTTCGGGTGGTCGGGGGCCGGGTAAGCGTTGGAGGGACCTTGGTGACCCTGGTCTCTGGGTCTTTTCCTGGATGACCTAGATGTGTGTGAATTTGTATTTTGTTTTTGTGTGTTCATTTTTTTGGGTTTTGCGTTGTCCCTATGCTGGCTCTGTCTTTAGTCCCCCCCTCCCCCCAAAAAAAGGACAAGTGGGGAATGGGCCTGAGTATATAGAATAGAATAGAACAGATTGTAGATTATACTATGTGTCAGTTCAGCCACCTGCTATACCCAACTTTATATTTAGTTGCGGCGGAGCACCGAAGTTTTGACAGAATAATGCTGATTGAAAAGGAGCCAGGTAAAATATCTTGTGTGTTCCGTGATTAGGAATGACAAAGGAAATATGTATGTGTGAATAGGTTTTGTTATGGTTTGTAAATAGATAGATGTAGTACTTGGTTGATTGTAGACTCTGGTAGACATCTCTGGTAGATTCTGGTTGACTCACTTATTCGTCTCGACATTCTGGTAGTAAATTGCTACCACCGTTCCCTACTCACCATAATTATTGTAAGGATGATATTTAGGTACTGGGAGTATTATATAGCCATTATTAACCAGCCAACTTATTCTATATTTATAAGTTGCAGGAACGATATGAATTACAGGAACAATCTTAATTGCAGGAACAGTAAAGGTTGTAATAATGATGAATACTTCTATCTAGAGTCTATCTCCTTTTTATGAAGCTTAGAACTCTCCTATGACTGCCTTAACACTCCAAAGGTTGGAGCCCAAATGCCCCCTCTACCTCTCTCTTACTTTTCTCCACCTCTATCTTCCACCCCCTGGGCTGTGTGGCAAAATTTCAATGATCATTTCTGTCTCACGTGAAGCATGGGCCTCGTGACCTAAAGAATGCTTGAGTAGGGTGTTGCTGTACCTGCCACGGGAATAAAAGACCCGGTGAATGACATTGATTCAACTTTAGAGACACAGGGGTGTAGAGCTGCCTACATACATACATGTACAGTTCTGAGCACATGAAACAGAGGCACCTATCAGCCAGTCTCCACAGCCACGGATAATCCGAGAACCCCCGGTATATCCTTTCTGGCTGAAGAGTTACGATGGGGCATAAGGGGAGGGATGGAGGGGGGGGGGGGGGGGTCGGTAGGGTGGAGTGAATATGGGCAAAACATGATTTTTTTTTAATTTCACCTTGCTTGGGTGTTTAAAAGTTGTGAATACCATTATAAAACAACATATTAAAATGTTATTTAATTTGAACAATGTTAAAGGTCATCCCAGCACATTTTAGTTATGTAATCATTCGCCTATTATTGCTGTATGTACGCATGCATCAGAATACTATAAAATGTCCCAAAACAAATGCACCATAGTATTTTCAACGAGTTTTGACAATATAAACATACTCAGTAAGATATCATGCACATTATCATTGCCTAAAGTCACGTTTAGACTCTAGTTTCGGCATCATTTGTCATGACGCAACTTGGGTGCGGATAAATCCGTCGCGAGATTTCTCACCACCCACTCTAGCAGAGGCCGCAGTCACCTCCTTGACACACCGCTCCACTGATTGTGTGAGACAAGGAAACCTCGGAAAGAGAACCGCCGGAGTCACGTCAGCGACAATCAGTTCTTTCAGTTCATCATCAGTCATTGTCGTCATCACTGGCGGTTCCGTCACCGACACCTTGCTCCAGTTGATCAGATTGTCGTACGTAGCAGCGTCGAAGTTCAGCTTTGGCACACGGAACTTTCGTATCACACCAGTCTGTTCACAGGTCTTGATCGATCTTGCTTTCATTATTCGTCGTAATCCCAGCTCACGAATGTGCGCCCTCTCGTCGGTAATCATCGCCAACAGCATGTTCTCCGGGTGTGCGAAGAAAGCGTTTCGCTGAAGAACGGGATCGATGATTTTCTTCATCTTTGCACTTAGGTAGCAGGACTTCCAGACCCTTTGGTGTAGATGACGGGCTCCGCCTTTGCAAGATGATTTTAGCTTGATCATAAACCACATGGGCGCATACACAAGCATGACGAATGTTACGAGTGTCGTCAGTTTGTACGATGGTTTGCATTGGCTGACATATAGTCGTAGAAGTCGATTTGCCATAGTCAGCCAACGTGAGTGGTTTAATAATCCAGGGTTCCTCGTTGCGAGATCTAACGGGCAATCGCCAGAGTCCACGGCCTCGCACATCAGACGCAGGTACTGTTGGTCGGTACTCAAGTCTCATACATTGACGTGCAGCAATGGTTCTGCTAGCTTGATGGGTTTGAAGCTATCGACAGGCTGTTCGGTACATTAGGCCAGAGCTTTTCCGATCGGTCCCGAGAATCCTTGTGGTCCCGTGGTCGAACCATCCAGGTGCGGGAACAGGTGTCTTTGTGGTAACTCGTTGGCGTGCAGAAGGCATACGATCCATTGTAATGAGTGTTCAAATGTTTCTTCGAGCTGTTTTATCACTCCTCCGATGTGGCCCGTGTTAACCGCTGTTCCGTCACAACCGATCACCTTCACATCCTTCGTGCTCACATCATTCAGTTCCAGACTGGTCACAATTGCCTCGGTTATGGACTTGCTAGATCCAGAGGATGGTGTGGCGTGGCTGAAGTAGGTAGATCCTGGCTCCGCAACGATGCTGATGTGCTCCTCCTCTGCAGATTTTCGGTGGTATTTTTTGTCGATATCGTGGACATGAGTCATCGTTTTATCTTTCCTTCCATCGAAGTAAAATCCCTCAATAATAACTACATGCCATGCAGCAACCTACTGCAGGTGTCTGGGGGTGATAATCAAATGTGTTAACTTGTCAGCATCAGGGAAACTGACAATCCACAATCTTGTTAAAATGTTGCGTAATAGCCAAACTTTAACGACCCGGGGATGGGTTAATTAGTGGACACAAAATTTTGAAATTGTTCATGTAAGTTTCTATGGTCAAAACACAACTTTTGCACACCCAAGCAAATTATATTTAAAACTTTCATTTTTTCACTCCACCCTAGTGTTCGGGTGATAGTTTGACGGGTGGGGGATAGAAGTGATAGAAAGGGAGGCAGAGGAGGGTGGCTCGGCTAGGACAGGTGGAGTAGCAGACATAGTGTAAGGTGGAAAGAGAAGAGGGGGGGGGGGGGGGGCATAGATGCCAACCCACTTTACCTCGAATGGAGGATTTGGGAGTTAGACTTAATTAAAGTGTTCCGTTTTGTATTATCTGATAAGCTAGAGCTGTTAAATCGGTAATGCGGCATTATCATTAATATTTGGGATATTGTTCAAACAATTGTTTCAGGACTCACGCAAATTGGTGCGGAGGAGAATAGGGTAACCAACTATACGGGTTTTAGTATTTTGTGGTTGGCAAGATTGATAACACTACGTATAGAAGTGATAAATGGATTAATTTAATTAGGTTACTAGGTTCAAATACACAAAGACATGTTAAAAACTGTATATTATACAAAAGCAAAGTAATTACTAACATTTGTATTACCAAATAATTGTCCAATACTATGCAAAATAAGAATATTATTCGGGTATCTACGACTTTACTATTACTCCATTTCTAAATGTAAAGTATTTAATTTCCAAGCTTCTCCAGTTTCCTTGGCACAATTATTTCCATTATTCCTCTGATGAATATACAAACTAATTTATTCTCAAAGTAAACGCAATTACCATATACCATTTCTTGTTATTCGTGTTTTACCATATATCGTATATCCATTATGTTTAATGGATACCTTATTATTTTGTCATTAACCTTTATCAAAATAATTGCGCATATATGCCAATTATAATACTCGAGTTATATGTATGTAAGTCGGTACCGACACCATTTGCTAAATATTTCAGATATATACCCGGTATATATAATATTATATATTATATACGCAACAGGTGGCGTTGTGTGTGTGTGTGTAAGTGTGAGAGTCCGAGTGTAGGGGGTGAGACAGTGAAGCACGGGAACGAGGTGGCTTCAGAGATGGGGTCGTTTCGGGCCATGAGTGAGCACCGTGCCTCATGTGACGGCAAGATGGCAGGTGCTCGTTGTACTCTACGTGCTTCACATGTCTCACTCCCTAGACTGGAACAAGACCTCACGGGCTTCACTGTTCATTGTAAAGCGGTGAATGTTAAGGCTCTCTGCCTATGCCCGAGAGGAAGTAAGTTGGAATATAGATTTTTTTTTTTTTTTTTTTTTATGGCCATCTATTATCAATTCACTTATTCACATGCGTATCGCCGTAAAATATTAATCCTCACGTAACCATTTCCAACTTAATTAAGGAACACCCCATTCCTAACATTAATCCTCCATTACACACCAAACTGCACCAAAATTAATGAAAGCATATGATCCACCCGGGATTTGACTCGGTACACCACACGCAGAACATAAGCATCTAAACCATTACACCACCAACACAGTTAAAGGCTAAGTACACGATCACGATTAATATCCATTTTCGAATTCTGGATATCAATCTAATCATGTACTTAGACCCAACTGCATTATGGACAGCCTAATGCTTTAGTGAGAGGACAGAACAATGAATGGGGCCAAGATCACTAGGACCGGCCTCGCTAGACATTAGTTCCTGAACCTATAGAAATTAAGGAACACCCTGGTCTTAACATTAATCCTCCATTATAAACCCCAATGCTCTTGAATAAATTAATGAAAGCATATGATCCTCCCGGAATTCGAACTCGGGATACCACACCCAGAACATAAGCATCTAAACCATTACACCACCAACACAGTTAAATTCCAAAAACTATTTCCAATATTACTTCCAAGATTATTATCAAAACCATTTCCATAAGTATTTCCAAAATCATCTCCAAAACTTGCACATCCTGTAAATGACGGGCATAACAATGATTTTCAAATAAATCATATTATATCCCACACGGGCATACAAATATAATTCCCAACGAATACAAAACTGAAAAACACACTTATTTATCCATATAATTATATTATTTCCAAACAAAATGTCCACAAACATTATTTTCTATATTCATCTATAAGCATTATACACTCAATCTATGTTCTGAATGAAATTATCATAAATAGATTTTACCTTTTTCATTCATATATAAACTCTATATATCTTATTTCTCATGAAATATTCCCCAGGAACATAATTGTGTGTCTCCTAAATATATTCTTCACTGTATACATTTCTAACGGAACCTTCCAAAATTATCTCTTCTCTCTCTTCCTCTTGCAGAAAAATTCTCAAAAGAAATGATTTTCCATTTTTTTTTTTCAACTAAGGTCCCAAACAGAGATATTCAAACATCCAAGTTAAATATGTCATCTTTTCAAACAAAAATAAATGTTAAATGTAAACCTTGGGACGGGAAAACTACCCATATGAAATATGTTGTAGATCGCCTTCCATAATGCAAAACAAATCTATGGTATAAGTAAGACATTTTCAACTACTTGTAAAGGAAAATACAATTGCAAATGGATACTCCACTAAACATAACCGATCAGTAAGCCAATTTGACGTAAACATTGAATAACACGTGATATGAATATTCTATAGGTTTCAAGTCAAAACGGCCACAACCAAAATGGCCAAAGTCCAAAATGGTCACAAACTGAAACGGCCACAGTCATAAATGGCCACATTCCTAAATGGCAACAGACCACCTCGCGCAGGTTCAATCCACTACTTAGATGACAGATTGGTGTGATCTTTTCAAGTGTATATATTCATAGTCTTAGAAAAAGAAACTGAAGTACAATATTGCTCAAATATCTCTAGTTGTTGTTGTTGTTGTTGCTGTTCCCCAGGCTGTCTGACCGAACAGCCCCAAGGTCACGAGCAAGGCCAAGGCCATAACCAAGCATCCCAACAAAACTCTTCCTACCTACCTGGAGTTGTTTCGGCTGTCCCTCAGTGGCCTCGGCGAGAGTTGTTCCCCCCTGCTTACCACTAATAAAGCCCAGGTGACCGAAGCCGCTCCAAGGCGGGGAGCTGAGGAGGGTGCGGAAACGCCCGGGAAACCAAAGCCCCACCCAAGGCCCTGTGCCCCTCAGCAATTATGAAGGGAAAGTTGAGGGGCAAAGGAAAAATGTGACGCTTTGGCTCCCAGTCTGCAAACCTCTAGGTTGGCAGTAGGGAGTTCAATCCACGGAAGAGATGCCGTCACTTGAGATCTAGAAAATATATAAGTAAAAGGAACAGTCAGTGTAAGCTATGGGTATGGCAGAGATCGATCAGCTCTAACTCTGATAGACCAGCCCATCACCACATGACTAGAACCCATTCCTCTCAGCATCAGCTAGGAAAGGCCCTAGAAAGCCGTCTTTGGCGGGGGAACATAGGGGGAACAGCATATGATATACTGAATTCATAAAATTGAGATACCAGTTGATGGTTTAATCACCAGACATAAAAATTACCTAATTACATTATCAAAAAGGTTTATTGTCATTACTTTTCATAATGAGAAGAGAGAGAGAGAGAGATTCAAACATCTGTCACCTGAGGTCATGGGTTAAAGGTCTCCTGCCCTTAATTAGGGTTGGAGACGGAGTTAACACTCACTTGTTAAACTCTTTTGCTCTCAAAATGTATATCTTCAATATAGATAAAACACGCAGCCACGGCTGGATGTTAGCATTGAAAAGGTTCAGCAATAGTATTTGTGAACAAAGTTGTAACACACAAGATCTGTTCTACCTGGAACAAATATCTCTAACAAGTTGTAAACAGTTCTTTAGTAGAGCAGTACGAGAAGAGAGTAGATAGTATTTGTTCACACTCTGCTATGAATGGAGTGCACTAAACAATCTCTCTCCTTCCACTTCGATGATCTTCCCGGAATGAACTGCAAGGTCTCTGAGATACTAACTATTCCATGTAACTGACTCTCACTCTCTCTCTCTATACCCCTTGATACAACACTAAATTATATATTGACATTCTAAGTTTGGTATCGAGGATTGCACAGAAGCTCAGAATAATCAGAATGGCATACTGTACACGGTATTCAGTGACTCATAATGTCAGCCAGGTCCTCTGCAGCACAGCATTGTTTCTGCCTTCAGCATTTGAGATGTTGCACTGCTCAGTTTCAGAGATGGTTTATGTCCAATATGGCAAAACTTTAAAACACGCTCAGCTCTGATGCGTATTTTGCTCATGATATAACTGTTTTCAAATCAATGAAGAATTGATTTCATCGTTCAATGTATCTTGCAATTAACTTTACATATTTGGTCACACCTCACAGTAGTTCCAACAGTTTACATGTACAGTATATAATAAATAAAGATGCAATATATATATATATATATATATATATACGGTATATATATATATATATATATATATATACATATATATATATATATATACAGTATATATATTTATATATATATATATCGTGTTTGGTTGTGCGATAATTAACCCGTGGAGCCCCGGCTAGTTTTGTAATGTTTGCGCACCAGAACCAGGCCAGTTTTCAAAAAATGTTTTTATTCCAGAAACAATAGCGAATGGGTTAGGAATGAAGGAAAAACCACGAAAAACCGCTCTAAAAGCTTAAAAAATGGTCCTACAGAGCCCCCGAAAACGGATTTTACAAGAGTAAGAAATTGAAGGCAATTATCCCAAAAAAACAGGTTATTGCGCGCTCGCGCGCACGCACGTGGACTTTGAGAGTTTTCAACCATCGGCACGGTTGCGTGGGATAGGTACACAGTTCCCATACAAATCTGAGCCCTCTTGAGTGGCTACACCTGAGGTTACGGTCGGCGCAATTAGGGTGACGCGTCAGGCGCGTCTCTGGGGCTGTGCGTTACATACATCGCCGACGCGTCAGACGCGTCGCTGGGGCTGTACGGGTTAAAGGAAATCTCTATAACCAGAGCTGCCTGAGGGTACTTGTATAATCCCTGTATGGTATCCTGGAATATGGATATTAACCCTTGTTACGACTGGGGTTCAAATATATCAGGGCTCTTATTCATTGGACTAGTAATGGCATAAATGCTACAACGGAAAGCGCTAGCTCCAACCTCTGATGTATATTCCCAGTGAACAAAGAACACAAATACTCTACAGAGTTCTATATGCAATAATAGGCTATCAAACTCAATAAATGTGCGTCTACTCTAGGCTTAATGTTATGTGAAAACAGCCTATTACTACCTATAACCGAAGGTGCTTGGTTATGGTATGCAAAGTAAGGTGGTAAGAGAAATTATAGCTTACGTTACTTTAATCAATAAATGTCAGGCACTCCTGCATGAAAGAAAGTGCACTAAAGTCCTTCAACACTAACAAGGAATCTTCTTTAAATGTTAGATGCTATAAAGGTGCTCGTATCGGAAATGGAACCCAAAAAGGCAGGCAGCGGAACAATGCTCGTGCAGGCTATGCACACAAAAGGGTAGAATATATAATGCCGTCGGAGCCAAGAATATCCTAAACACAACAACAATAATAATAATCGCCACGACAATGCAGTATTCCTATCAACAAAAAGAGCCTAAGTCGTTTGTGTCTCAATACATCAAACTAGGCTGCGAAATGCTTGTGTAATAATAAATGGGTATGCATAAAAAGAGTAATTAGGTTAATATACTTAATGTCTACTATGACTGATAAAGTCTAGCTAGAGTAAATGATACAAGATACTGGTGCGCATGACATGCTGCATAGCCTAGTGCAAATCTCAAGTCTGTGCGTCAAATATTACGTTATAATGAAGGGTAGCTCTCTTGAGAAACCTTAATACCGAAGTATCAAGCGTTCTCCTGGCGTACCTCAAAGACAAACAATCGAGACTAGAACAGTGCAGAATGGTATAGGCAAAAAACCCTCATTCGTGCATGCTCTACTCTCAATGGCACAGACTAGAATTTACTCAATCAACTCCAGTTCTCAGGTATGTCGTGCCGCTTTTAACTGAAGCCAGCACTCATAGGAAACAATACCTTAGAATATCAGACTCCTAGTCTAGCATTATCTAATCCAGCAGAACACTAATAACTAAAGGAAGCAGTACTAAACAATATAAATGCCAACCAATGCTTCGTGATCCACTTATCTTAACAACTAACATACATAGGCTATATCAGACCTTAACACACAATACAACTGGCCAGCATTAAGCTGATTTTGCAGAGTTAACCAGAGGGGGTATAATATTAATAAAAGGTGGTGAAGGATATGGAAAATGAGAGAGATAGGCAGAGGAAAAGATTCTCAGGTACGGAGCGGGGACAGATAGCAAGGGAAAAAAGATGGGTGTGTTCTAGAAACCAGATCTGAGGGAGAGAGTGGCGAGGAACTGTATATATACTCGCACCAGCTCGAGCCGCGTGGGAAAAAAAGCGGTTACAAGTCCTCTAACCACTACAAGAGAGCTTGCAGCATGGTAAGGACCTCTCTCCACCAACCCCCTCGAGCGAGGCAGCCAGCCGTGACGTCATCGAGCGGGACAAAAACACTACGCGCTCCCTCTCACTCTGTTCTACTCTCTCTCTCTCTCCAAGATCCCATCATTACTAGTTAATGATAAAACATATATTTTACAATTAAATATATAAAGCCTTGACATGGGCGAAAACAAAGAGTCTTTCTGGACTGCCCATGACACAAGCTTTCATATGAAATAAAGCACACTCTAATACACAAAATGTAGCCCCATCCACTGCCCTGGCGATCCTAGCGAGTCACTGTAGGACAAGCCATGCGGTTCTAACGGAGTGGTTAACGTCACACCCCCCCAAAAAATTTCTCAGAGGCCCCAAGGCTCACAAAAATCTGATGGTTAGAACCCATGCTATATCTCCACTTCCTATCACCCAGCGGCAGTAAAATATCTGGCACAGTTCTTCAACAAAACATTTTTCAAAATTATAACCCTCCCAACACCATAGGTTAAATTATATGTAGTTATGCTCCTCAAGAGCGAGCTTCTCTAGCCCAGCATTCTGAGAGGAGTGCAACTCAGAATTACTGCTATAACATACTAAACAAAATCAACTATCAAAGAAAGAGTTTTTATTTGATTTTTATGTTTATAAATTGTTTATTTCGGCTGCACTATAGGGGCAAGCCTAGTTTTTTCATCTATACCAAACGCTCAACTCCTGCTTTACGACCCAATACGCTGGGCTACAACCGCGAGCCAACAAGCACCAAGCGCAAAATACTATTCAAACTAAAGCAGGAGGCTACCCGTGTGTCAATCTACCCAGGATCATATACCCTTGAACGACCATCTGCAACCACGTTGTCACAACCGGCAATATGGCGTATGTCCAGGTTATATACCAGTAACCTTAGTGACCACCTGGTCAGCCTCATATTCCGATTGTGAAACTGGTCCAAGAACTTGAGAGGGTGATGATCTGGGTAAACTACAACGACCGGACCATAGGCTGGAACACAGACCTCGAAATGCCTCAGAGCAAGTACAACCGCCAGCAGCTCCTCCTTGACAACAGAGCAGCTCCCCTGGGCCGAATTGTACTTCTCCGAGCAGAAACTAACAGGATGCTCCAGCCCATCATCGTCCTTTTCCACAAGGACGGCACCAACCCCCACACCACTAGCCTCCGTTGCTAGTTGGAAAGGTAGGCTAAAGTCAGGGGCCCTGAGGATCGGGTGAGTGCACAACAGGTGTTTTACTTCCCTAAACACCTTCTCACACTTCAGGCGCCCATTTGAACATCTTATCCTTCCAGTTATCCTCCACCTGAGCTTGACTGTCCCGTTCTCCTTCTCCACCTTGACTGCTAAACGTCATCACAGGCACAGTGAGAGGCTCAGGGGGGTGCCTCCCATACTCCTTCACGGGATTATCATGACATAACTGATTGCGCTTCCGTTTGTCTGGAGTGGCTACCAAGTAAACCAGGTCCGATAGCTCCTCCACCACCCTATAAGGACCAGCGTACTTCGCGGATAAGGGGTGACCTACAAGGGGCAGTAGAATCAACACCTCCTGACCCACGTGAAACTCCCTGAGTTCAACCTTGAGGTCGTACCTGTCCTTCCTGAGGGCCTGAGAGCTAGTCAAATTACGGCCAGCCAACTCCAGACTGCGCAACATCCATTCTCGAATGTTGAGGACACACTTGAGCATAGAACAAGGTTTTTCTGCGCCCTCCCATACTTCTTCAACCATATGGAGAGGCCCTCTGACACGGTGTCCAAAGACGAGCTCATTAGGGCTGAATCCCAAACTCTCCCCAGGTACCTCCCACACAGCAAACAAAACACATGGCAGGCCAAGATCCCAATCCCTCCCACTCTCAAAGCAACAACAACGAAGCACAGATTTCAAGGCTGAGTGCCATCGCTCTAACACACCCTGGCTCTGCGGATGATATGCAGATGATACAACCCCAACAATCCCATGCTGCGGCATTGCTTGTACAAAGAGGCTAGAAGTGAAGTTGGGTCCCCGGACTGACTGAATCCCCTGCGGGTAACCATACCGGGAAAAATACACTAGCAAGCTTCGGACCACCGTTTTCGCCGACCCATTTCTCATAGGGTACGCGTCAGGGTACCTTGTTGCTACATCTCCCGACTGTGCCTCACTGTCCTCCTTCAACTCTTTCGTCTTTTTAAGCCCATCCTCTGCCCCTTCAGGAACAGTTACTGGGTCCTCTCCAGACTCGAAATGTGGTCCTAATAATGAGTCCCCGAGAAGGTCCGTTGACACTAAACTCTCAACCGCATCAACTTTCAACCCCTTCTCGTTACCCTTCCTCCGCTGATCTATATTGTTGACCAGAATGTGACTCCCTGGATGCAGAATCTCCGGTGACAACACACTCCATAGGCTGCCCCGGACACTTCCCAACCCACTCCTGCTCCTCCTTACTCACGTCGGCCGGCTTCTCGACAACGACTAAGGGTGGAGCCTCAGAAGTAGGCCCCGCAAAGTCGTTGCCAAGAAGGAGGTCGACGCCCCCAACAGGTAACTTCTCCACAATTCCTACATCCAGGTCCCGAGTCACACCATCAACTTCCACCTTCATTCTTACAAGCGGGTATGACCTTGTCGCATTAACTCCCTGAACCACAACCACCCGCGCCGTATTGACAGGTTTACCAGTGAAATTTCTCAACAGTGTTTGCGATGCCCCAGTGTCACGCAAAATTCTCACCTCATGTCTTCTACCCCCCCACTCCACACAACCGAGTCCCCTGTGGTCACTAAAGGCATCACGGACAGGGAATAAGCCTTCCGGATCCTTCTGCACTGGCAGTGTATTTACCTCGGAAGAAATGCCTCTAACAAACTCCGATGTCCTCTTGAACACTCCAATGCCGTGAGCAAAAGACACGGCTGCCGGAGGAGGTCGACTAGGGCACTCATTTGCCTTATGACCTCCTGGTGGCACCTAAAACACATAAATTTCGGTTTCGGCTTATACTGTGATGTAAAAGGCCCCTGACTTTTCACATACGGTGTGGTGGTAGGTTTGGCTTCAGTTTTAGTTTCATTGCTCTTTGGTTATATGTGTCATTGCTACGGGGAGGGGGAGGATACGGTCCCTAGTACTTGCATCGTACTTCTGTGAGGACCCGCAACCCCGAATCAACGACAGCCGTAGATCAGCCATTTCTGCTGCTTCTACTAGAGTTCTTGGGTTTTTCTCCTTTAAGTTCAAAGTTAGATCACCGCCCGTGCTCTTAAAGAACTGCTCCAACATCATTAACTGCTTAACTCCATCAAACGTTGTTACCTTCTCAGATCGGAGCCAGTTCCCCATAGCATCGGACAAGTCCCGGGCGTGTTCCAAAAGGTGCTATCTCTTCCCTTAGTTACACCCCGGAACTTCAAAACGGTACGTTTCTGGTTGCAGTTCGTAAGCCCTCAGGACGCCTCCTTGAGATCCTCGTACACAATACATAACTCCAAAGGTAACGCATCGTAGGCTTTAAGACCCTTGCCTATTAATCTAGAGGATACAAGTGCTGCCCATTTATTCTCTGGCCCACTAGTGTTCCTGGCACTTCTTCTCAAAGCGTTGTGAAAAAATTCTGTTACACCACTCTCATCAAACACCGGAACCAGTTTCAATAAGTGCGAGAGAGACTGCTCATGAACACGGTTACCAGCCCCAAGTCGCTGTCCCGTAGCCTCTACTCGCGTCTTCCCTACGTCCATGTCGGCACAGTACCTAGTCGACTCTAAATCCGCTTGGATTTTGCTAGCTCTATGTGCTGGTGACTTTTTCTCTCTTCTATCTTGGCTCTCTCTTCTATCTTGGCTAATTCTATTTGCTGCTGAAGCTGAAGCTGAAGCTCAGATGCCCTGATAGCCTTTCTCTCTTCGATCTTAGCTAATTCTGTTTGCTGCTGGATCTTAGCTAATTCGAGCTGAAGCAATAATTCGGGAGTTAACCCTTGAGGAGGTGAAGGTGCTACAATGTTTGAAATTACCGGTGGTCCCCCAGGGGCAACCCACCTGCCAGTCACCACCTCTGTGGAAGCGTACCCGGGGTCGGCAAACTACTGGGATGGCTGGGAGTCGAGTGTAGGGGAAGCATGGCCGAAGGGCTCTGAGCACTCAACCCATCTCGCTCACCAGTCACCCTGCCCAGTACACACGTTATCAAGTTATCCTTGGTCATGCTGCTAGTAACCGCATGACCGATAGCTGTGGCCAGGCATTGAAGACCGTACCGATCCATACCCTCCAACCGCTCGGCAGTAACAGGCCATTGCAAAAATATCCTAGCATCCTCCTCACAGTTCACCCGATTAACCCTTTCATCATGCTGCTGTTTCCTCAGTCCGGACACTACGTACTGTGTCTCCATTCTCCTCTGATCCGGTATAAGACATGATGCTCACAAAAATTTCCCACCTCAATATTCAGAAAAGAAGTACCCCAAAAACTCTTATACCTCAATATACACACAAAAATTCTCGGAAATACTCAAGGGCTATACTATGTTCCAAAAAAAAAAATATTCTTGCTGATCCCCGCAAAATATTCTCCAAAACACACAAATGTTCCCTGCTTAACTAAATGTAGGTTCACCAAATCCTAGGTAAGGTCGCCATTTGTTACGACTGGGGTTCAAATATATCAGGGCTCTTATTCATTGGACTAGTAATGGCATAAATGCTACAACGGAAAGCGCTAGCTCCAACCTCTGATGTATATTCCAAGTGAACAAGAACACAAATACTCTACAAGAGTTCTATATGCAATAATAGGCTATCAAACTCTCAATAAATGTGCGTCTACTCTAGGCTTAATGTTATGTGAAAACAGCCTATTACTACCTATAACCGAAGGTGCTTGGTTATGGTATGCAAAGTAAGGTGGTAAGAGAAATTATAGCTTACGTTACTTTAATCAATAAATGTCAGGCACTCCTGCATGAAAGAAAGTGCACTAAAGTCCTTCAACACTAACAAGGAATCTTCTTTAAATGTTAGATGCTATAAAGATGCTCGTATCGGAAATGGAACCCAAAAAGGCAGGCAGCGGAACATGCTCGTGCAGGCTATGCACACAAAAAGGTAGAATATATAATGCCGTCGGAGCCAAGAATATCCTAAACACAACAACAATAATAATAATCGCCACGACAATGCAGTATTCCTATCAACAAAAAGAGCCTAAGTCGTTTGTGTCTCAATACATCAAACTAGGCTGCGAAATGCTTGTGTAATAATAAATGGGTATGCATAAAAAGAGTAATTAGGTTAATATACTTAATGTCTACTATGACTGATAAAGTCTAGCTAGAGTCAATGATACAAGATACTGGTGCGCATGGCATGCTGCATAGCCTAGTGCAAATCTCAAGTCTGTGCGTCAAATATTACGTTATAATGAAGGGTAGCTCTCTTGAGAAACCTTAATACCGAAGTATCAAGCGTTCTCCTGGCGTACCTCAAAGACAAACAATCGAGACTAGAACAGTGCAGAATGGTATAGGCAAAAAACCCTCATTCGTGCATGCTCTACTCTCAATGGCACACAGACTAGAATTTACTCAATCAACTCCAGTTCTCAGGTATGTCGTGCCGCTTTTAACTGAAGCCAAGCACTCTAG